>CM042263.1:28306346-29026346 GCA_023566225.1 Romanogobio albipinnatus | reverse complement strand
AGAGAGAGAGAGAGAGAGAGAGAGAGAGAGAGAGAGAGAGAGAGAGAGAGGTCGACTAAACGAGTGTATTACCATCTGATATAGCATTCATTCTTCAGCTTGATGTCCATAATATTATATAGGGTTTGACATTAACTTTTTTGCTCACCAGCCACTGTGGCTAGTGGTTTTCCAAAGTTACTAGCCACTCAGCATTTTCACTGGCCACAATTTTGCTGTTTGGAAATTACATTTTAGATGATTAAAGTTGACTTTGGTATGCCTAAATTACTTGATTTTGAGTCATTTTACTTGATTTAGAAGATTTAAAACCCTTTCAAACTTTAAAATGCAGAGTGACCTGACCACCCAAATTCGGACTACATTGTATATCTGCTTGTACAGTTTGTGCAGGTGGGCAATATGAGCATAGGCTAATATGAGAAATTTAATATGATATGAGGCTATATAAAAGAACAAAGATGCAAATTAGCAAATTACAAAAAACAGATACAGTAGGTTAATTTAATATTAATAGGCCTACATTTGTTTAACATCTGCACGGACGTAATATTCTGACACATATCCAGTTATTACCCACCTGGTTACGTACACTTCCGCCATTACCGACTGTGTTCATGCGAGGTACTCCACACAATAGACATTTTGACATCTGTGTGCGAGTGTATTTGATTATTCAGGCGCAAGGAGAACTGATTGCGTGTGCGACAGAGAGAGCGCACGCGAGCAAGAGCTTCTGTTGTGTCCCACCTTCACTAACTGCAAGTTAATCAATAAAGAATTGTAACTGGCATTTCATTTGGCTGTAGGCTGAAATTATATTCAACCGCCAAAGTGGATAGTGGGAGTGGGCTGGAGGGTGCTAATGTCAAGCCCTGATTATATCCATTATAAAAAAATCAGTTTGAATGTCTACTGAGGACACGGTCCATTATCTTTGTCTTTTTAACAGTTATGGGGATTTCCCATGACAGCGCTAATAAGTGCATTTGTAAGTTGTGTCTCGTTGTTTACAACCTTGTTTCAGTCCCTTTCAATATAAAAGTATTTGCTATTGAATCACTCATAAAGACAGTCTTTACTGCCATCTCATGGTGTAATAATGTAACTTTCACTGAAGTCCCTTTCATAATCGCTAACGGACCCTTTTCTCAATACCAAATACTGCATATTATTTATAAAAAATATCAACTTACCTTAAATTTGCTCTCAGCCAAATCGATTTACTCTGGGGAAAAAAGTAGGCCTAATAGTAGCGGTGTAACGGTACACGTATTTGTACCGAACCGTTTCTGTACAGGGCTCTCGGTACGGTGCGCATGTGTACCAAACAGTTACGAATGCGATCTTTAACAGTTAACAGTCGGCTTGTTTTAAGCGCGGAACACACTTCAATCCTAGTTCCCACAGGAACAATCCTAGTGTTTATTAAGTATTCTGTCCATCTTCCCAAAGAATACACATGAATTAATATCTTAAGGTATGTTGAGGATACATTAACACTGTAACGTATCATATGTGGTGTAATCGCTCAATCAGTGTTTCAACCGCGGAAAGACGTCAATATTAAAACAGCTTGTAAACAATGTCATGTAGCATCACATTTACCTCAGGCAGTCATTCAGTGTCCATAGCTGTTAGTTCACTGGAGAAATCAACTATTTCGCTAAATATATGCACTACATTAGCCTATATATACTCACCTAAAGGATTATTAGGAACACCATACTTATACTGTGTTTGACCCCGTTTCGCCTTCAGAACTGCCTTAATTCTACGTGGCATTGATTCAACAAGGTGCTGAAAGCATTCTTTAGAAATGTTGGCCCATAATGATAGGATAGCATCTTGCAGTTGATGGAGATTTGTGGGATGCACATCCAGGGCACGAAGCTCCCATTCCACCACATCCCAAAGATGCTATATTGGGTTGAGATCTGGTGACTGTGGGGGCCATTTTAGTACAGTGAACTCATTGTCATGTTCAAGAAACCAATTTGAAATGATTCGAGCTTTGTGACATGGTGCATTATCCTGCTGGAAGTAGCCATCAGAGGATGGGTACATGGTGGTCATAAAGGGATGGACATGGTCAGAAACAATGCTCAGGTAGGCCGTGGCATTTAAACGATGCCCAATTGGCACTAAGGGGCCTAAAGTGTGCCAAGAAAACATCCCCCACACCATTACACCACCACCACCAGCCTGCACAGTGGTAACAAGGCATGATGGATCCATGTTCTCATTCTGTTTACGCCAAATTCTGACACTACCATCTGAATGTCTCAACAGAAATCGAGACTCATCAGACCAGGCAACATTTTTCCAATCTTCAACTGTCCAATTTTGGTGAGCTTGTGCAAATTGTAGCCTCTTTTTCCTGTTTGTAGTGGAGATGAGTGGTACCCGGTGGGGTCTTCTGCTGTTGTAGCCCATTCGCCTCAAGGTTGTGCGTGTTGTGGCTTCACAAATGCTTTGCTGCAAACCGAGTGTAACGAGTGGTTATTTCAGTCAAAGTTGCTCTTCTATCAGCTTGAATCAGTCGGCCCATTCTCCTCTGACCTCCTCTGCTCCTCTGAGCATCAACAAGGCATTTTTGCCCACAGGACTGCCGCATACTGGATGTTTTTCCCTTTTCACACCATTCTTTGTAAACCCTAGAAATGGTTGTGCGTGAAAATCCCAGTAACTGAGCAGATTGTGAAATACTCAGACTGGCCCGTCTGGCACCAACAACCATGCCACGCTCAAAATTGCTTAAACCACCTTTCTTTCCCATTCTGACATTCAGTTTGGAGTTCAGGAGTTTGTCTTGACCAGGACCACACCCCTAAATGCATTGAAGCAACTGCCGTGTGATTGGTTGATTAGATAATTGCATTAATGAGAAATTGAACAGGTGTTCCTAATAATCCTTTAGGTAAGTGTATGCATTATATTCTACTGTTAGTGATGTCTTGATTAATTCATGTAGCCTATGTTTAAATAAACCTGTGTATAAATGATTATATTTCAACAACGAATTGGAGAAAAAACATAATTTTATAAATTAGATTTAGAAATGAATGCAAAAACAGCCTTGTGTGAAGCTTATGAGTGTTGATTATTATACCTAAAAATAAATAGCAACTGAATTTAGGCTAATAGTTTTGGCTCTGTTGTTAACCTTTAATATTAATGTGCAAGTAAGGGCTCCCTACACAGCAATCTTCAATAAACTTCAATAAACTTTTAGTTATAATTTAATTCATTTAAGGATAGACACTTTTTTTCTTCAGTAAACCGCTGTTTAATAAAAATAAATAAAAAGCAATTTTGTAAAACTGCTGTACCGAACCCGTACGTGACTTCAAACAAGGTACATACCGATATCAGGGCTGCCAACTTTTGAGTTTAGCTTGGAGTGAGAATAATGGAATTTGCTTCTTGCGATTTTATTCTTGATTCAATATCGATTCATTTTGGATAAATATTAGGTACAGTATCTGTTAAAATTTCTCAATAAAAAAAATCTCTCACTTAATGCTGCAAACATACAGAGAGCCCTGTCAGCTGGTATTATTATTATTAAAAGTTAAAATGAACTCAAATTTCCGTTATATTGTAAATATAATGCAGTTTTTATTATAACATTACAATATTTTAATGACATAAGTCAAAATATAATAAATATAGTGCACGTTTAGCAAAATATAGCTAATTTTTCTAGCCAGCTAAGTTAGCATGCTACGGTTATTAGAGGTTAACAGGTAAATTCCCAAGCTGTTTTATTGACCTCTTTCCGCGGTTCAAACACTGATCGATTACATATAAATTTAGGTAAATATTCTGTATCTTCCAACATACCTTCTAATGTTCAGTTGTGTTTGTTTATTCACTATTAACTAGTAGTAAAGAGTAAAAGAGATGATCGGTTCAGAGGTGCAACAGCGATCTGTCACGTGACGTTTAGCGCCACAAAGGTATTTACTAAAAAATAAAATTGACAGAATTTGAGAGCTGAAAATTATTTCATATCAATCTGTGGTAACGGTGACAGTGTTCGCTTTGCTTCGCGATTTTTCTCTGCGTGACAAAAATTTGCGCTTGGCGCGAGAGCGTGAATGCATGAGCGTGGCATCTCTATAATAACTTTGCTAATGTTTCATTTATTTATTTTATTAATTAAACCCATACAACAAAATTGTGGAAGATATCTCTTAAACTACATCTTTATACATTACAAAGAGGTTTTTATTTTATTGCAGTTTGACCAAAGTCAGTAAACTAGTTTAACTGGTAAAATGTAGCCTACTTTGTAACGAGTAACGTTAAATATTATAGAGAATTTTCTGAATTCAATGTGTTGTACTAGCAAAACTGTACCAAAAAGACTGAATATAAAATCAATTAAATGATATTACCCAAGACTTCGCCTGATGAAAATGATTTTTAAATTAGCCTGCAGTCAGAGAAATAACTGAGAATGAGCAGTAAAGGTTAAAAAATAACTAAAATAGCTCCGATCCATCGCTGCCTACGTGACGACCATTTATATCTGCCAACAGAAATATTTCAGTTCTCTTTTAGAAATGACTAGAGTACATGTGATTACTAATAAATTACAACCAAACGTCTGTCAGCAGCAGAAGTCACTCAGACGGGCATGAGTTGCGCTGCGGTGACCTCTAGCGGACATGCGCGGAACTGACACGAACATTACAGAAGAAAAAAAACCAGATACAATTCAGCTGGTAAAAGTTTTAATAAAAAATATGAAATCCACAGAAGCACCCATTGTTACAGCCGATAATGTACAAAATACAAATGCTTCACAGATCAAATAGATATTTTTTTAAAGAATCCTCCAGTTTTAAACTACTGTAACATTAAAAAGTCACAAAGGAAAATGTAAAACGTTTAATTTGAAGGTGTAAAAAAAAAAATTGGTTTATGCCAACTCAATGAATTTCCCAATTTGTCACATCGCGTTTTTCAGTAGATGCCCAAATTCCACACACAATATATTTACACAAAACATCCTACTTAATTACACAATGTAAATAAGTTTGCGGCACCTACAACCCTATACAAAAAATGAGAATAAAATAAAGCCACTCCTAAAAACACTTCTTATTGTGAAGCATTGTCAACAGCTTGAACCATGACAAAACACTGACTTGTTTTGCTTATTTACTGTCGATATTCCAAACATTTAAAGGGACAGTTCACTCAAAAATTACAATTCTGTCACAGAGTTGCCCTCAAATTGTTCCAAACCTGATATTTTGAAGAATATGGGTAACTAAATAGTTTTTTTTATCCATACTACGGAAGACATTTGGGTCTGAGATCTGTTTGATTACCAATATACTTACTATCACACAGGTTTGGAACAACTTGAGGGCGAGTCAATGACAGAATTGTCATTTTGGGTGCACTGTCCCTTTAAATGTTGGGAATATCACCAGTAAATGATGACAATTGTCATTTTTGCAAAATTGTTGGCTTAATACAGATTTAGGAAAGCCATATTTGAGTATTAAAATGGCAATTACTAGTAAAAAAGACACGAGTTACAATGTGCAACTTTTTGTAGTCGAGGGAATGTGCATTTGGACAATGAAAGGAAGTGACATCACAGCACCTCTTTGAGCAGTAAGACATGTGGATCAAAGCCAAACCAGCATTAACACTCATTCCTTTACAACATCCTTTAATTCCCACCGATCCCAGCCCAAACTTACACACATCTCAGTCCCAATTACAATCCTTCCCACAATTCCACCCTCGCAACATACGCAGACCTTCGAAACACATCCTGGAGACCCTTGACACGCAGCACAACCCTTGAAATGAAGTGTGACAGAGAGAAACTTCTCTCAAACACATGAAGCTCCTCGACTTCAATAAATCACAGTCGTCCTGTTCTAGTCACAAAACATCATATTCTGAACGGTCACAGTGTAATTAAGACGATTTCAATAGATGTAAACAAACAGCAGTTGTTTAAATAACAGTAATGCATTTCTGACTCCAGCCTGAGCTGTGACAGGCGTACGGCACACACAGATATATTTACACACACGTCCATGCCACACACTAGTGGTTTACCCATACACACCTGATGTAACAGATCAACTCTGCTGAGAATCAAAGAAAAAGTCACATTAAATGAAAATTAGTCCCAACATTTAGTATGTTAAAACAATCGTGAATATAAAATATAAATAAAGTACTGAAAATAAAACTATCTCTTCTTAGGGTGGTGTCATCTGTTCAGGCTGAACTCACACTGCAGACAAAGACAAGCAGAGATTCAGTCAACTCATTCAGAACTTTACAGAAAATATTACATGGCATTTAGAGCCAAAAAAAAAAAAATTTCAGAACAAAAATAAATTACACTTTATATACAGTGAGGAAAATAAGTATTTGAACACCCTGCTATTTTGCAAGTTCTCCCACTTAGAAATCATGGAGGGGTCTGACATTGTCATCGTATGTCCATGTCCACTGTGAGAGACATAATCTAAAAAAAAATATCCAGAAATCACAATGTATGATTTTTTAACTATTTATTTGTATGATACAGCTGCAAATAAGTATTTGAACACCTGAGAAAATCAATGTTAATATTTGGTACAGTAGCCTTTGTTTGCAATTACAGAGGTCAAACGTTTCCTGTAGTTTTTCACCAGGTTTGCACACACTGCAGGAGGGATTTTGACCCACTCCTCCACACAGATCTTCTCTAGATCATGGAGTTTGAGCTCCCTCCAAAGATTCTCTATTGGGTTTAGGTCTGGAGACTGGCTAGGCCACACCAGAACCTTGATATGCTTCTTACAGAGCCACTCCTTGGTTATCCTGACTGTGTGCTTCGGGTCATTGTCATGTTGGAAGACCCAGCCTCGACCCATCTTCAATGCTCTAACTGAGGGAAGAAGGTTGTTCCCCAAAATCTCGCAATACATGGCCCAGTCATCCTCTCCTTAATACAGTGCAGTCGCCCTGTCCCATGTGCAGAAAAACACCCCCAAAGCATGATGCTACCACCCCCATGCTTCACAGTAGGGATGGTGTTCTTGGAATGGTACTCATCACTCTTCTTCCTCCAAACACGTTTAGTGGAATTATGACCAAAAAGTTCTATTTTGGTCTCATCTGACCACATGACTTTCTCCCATGACTCCTCTGGATCATCCAAATGGTCATTGACAAACTTAAGACCTTGACATGTGCTGGTTTAAGCAGGGGAACCTTCCGTGCCATGCATGATTTCAAACCATGATGTCTTAGTGTATTACCAACAGTAACCTTGGAAACGGTGGTCCCAGCTCTTTTCAGGTCATTGACCAGCTCCTCCTGTGTAGTTCTGGGCTGATTTCTCACCTTTCTTAGGATCATTGAGACCCCACGAGGTGAGATCTTGCATGGAGCCCCAGTCCGAGGGAGATTGACAGTCATGTTTAGCTTCTTCCATTTTCTAATGATTGCTCCAACAGTGGACCTTTTTTCACCAAGCTGCTTGGCAATTTCCCCGTAGCCCTTTCCAGCCTTGTGGAGGTGTACAATTTTGTCTCTAGTGTCTTTGGACAGCTCTTTGGTCTTGGCCATGTTAGTAGTTGGATTCTTACTGATTGTATGGGGTGGACAGGTGTCTTTATGCAGCTAACGACCTCAAACAGGTGCATCTAATTTAGGATAATAAATGGAGTGGAGGTGGACATTTTAAAGGCAGACTCACAGGTCTTTGAGGGTCAGAATTCTAGCTGATAGACAGGTGTTCAAATACTGATTTGCAGCTGTATCAAACAAATAAATAGTTAAAAAATCATATATTGTGATTTCTGGATTTTTTTTTTTTAATTTAGATTATGTCTCTCACAGTGGACATGCACCTACGATGACAATTTCAGACCCCTCCATGATTTCTAAGTGGGAGAACTTGCAAAATAGCAGGGTGTTCAAATACTTATTTTCCTCACTGTGTGTGTATATATTATATATAATATATATATATATATATATATATATATATATATACACACATACATACACACTGTATCTGTCAATTCATAGTTTTCACGATACGTCACACGCTTATAGGAAGGCTTTCCTCTGTTGCCGTATGCAGTAAGACAGTGATATTAAAATACTAAATTCAATATACATCTTATTGATGTTGCATACTTTGTACAGGAAAGCAGATGAGCACAGAATATTAATGCTACACAAGGTTTCTTGCTAAGCATATTTTTCCCATCGAATCCCATAAAGAAAACAAATTGCGTTCATATTCTTGGCTCATCTACTCGCCTGTATATAGAATGCATCATCAAAAAGGTGTAATCTGAATTTGATCTTTTAATATCACTGTTTTAGTACATTACGGCACTTTAAGGGTGGGTCGCACAAATAAAGATTCTTTAGCCTGTCGTCAGTTCACCCTCCTTCTGCTGCTTGATCAGCTCTATAACGGTTTTACTGCGTAATTAATCTGTGTTTAAAATTAAGTGGTGCAAGAACTCGATTTAAAATAAAACCCATATCAACAAATCCTAGATTGGCATTAAACTTTGCTTAATTGAATCCTTATTGGTGCAGCTCACCCTATAGTGTTTTTCACATTAAGTGTTTTTCACATTAAGTGTTTTCCCGCTGATTTTAGTGATTGAAACACTGCAGCAGGTGCTGTATATGGATCATAAGTGCCCAAAACGTGCATCTTGTTCACATATTTTTGTTTTTAGATGGAAATTTGACAGGCTTGTGCTGCAGTTCTATGGAGTTCTATGGCGGTTTTGTCCTCCAAGGCTCCGCGACAGTCACGTGACTGAAAACTAATTAATCGCGATTAAAAATATCTGCCTTTTTAATATTTTTATATTGTAATAATTTCAGTTACTCTTCAAATTAATGTAGAAACAACTTAAAAACAGAATATTTTAAATATTTGTTGTAATGACATCTTTTTATAAATGAAGGCCAGTGTCACTGATACTGATGAGAACACCTTTCTTAACTGCATAAATAATACATTAACTATAGATTAGTCCTCATTAAAGCAACAGATTCCTCTTTTCCCTTTGTTCTTTGAACATTAATGACAGACATAATTAGTGGCTGCTGTCACTTTAAGATTGGCCGCTGCCAAAGATGACGCGGGTCACACACACACATCTCATTATCTCTCAACTCTAAGTTCATTTCAGACATTATTGAACTAATTTAAGACGTTATTTAACTCCTTTCAGACATTATTTAACTAATTTAAGACATTATTTAACTCCTTTCAGACATTATTTAACTAATTTAAGACGTTATTTAACTCCTTTCAGACATTATTTAACTAATTTAAGACATTATTTAACTCCTTTCAGACATTATTTAACTAATTTAAGACATTATTTGACTCATTTAAGTATTCTCTTATGAGAATACTCCACAAAACGGGCATTCTGTGTTATTGATCGTTCAAGCGCGAAAGAATACTGGATAGTGGCGCACGACTTATGATCATATAATGTAACGCTAGCCAGAGGATGACAGAAAAAACAGATGCTGGACTTAATTGTGTTAAATATTTATAACACGTTAAACTGAAAAACTTAATTGCGTACGGATGAGATCAGAAGTCTAATTCAACACTGTCTTTTCGATTTTCCTATGGGATTTTTCAATTTATGTGGACGATATGACCAAAATAATTTTATTTCACGATAATGATATATATCATGATATAGTTGTTTTTGCTTAAAATAAGGTTATAACATAAAAAAATGTTATACCATTAAAATTTCATAATTCTTTTCACCATTAGCCTCTCAAGGCAACCTGAAGACAAGAAAACAGTGATAAAGAAAGAGCACACAAAACAAAATACAATAGAACAGACCCACAGCCTACCTGAGAAACTTCAAGTACTAGAAAAACTACACAAAATGTATAAAGTTAGCAAATGTATATATACAAAAAACACTGCATAGTGTTTACTGTGTAAACGAAATATACTTTTATTCTTATTAATGTTACAAAAGAGCAGTGAGAGATGTTCTCTCTTTTGTTGCTTGATTAGCATTAATAATGACAGCAGGTAAATTTGGACGCTGTCACTTTAAGAGTGACTGCAAGGATCCAATATGCTTGTGCGCTTTCTTTCACTTGCAAACACTATGACACACAGGTATGTGTGTTTAACAGCTCAAGCTCAATTAGGCAGCAAAAAAAAGTTATGAGTTGAGTTTTCTCTTTCACTGCTAATTGTTTCAATGGTTTAAAATCACCTGTTTATAAACCGCAGTGCTTAACAATTAATGCAAACGATGAGCTTTCATGACCACGCAGCACAGCAATGTCACATGAGCGTTACACCAAGCAGCAACGTCCCCGTTTCTCTTGAAGCCAATACAGAAGTGACTTAAACTGCAATTCATCGACTGGCCAGAAAAGTGAGCAGAATCTCATTGAGCCCCATGTTAAAATGCTCAACTTTACAGCAGAAAAAAACATGTTTATAGCCTGATACAAATTGTGGTTTTGGTCTATATGTCTAATTTTGCACTTCATGACAACTGTGAGGGGGGTGAAAACTCATTCGTTTACATTATATAAAGCCTTAAAGTTATGCATAATTAAGAGCGTGTTCACTTTGAGTGACAGTCGGATTGCCGTTTGTCTGCTGTCTGTTAGTCATCACGTCACCTCAGCTCCAGCCACGTCCCGCCTCTTTGCCCATTTTCTGTTATCCGGGAGTGACGCGCTGCCAAGATGGCAACAGCCAGCTCGCCCCTACTTTACGCTGCAAAACTGCTCTTCAGAATCCTATGGGTGACGTCACGGACACTACGTCCATATATCTTTTTACAGTCTATGGCGTACCCTCGTAGAGACGATAGTCCAGAATCTAAGCGGTTAATCGTGTCTACCGGTGTATTGTCCGCCTCTAAATAAAATAAAACCTGTGGTAAACATAAGCTGATGATACTGACGTTTTGTTCTACACACACTCACACCCTAAACTGTCCTATATAGTTACTTATTAGAAACACATGCTTTCAAAAATCAACATAACTGCTTCAAATTTCATGTTTTCGGTATGGGTGTGAGAAATTTACCTTGTAGAACAAAACGTCAAAGTATAGTCAAGTTATGTTTAGCTCAAGGCTTTATTTTACTCAAATTATAAAACCCCATAGGAAAATCTGTAAGGAACCAGCAGAGAATTAGACTTCCAGGATCTGACGTCACACCGCAACTTGAAATACAACAAAAAACTAATCAGAATAAGTCAAATAAATGTCAAACTTTTGAAAAAAAAAAAAAAAAAGAAACTCACAAATGTCAGTTTTGAAATAAATCAAAGGAAAGCAGTTGTAGTCTAGGTGTTTGACTGGTTTATGCCACTCACCACCTCCTCCTCATCTCGCGGGCTCACAGCTGATGTTCTCCTTCCCCGGAGGAGACACGTGCCGCACTCTCCTGTCTGTGGCAGGCTGGCTCCCCAAGACCTTCCTCTGCGTGTAGACACAGGGACATCATCACACATGATCGGGTTATGTAGGTTTATTATTGACCAGTATTCACACACAATAACTCAGAGCTGAAGAGCTGACCTTGATGAGCCCACCGAAGGAACGCGAGCGGGTGTGTTTTTTACTGGTAGGAGTCGTGTTCTCACTGACAGGGGTCCCAGGGGTCGACTGCTTGCCAAGCTGAAACCATTAACACACACACACACACAATGACTACAGCAAACGTGCTAACACAATCAAAGACATGTTTCTTTAAATAAATATAGCAAATACATATCGAATGTACACCAACAGAAAAAGCCACCTCAAGGGGTCTGGTGGCATTAGTATCAGAATAATAATAAATAAGAATGTCAACAACAATAAGCATTCACAAATATTAAAATAAATCTCAATTTATAACAAAGAAGTATGTCCTATAATAATAGCATGATCTATTTTGCTTTTTAAAAAACAAATGAAAAATTATTATTTAATAATAATAATAATAATATTATAGTATATAATTATAGTTAACCGAAAAAAACAGCCCTAAGGGGTCTACTGCCATTACTATATTATCATTATTACTACAGTAACACTTTCCTGCGTTTCACGTTAGTTAATACATTAACTAATGTTAACTAATACAACCTTATTGTAAAATGATACCATTACTACTAATATAAATAATAAGCATGATTTTTTTCTACCCTCTGAGCCTCTTTAATTTACCTTCATGGTCAAAAGTGACAGAAGCAGTTGAAAGTAACCATTTTCCCCCTAGGAAAATCATATTTTATATGAATATATTTTTGTTCAATAATATTTTTGATTATTAGTAATAATTTTGAGGGGATTTTATGATACTATGCAATATTTATAAAAATTTTATAAGCTATTTTTCCATTACATTTTTTATTATTAATTATGTTTTTTTAATTATATTTCAATAAATGCAATAGTTCCAATTAAAATAGAGTGAAGGCCTTTGAAATGCATGTTTTGAAGTGATAGTAGAATCTGGAGGCCTTAATAATATAAACGTGCGAGATGTCATGTGTTATCGCCTGTATCGCTCACATTTACTGTAAATATACAGGGAGGCTTTTGATTCCCTGGATTTAGGCATAATGTTTTACTTTTATTAGGGTTTGTATTTAGACATATATTTAGAAATTCTTAAAGACTTCTTTATGTCAAGGTTTAGGTATTTTTTGATAGATAAGTATCAGGTTTGCATTAGGATTATAAATCAGACATTAAAGGAGAACTCCGGTGAATTTTTAAGTTAATCTTGATCGTTATATCTTTGTTAATACTGTCTATAGAAAAAAAAAAAAAAATGTATTGGTGCTTGCAACACGGAGCTGTTACAGTTAATGCCCAGAGCTCCCACTCAGCTAACACGGCAGCTATGGGGGCATATACATAAAGAGTGTCTTTGTGCCTCTTAACAGACACAAAATGCAATTAAAATGTCTGTCCAACATGAACAGGGCCCTTACATGACAACGAGATGCGTTTAGCAACTAGCCATTGTTTAAACTCACCGAGATAGTGTTCTAGACGGCAAGCTGTAGTCTCGCTGAAGTCCCGTGAGAACTCAGTAGCCAGTAAAATGTAAATAGTCCAGGGGGGAGGAGCGTTACGAACCATTTCTTCCTCACTTGTAAGCCGATCATCACTCTTCACACACACAATGCTCCTCCCCCCTGGACTATTTACAGTAAACATGATTCTGCATGACATTGTTTACAAGCTGTTTTATTGTCTTTCCGCGGTTGAAACACAGATGGAGCGATTACACGACATATGATACATTTCAGTAAGTTGTAATGTATCCTCAACATACCTTAAGATTTATTAATTTATGTTTATTCTTTAGGAAGAGATGATCGCATTGATTCGCACGCCGCGCGCTGCCGCTTTAAGGTGAACTGATACGCGTCTATCAGTCACGTCACATTAAAGAGTGTTAAAACGGCATTTATCGTTTGAATTTCGTGATAAAATTAACTGAATACTTAATATGTTCGTGTGGGAACTCGGATTGAAGTGTGTTCCGCGCTTACAACAAGCTGACTGTTAAAGATTACATTCATAACCGTTCGGTACACGCGTGCACCGTACCGAAAGCCCTGTACCGAAACGGTTCAAAACGAATACGTGTACCGTTACACCCCTAAAATAAATATATAAATATATCTAATATCTAATAATAAAAAAAGAAAGCTCAATGGATCTACCGTCATTATTAAAGTTACTAAACACATTATTATTATTATTATACTAAAGCAATGAGGCACTGTATGAAGACATCCCGTTCTCACCTGTCTGATGAGTTTCTTCTTCTTGGCGGAGTGCGGCATGTTATCAGTGACGTGTCGATAGAGCTCTCGGAGCGCCTCCTCTGTGTGATTCTCCGCGTCTAACCCCATGCGTGCGCCACTCCTCTTACACGCCACACCGCTGACCGTCAGCAGCTCCAGATCATCCTGCAAACAGCAGCAGAAGCCCGTCAGCTTTCAGTTCAGTCACTTACGGGAGTGAGTGTGTATGAAGGTAGCCATGGGTCAATCAGTGCTCAGACTGGCTTTAGGAGCACAAGGCACAAACCTTGGAGTGAATGATTTTAGTGTTGGCGAACTGAAGTCTGGCATGCTCCCGCAGATATGCTGGTGCCTGTTCATGAGAAGACAACACAAGACCATGTGATTTCACAATCACTCCTAAACATCCTTACATGATTAAGAACCATAGCGCCGTTTCAATGACTCACTCATTAAGACTGCTGCCACCTACAGCCGGTTTAGTTTGATGTTTAAAAAATATTTTTTCCAACATTTCTTATTTGTATATTTAAAAAAACATAAAACAATCCCATAACATTAATCAATGCAGTGTTTTCAGTGTATGATTTAATTTGATTGGTAACCGTCCTATAGTGTCTTATTCTAACTGAATTCATTGATCAAATTTAAGAATTTAAAATGAAAGATGAAGCATACATTTAATAAGGGGAGAAAATGACACTTATAAAAGGTAAAAATGCCACAAATATACAGATTTGAATATGTCAAAGCTGACAGAACACTGATAAGAATATTGCTTCAGAATAAAATTATATTCCATATTATAACAAAAATTCCCAGACAAGCAACTTTTTTTTACTTGGACAAGTGAATAAGTGAAGGACGAGCACATAAAAAGGCTTAAAAGGTGCCCTGCCACACAAAACCGTTTTTACTTGTATGCGTTTGTGTTACGTCGTGAATGTGAAAATAAACTGCTACCTTCTCTGTCAGCTCTAGCCACTGAAAAGAAATAAGCGGAGAAATCAGGCCGATCACAAAAGCTGGTCAGTCTGACAAATAGACTGTAAAAAAATATGGACGACGCGACTTCATTGACTTCCGCTGACCATAGTTGAAGCTTTCGGAGGCTCGCACACGGCGCTGACATCTTGGGACCGAGTCTGCGCAATAGAGAGCAGGAAGTAGAGGCGCGATTTTCAAAAACCCGCCCACACACTCACAGATGTAGAATAATTAATTATGTTGGTGTGAAATAAACAGTTATAGAAATGTAGAAATTAAAGCTAAAACTCCAATCTCCTCCCAAAAATCCAGAAAAAAGCCATCAATCTCAGCTGTCAATCATGACGTCACACCCCCCGTTTTTATAGCATCAAATAAATAACTAAAAGTCGACTTATTTAAAAAAAACGAACACTTGAAATGAAATCATCGTGATAAAAACTGCCTAAAATGACAGAAACCATCTTTAGGAAACAATTATTTGAAGTGTAATTTAATCGATCGAGGCGCGGAGGCTTCAGTTTCTGAGAGGAGCACTACAGGCTTGTGCTGCGTCCCAATTCGCCTACTTATACTACGTCCTAAAAGTATGTACTCTTTTTGTGAAGAAAAAGTACATACTTTTGAGTGTGCAGCAGAAGAGTATGAGATACTACTTCGTCATCTTTAACAAACTCTGTTGTTTAGTTACGTGCGTCCCGTCACCGTTTAAACTGCCCTGTCAATCGTCACAGTTCAAATCCTCAACATTTAATTTCCTACCGTATCGGAGAGAAATGAAGTAGCACGTTGATCTGCCATTCGTGGGTCTTTAATGCAGAGACTCCTCTCGTGTTTGCAAAGTTAATGGCCAAACGTATCACTACAAAAGTTCACAATGCTGCTGCAGGTGAAATATAATGTCTAACATTGAATAAATATATTTTTGTCAGGTTAAATACTGACAATTGCTCACTCAAACCCCTTTATCTAATCCTCTCTGCTTAACCGTCAGACTTGCGTAACCGTCATGTTTGTAGTTTTTTAACACTTTTTATCCGCGTTTGTAGTTCTAATCGAATCCTCGTCCATCTCGCAATGGGTTGTGGGCAATATCAGCCGTAAGAGTGCGCATCGATCTGCACTTCGAATTATGACCGGAAATAGTAGACCATCCGGGAATCTTTGGAATACTCTTTTCAACATACTATGATTTGGGACATACTAATTCTTTTTTCGAATACTATTTAGTACGGATAGTATGCGAATTGGGACGCAGCGTTGGTCTGACGTGGTGTTGCCTGAGCTCATTACTATTCATGAGCTCGCCCAGTTGAGACCACGCCCACTTCTAGCTCAGTGGCAGTTTTCGTATACAGCAAGGATGGCTGAATGTCAACAGGCTAGATTAGCGGACTTATTTGCCGATATATACAGGCGGACAATATATTATCCAGCTTATTATGCGAATACTTGCCAAAACAAGAAAAATTCTTTAAAAATGATTTTGCTACCATTTCGTGGCTTCCGTTGGCAAAATAAATAGTTCGCCACACAGATAGAACTTGACAGTTTCAGGTGTTGCGTGGCAAACGTCTTAATAGCTGAATCATTTTCAATGAAATTCCATTGCAATAACCTAATGGACGTCTTGCGGAATGATATGAAAGACGTGAATCAAAAGCATAAAACCCGTTGCCATTGACAGAGGTCATTACATATAGATTTAACAGACCTCTGAACGTTGGGAAGGCTCATTTATGTGAATGGAACTTTTCTGCAGCACTCTGAAGAGCCGTGTAATAAGCTATAAGAACATGCTGTAATTCTCATTTCAATTGGCAAAACTACCAGGCTCAAACCATCTTTGCTTCTGTAATGCCAAAATTACAAGTAGGCTATTTTTCTTTGAATGTCTATCTAAGGCAGCCAAGACCAAAGTGGCTCTTTGGTCTTGGCCATGTTAGTAGTTGGATTCTTACTGATTGTATGGGGTGGACAGGTGTCTTTATGCAGCTAACGACCTCAAACAGGTGCATCTAATTTAGGATAATAAATGGAGTGGAGGTGGACATTTTAAAGGCAGACTAACAGGTCTTTGAGGGTCAGAATTCTAGCTGATAGACAGGTGTTCAAATACTTATTTGCAGCTGTATCATACAAATAAATAGTTTAAAAAAATTATATATTGTGATTTCTGGATTTTTTTTTTTTAGATTATGTCTCTCACAGTGGACATGCACCTACGATGACAATTTCAGACCCCTCCATGATTTCTAAGTGGGAGAACTTGCAAAATAGCAGGGTGTTCAAATACTTATTTTCCTCACTGTATATATGACGTTCGCGTGGTTATGACATTCAAAAACATCATAATAAATAAGTAATAGGCAATTTTCTGCCATGGTTTTGAGGCTCTCTGAAAAACGCTTGGTTTTGATGGCCGTGCCGCACTGAAGACTTGGAAGTAAACACCCACAGCTAGGATTGGATAAGATTTGCATATTTAATGAGCTTCAGATCCCTTAGTACATGTGGGGATTGTTTTGAAAGCGTCTGGGAAAACGCTCACAGGACTTGTTTATCAAACAAACACAATGATTCATCTCTCATCCACCCACGATTGATTGGAATGTTATTTTTGTATTTTGGCCCGCCTGATCGGTCAATAACCGCAACGCGCACGTGTTACTTCACTATTTAATATAGCCCGTCAGCAGGCCGGTGATACGTTTTGGTAGCCCGTCTGAAAAACACATAGCCCCGGGACTTTGGGCTTTGTGAGCACTGGCGTTATTCCATCGATTCTGCGGTGAAATTAAGCAAACAAACGCACAATGTCTTACGCACGTGAGCTGCTCGGTAGCGCGACCCATTTAGCTCCATGAGTCGGTGGGCGGGCTTGAGGTAGCGCTTCTGCATCCTATTACGTCAGTGGTCGACATATTCTGAGAACTCTCGTTTTCTGGGCCTGGTGTCAATAAAAGCTTTTCTTTGAAGTTTTCAGCTCTGAAACTTACAGGATATTCTTATATCACGATTAACTTTTATATATCAAAGGCTCAAGGGAAAATTGATTTCTCAATTCATCACCCCTTTAATGAAAATAAACCTGACTTTATTGCATTTCTTTGCCGAAGGAAACCTTTCAAATTTTTGTCTAAGCAGAAATGACAAAAGCACATAAATTAGTAAAACTAACTAAATTTCAAATAAACTGAAAATATAAAAAGGCTCATTCAAAATATTAATAAATACTATAATAGATATACAAATAGTACTAAAGAAATAAATAGTACCCGAAAGATCTTCTGTGAATGTTTGATGAGAAAAGCCATGCCACTGTTTAGTTTCTTCAGGTTCTCCTGCAGGTCACTGGCATTCATCTGAGGAAAGCAACACATGACACGTGAAAACCACGCTTGGACGTTTGTCAGTTAAAGACGGAAAGCAAGCACATACATTCTTGGGCCAGATGACGTGGGGGGCGAACATGAGCGCAAGGTTGTGTGCAGACATCTTGTTCTTGTCCTGTTGTTTGGCGGTGTGGTAGAGCAGGTCCAGCAGCAGCTTGAGCAGCGTCCGGTTAGCCGTGGGCAGAAGCAGCAGCAGCAGCTGCAGGGCCTCGATCTGGCGCTCCTTATCCGGAAAACTTGTCTTGTTGCCCTGCTCGTCAAACGTGGTCAGCTCTGACGAAAAAAGCAGAAGGAGCGTGATCAGGAAGTGTGAATGATGGACAGGACGTGTGGAGAAAGCAGACAAACCTGTGATCTTCAGGTGTGCGTGCAGGTGGCGCTGCGTCAGCAGGGGCTCGGGCAGCTCTCCCAGGAAGCTTTTCAGCAGGGTGGCAACATCATTGGGATGGAAGTCACCGGAGGAGAAGTCAATGTCGGCTGCCCCGTTGAGCTGCTCTCTCAGCGTCTGCTGTCTCAGGCTGTTCCCAGGAACACGGAAAAGACCCTCCACATGCAGATCTACAGGAAGACCACCAGATGAATCTCAGCTTCTTGGAAAACACTCACATTGCAATATTTAGATTTTATGCGAAATACAGTATACTGAGATATTTCACCAGATGACTTTAACCCTACTCGTGTGGAAGGCAAAAAAAAAAAAAGTTTTATTATTAAATTAAAAGTGTTCTATTTTAGGGGTCTAGGTAATGTTTTCTATTTAATGTTTTTTATTTAAAAGGAACACGCCACTATTTTTGAAAATCATTTTCCAACTCCCCTAGGAGTTAAAGGAGAACTCCGGTGAATTTTGAAGTTAATCTTGATCGTTATATCTTTGTGAGTACTGTCTATAGAAGAAAAAAAAACGGATTGGTGCTTGAAACACGGAGCTGTTACAGTTAATGCCCAGAGTTCCCACTCAGCTAACACGACAGCTATGGGGGCATATATATAAAGAGTGTCTTTGTGCCTCTTAACAGACACAAAATGCAATTAAAATGTCTGTCCAACATGAACAGGGCCCTTACATGACAACAAGATGCGTTTAAAATGTAAATAGTCCAGGGGGGAGGAGTGTCGTGTGTGTGAAGAGTGATGATCGGCTCACAAGTGAAGAAGAAATGGTTCGTAACGCTCATCCCCCCTGGACTATTTACATTTTACCGGCTACAACTGAGTTCCCACGGGACTTCAGCGAGACTACAGCTTGCCGTCTAAAACACTATCTCGGTGAGTTTAAACAATGGCTAAGTTGCTAAACGCATCTCGTTGTCATGTAAGGCCCCTGTTCATGTTGGACAGACATTTTAATTGCATTTTGTGTCTGTTAAGAGGCACAAAGACACTCTTTATGTATATGCCCCCATAGCTGCCGTGTTAGCTGAGTGGGAGCTCTGGGCATTAACTGTAACAGCTCCATGTTGCAAGCACCAATCCAGTTTTTTTTTTTTTCTATAGACAGTATTAACAAAGGTATAACGATCAAGATTAACTTAAAAATTCACCGGAGTTCTCCTTTAAACAGTTGAGATTTATCGTTTTCAAATCCATTCAGCCGATCTCCGGGTCTGGCGGCAGTATTTTTAGCAAAGCTTAGCATAGATCATTGAATCTGATTAGACCGTTAATATCTCGCTCAAAACATGACCAAAGAGTTTCAATATATCGCCTGAAAATAGTTCCCAGCACGTTGTTGCGGTTGGTTATGTTGACGGAAGAAGTTAGCCTATTTTCAGACGCTGCGTAATATCATTGCACCTGCTGCACTCATAGTACGGCACAAAGTTCCTTGATTATTACACAGGAATGAGAGTATAGTTCATAGCCATAACGGTCTAGAAAATCGCAACTTTTCATTTTCCGTTGGTCTTAGTACACGATGTAACTACAGAAGAGTCAAGTTTTAAATAGGAAAAATATTGAAAGTCTTTGGTCATTTTTGAGCGAGATGCTAACGGTCTAATCACATTCAATGATCTATGCTAAGCTATGCTAAAAGTGCCACAACCAGATCCGGAGATCGACCGAAGGGATTCGAAAACAGTAGGGGTGTAACGGTACACAAAACTGACGGTTTGGAACGTACCTCGGTTTTGAAGTCACGGTTCGGTACGGGTTCGGTTCAGCAGTTTTAAAAAATGGCTTTTTATTTATTTTTTATTAAACAGTGGTTTACTGAAAAAATTGTGTCTGTCCTTAAATGAATTAAATTATAACTAAAAGTTTCTTAAAGATGCTGTAAACTATATAGGGAGCCCTTACTTGCACATTATTACTATAATATTAAAGGTTAACTACAGAGCCCAAACTATGAGCCTAGATTCAGCTGATATTCATGTTTAGATATAATAAGCAACACTCAAATAACACATTGTGTGCAAACATGTAAACTTCAAATAAGGATAGTTTTTGCATTAACTCCTAAATCTAATTATAAAATTATGGGGTTTTTTTGTCCAATTCGTTGTTGAAATATAATCTTAGTGACTGTCATTTTCATGACAGATTTATTTAAAATAGCATTAAATAATCAAGACATCATTAACAGGTTAAGTAGAATTAATATATATATATATATAATTCTGTTCTGTGTTAGATTAACTAAGTCTTGTTACAGCACTTTCATACTGTTGCCCTTGACTGTTCTAGTTGCTTCTATTGCTCTCATTTGTAAGTCGCTTTGGATAAAAGCGTCTGCAAAATGACTAAATGTAAATGTAAATTATATTTATGCTGTAGTTATAATCCATTTATTCACTTTTGGGGGTCGCAGAGACCTGAAATTTAAATGTCCAACTTAACCAGTCATACACCATCACTTTATGCTTTAGAGCAAAAGTTTGGTCGACTTTAAAAGACGACAAAAAAAAGTGAACTTAAAGGTCCCATGGCATGGCATTTTTCTATTATTTTATAATGTTTCCTGAGGTGTACTTATATTGTTAGTATGACTTTTACATCATAAAATGTCATAATTTAGAAATAAAAGGCATTTTTTCAATACTGCTGTTTGCCCTGTGGCTGAATGCCCTGCTTCAAGAGGCGTGTCTGCTGTGAGACTTCAGTAAAAACGCCCACTGTTGTGATTGGCTGACATCTTTGTATTTTAAATGAGCGGAGGGGGCGTGGTTTAACTTGGTCTACGAGGCACGAGCAGGCACGAGCTGCTGCCAGAGAGACGGATGGACCTGAGTTCACTTCACATCAGTTCTCAGCATGTCTGAACTGTTGTAGTTACAGCATATTCTTCAGGTTATTAGTCTATTTCTAGTCGGAGGGGCTGTCACTCATGTCAGAAAGTTAGTAACTTTAGTAAATTATGGATCAGCGCTGACTGGAGACGCGAACCGTTTAGAACGATTCAGTCCGATTTGGTGAACTGATTCGGTTCACTAAAAATAACAGGTTCAAAAGAAAGATCGTTCGCGAACCGGACATCACTAACGTACCAGAGACGGAGCTCAGCGATCGCTAACAAAGTTATTTATAGTACCTACTGAGTTATGAGAGCGCTGTCAGTCAGCGCGAGTTTATTGTGTTTGTATCTGAGAGTTCTGAATAAACACGAGTCCCAGTCACACCGAGTCCGTCTTCATCATTATTACCAACTTTGTAACACATGCAAAGTACCATTACAGCTGTCGAGATGAACGAGTTAAAAGTAAGTGTTGATAATGGCATTATTTTTAAAATAAAATAAAAGCGTCAGTGACGCGCGTTGAGTACACAGCGCAAACAAAGACACAACAGCAGTAATCGAATGTAATCCAGTTTATTGTGGGGCTAGGCTGGCTAGCCTGAATATGCTCACGCTTACCCCCCTTCTGCTTAATCTCACGCCGCGTTTGGTGCCTCCGCTGTGGGCCAGATGCAGTACTGGGGGTCGGGGATGTTGAAGCCAACGGCCAGTGCAGCCCGAGCTTCGGCGTGTGTGAGGCCGATGTTGAGCAGAAACTCATGACTGTATGCACATTTTAGAACCGGTAGACGCGACGAGGACGTACAAAAACACTGACTCACAAGATAGAAAACACGAAAACACCATTCTGTCTGGAGAGAGAGAAGCCGCATTGTGTGCACGAATAATAAATAATTAGCTACACATCAGAAATTACTGATCACAGATCAGAAGGAACTGAAAAAAGACTTCTGTTTTCATTTGTACATCCAAACACTGAGAAACTGCCAGCATTCACAAGGAATGATCTCTCGAGCGTTTGCATGGGCGTGCCAGATTCTCTGGGCGGAGGAAAGGGAGGTAACCGTTCCTGCTTGGACGTCAAACCAGGAGACTTCAGGATTGGCTCGTCTGGCCTGTCATTTTCTCAAAGGCAGAGAGAGTCAGCCAGAACTCGGGTTTACACCGATCAACATTTCTATCCACTTGGGGACAATATTCAGGCTAGGGGAACTCATATTAATGTTGAAAAACCTCATAAAATGAAAATTTCATGCCATGGGACCTTTAAGTTATAGAAGTTTAAGTTTATTGTTATGAAAAAAAAATTTTCTCAATTTAACGAGTTTAATCTGGCATTATAATGACTTTAATCTCAAAATGGATTTATTTTTATTATTGCTTTGCCCTAACCCTCTTCCGTAGGCTGTAGTACCAAATGCTTCCACTAGATGAATTTAGTCTCCCATTCATTCCCAATGCACTCATTTTAGACCACGAACAACACAAATGTGACTATTTTTTCAGGATCATTTTCAAATCATGTCCATCATTTTACACAGCAAGTGCCAAAACCTTGCCAAAGCAAGTTTCATACCAATCCGATTAAGTAAAAAATGCTTAAAAATGGCATTTACGCTGAAGACTTTTTTGAAGGCGAACTAGGGCTGCACGATTATGACAAATCATATTTGTTGATTATTTCCCTTGATATTTTAAATTGCATATTATCAGTGTCGATTAATTTATCCAAGTACTGTTTAAAAGCAGTAAACCTGCAGGTTTATACATAACGCATCTTTGGTCACACCAAACAGGTCAAACATCCTTAAATCAGAGTTCATTGTCAGACTTCTCTTGTACATCACTCATGGAAAATGTATGCGTCTTACTTAACATGGCACATCCTATGATTTGACTATGTGCACATCACAATGTCGATGCTGAAACGATATATCGTGCAACCCTATCAGTTTTCTTTGCATATATTCGTGAAAAAGGAAAAATATTGTTGAATATTGTTGTTGTTCTGTGTAATTCCACAAGCAAAATCCAGCAAAATCATTTGAGAAGCGATCAGCACAATCAGGCATTTTGAGTAAGAGCAAGAAACGTTGCTGTACTTTTGCTAACGTGACACACCTCACATGTCCAAATCTTTTTGAGGGCGTCTTTGTTTGATTAAGAGCCGTTGAATATCCTGGACTTACTTTTGCTGAGGTAGACGATGAGCTGATATATCTGGGCTATTCCTTCCTCTGTGAGGGGCATGCCAAACACAACGCCTTTGTCTGAGAAATAAAGATCATCAGTTATTGAACAATGAAACATCTCGCCAATAATAAATATGCCAAATTAAATCAGTTGCTGTTATTATATATGTATTGTTACTGTTTATTACAATTATTTTACTCAATTGACAGCCCTAGTTTGTTACAGAAAGAATTTTTAAAACTTAAATTTGCATTTTATTTCACTGGTTAAAAGGCAATATTCTGTGTATTTATTGTAAAAAAAAAAAGTGCTAAAAAATATGAATTTTGACATCAAAATGTTTCCATTCAGCTGTGAAAACTTAACCTTACTTGGTGTGAAGGGGAAAAAAATATGCTGTCAGCTTAATACAAAATAAATATTTTCCTGAAAATATTTTAATAATTTGCTTTGTCTTCAGTGCAACTACAGAGGGATTTCAATAAACCTAATGAATTATGAAATTAAATATACCTTGAAATTAAATGTAGCAGAGACCATAAAAGAAATCAACATATCATCAAATAGCTATAAGTAACAAATAAGTATTTATGTAAAATTTAAGATGCCAAATTTATGCATCATGTCGTTTTTCAGAGTCTCTTCTGCTCACCAAGGCTGTATTTATTTTATTTGATAAAAAATACAGTAAAAACAGTGAAATATTATTCCAGTGTAAAATAGTAAAGTGTAATTTATTCCTGTGATCAAAGCTGAATTTTCAGAATCATCACTCCAGTCTTCAGTGTCACGTCTGACTGAACCCAAACTTTTGTCTTTAAATGTGTAAATAATCTTTTATGAATAATGCACTGACAGTGCCCACATGAGCAGGACACTTGTGCGTCATTTTAAAAACAGATACTCTCCTGAGACGACAAAAATATCTGTGCCAGACTTAAGTTTGGTCTGATTTTAACAGGGTTTCTGCAGCTATCTTCAAACCTAATTTAATGCTTTTTAATGCCATTTTAATGCCAGACACGACCCATAACTAACCACACATACATATATATATATATATATATATATATATATATATATATATATATATATATACATACATACACACATACATATATACACACACATTTTATATATATATATATATATATATAGATATATATATACAGGGAGTGCAGAATTATTAGGCAAATGAGTATTTTGACCACATCATCCTCGCTATGCATGTTGTCTTACTCCAAGCTGTATAGGCTGGAAAGCCTACTACCAATTAAGCATATTAGGTGATGTGCATCTCTGTAATGAGAAGGGGTGTGGTCTAATGACATCAACACCCTATATCAGGTGTGCATAATTATTAGGCAACTTCCTTTCCTTTGGCAAAATGGGTCAAAAGAAGGACTTGACAGGCTCAGAAAAGTCAAAAATAGTGAGATATATTGCAGAGGGATGCAGCAGTCTTAAAATAGCCAAGCTTCTGAAGCGTGATCATCGAACAATCAAGCGTTTCATTCAAAATAGTCAACAGGGTCGCAAGAAGCGTGTGGAAAAACCAAGGCGCAAAATAACTGCCCGTGAACTGAGAAAAGTCAAGCGTGCAGCTGCCAAGATGCCACTTGCCACCAGTTTGGCCATATTTCAGAGCTGCAACATCACTGGAGTGCCCAAAAGCACAAAGTGTGCAATACTCAGAGACATGGCCAAGGTAAGAAAGGCAGAAAGTCGACCACCACTGAACAAGACACACAAGCTGAAACGTCAAGACTGGGCCAAGAAATATCTCAAGACTGATTTTTCTAAGGTTTTATGGACTGATGAAATGAGAGAGAGTCTTGATGGGCCAGATGGATGGGCCCGTGGCTGGATTGGTAAAGGGCAGAGAGCTCCAGTCCGACTCAGACGCCAGCAAGGTGGAGGTGGAGTACTGGTTTGGGCTGGTATCATCAAAGATGAGCTTGTGGGGCCTTTTCGGGTTGAGGATGGAGTCAAGCTCAACTCCCAGTCCTACTGCCAGTTTCTGGAAGACACCTTCTTCAAGCAGTGGTACAGGAAGAAGTCTGCATCCTTCAAGAAAAACATGATTTTCATGCAGGACAATGCTCCATCACACGCGTCCAAGTACTCCACAGCGTGGCTGGCAAGAAAGGGTATAAAAGAAGAAAATCTAATGATATGGCCTCCTTGTTCACCTGATCTGAACCCCATTGAGAACCTGTGGTCCATCATCAAATGTGCGATTTACAAGGAGGCAAAACAGTACACCTCTCTGAACAGTGTCTGGGAGGCTGTGGTTGCTGCTGCACGCAATGTTGATGGTGAACAGATCAAAACACTGACAGAATCCATGGATGGCAGGCTTTTGAGTGTCCTTGCAAAGAAAGGTGGCTATATTGGTCACTGATTTGTTTTTGTTTGGTTTTTGAATGTCAGAAATGTATATTTGTGAATGTTGAGATGTTATATTGGTTTCACTGGTAAAAATAAATAATTGAAATGGGTATACATTTGTTTTTTGTTAAGTTGCCTAATAATTATGCACAGTAATAGTCACCTGCACACACAGATATCCCCCTAAAATAGCTAAAACTAAAAACTACTTCCAAAAATATTCAGTTTTGATATTAATGAGTTTGTGTTCATTGAGAACATGGTTGTTGTTTAATTATTAATGTTGTAAAATTAATCCTCAAAAATACAACTTGCCTAATAATTCTGCACTCCCTGTATATATATATATATATATATATATATATATATATATATATATATATATATATATATATATATATATATATATATATACACATCAGTGATGCGCGGGTCAATGTATAAACAACCCGCACCCGACCGATGTTCAACTAACCCGCCCGCAACTCGGACCGCAAAAAAAAGCGCAAACTGTTCTTTTTCTGAATGCTGTATGATATAGCCTAGTGTTATGTAATACAGGCTTGATTTATTCATTTATTTCGTTTCATTTGCTTAACAATTAAGATGCTGCATGTGTTTATCCAGTCTAATCGAAGTGTGCGTCTCTCCCCCGACATTCCCAACAAAAATCCAGCCCCCCCTAAGAAAATACATAAAACTGACTTTACTGAGCTATATGCGTTTAAAAGTAGCCTATTAAAATGATACAATGGCATTGCTCAGTTCAACGTGTTGGGAAATCGGGCATTTTGTCCCGCATCAGCATTTATTCAAAAGTTAATAACGCTCAACATTCAAACGGTAAATAAGGATTTATTGACGACCCAGCCGACCGCGACCCGAATATCATCAAAAATATTTTTGGATGTCTCGTAACCGCAGGCACCCGCTCATTTTGGATCAACCCGCGCATCACTGATACATATATACACACACACACACATATACATATATATACACATATATATACATATATATATATATATATATATATATATATATATATATATATATATATATATATATATATATATATATATATATATATATATATATATATATATATATATATATACATACACAAACACAGAGTGGTGATGGACGGCAGTGTTCAGACACCAGAGCACCTCCACCTCTGCTTGCAAAGTCTCATTCGACCCAAACGCTTATTTAACGTTGCCGATTTCCTACGGTAGCGGCGGTGGTGGCTACAGCAGCGGTTGTCATGGTACTAGAAGTAGCAGTTGTAGATTTGTCAGTCACGCCAAAGTAACTACTCATAGTTAATCGCGGTCTGCCTTTTAACGCCAATTTGTGGCTGTCAGACTTCATATGAGACTTTACGGCGTTGATGCCCATTGTTCCCAACTTAAACGCTTTTTTACAAAAGCTGCAAAACCCTTCTTCATTCCGACCTGCAACGGGCTGCAACCATGACCTAAATTGGTCGTCTTCAAGCCACTTATCCTGGAATTTGCACTTTCCCATTTTTTTTCTCGGTCACATTCCGCTGTCGTCCAAAAAGCTCGTTTCATGGTAATTTTGCACCGGTGGGAACAGGGTTGCCAGGTTTTCACAACAAAACCCGCCCAATTGCTTCTCAAAACAAGCCCAATTGCGTTTCAGTGGGGATTCCACGGTAAAAATCGCATTCGGGGGTAAAATATGTGGGATTTTTTTGGCAGTGTTCCCTGCTAAAATTCGCATTTCCAGGGCTAAATATCACATAATTGGGATCGCTTCAACCCGCGGATATGCAAAGCCGCGGACTTGGCAACACTGGGTGGGAAGCACTTGCGTTACCAAACTGGTATCGCGTGTTCATCACACTAATGTACATATTTTACGACAGCAAATAAAAGTTATTAATTATGAAGGCTTATTCAAAACAAATTAATAATATAAAATTTTCTTCGAAACAATCAACATTTTTAATGCCTGTAGGAATGCAATTTAATGCTTTTTAATGCCATTTAAGGCCTTAATTTTCACAAAATTCATTTAATGACTTTTAATGCTTTTCAATGCCCCGCGGATACCCTGTTTAAAGAAGAGCCTTGACAGATTATTGCTGAAGTGAAAAAATGTATAAAGGTTTAAGTTTATTTACATTATTTTAAATGAAATATACTTTTAATAAAACTATTGAATTCAAAAACTGCTATAAACTCATAAATCTAGACGAGTTGTGCTCCAAATTTAAGGTTGATATCTCAAAAAATGAGCTTTCAGTGAGATTTTGTTAGGTCACACAGTGGTTGGATTTGTGATTTGCAGTACAGCTAAATTTCTCTCTCAAATATTACACACACACACACACACACACACATTTTTTAGTACACGCATACAACACACAAACACAGTTATAGCTGCATTATATATCCAATTGGCTCCAAAATACTCTCTTTATTTATATCGTTTTCTGCTTCTGCTAATTATAGCAGAAGCAGAAAACGATATAAATAATGTGAGTATTTGCTTCATAGGCCAAACCTGAGAAAATCTGTTAAAAAAACAACACTCAAAATGTTAATTTTGAAGCCTTGCCAGAAGTTGCCGCCAGAATGAAAGCAGACCTGCCAACCTTGAAGAAACTTTATGAGTACATCCCCCACAGCGGGCCCCCAGTGCACCAGACAGCCCAACGCTAATGTACGCTCCAGGGCTGGGTGATAAAACGATAACGATAATTATCGCGAAATCATTTTCCTCGGTAAAACGATAACAACAGTTCGATAAATGTTCGATATAATGCTTACGCGCTATGCGTAATGTTGCGCATGCGTTTTGCAGACCGGGCTTCTGGGTGCTGCACGCTTTGTTGTTGACAGTCCCAGTGGCCGACAGGCTGACAGGCTTGGAGGAGTGTGGAGCGAGAAAAATGAGCGATAGTGAAGAAAATTCAGCGCTCACGACCAGCTCTGAGGACACAGATATAATTGACGAGAAAGGTCACTCAACTTTAGTGGTTTGGAGAAATTTTGGCTATTTGCAATCCGACATAAAACAGAGCGACGTGCACTGCTTATCATAGGTTTACCACACGGTAATAAAATTATTCAATTATCTTGCTTCTTTGAAGTTTTTCCATATAGCATTGAGCCCAACACAGCGCTAAACTAATACATTAGACTAATATCAGTTCACGCACAGGCTTTTCGCCTTGTTAGCTGTAGTGGGTGACTTACAACAAGTTAACTTTACCAAACTATAATCACTAAAACATCGGACCTATGGAAAAATACATCGGTATCATCTGGAGCCCTTACTGGAGTTCCACAACTAGTGAACTTTGTGCTCTCTCCCAGCACACGCAGTTGTGTGTGTGTGCGTGTGTGTGTATGTGTCGGTGCGCGGTGGACCAATCCACTGTAAGGCAAGAGAGGGGGGACTAAAAATGTTTCTAAACGTAAAACGCATTTTTTGCCTGTTTGCGTGTTTATTGTTTTACTACTTACACAATTATTTTAATTAAGTATATATAATTATATTATTGATATAAAGAGTGTAGAGTAAAAAAAATGTTTTTTCTTTTATTTATTTTATATATATTGTCAGTGTTATTTATTTAAAAGTTTTGGCATGCTGACCAGAAAGATTTTTTAGTTTATTGACAAACATTATCTTTAAAGCACTTTAACTTTGCATTTGCAGTCAGCAGAGCCAAATGTTATCATTACAGTTCTAGATTTTACTATAGATGTTTATTTTATATATTCTATTTATAGTCTACTCTATTAATATAGTAATAAATAAATCTACCTCAGATTTGACAAATTGTTCACATGTTTGGGAAACGTTTGTCATGTTTTGACAATAAAGGATAATTTAAAACTACAATTAACAGTCTGTTTTCTACATCTTTCACTCAGGAGCAAAAAATATGCCTTTAAACTTTAAAGAACTAAAGATTTGACATTTATTGTGATAATTATCGATATCGACTGATATGGAAAATGATATTGTGATCATTTTTTTGGGCCATATCGCCCAGCCCTAGCTCCACCGTTGTCCACCCACCAGTAAGAAATCTATGAGATACCTAACAATAAAATACATAATATACACAATATACTTTCACCAATTACAATTTATTAGTTACTCCATAACCAAATCCAAGTAGACCATAAATGTTATACAGTTACTGCACCCCCATCATTGTGTTCAGGATCTTATAAACAAAAAAGGCTGATGATGGTTAAACGTCATATAAAAATAGAACCAAAGACAGACTAAACACAAATAGCAAGATTAATAACAAACTATTCACTAGCACTAGCAAAAGTGTTTGTTTTCCAGTAGATGGCAGCAATCTTCCACTAAACTGTGGCGCACTGAGTAGATCTTTTATTTGAATTTGACATAAAATGTTGCTATTATATAAATAGCCTATTATTACTAATTTACATGTAAATTTAATTCAATATTTAATCAAATTAAATATGAATTTGAATTAATAAATACAAAATTATATAATTTAACACAACTACACAACTGTAGAGTAAAAACATTAATAAAAAAACTGATATTACAAGCGTTTAAAAAAAACTGACAAGATTGTGACAAAGTCACACTGTCTGGTGCCTCTAGACAACCCAGGACAATTGTTTGCATAAAGTTTAAGGTAAAAATAACTGCCATTAATTTACTAGTATCTTAATACTATGCAATTAGATAAACTGTTCATTCATTACATCACTTTACCTCTGTCTTTATCCCCATTTTTCATCTTCCCTGCATCAGAGGGCTTTGGTCTTTTTTGATTCTATAGGGTAGGCTATGGCAGACTATAATGCTAATTTATAATGTGTCATGTGAATTCGGCCATCTGTCACAATCAGGTAACTTTTTGTCTACACCTGGTGCGAGTTAAGCACCCTCAAACGAAAGCAATGCTTTCTACATTGGATGTGGCGAGACGCGACGCAACAGTTACGTTAATTCATTTTATACCAGCAGGCCTAACAAAATCATACAAGAAACTAATTATGGAGCTTTGATAATAATTCAATAATTTAAACTCTAATAATTCACTGAAATTCGCTGAAAGTCCACCGCACATTTTAATGATCCATAACAACCCCAAAACTTGCCCGCTTGCCTTGCACATCTGCTAATAAGTGACGGGCTATTTTTCTTACCATATTTTTTTTTTTTGCTGTGGATGTTATTGAGCTTGTAGAAGTTTAGCTCTTGCGTTCTTCTGAACATCTCGCGCTGCCATTTTTATATCACTCCATAATCTGTCTATTTTTTAAATGCCTATTCCACGAGTGGTAGGCTACAATGACTGGCTGTTTTAAAATATAACTAATATCAGAACAAAATAACCTAGGCAGTCTCCTCCATTCTGACAGCTTGGGCTCATAGCTTGCAGGTTTGCTTAGTGCACTGTAACAATATTTAACAATGTATATTTTTTTCATTTGATTGGTTCAACCGCCAGCCGCCCGAATTTAATTAAAATAGAATTTTTCGTCAAGTCATCCGCCCGGTCCGCGGCTGTTATCACCAACAGCGCAAGCCTGCAGTTATCCGGCCAGCCTGGCTTGCTTGAGGCACTGAATTGAAATGAACGTGTGCGGCGCGGGCGCGACGCATTTGGCTAGGAGGGGCATGTAAGCGGAGGGTTAAAATGAAGCGCTCTGATTGGCCGAAAGCTTTACACTCCACTTACACGCTGTGGCTCAGCAGCAGAATCAACGTCATAGATTGCACTGAAACCGGCGAAATGCAATATGCAACAAAATGCGCACATAGAGAGCAGCGAATCGTACAAGCGTACCAAAGGGTCAAAATGCGTGCGGAGTACGAAAAATGCATACATGTTGGCAGGTCTGTGAAAGTCTATTAACAAAGACTGCATCATTTTATAGATAAATAAATAGCCCTGGGATTAAAAATTGCGGTTTCCCTGGAGATATTTTTGTCCAAAAGCTCCTGAGTTTAACTATTTTATGTTACCAGTGTACAATAGATTTATGAAAGGAAATGGGTGAAACGGTAAAATGCTAATAAAAACACACACTTGTGCCAAAATTATGCAGTTGCCAATAACGCAAAATGACAAAAATGTCCTTAAAGGGATAGTTCACCCAAAAATGAAAATTCTGTCATTTACTCGCCGTCAGGTTGTTCCAAACCCGTAAGATATTTAGAAGAATACGGGTAACCAAACAGTTGATGGGCCCCATTGACAAACTATGGAAGTCAATGGGGTCCGAGATAAGTTTGATTACCTATATTCTTCTAAATCAGTGTTAATTTTGACAGCAAATTTTGATTTAGTTTTAGTCATAGTCTTTTGACAAAAATGCCATTTAGTTTTAGTCATATTTTAGTCACCTGAATTGTTTTTAGTTTTAGTCTAGTTTTAGTCGACTAAAACTACAGTAGATTTAGTCTCCTAACATCTAGTGAGTTTAGTTAAATTGTAATACATTAAGCATTACATAACCGACTGTCACTTGAACTGACATTTTGACATCATTTTGTTTTTGACATTAAAAATACACGAAAGAGAGCTCAATTAACTTTTTTGTTTGTTTTTTTAAAAACATCTATATAGTTTTTATAACTTTGTATTTCTGTTTTAGTTAGTAGGCCATATCAGGTTAAGCTAAAGCTTCAAATAAGTTTGTTTATTTATTTTTTTTATTTCAGTTAACATTTATTTAATTTCAAGTAATGAAGATTTTTTAAATGGTTTTAGTTAACTATTATAACCCTGATACTTTAATGAATGTGTCAAATACTGGTCTTTCCTCCTGAATATGAATTAAATGGGAATGAAATTAAATACAGTTTATTGTGTAACCAAAAACGAATATATAAGGCGTGACTTTTAATGATAAACAAGCTCGAAATACACCCGGACTCTTATTTTGAAATGTCTACGCCTCTGTTGCAGTGGCAGCTGCTCATTCAAGTTCAGATGAGGAGATAAAATATGCATTGTTACAACCGTCTAAAACATTTTACTATATAAACATCCTAAAGTAAACATTGTCATTATTCATCAGCATTAGTTCATAAACAATTGCCTGGCATAAATGTGCGCTATTCATTGATTGTGAGCCGCTCTGGAGCGCTGGATTGGGGATGCGGGGGTGAGCCTGTAGAAGTGCAACAGCGCTGTGTTCTCCAGCGGTTAGATCAGCATGTTCAAATCAAATGCGCGCATCTGTTACACAGGACATTCCAGTTCTGACTGGATCTCTTCCCTAATCGTCCCTCCCTAACATTTTCGTCTCGTTTTTTATTTGTTGACGAAAATGACAGTTGATTTTCGTCATAGTTTTTGTCATCCAACACTAGTTTTTATTTAGTTATCGTCTCGTTTTCGTCAGTGAAAAAAGGTCGTTGACGAATATTATGACGAAAATTATTCGTCAACGAAATTAACACTGTTCTAAATATCTTCTTTTGTGTTCAACAGAAGAGAGAAACTCATACAGGTTTGGAACAACTTGAGGTTAAGTAAACGATGAGAGAAAATAAATTTTTGGGTGCACTATCCCTTTAAGGACGCACAAGGCTTAAGAATGTATTTAGGGTCAAATTTGTTGCATTACGTCTGTATATCAGTGTCTTCACTTGATTTGGGAAACGAATACAGTTGGCCACACATTGAATCCAGTGAGGTCTTGACTTTTGTTTCAGCCGTCACTGTTAGCTAGACGGTAATTAATCTAGAGCTAGCCAGTCGATAGCAGGAGCCGATGGCAGGAAACGGACTTGAGGAGCGATCAGAGAACTTCCCAAAACAGATGATGTAATTCTCACACTGACGGTTACTCAATAGATTATGTCGATAGAGTCTAAAGAATCCCCGGGGCCTCCGTAATAAGCTCAAAGCCATATTGACAACGGGCTGGCTGTAAATGTGTCGAACGCATGAGGAAGAATTAATGTTTACCACAGGCTAAAACGGGAAAAAGCTAAAGAAAGAAATACAAAGAGAAAACTGGCTGGCTCCCCAAACCTCCTGACCTTTGCGCTTGAGGAAGTTGAAAGAGCGGAAGAAGCCTGCCGCCGCAGTGCCATTGGGGGTCTTGGGCTCCTCGTCGCCTAGTAGCTGTGAGAACTCGGCCCCCGGGAGGTCCAGGAGCCGCGTGACGTTACTCAGCACCAGCTCGGTGAAGGCCTCCGCACGCTCGTGACGCAGTTTCTCCACAAAGAAGTCAGGGTTGAAGATGATGGGATGCTGGCCGTCACCACCGCCGCCCGTCTCAGACTCCTGACTGATCACAACATTACACACCGTGCCCCTGTGAACCCACGGATACACACGACTCAGTCATCTTTATAGTTCATCTATATATTCATTCATTCAAAAACATAAATTCATAAATACAATGACTAGGCCCGTCACCATTATGAATTGTGTGCTGACGATTAATTGTCATAAACTATTGCGATTAACAATTTAATTCTGTCACAGTTTAAGCCTAATACGTGTTTGTTTACTTAGGGCTGCACAATATATCGAAATATCGCAAATATGCATATCGCAACGGCACGTAATATCTGAATGGTTTTAATAGGCTACTTCAACATTGTGAAAAGTGTACGTTTTAGGTCAACGCATATAGCAGAGACTGGGCACACGACTGTTACTTATGTGACTTGCTTGACATTAAAAAGAGTTATTAAATGCAATAACTTGTGAAAAACAACAACTTGCAGTCTCACGCTGTCTGACACGCACACCGAAACGTGCGCACAAGCTGCTCTGAAAGCGTGTGACCCCTTCAGTTCAGTTTCCTGTCTTGTTACACACTCTAACTGTCAAATACACACAGTTATGTCAAAATGGCTGTCTTGACGATTCATGTAAACGCAGTCGCTTATGCTTTAAGTGAAAAATATCAGTTGGGAAAAGAAACCGAATGCGTGTCAATAGGATCCGTGCATTAGGTCTTAAAGTGGCAGCCTGCTAATATAGTAAACCTGCATATACAGTAAACCTGCCGCTGTCTGTCAAACAACAAAAGAAAAAGAGAAAATCACTCAGTGCTCATAACTGAATGACCTTTATCTTTATTATGCGCATATTTAATTCTTGTGAAGACTACTGCTTTTAGTTCTTATTTTTAATAACAAAAATAAATTAAAATAACAAAAATAATCGTCCACCCGTAGTTCAGGTGTCTTTGTTTACCTGGATGTTCTTGATGTTAAGTTTTAGGTTGATATAACTATATATTACCAAGTCAAGCAGAGTTTTTGGTATTTAAATATTGGCATTACATTTTTTGTTTGTTTACATTGATGTAAAAATTATATTGTCAGATTTGTGACATACATTTTGGCTAAAACACTGCTGGTCACTTTCAGAAGTTATAGCGATGCTTTCTTTTCCCAGGAAAAATGTGAAACACATAAATGGTATCATTCTCAGTTTTTTTATATAATTTAAATAGATTTTACACACTTAAAGCAATATCGTATCGCATATCACATTATTTAACAAGGTATTGCATATCACATTTTCTTCAATATCGCACAGCCCTACTTGGAATAATATAATAAAAATCATAATAAAATAGGCCCATATGATTTACATTAAAGTTGTGAAAATAATAATATTTATATAATTATTTATAATACAAAATAATTTGATTCTTGAATAGAAAACCTTAGTAAGTAGTTTGGCTAAATCTTATTTATATATATATTTATATATATATATATATATATATATATATATATATATATATATATATATATATATATATATATATATATATATATATATATACACACACATATACACACAAAAAACTGCCATTTTTTTATAATATTTGAAAACTTTTGTCATGTGTGCGACCAATATGAAGGAAAAAAACAAAACAGGAAATGTTAATCGAGATCAAGAAGTCTCTTAAATTATCTGATAAATTGGATCAAATAAGGCAAGACTTGTTCACGATGTAAAACACCATGCAAAGCCACTATACAAAATATTTATGAGTAAATGTTATGATTTAATTAATGATATTAGTGAAAAACACTTTATTTAAAAACGTTTTGAAATAATGCCAGATGTTTACACTCATATAAATGTTTAAGATGTAAGGAAAATATGGTAACACTTTACAACAAGGTTGCATTAGTTAAGGTTAGTTAACAAATAAACTAACAATGAGCAATGCATTCATTACAGTATTCATTCATCTTTAACATGAATATAAACAACTGTTCGTGCACTAATGTTAACAGATATAACTTTTGATTTTAATCAGATATTTGTACATCTTGAGATTAACATTAACCGAAATGGTAACACTTTCGAATAATGGTCATTAGTTAACATTAACTAATAATTAACTGCACTTATAAAGCATTTATTATTCTTTGTTAATTTCAACATTTACTAATGCATTATTAAAATCTTGTTAACATTAGTTAATGCACTAACAGTTGAACTAACATGAACAAACCATGAACAGCTGGATTTATATGAACTAATGTTAACAAAGATGAACAAATACAGTAACAAATGTACTGCTCATGGTTAGTTCATGTTAGTAAATACATTAACTAACTAATGTTAACTAATGACCATTATTCCACTGAAATTAATTATTATGATAGACAATTTTCATTGTTAGTACAATATGTTATTCCTTTTTACTTGATGGTTACACCACATGACATCAAGTTGAATTTGAACCATTTTTACCATTTCATAATGGTATAACTAGTCATGTGTGTTTAAAACTAGACTTTTCCTTTTCTTTTGAAGGCCATAAACTGTAAATTAACAAATATGTTTAATATTATCCAGCAAAGACAGTGATGGAAACCTTGAATGAAGAATACAAAAGCTTAAAATTGTGATAAATTACTTCAGAGCAAGTACAAAAAACATCAATATGGTGATTCTGAATACTGACTGTAATGATATAAAATGATCTGTTGTTCTCTATAAATGGTCTTATTCTTTAGATGGCATTTCTATTTACCAACCATTACCATGGTAAAACACTTTGTGAATCCTAACTGTCAGTGTCACTTGAACTCATTCCTGTTTCGATGGCAATGAAAAGTACAGTGATTGTTTCAGTTGGTAATAACATGGAATTATGGCCTAAGAGCTTCCCACATTCATGTAACTTATAGAGGAATTTACATGATTTTCTACAGTTCTTCAACAAGGTATTACCATGGTACATTGTGTTTATGCCCTTTCAAAGTTACGGCATTGAAATAAACACACACACACATACATACATACCCATATACATACATAAAAAACAATATATATACCGGTAACTGAGGTTATATAGCAGGATATGAGGTAAAAATGTGATTGTGTGTGTTATTTGCGTTTCATAAGCACAAAGCATTTCGTAAAAGACACTGCGCTTCTACTTCAGCGCTCATATCCAGCAGTTTCTTTGCAGTTACTCAAAAGTGTAACTATTTTACTGTATTTTCAGACTGTGTATATAAAGCGAATATTTTTTGTAAATAAATCTTGGTTACCTTCTGTCTCGTTTATTTACATCGGTGTCTTTCTCCGCGGCCATCTTTCATCTTCCGTTTGAATCCGCCGCTGCCGAGGCGTTAACCGCCGCTTAATCATGATTGGGCAATGAGGGACAAGTGGGAGGGGTTCTGGAGCAAGGCGCGTGTTCTGAGCGCTGATTGGTCTGTTCAAATGTTACCGAGCATTTGTGCGCTACAGTTCCTGGATCAGCCTTCTAACGCCCTCTTCTGTAGTAGCCAGGAGGTTATCATTCAAATATACAAAATGTGAACCTTTTTATATTATTTTTATATTTATATATGAATATTTCTTTTTTTTTTATTATTATTGCTAAAATGTTAACACATTTATGAGCATAGAAATGCAATCAACACTGTTGTGCATAGCAATCATACATTTATTTTAAATAAAATAAATAAAACAAATAAGAAAAGGTCGACGTAATCACACATTCCGACAGCTTAGCAAACACATGAAAAAAATTCCACATTAAATATGCATCATGTACTGAAAATTTTATGATAGTCTTAACATATTTTAAGATATGTTTAAAACATTTGTAACTGTTAAATTGCTGCTTCAAGTAGTGTAATGTGAGTGTTCAAAAGTCTTATCGCCAGAAATAAACTGCATTCATGAAATAAATAAATATAATGTAAAACATTTAACAGTGCTCCATTGCGATTCTACCAAAAACTGTCCCACTTTTGCATAGTTCATATGTTTCCACCATCATTCCCTTAAGCAATATTAATTATAAATTGCTGTGCATATATATATATATATATATATTTACAATCATCTTAAGTAATGCATTACAAAACAAAACAAATGAATTAATAACATCTGACATTAATCATTTTTTTAAGTTGTGCTTATAATGGTGATATTAGCGCCATTAAACAAAATGACTGAATGATTTCCATTTTAAGTGAACTGGCTTAATTGATCTAATCACATTATATCTTAAAAATGATACATATATATAAACATGCAAAGACGTGTCATATAACAGCTGATCTGTGACGTGAGATAGCGTGGCACTCTCACATCGCAGCGGTTCAGGACGGGATGGAGGAAGTGCTGGATCAGAAACTGCTGCTGCTATCATCATATAGAGCTAAATGACATGATCCAACATATGCATGGACTCCATGATGGCCTCATCCTGAGCAAAAATGATACAAAATAAAGAACATATGAAATATCATTTAGACTTTATAAATAGTAGTCACATTCACATTCAACAAAAAGTCACAGCATTTTTATTTAAAGGAACACGCCGACCTTTTGGGACTTTAGCTTATTCACCGTATCCCCAGAGTTAGATAAGTCCATACATACCATTCTCATCTCCGTGCGTGCCATAACTCTGTCTGACGCACCCACCGCTAGCCTAGCTTAGCACAAAGACTGGAGGTAAATGGCTCCAGCTAGCCTACTGCTCAATAAGTGACAAAATAACACCAACATTTTCCTATTTACATGCATGTTGTGATGTGTATAGTTACATTGTGTACTAAGACCGACAGAAAATGAAAAATTGCCATTTTTTAGACCGATATGGCTAGGAACTATTCTCTCATTCCTGCGAAATAATAAAGAAACTTCGCTGCCGTACCATGTGTGCAGTGGCGCAAAGATATTACGCAGCGCCTGAAAATAGGTTAACTTCCGTCAACATAACCAACGTGACAACCTGCTCACACAGAGCGTGCTGGGGACTATTTTCAGGCGCTGAGTAATATCATTGCTCCGCTTCACCCATGGTACGGCAGCAAAGTTCTTATTCAGGAATGAGAGTATAGTTCCTTTGTGCTAAGCTAGGCTAGCGGTGGGTGCGCCAGACAGAGTTATGGCACGCACGGAGATGAGAATGGGATTTATCTAACTCTGGGGGATACGGTGAATAAGCTAACGTTCCAAAAAGTTGGCGTGTGTTTAATACCAAAAGCATAAAAATATACATTTTGGTGTTATGCTTGTACCGTTTGACAGGATTCCAGGAATTCCTCCATTGTGACGACGCCATCATTGTTGCGATCCATTTTCTGAGTGGAAACAGAAAACAATCAATCATTTCAGATCTGTATTGTGCAAGAAACATGGTGAGCATTAGAAATAATAATAATTAAAGGTGCACTATGTAACTTTTTTGTCCGCTAGAGGTCGGACATGTGGTCTTCACCTCACAGCCGGTGGGAAAGAATCGGGATAGGACTCGGGCAGAACAGCGGGACTTTTATTATGCCACAGTCATCGGTGCAATTTTAGCTTTTCCAGTAATGCAGCTCTGTTTATCATATTAGATACATCTGAGTGTGTTGAAGATGATGTTATGACGTTACTCTGTGCGTTCGCTCGGCGGCTGCTATGACACTTGTTGCACACTGCAGTAAGAGTGAAGCGTTTCTGCAAAATAACGCAGATATGAAGCCATCGACAGGCGACTCCCTCACACGTCCCGGTTCCTTGGTTAAAATAGCAATGTTCTCATGATTTACAAATAGTTGGAAACATTTGGGATATTGTAAGTACTCAACTGAACAAAATATATAGTGTTTTTTGGATAATTTACTGCAAAAATATTACATATTGCACCTTTAAATAATAAATTAAATATGTATTCCCAGCTAACAAAAATATACTCTAAGAACATTTTGCTAACGTTCCCATTAAGTAATGAAAACGTTATTTCTGGATGTTTTAAAAAATATATATTATTATTATTATTGATTATGCAAACGTTTTTACTTATTGTTTTGCAAACATTATGGAAACATTAGTTTTGAATAATTTTAAAAACATTAAAAAAACATCCAACTAAAACATTTCAGATTTTTTTTTCTTCTATTTAATGATGTTTTGAGAATGCTATTAAAGACCAAATAACTTTAAACAAACATTCTATTAACGTCACTGGGAGAATGTTTGCTCATAACGTTTTGAGAACGTTCCCTGTTCCTGGGTTCCTATTCAAGATTTTAAATAATATCTTAAAGGTGCAGTAAACGATTTCTGAGAAACACTGTTGATATTTGAAATTGATCCCCAAACAAACACACCTCTCCCATCATTGCTCCACTTCCAAAATAGCAAACACGCTACACAACGCAGCAACACCTAACATCCGACAGCTACAAAAAAAAACTAAAGAGGTTTTAATTAAAGCATTCATCGCCATCAGGGGCCGTTCACACAGAACATACTTTTCCATTCCACTACGCATCTTTTGTTTTTCTATGTAAACATGTGCTTGACGGACGTCTTTAGCCGTTGCGCTTGTGTCTCGCATCTTTTGCATCATCTTGTGTATGACACAGTGTTCTAAAAGTGTGGCGCTCAAGTTAAACTTTTAAAAGCAAGGTTTCTGCAGGTTTTGTGAAGGTAAATTGAAGACCAATTAACGCTTCCCTGCCAAAGACTGACTTTTTTCTATACACTAGGGGGCGCTATTACGCATCTTCTGAATGAGTACAGAATCTCCTGATCAAAACACAGATGAAGAAGACGCAAAAAACAAGTGATCATGGGTGCTTCTCAATATCCCTCCTCATTTCCTCGCTCCTCCATCCTCCATCCTATGACCCAGAAACCGACCGAGCTCAGCCATCTTGTAGGGCATCTCAATTCTCTAATTGCATCGCGAGGAGGATCAAGGAGTGAGGAGGCTTCCTGAGGGGTCATGAGTGAGGATACATGGGTGTATCCTTTGAGGAAGTGTTTTATCGACTAAACGTGACGCACATATTAATTCTCCTCCCCTTCACACGGTTTATTGACACAAATGTATGTCAAATAACATCAACTGACAGTTGCAGAATTATATCAAACCACAAGAAAATGAAAGAAACAAACTGTAATACTATAAACAACAAATAAAAAGCAGTTAATAATTGGGAATAAATAGTTGTTATTAATAACTGGTAATATTAAATAAAATATGGACAAATGTGGTATTTTGTAGGGGTTGAAACTATTACAATATAAATAATTTTCTCTAATGTTCAAGAATCCCAATGTGCAAACTAAATCCATTGGTCTAGAGTCATCATTATTTGAAGTGACGCTAAAGGGAGCAAGGATATAATTTTACTTGATTCAATTCCTCCGTCCTCACGTCTTTTCCTTGTGTCCTTCCCTTCTAAAATGAAATACTTCTAAAAAGGGGTCTGCACTTTTGCTTTGAACGTTTTGCTCAGTTTTGCTGCTGAGCGTTCTCACATAACTCTGTGCTCATTCATTTGTATGTTCATCTGTAAGTGTTGTTTGGGCTGTTTAATATTAGGATTTAGTTTAAAATCCTCCAGTATGGCACCGCTCCTCAATATCAAACACAGCACCCCCCTGATAAAACATGTACACCCGGCTGTAATCGTAAGGACATCTACTTTAGATTTTTACGCCCCTAAACATGACGTGGAACAAAACTAACTGTAATTGGTTGCTTTACATGTCAGTCAGACGGCTTCTGGGTGGTCATTGGCCAATGAAAGCTTCTGCCGTCAGTCTGAAGCTCTGGATACTACGCTGGTCCTAAAGCTCTTGCCTCGTCGTGACCCTTCCATTTCCAATCACATTCCTCTGACTTTTCCTTATTGGTAATGTCTCTCAGCTATCTCTCTTTCTACAGTCAAATGAGAGTGGACACACCCCCTGCAGAGCATTTTGGTGCATTCCGATCCACTTTGTTTTTTTCTCCTATCTACACAATATATTTTTTAGCACACACACAGAACAGACATCTAACAAATAGTCACAACATTGTTTGGGTGTTGATTTCAATTTTCAACAGTGTGTCAGAAATCGCTTACTGTGCCTTTAATTTTAAACTAAATGAAAAAATTGATATTTTGAGGTTATATTATCACTATCGAACTACTGCGAAACATCTTGACATCATTCCAGCTTTAATTCTATGAATCTCTATAGAAATATTATAGATATTAGAAAATACCTGGAAGAAACTTTCCACATGTTCTCTAGATGCACTGTCCTTCATATATGGATGTGTATACTTCCCCATCATATCATAAATGGACTTCATAATATCATTCATCTCCTGAAACAGACACAATAATGAGTGAATACAGTAATGGATTCGGCCGAAATAAATTTCAAAATACAATTTAAAATACATATAAATAAAAAAACACATAAGATACCTCTTTAGTGATGCAGCCATCTTTATTGAGATCATACAAACTGAAGGCCCAGCACAGTCTATCGGTGACGGTACCGCGCAAAATGATTGACAGGCCAACCACAAAGTCCTGAAGCCAATGAGAAATAAGAGACTATGTGTAAAAGAAAGTACTGAGTACTGTGAAAATAATAATTAAAAACAAAACAAAACCATTGCTATTATAGTACAAAATCCATGTAATTGACTTTAAGATACTTTTTACATAACGATTATATACTACTATATGGTTTAAAATAAATTAAAATAAGTATAAGTATAAGAATAAACAACTGACCTCAAAACTGACCGCAAACTGACCTCAAAACTCACTGCTCCGTTCCTGCGTCGATCAAACGCTTCGAAAAGGAAATGTGCATATGCACTAGAATCTTTAAGAGATTGAGCATAAAGCATGCAAATTAATTTGAGAAGCGAAAGAGGCCTGGTTTAAATTCGAGTAATTAAAGAGTTGGAACAAATGGATTAAATTGAATTGCCTTCATGCATTATGCACTCACCTCCTTGAGGAAAAAAGTGAGAGTAGATCAACTTAAAAGTCTCTTCGTTTACTGCTCCAGTTGGACACTCCTACAGCACAATCAACTACTCATGAACAATATACTGAAAAAAATATTATATAAATACAATGATTTGAGAAAATATTTATTTAAAAGGGATAATTTTCAGTGCTTCATGGGAGTTGTAAGTACTGAGGCTGGCATTCAGCCGGGCCACCAGAGGGAGCTCTCTCCCAAGTATTGAACATGGACTGATCGAGTATCGTTACTTCCTGTTTGACACATTTTTTTATTATTTTTACTATTGCAAGAAACAGAATTACAATAAGGCCATTCAAATTCAGAAGCAAACTCTAAATAACAGAGCACAACTAGATATAAATGAAACAAACAAACAAAAAAAATTTCATTAAATAAATACAAATTAATCTGGGTCTTCCAATAGTTTTCCAATAAATTTCTTCAATAAATCAAGTAGTCTTCTACTACTTTCCAGTTTTAACATTCTTAAAGATTTACAGAAAATCCAAAATTCTTTCTGAAAAACACAAAACAAAGGCTTTGTTTTAAGGCATTTGCACTTGTGAATATAACATTTCCCCAAAATAAAAATATTGTTCAGTAAAAATGGAATGTGTACATCTTCCATTATTATACCAAAAGTGATGTCTTTTTTAGAAAATGAAGGAATCAAATTAATTGCAATTTTAAGCCACCCGTATATTTCCTCCCAAAAGACTCTACTATTCAAGCAGTCAAAAAACAAATGTGCAGTTGTTTCAATATCGGAATCACAGAAAGTACAACTATTGTGATCAATATTAAATCTATATCTAAGAAGCTCTAAGGATGGGTAAATATCATTAAAAACTTTAAAATGTATTTCCTTGGCTCTGGGAGGTATAGGAAAGGAAAGATACATACAGGGAGTGCAGAATTATTAGGCAAGTTGTATTTTTGAGGATTAATTTTACAACATTAATAATTAAACAACAACCATGTTGTCAATGAACACAAAAAACTCATTAATATCAAAGCTGAATATTTTTGGAAGTGGTTTTTAGTTTTAGCTATTTTAGGGGGATATCTGTGTGTGCAGGTGACTATTACTGTGCATAATTATTAGGCAACTTACCAAAAAACAAATTTATACCCATTTCAATTATTTATTTTTACCAGTAAAACCAATATAACATCTCAACATTCACAAATATACATTTCTGACATTCAAAAACCAAACAAAAACAAATCAGTGACCAATATAGCCACCTTTCTTTGCAAGGACACTCAAAAGCCTTCCATCCATGGATTCTGTCAGTGTTTTGATCTGTTCACCATCAACATTGCGTGCAGCAGCAACCACAGCCTCCCAGACACTGTTCAGAGAGGTGTACTGTTTTCCCTCCTTGTAAATCGCACATTTGATGATGGACCACAGGTTCTCAATGGGGTTCAGATCAGGTGAACAAGGAGGCCATATCATTAGATTTTCTTCTTTTATACCCTTTCTTGCCAGCCACGCTGTGGAGTACTTGGACGCGTGTGATGGAGCATTGTCCTGCATGAAAATCATGTTTTTCTTGAAGGATGCAGACTTCTTCCTGTACCACTGCTTGAAGAAGGTGTCTTCCAGAAACTGGCAGTAGGACTGGGAGTTGAGCTTGACTCCATCCTCAACCCGAAAAGGCCCCACAAGCTCATCTTTGATGATACCAGCCCAAACCAGTACTCCACCTCCACCTTGCTGGCGTCTGAGTCGGACTGGAGCTCTCTGCCCTTTACCAATCCAGCCACGGGCCCATCCATCTGGCCCATCAAGACTCACTCTCATTTCATCAGTCCATAAAACCTTAGAAAAATCAGTCTTGAGATATTTCTTGGCCCAGTCTTGACGTTTCAGCTTGTGTGTCTTGTTCAGTGGTGGTCGACTTTCTGCCTTTCTTACCTTGGCCATGTCTCTGTATTGCACACCTTGTGCTTTGGGGCACTCCAGTGATGTTGCAGCTCTGAAATATGGCCAAACTGGTGGCAAGTGGCATCTTGGCAGCTGCACGCTTGACTTTTCTCAGTTCACGGGCAGTTATTTTGCGCCTTGGTTTTTCCACACGCTTCTTGCGACCCTGTTGACTATTTTGAATGAAACGCTTGATTGTTCGATGATCACGCTTCAGAAGCTTGGCTATTTTAAGACTGCTGCATCCCTCTGCAATATATCTCACTATTTTTGACTTTTCTGAGCCTGTCAAGTCCTTCTTTTGACCCATTTTGCCAAAGGAAAGGAAGTTGCCTAATAATTATGCACACCTGATATAGGGTGTTGATGTCATTAGACCACACCCCTTCTCATTACAGAGATGCACATCACCTAATATGCTTAATTGGTAGTAGGCTTTCCAGCCTATACAGCTTGGAGTAAGACAACATGCATAACGAGGATGATGTGGTCAAAATACTCATTTGCCTAATAATTCTGCACTCCCTGTAGTTCTTAAAGTAATAATTGAGTTCTTAGGAAAAAATTGACTCACATTATTTCGACAAATTTGATTTGGAAATTTTTCTTGGGTTAATAAAGTTCTAATTAATTTGTTTTTTAGTATTCATAATAAAATCCTGCCCCTTCCTGTTTGCCACATGTATTGCCATATTCATAGCATGCAAAGTATTGCCAGTTTCCACTGCCTTACCGAGCATTTTCCATTGCCTGCTGTTCTTGTCTGTTTTTATGACCATCATGCCTGTTTCCTTGGATATCGTTTGTTGGATATCGTTTGTTCCGCCTCTATAACCCAGTTCGTAACAGGAGTGGGCGGAGCTTAAGAGCTCTTTTGGCGGATTTTGCTTGTCATGACTCTGATTGGTGGAATTTTCTGCACAGCATCATGGGTAATTAAGTTTCTCACCACGAATTCCGCTGTTAAACATGATTTTCAAAACTAAGTTGAAATAATGAGGGCTGACAGCTTCAACAGAAGCCAATACTATCGATCAACAACCTCGTAGCTCACAGTAAGGCTGTCTGTAAAGGTTCAAAAGTTATCATTAACAATGAATTTCCCTATGGAGAAAATTAATGGGGTTTTTACTTCCAGAAGCAGACTCTTGCAATCTGGAACCGCACCAGAGTTTGTTTAGAAACAGACCAAAACCCATCTTTCAGGGCTCTCGTTCCATTGGTGCGCACCAGGGTTCAGATGGCAGTGCTCACACTTATTCAAATAAACCCCACTAACAGAGCAATCGCACCAGAGTTAGATTTAATCCAACCAAACTTGACAAGAGTGAACACTAGGGTTGCAAAGTTTCCAAATCCTTGGAATTTTTGGGGAAATTTTTGGAAAGTTTCTGGAAATTTACCAGAAATTTTCAGCCCCTTGCAACCCTAGTGAACACACCATTATTGTTAAGGCCATTAACAGGCCATACTGGTGAGGACCGTACAAAAGCATTAAGTTTCTTACATTTTTGAAACTTCTGTAGAGGACTTTTAACTCTGTTCTGGTGAACTTGGTCAGTTCTATCAGTTTATCCAGACTATCCGGCCTGTAGCACACGGTAGCAAGCTCAAAATCCTCCTCAAGACTGTCTATATAACAGATGAAAACATAAAGAAAACATACAGAAATTGCAAAAACAGTACTGAATTTACATTAGAGAAATATGTCTAATCAGTCAAGGAAGAAGAGTGCACAGAAAGGAAAGCAACAGACAGTGGATCACTTGCTTTGGCTGACAGCAGGATTGGAGTCCACATGACAGCAGGGCAGAAGCTTGAGGAAGCGCTGTTTCATGTTCTTTTTTCTCTGGCCTGAGGGAGGGTTACCTGCAAACACAGAGAACTGCTTAGCTATGCAAAATTGCTTTGTAAATCATTTAAATTGCATTACAAGGACACAAAACATTTCGCAAAATGGCAGTCCGTCAAAGTCAGTTGGCACAGTTTGCTGCTCTGACTTTGATTCAAAAATTAATCGGATCACTGAATCTGCAGAATTGAATTTAACCAAAAAAAATAAAGAATATAGGCACACACGGCTTCTTTGACCCTTTTGAGTGTGCTGGACATGGCACTTGACATCAGTAAATTCCGTAGAAGTGGGACACATTACCAATAATGTATTATAAAAGCATGGCTACATTAGCAAGACTTTGGTGAAATTTCATGGGCAAAGTAGATCCATAGTGTAGCGATGCATGAAGTACCGCTTATTCAGAAGCCAAACCAAGCAGTTTTATATTGATAACATGGTGAATTCAAGTTACAGTTAATTGTGACTTTTTATCTTAGAGTTCTAACTTTTTCTCACAATTGCAAGCTCACAATTCTGAGAAAAAAGCCAGAACTGCAGGCTATAAAGATACACTATATTGCCAAAGGTATTGGGACATCCCTCCAAATAATTGAATCCAGGTTTTCCAATCACTTCCATGGCCACAGGTGTATAAAATCAAGCACTAGGCCTCCAAACTTCACGTGGCCTTCAGATTAGCTCAAGAACAGTGAGTAGAGAGCAATCAGAGAGGAACTGATTATGTGGTAAACTGATTATGAGGTCACCACATTGTTCACCTTAATCTCCTGTCCCCACTGGTCCCGTCCAGCTCAATGTCTCCAGTATTTCCGCCCAGTTCAAAGTCTCATGTGTCTCCCTCTCCCGTCTCCTCTTCAAAAAAGAGCCAATTCTTCAGCCCCGCCTTCACTGGTTGCCTTTAGTCCCATGGCTACTTCTCTGACACCTCTCCATGGTGTGGATTTATCTCGGGTCTTCCGGTCTCTAGCTCCGCCCAGTAAAGAGCATCCCCCAACTTTGCCTCCAGCCGCTGACAACTCCACCTCAGTCTGTCAACCTGTTGGCTTTTCTTCAGCTCCTCTCTCCCTCGGCTCTACCAGAGACCATCATCCTTGTGGCTCCACAGGGCTCCCTCGTCACTCCTGCTTTGCATGGGTCAGACATCACCCTGCCTGTGTCATTGACTTCCGATCCGTTCGCTGCGCTCCGTCTCTCAACCCCTTCGGCTCCATCTTGCTCCGCCTTCCCTCCAGCTCCGCCTCAGTCCGCAGGCAAACTGGCTCCACCTTGGAAACTCATTGCTACGGCTCCGCCTCGGCCTCCAGAATCATCTGTGTTGCCCGGTCTTGCTGGCTCTTCATCTGCTCCCAGGGTTCCACTACCATTGGCTACATTTCTATCAGTCGTCCCCTTGCTGTCATATGCCAAACCTCCACCATGGCTTCTTCTTCCCTCAACTTGTCAACTTCATCCTGTCTGTGTTCTGGGTCCCCGCCTGGCTCCTCCTGCTCCTGGCTCCTCCCACCATCATTGCCACCCTGGTCTCTCGCTCCGTCATCTCCTTTGATGTCCGCCAGTCCCTCGTCCTCCTCCAGAGCCCCCACCCTCCCTCCTCAGTTGGACCTTCTGTTACGGTGCGAGGACGCGCCTTTCCTGAGGGGGGCATCCTGTCAGGATTATGTGTTTGGTTCTGGTTCTGTTTCCCTGCCATGTGTATCCTGACCTAGTTTCCCTGTTAGTCTAATTAAGTTCACTTGTTGATCATTGAGTTTCCTTGTATACCTTTGTGTATTTAAGTCCTGATTTTCCCTTGTTCATTTGTCCCTTCTACGACTATATTAGTTGGTTGTTCTGTTCCTGTGTGCTAATAATCTCCTGAGTGTTTGGTTTTTTGATTTATTGTTTATTAAAGCTCTACTGCTGCAATCAGTACCTGCATCTACTCATCCTTGCTGTAAGCATTAGTGACAGACAGTTGACAGCTAATAATTATTCCCAGATTTTTCTGGGAATAATTGAACAGAGCAGAACAGACATCCTAATGTTCTCTGTTGGTTAGCCAGAAAAGTTATCTTTACATAAATAGAATGTTCCCTGTAGGTTTGAAGAATGTTCCCCTAACATTCCCAGTATGTTCCCAGAACATAACCAAATGGGAACGTTAGGGGAACGCTGGGACAGTAGTGGCGTTCCTGAATGAATTAGTGCTTTTAGAATCAGTTGATTGAATGATTGTATCACTCATAAAGACAGTATCTTCTGTTTTGATGAAAATAAAAATATTTTATCTTAAGGTAAATTTACATTTTGTGACTGACATTTAATTTTAAATTCCAATTATCAGAACAAATGTTTAATTTCATGGTAATGAAATTACAGACATACAACGTTGCAGTTACTTTACCAATATAGCCTGGATTCCAGTCGAACTTAGCCAACAACATTTGAGGTCGGGAAGTCCGGTCTGGGCTTGATCTGTTGTGGAGCAACTATGCTCAAACCAGAGCTGTTCGGACCAAATCAAATTGTCAGGGCGGGCTTTATACGACGATGGACAGATGACCAACAGTAACGTAACCATCCATGTCACCAAAGAGAGCTTGGGTTAAATTAGTTCAAATCCTAAACTGAGAACTTGTTCGTATATGAATTCACCTTTACTATTTCTCCCAAAAAAGATGATTGTGTTGGTAAGTACTCCATGTATCCTTAAATTCTTTTTTACAACACCGGCAAAGATAGTTTACACTCATCTTCTTCTTCTACTTCTTCCAGCATGCATGCAGTGCATGCATGCACTTACTCTGTTGCTCTGATTGGTTGTAGGTCTATCCAATTGAGTGCAGAGGCATTTTCTTTCCTGGTTTGGTTGAAACATGCCTCATAATCACAGCCCAATGGAGCAGTATCAGACTGAGTATGACGACGTCAGGCTAATGAAATTACCCAAGTATTACAAATATACGTAGTATGTAACTGGAACATTCTTGGTTATCTTATAACCTTAACTGATTGGTAATTGGTAATAAATTAGTTGGTAATTTGATGGTAATAAATATACAAGCATGTGACACTGTAGTTGCGTTCTATTTGTCCTCAAAAATGGAAAGTCCTAGTTCCCAGCAGGAACTTTTAACTGGAATGCCCCTTCAAGTCAAAGTTGCATCTGGGAAACTTGGGGGGAACTGAAACAACCCAGACTTCAGAATCCAATATGACTGCTCAGCGCATCTACTTTGGCATTATCTGTGCAAAATACCGCATTTTTATGTGTTTGTTTTCCGAAAGAGCAAGGACAACGGTTTGCCTAGATGTGTAAATCTTTGCCTGAATGTGTCCATCTTAATCTTCTGACCTCCTCTTCTGAGGTAAATGGAACGCAGCATTAGTAAATTATAAAATTATCAATAAATTGTGTAACTGGTACGATGTGTGTTAGCTGGCTTGCTTTTTTCCTTCATGAATCAGTGGTTTTGAATGAATCAGTTGAGTGAATGAATCATGATACTTATAAACTCCCTCACAGTAAACTCACAGTAATGTTTCGCCACTTACTGATGTAACCTGCTAAAATCTAGGTCTAAAAATCCTTAACTAGTGCAACAATCCACAGACTGTTATTAAAGTGGCCCATTGGAACAAACATCAAAACATCAAACTAAAAGTCAGAGACAAAATGAAAGAAATTTATATTCAGATAAGACCTGAAATCAGTTTCATTGAGTGTTTCTGTTACTGGTGGTACTGAGCTTTATCTATCATCAACCCAAGTTCATGTCACTTCATTTTGGTGAATTATTTCAAACACCTGTTCCTCCAGAGCTTATTTATACTGGGATGGAAAAACAAACAAAACCAGTACTACGCTGAACACACAGCGCACGCGCACAGGTGCATACAGCCCATAATAAATGATGGTGCACATCAGCAGCAGCACAAACACCACAACCCTATGTTCAGTTTATGAACATCAACACACTGAACAATGCTTTTCCAAATGACTGATGCACTCTGGATTGAGGTCACTTATATAATGATAAATAGTGTGCAAAATATCCATACGAGTAAACTGTCCTATCCTGTTACAGTCCTATTCCCAGTCCTATAACAATAATGTCTAAACAGATACTTAAAGAAGGGGTAAGTGCTTTCTGGTAACTGACGCCCCTATTTTGATAGCTCTGCCCCACATATACGATGGACAAGCAAGCAAACATGACACATGAGCATATTCAAGCAAAAGCCAGCATATATTAGTTCTGTGAAACAAAACAAAATCAGTGTTACTCGCCTATCGAGAAGAAATAAAAGAACCTCGGCCTTCACTCCTTGAGTTATCTCCAGCGCTGGAAAGCTGATCTGATATTTACACGGGTCCTACTTCTTGCCTGATCGTAAGCCTTCATTTGCTCCACAGACATCTTCCACATTTGTTTTTTATCTGCCATCTCTCTCTTTCTGTCGTCGCTTGGCTATGTCCGTACTGTGTCGTGTCTTTTGACTAATGACGTGCATTGAGCGCTCTCTTCTCACCATCATTAGTAGAGACGCCCCTTACTGCTGATTGGCTTTAAGTTTGTTTTGGTACTCGGCATGAAACACTTTTCTAAAGCAGTTTTGAAATACCACTCACCCCACCTTTAATATGACATATCTATGGATAAAATTGTATCTTAACACATGTACATGGCCACCCAGAGTTTTTTTTTTTCTCGTAATTTAGAGTACATTTTAGTATGTAAGTTATTGATGAATCATGGGCACTGATTCCCTTGGTAAGCGAGTAGAACCCTCCCCTACGGCTGAGGGACTTAAAGCGGGGTCCTCTGCTCCCCATAGGTAAGCTAGGTCGGGTTTCAGAGAGTTTTTTTGCCTGGAATTGCAAACACTCTTCATTGTTGAGCACCTTTGGGAGAACTGGTTTTCTTGAGACACCAGAGGACAGCTTGAGTGGTTGCAGCTAGCGTTCTTTGCAAGCTCCCATTGGTTTACGAGTCTTCACGGGTTGTGTATAGTATCCTCAGTCTTTAAAACAGGGTCGTCCACTTCCTTTAGAGCGTTCCGAGTCTGAGGATATAATTTACCAATAGTCAATTTTCGATTGTCTGTTGGATGAGATCAAGACTCTGACCTCATTGAAAGACATTCAGTATTTTGTTCCTCAGTCTCTCATTTGGCCTTGTGTATCACCACATGGTTTTGTGGCAACAATAGGCGAATGTGTTTTTTTTCTTCCATTATTCATCATTGAGAGTGAAATTCAAGCACTTTTCAAGGGCTTCACACTTTTTCCAGCACTTAAAATCTCTAAATATGATCCCATTTTAATGTTATATTTAATGTGATGATGTGTAAAACTAAAAGTTTAAGCGTGTAGAGCACTTTGTGGCAAACAAACACTTTCATTTTAAAAAGACATGAAATTGCCACTATAACCAGTAGATGGCGGCAGAGGAGCACTTATTGGCTTATTAGCCATTTCCACTTCTTAATATGGAAAAAGGGGAAAAAGTCTCATGAAAAACAATTGACTGGATAACCCAGAAAGCATAGACTGGGTAAACCCAGTCCACCTCAGGCTGGAAACCTGTACTATCCTGCTTCTGTTACAAATTTGCGGGGACCAATCACAAACCAGCTTATCCACCTGGCGCACTATTAGCGGGTTTAACACTCTGGCTGTGCCCGAAAACCTAGGCAGCTTACTCATTGCCTCGCTGCCTTATCATGAACTTTCACTGTTGTTAGTAATACTCAAATCATCCTTGTTCACGTTACTTAAAAAACTCATGTAACTAAATTTACTTAGATTTACTGAGTTATTTCTACTAAAAACGAGTATTGTAAGCTTTACTTAATAAGTGTTTGTTCGGTCAACTTAACATTGCTGAGTGAAACGAACAAACTGGGCAGTGGATCTGTAGTTCCCAGCATGCTTTGCAAGGGACTGCATCAGGAGAGTAAATTTAGGGATTAAAGTGTTATTTTATCTTTTTCAGTAAAGGGAAAGATGTTGTTAGTTTATGTTAGTGTTATGTGCAGTTATGTTGGACATTTAGAGGAGTTTCTGTAATTTTGTGGTTACCATTATGCAGAAGAGTGGTGCCTGTGTCTAGGCTGTGGCCACTCATACACTGGATGGACTTCCTGTTCTCAATTAAGTTATTTCTGAAAAATAGAATGTGTAAAAATGTTTGTTGTTATATTTAATAGTTTTCCACTTACACTTGTAGAGCTAGTAGTTAATTTAATAAGGTAAATTAAATCAATAAATGTGTTCACATAACATAATAAACTTTTATAAATTTAACATAACATTATTAAGTAACCTGCACATATAAATATTATGTAACAGTAACAAATTCAAATGGTTTATATTTACTTAAAGAAATTTTGTCAGCTTTACTTGACTTTCTTTTGTTCATATAACTAAATTGTTATTTGTAAAAATGACTCAATATAGTTGTGTGGAACCACTTGACCCTGCTTTTTTAAGTAAATTCAACAAATTATTTTTTTGAGTGAATGACTTGTAAAGGAGCTTTTTTGCATGAAGGCTCCTCACAAAACTAATTTCGGACGGACTGCTTAGGCAGTGTAACCGTTTAATGATCTACAGCAAAATAGAGAGATCTTTGGTACTAAACAAATATTTAATTACTACTTTAGTAATTTTTTGCTAGGAATGACATCAGAAGTGGAAAATGGTGGTAACCCCCCCCCCCCCCCCCCCTACATTTACACACAAACTGACCAGCAAACGCAACTGTCGGGCGTCATCTTTTATTTTTTCCAGCTCAACTGTCACAGAATGGAAAGCACAGGATTTTGGGATATTAAAGGCTGCGAAGGATACATATATGCTGCCTTCAAAAATCGATCAGATGAAGGTATCTCAGGAGACAGGAAGTAAAACTAACATTAGATTCGGATGTGCCTTGATGCCTTCATACCTTTAAATGTGTCCTCCGATGGCAGCATTTTCCAGGTTTCGGACGCAGCCAATGATGGATAGAGAAGCGATGGATCGTTGGTCTGATTGGTTGAAGGACTGTCCAATTGCGTACAGAGTCATTTGAACTATGCCCGTTGATCACGCCTCTTGTGCGGTACAAAATACAAAGCAGACTCCCCAGACCAATGTTCAATCTTAAAAGATTGAGCTTGGTCTGGTGATAGCCAGACAACAGAAAGCAAGTAAAAAGCACTCCTTTTATAATCACTGAAGCTGTAGGTCAGTTCAGTGTGAGACTAAGCAATGGTACATTTAATAAGAGTAGAATATTTACATTTTCCCTATAAAAATTTGTGTTTTGCACATTACTGTTGTTAATAAAAGTTATCTACATATCAATTCAAGCTCAGTGCTTCACGGTTAAATATCCAATAAACAAACATGTAATATTATTAGTAACCTCACTTATTCACAAAACAAAGCAAAACTATTGTAATTTTATGATTTTATTAAATATATCAATTTTCCATCTGTAGAACTGAGTGGCGCTGGTGCCACTGCTCGCTAATGTTAGTCTGGAGCCCTTAACATGTTTTATAGATTGACCAAAGGCAATGGTACAGCTGTGACACTGACAAAGAGGAAGTCTGACTATACTTGACTATACTTGATCAATTATTTAAGCAATATTATAAAGCCTTATTATGACAAGACAATGATATGACTAGCATGAAATGGGTCGAGTGATTTATTGAAACCTCTTTGGTTAATTTTCTGAGGAATTAGTATGTAGCCTAGTTGGTCGACTGAGATAGTTGGTTAGTGTGTGAATTTGGTAGTTAATTTAGTCATTTTTTCACAACAAACTAACAAATCTAAAACTGATGTAGACATATTGCTATCAGGTTTGTTACTGGTGCAGATTTCACAGAAATTAGCTAGTTGTAAAGTATGAGTTAGCTATATGATAATTTATTTAGATCAAGCTGGTTAGCAGTTTAGATAGTAAGCAGCAAATTAGATAATACAAAATGAATCTGAGCTCTATGTTGGTATTTAATATTTATTATGAAAAAACGGCATACATAATTGCCTATATAAATTAATTAGCTAAATGCTTTTTTAAATAGCTTGAGATGGAGTTTAGCCTGTCCACTACCCAGATATTGCAGTGTATCCTATTCTCTTTCAAGTATGAAACATGAAACGAGAGTGAGCATTAAAGCACACTGTTAAGTTAAATAAGTCATTTATGTAGTCAATAAAATAATGTTAGAATCGACAGTGAGATGAATCTAAATTCTGTCAGATAGCCTAAGCCTTTAAACATAAAACTCGTGAAGCTTAATATGCTTAAATCGCAATGTCACTCATTAAAATGCGTTATTCGCACAACAACTGTACTATTAACAGTCATGTCTAGCTTGTATATGCGGACACAATTACATAGTTAATAGTTACATGAGAAAACAGGCGGTAAAGGTATATTTGAAAAGTGAAAACCTATAAACAAAACAACTCAAATGTCAGTCAAGAGTTTGGCGGGCATACAATAAGGTCAGTCAACTTTATCCGAGAAATGACTAGATAAAAAAAGTATGAATTGTGCGTGGGCTCGACTACTCACCCGTCAGCAGGTCATGGGATCCGTCACATTCTCCAGTGTTCAGACTCTCATCTCTGGACTTCACCTTCATGTTGTCTTCGCACAGTCAGATAGAACAGGCTACCTTCCTTCCTCAAGCGAGGAATACTATTGGATTACCTGTCAATAAAGCCAGTTAATGTATATGCAGGGCTTCAGAGAGTGAATAATGCTGTTATATTTCCATTAGAAGTTCCCGTCGGTCGGTTAAATTCGCTCCAGTATCCGGTTCATTCGCGCGGAACACGTGTAGACTGTTTTGACTGTACTATCAGAGACAGGTCTTCTCTGTTATTATAGAAGAGTCTCTGCACCGCCTCACTGCCATCTGCTCTACCCTACTGCAATATGAATGAAGCTGTTCAGTGAATCAGGACTCTCACACAGCATGCTTGGGCTTCATTATCACCTTCATCATCATGGCATCTTCAGAAACAAGTCAGTCAAAACAATTGACATCGCATTCCAACAACACATTCCAAAGCTAAGGCTTTTTTTTTGGCGCTTTTGTGAGTAATAGACTTTTGTCTCTTTCTGAATCAATGAAATGAAACGCTTCAAAATGAAACGCTTTTTTATGTTCTGAAAGAGATTAACCCTTTAACTGTCACCCCCCTTTTTGAGAATACACATGAAAATGCCATATCCAAACTTAAAGGGCTGTAATTCAAGAATGCTTTGGAATATAGACCAAATTTTGGTCTCGTTTTAAAGACGACACTCTGCAGATTATTGCTGAAGTGAAAATAATTCAATAATGAAATAATGAAAGTATGAAAGAGTTATGGAAGTTTAAATTTACTGTAAATGAAAAATACTGTACTAAATATTTTTTATTTCATATAAAATATATATTTTACAAAAAAGAATTTACTATAAAATTACTATAAAATCAAAGCCATTTGTCTAACCAAGTTGTGTTCCAAATTTGAAGTTGATATCACAAAAATTGAAGTTCCCATGAGATTTTGTTTAGGCGCTGTACCAAAAATAGCCACCGGGTGTCATTCAAATTCCATTTATTGTTTTTTTTATGCATTTTCCTGTAAATTTCTGTCCAAATATCACTTCCATCACAAAACAGTCACCAAATATGGACCCTTGAGACTCAAACCTTTCCGACAATATGTGTTTTGTCAAGATTGGAAAAGATTTTGAATATAAAGTAGTTAAAATAATTGTTGTAATATGAAACATGACACCGCCCACTAGGGGAGGAGCCCACTAGAATAATTTAGAGTAACGTTTCCATGGTAACACAATGTCTGATTTCAAAACGGGTTTCACAGGATGAATTTTGAGTTTGTAAGCTTTCAAATGATACTTAATTTATGATAATTACATAAATATATGATACGAAAAAAAGGCGATCAAAAAAAGAGCACCAGGCGTCCCACCTGTGGGACGGTGACAGTTAAAAGGTTAAAACAAATTCTGCACATTCTAAATAATTTTTTTCAACAATTTTTTGTGCATTAAGAATCAAATATGTTGCATTCTGGAGTAAAAACATTTTTATATCAAAGTATTTTTGACATATTCCGAATCAAAGTATTTTTTACATATTCCGAATCAAAGTATTTTTTACAGATTCGGAATTAAAGTATTTTATATATATATTCTGAATCAATGTATATTTACATATCCTGAATCAAAGTATTTTTTTTTTTTTTTTTTTACATATTGTGTTGGTATGTCTTTCATACTAAATTACCCAAAGTATTTTGTACATATTCTGAATCAAAATAATTGTATACAGATTCTGAATCAAAGTATTTTGTACATATTTTGAATCAACGTTTTTTGTACATATTCTGAATCAAAGTATTTTTGTTACATATTCTGAATAAAAACAATGACATATTCTGAATCAAAGTATTTTTGTACATATTCTGAATCAAAGTATTTTATACATATTCTGAATCAAAGTATTTTTTACATATTGTGTTGGTGTGTGTTTCATTACCCAAAGTATTTTGTACATATTCTGAATCAAAATATTTTTTACAGATTCTGAATCAAAGTATTTTGAACATATTTTGAATCAAAGTATTTTGTACATATTCTGCATTTTAAAAATTACATATTCTGAATCAAAGTATTTTTGTTACATATTCTGAATTACTTATTCTGAATCAAAGTATTTTTGTTAAATATTCTGAATCAAAGTATTTTTGTACATATTCTGAATCAAAGTATTTTGTACATACATTTTGAATCAAAATATTTTTTACATATTCTGAATCAAAATTGTGTTACATATTCTGAATCAAAGTATTTTCTACATATTCTGAATCAAAAAATGTTTACATATTCTAAATCAAAGTATTTTGCACATATTCTGAATCAAAATATGTTTGACATATTCGGAATCAAAGTATTTTGTACATAATCTGAATCAAAATTTGTTTGACATATTCTGAATCAACGTATTTTTTACATATTCTGAATCTGAGTATGTTGAACATATTCTGAATCAAAGTATTTTGTACATATTCTGAATCAAATTTGTGTTACATATTCTGAATAAAAATATTTTTACATATTCTGAATCAAAGTATTTTTTACATATTTTGAATCAAAAAAGTTTACATATTCTGAATCAAAGTATTTTGTACATATTCTGAATCAAATATGTTTGACATATTCTGAATCTAAGTATTTTGTACATATTCTGAATCAAAGTATTTTTACATATTCTGATTCAAAGTATTTTTGTACATATTATGAATCAAAATATTTTGCAAATATTCTGAATCAAAATATTTTTTACAGATTGTGAATCAAAAGCATTTTATACACATTCCAAATCATAACATATTTGGCTTTTTCCAATAATAATTTTCAACCACTTTTCAACTCTTTTTTTCTGCACTCCAAATCCAAATCTATGTTTGTGCATTTTCAAGCATTGTTGTGCACAAAGACATTACACATTCCAAATAAAAGCATTTCCCCCCCATTTTTTATACATTAAAAAAATTCCAAATGCTAAATCTTTACTGCATTCTAAAAAGAAAATCCAAAATCATTGTTTGAGCATTCCAAATCAAAAGTGTTTTTATATCTTCCAAATCAGCATTCCACATTATATATTTTTGGTGCAATCCAAATGAAAATCATTTTGTGTAAAAAGCATGAATCAGCCTGACTGATGCTTTCAGAGATGGGAACGCATGAATCTCCTAAATACCTTTTCTTCTCAAATGAGTCTTCCAAATGTCTAAATAATATGAATAAATCATTCATTTTCTGTGGTTCGAAATTTTGCACATACTTAATATTTCATAGACCAGACTAGTGCAAGGATGAGTTTTTTTGTCTTGAACTATTTTTAAACCACACTTCTCCAAAAAAAGATTTATCTCCCCTTCTCCTGAAAGCTATATTAATGAAATCATACTGTTAGGATGTATATATAACTGGTAAGATGACTATGAATTTGTAAGCACATATTGGGTTTATATTTATCCATCTAAGGTCTGAAAACATGAGAGTAAAGTACAGGAATGGGGCTGACAGCACAGACTCTTGATCATGAGGCTCTAATAATAAAACACAGACTCAATCTGCCTCTGATGTGCACAGAATAATGTACTTTGTAGGCTCGACTTTTTTAATAAAACGGTGTCGATTTTAAGGATTCAACAATATGATCAAAGTTAGATGATGGGATAGAGTTGTTTTATGGATATAATGCTGAGGATGTTAAAGGTCCAGGTATCAGACATGCATGTCAGAGGAGGTTCTTCAGTTAATTCGTGGATTTTAAATGATAAAAGGTGTTGAAGTAGAGACAGACAACATTATAGAAATCAGCACAAATATCCCTCAGCAATATTGATCAATGTGTTGTGTTGGCCATTTGTACAAGTACAAGAGTGTCATATGATCATGCTCATATGATCCGTGTGCCATAGCTGCAAAAGAAATAGCTGAATAGGAAGTTAATAGTTAGAGAATAAACTAAACGAAAGGCTAGAATGAAGATAGAGAAATATGGTTGGGAAAGATAAGCCTATAGAGAAAGAAAATCAACACTGGTTTTGTGCAGTTCAGCTTTAGCTATAAAGTACTTTTAACAATGGAGACGGTCTCTAAAGAGCTTTTCAGGAAATCCGTCCAAACAGAGAAACCGGACCATACACTCAGTGTTTAGTGGTTCAGCAACATTTACACTGTCACTGTTTTTATTCAACGGCGTTCCATAGATGAATAAGTTGAAGTTGTGGTCATATGCACTGTTATTTTTTTGCGAGTGAAATTGCAGATGCAGTCGAATTCACCGTTGCTCAGCGAAATGTTGCAATCCAGTCATTACAATAAGAATCCACAATGGGAGTTTCACATAAAAGCAAAATGTTTTCCACAATGATTTGTCTCATGTCACAATTTGGCATGCAAATGATCTGCCATGACCAATAAAAATCAGCTTGTTCTGAAAGTGGCTTCGGAGTGAGCTGTGCTTCTAACATCTCTATAGTGAACTGAAAATGGACTTTAAAAGAAGTCTTTGTTAAAGCGTTAAAAGCCATTACATAAATTAGGTATTAACTCTTTACAAATGTTGTTTTTAAAGGGGTCATGAACTGCATTGTTTTAGATTTATGTTTCCTAGGGTGCACTTATAATGTAAATTGTCATAATTTAGGAATAAAAAGGCATTAGCCTCTGATTTTGGCTGCTGTGAGACTTCATTATATTTATAGCATTATATTTAGATCTATAGAATTATATTGAGATCTATAGCATTATATTTAGATCTATGGCATTATGTTCAGCTCTATGGAATTATGTTTAGATCAATGCCATTATATATAGATTGATAGCATTATGTTTAGATCCATAGAATTATATTGAGATCTATAGCATTATATTTAGATCTATGGCATTCTATTTAGACCTATAGCATTATATTTAGATCCATAGAATTATATTGAGACCTAGCATTATATTTAGATCTATGGCATTATGTTTAGCTCTATGGTATTATGTTTAGATCTATGGCATTATATATAGATCTATAACATATTTAGATTTATAGAATTATATTGAGATCTATAGCATTATATTTAGATCTATGGCATTATATTTAGATCTATAGCATTATATTGAGATCTATAGCATTATATTGAGATCTATGGCATTTTATTTCGATATATAGCCTTATGTTTCGATATATGGCATCATATACTGATCTATAGCATTATGTTTAGATCTTCACAATTATATTGAGATCTATAGCATTATATTTGTATAAATGGCATTATATTTAGATCTATGGCATTATATTTAGACCTGTAGCATTATATTTAGATCCATAGAATTATATTGAGATCTATAGCATTATATTTAGTTCTATGGCATTATGTTTAGATCTATAGCATTATATTGAGATCTTTAGCATTATATTGAGATCTATAGCATTATATTTAGATCTATGGCATTATATTTAGATCTATAGCATTATATTGAGATCTATAGCATTATATTTAGATCTATGGCATTATATTTAGATCTATAGCATTATATTGAGGTCTATAGCATTATATTGAGATCTATGGCATTTTATTTCAATATATAGCCTTATATTTCGATATATGGCATTATATACTGATCTATAGCATTATGTTTAGATCTTCACAATTATATTGAGATCTATAGCATTATATTTGTATAAATGGCATTATATATAGATCTATGGCATATTTAGATCTACAGAATTATATGATATCTATAGCATTATATTGAGATCTATAGCATTATATTTAGATCTATGGCACTATATTTAGATCTATGGCACTATATTTAGATATATGGCATTATATTTAGATGTATGGCATTATATTTAGATGTATGGCATTATATTTAGATCTATAGCAGGGGTCTTCAACGTTTTTCAGGGCAAGGACCCTTTAGGCAATAGAGACATGGAGCAGGGACTCCCGATTCAAAATGTGTCAAACAGAGCTACATATTAAGCATATAGCCTTCGATATGAATAAAAACGAACTATATTATGATTAAGAATAAGATATATTATGTAAAGACAGTAGTTCCATCAAAAACAGTAAAGTTGTCTACACTGACTAATGAATCTCTTACTTACATCGTGTCTTTGTTAATGAGAGAATTCACAAGAGCGAGCAGAACTCAGCACTGAGTAAAAACTCAGGCGTTTTGAGCGGTGAGTGGATTCTAACTTAAACTCTTCTGATTCCCCATTGCGTTCGATCAATAAACATGTCTATGATTGGCTACATTTCTCAACTCTGCAAAACCCCCTGTGAATGTTTCACGTTCTCCAGAGCTCCAATAATATTATACTATTACAGTATCAACGAAGGAGGGTACTTGTATATGAATTTGACTTTGTGATGTTTTCTCCCCATGTTATATATTTTTTTACACCTTGTGGTACAAATAAATAATGCGCAACTGAGATAATCACATTGTTGAAAATAAATAAGCACATTCCTAGCATTAGGATCCTTTGGAAGGTAATGTTATATTTAGTCCAGCGCTCTTCTCTCCTCGTCATCTCACTAACACTCCAGTGGGCGGGGCCAAAGTTGCAGTGAGGAAGCAGGCAGGCGTTGATTTTCTCTTCTCGTCTTTTCTATTATAGGCTCATTCCTCAACGAGTCGATCGCTGGGCTTGGTTACAACACCAGCTGTTTTTTGACTAACAATGAACTTGCATGATATTATATAGTATGATGACCTCTAGTATGTCAAAATTTGATTTCTTAGTTCATGACCCCTTTAAATTGAGTGACGGTTCACCCCGAAACGCCATACTTTACTCACCCTATAATGTCATTCCAAACCGGTATGACTTTCTTTCTGTGGAACATAATAGACAATCTTTTGAGAAATGTCTGGGGGTTTTTTTTGTCTATACAATAGAAGTCAAGGGTAGCCTATAACCAAAATGGTTTGGTTTCCAACATTCTTCAAAATATCTTCTTTTGTGTTTTACAGAAGAGGAGTGTAGATATTGTATTGATGATGCATGATGTATTCTTACATTTAAGCAGATGCTGTTATCTTTATATAGCACATGCCCTCTGAAAGAGAAAGTTAAAGCTCTTTTATCTCACTGCCACACACAAATGTCTCCAACTTGGCAGTTATGGGGAATAAATCCTTAATGGAAAGGAGTTTAACTAAAAAGTTGAAGGTTTTTTAGAAGACTACAATGTGATCATGGCAGAAGTTCACCGTGTTGGCAGAGCAAGACACACACACAGACACACACACAGACACACACACAGACACACACACAGACACACACACAGACACACACACAGACACACACACAGACACACACACAGACACACACACACACAGACACACACACACACAGACACACACACAGACACACACACAGACACACAGACACACACACAGACACACACACAGACACACACACAGACACACACACAGACACACACACAGACACACACACAGACACACACACAGACACACACACAGACACACAGACACACACACAGACACACACACAGACAGACACACACACAGACACACACACAGACACACACACACACAGACACACACACAGACACACACACACACACAGACACACACACAGACACACACACACAATCATTGTGCATGTTGTACAAAAGAAGATTTAATTAGGAAACAAACACCCATAAATAATACTAAGGCAAAGGAAGTCAAATACTCATTTAGAGCCAGGTACAGGAAGAATGTACAAAGAACTTCTTGGAAATGTGAGTAGAACTGGTTTGGATGTTCTAAATTCAAAGCATCTTGTAATATTAATACATGTGTTCCTTTCTTTGCTCAGTGTGACACAGCTCAATATACAGCTGTTCTTACACTGCAACTTCATATCTGTTCATGATGCCGCACTGAAATACTGGCAAATACTGAGAGCGAAGAAAACTGTCAGACTTAAAAAAAAGTATGCATTCATACTCAAGGGCGGATCTCATGAAAACGGTTGCGTGTTAAAAAGCATAAGAAAAATTATATTTTGCTTAAAAAAAAGCCCATTCAATTTGTTCAATTTACAATTATGTAAACTACCCCCCACATTCTCATTGCCATAATACAAATAAAGTCATTTTAAGTGTGCGCTATGGGAGTGTGTGTTAAACTGAAATTATGATGTTTTTAAATAAAAAAAAAGAGCAGGATAATTATCATTACTTTATTATGGTATAATAAGAATAAGATCTTGTCACATTACAATAATGATAATTTAAGGGGGAAAGTGCTTAAATGTCATGAAAATTAAACTTGCTTTAGGAACATTTTTTGCATTGTAAAATTTGATCACAATTAATCAAATTTCACACCCAAATTTTCATTACCATAATATATGAAAAAATCTAATATTTACAATTTTAAGTATGCATTATGGTAGTACATGTTATACTGTATATATGTCTTATTTTTTTTATTAATTATATTATTTTGTGTATGACTATTACGAGAATGAGATTATGGCACATTACGGTAGTGAGAATTCTTTTTTTTCGCATTACGGTAGTGGGAATTCTTTTCGCATTACGGTAGTGAAAATTCTTTTCTTTTCGCGTTACGGTAGTGAGAATTTTATTTTCCTTTCGCATTACGGTAGTGAGAATTCTTTTCCTTTCGCATTACGGTAGTGAGAATTCTTTTACTTTCGCATTACGGTAGTGAGAATTCTTTTACTTTCGCATTACGGTAGCGATAATTCTTTCGCATTACGGTAGCGATAATTCTTTTCCTTTCGCATTACGGTAATGAGAATTATTTTCTTTTGCATTACGGTAATGAGAATTATTTTCTTTTGCATTACGGTAATGAGAATTATTTTCTTTTTGATTACGGTAATGATAATTATTTTCTTTTGCATTACGGCAATGAGAATTATTTTCTTTTGCATTACGGTAATTGAGAATTCTTTTTTTTGCATTACGGTTATTGAGAATAATTTTTTTCGCATTACGGTAATGATAATTATTTTCTGTTTACTCTACAGTAATGTTCTGCTTGCATTACGGTAATGAGAATTCTTTTCTTTTTACATTACGGTAATGAAAATTATTTTCTTTTTTGCATTATGGTAAATGAGAATTATTTTCTGTTTACATTACGGTAATGAAAATTCTTTTCTTTTTTACATTACGGTAAAGAAAATGTGTTTAATTGTCATGAAAAAAGGTCAGAATGCAAATCTCACTAAAAATCTTAATGGCCTTTTATTAAAGCAAATTATAATTTTCTTTCTTTTGAATATATAAATTATGACCCAGACATGTTTTCAGGTTCATGCAAGGATATCTTGTTTGCATTCTGTTTGCACACAGGTATATAGAAAAAGACTAACATAAGCGGTGAGCCTGTGTGAGCACAATGCATTGATTGGTTTGATACTAAGGCAATGAAGAAGAATACGCAGTAGAATCAACTGAAACCGCACCAGACCACCAATATAAGGAGAAAAGAAAATACCAGTTAATCAATGAATGAATTTCATAAAAATCAAAATTCACATTGTGCGAAGATGGGCTGATTGCTTTGTAGAGCCGATACCAGTCTGTTCTGTTCACACTGCATCAATAATACAGCCTGGGGATCAAATCCAGTCCTGTCCTCTGGAAGTCTGGTGTAACATTGAGAAGCCTCAGATGTGTGGGGTGACAAATGTCAGTATGAAGGTCCTGTTGTTTCAGGATATAGAGGAGAACTCCTTCAGCAGAACATCCTGACTCATGGTGCTAAGAGACACGTTCTTCCTCACATTCAGACTGATGGAGCGCACCTAGAGAAAAAGAAACCGCATCAAAACAAATTGATTTCCTGCCATCATGAGCAGAGAAGTGTTAAAGCAGGTGTGTGTGGTCATGAATTCACTTCACATTAAAATTTAACAAGAGTTCCTCAGGCCAGAGTGACTGGGCTCAGTTAAGCAGGAAAAGCAGGTTGGAGTGACACCAACATTTTCAGCTTTACAATAACTTGAGGCAAACAGACAGAACGTACACTGTTGAATATATTTGCATATCACAACATTTTTTAATTAACATCTATCTTATTATTAACAGAATTATTTAATTTCTAGTCTCACTTTTCCAAATATATTCTCCAAATATACCACAATATAAATAGAAAAGGTTTTATTTCCTCCCTAATTTGATGTTTAGATTATTAGTGTATTGTCATTCCAGCCATATACAGGTGGACAGTGGAACGAAATGTCGATTTTCTAGATGGGCAGTCCAAAAAAATTACAAAAATATATGATATATAAAGGACATAAGGAGACTGTAAACATATCACTGTAAGCCAGGGGTTTTCAAAGTGTGTGTGCCTCCACAGAGCATTGCAGGAGAGGTGCGCAGAGTGGTAAAAGAAAATAATTAATTAATAATTTCAACCAATTAATCAAAGACATCCAATTAATTGAATCAATAAAACTTTAACAATTTCTCAAAATGTTTCTCGATAACAGTGATGCAAAGAAATTAAACTGAAGGTTCAGGATGCACTTATTATATGCACTTAAGAAACCGTCTTATTTTTATTTCCTTTTTTGTATAAATGGTATTAATATTAAACATTTTAATACATTTCATGAATTTGACCTAAACACCAAAAGTAAATTTGTGAATTTTTTTTTAAATTAATTTAATAACACTCATAAAGTTTAAATTGCATATAAAGGCAGTTTTTTTTATAATAATTTGTTTTCACAAAAGATTTATTCAAACATACATTAAATAATGAAGACCATCACAATCAGGGTATCTTGCGTCCATTCCAAATTCGTTTCCAATTAAAAAACAGAAAACGAAAAAACAAATAGTTTTTTGTTTTTTCATTATTTTTAGAAAAAAAACGAAAAACGAGATTTCGGCTTGATTTTTCGTTTTTCATTCAGAGGTAGAAAAATGAATAAACAGTTTGAATATTCGATTTCTACATGTGGTCGGGAATTATACGCCCCTTTCTGCTGATTGGTCAGCTGAAGATCAAGCTATTCCGTCATCGGTTCTTCCTCAGTTCCGCTCAGCAGAATAAAAGTCCTGCGCTTCTACAGCTGTACGGATTCTTAACACGTTTATTGCAACTACATTTCATATTTTTCTCATCAAACAACCAGACTAATGTCGACACAACCCGTACCGGGGCAGAGCCTAGGCAGGGTTTTCTTCTGTGTAGACCAGCGGTTTTAGTCCAGCAAAGTGTCAGGGGTCCGCGAAATAATTTGCTAGGCTATATCCTACAGTATTTTCCGGACTGTAAAGTTACGTTTTTTATCACGAAACATGCTGTGATTAATTCCAAAGTGACTTATATAATGGCTTTAACGTCAAATAATCGAAATGCTGACTTTTTAAAGTAGGCGTGTCCAGTATTTGCTGTATTTTAGTTCATGTTTCTGGTGTGCGTCAGAAAGATGTTCAAGGAGACAGAGACAGCGCATCCTGTTTTCTTTATTTTTCAAAGGCATGACATTTTGTAGTCATTTTAAATGTACACGAATAAAATGCATATTTTTGGCGCCAGAGACTCGCGCGCTCACATAACAGTTCTGGCACTGCTGACTTGACATCGCAGCCTGTTCATTATCAAAATAAAACCAAACATATAAAACGTTATTCTGCTTAGCCTTAATATTGTACAACAGACAAATTAAATTGTGCCAGTCAGTACTTGCTGTTATTCCAAACGCATATCTCTGCATGTGGAGATACCGATTTAGCCTATACGCGTATGAGACTGGACGAAGCCTTCTTTACATAAATAGGCCTAGTATAATAAACAAATGTTACATTGCAAATATGGAAACTTTGGACCGAATGAAAGATGTCCGATACAGTCCAACGTCGATACAGTTTCTATTCAAATAATTTCATTTTGGCTTGGTATTTAAGCTAAATGTTGTTTGTAATAAATGGCACAATATATAGACAATTTTTATATAGGCTTCTATGTATATATTTTTTATTATATGGCTACATATATTTTTCATTGTTGTTGTTTTCTTAATAACATTAATTTAAGGATTTGTCATACAGCGAGGGGAAGTAAAATATGCATAGCATATGCATGCATGTTAATGTTGTATTTTATTGCGTGTTTCTCTCTCAACATGACCCGGCGTCATGTGAATTAGGCTACACTCGGTACGAATTTTCTGGCAAATAGGCTACGGTCAATTATAAAATGTGCTGTATCATTACAAAATGCATAGGATGCATTATAGGCTATACATTGTGTTAATTATCCTCACCCACATTAACTCTAGGCTTAATCACTGCCTAATTATATGGGAGTCATTGGATATTTATTTACTCAATATGAAATAAACTCAAAGTAATAACTACTCCGTATTTCCTGAACTGACTGGTGCGTTTATCTGCAGTTTATTACGTTTATTTAACCCATGGCAATTTATTGGAACTGTGTGAAATGGGGTACCTACAAAATGATGTTATGCTTATTAACTTCTTTTTTTCGGAACACACACACACACACACAGACACACAAAAAAATGTCCTGCTCGCATTTGCCCCTTTTTTTAAAAGCGGATGCAAATATCTCGTAACATAATCCATATATGCAACTCGTGCCATAGGCTATATATTCCAAACGCTCTGAAGGTATACTGGGTCTGAGAAACAAACTGAAATGGCAAGATATTACAGGCTTTAATTAAAATCTTGTGTTGCAGTTCTGTGCGTGTATGTGCAGCAGTAGCCTACACAAGCACCCTTTTGAGGTATCAATTATAATCAATTTTAATAAACCACAAGGCATAAATCATAAAATAAAAGAGTATGTCTTTTAATATCTCTGTTTTTCTCCAGTTGTCTGGTTGCAACGCATTATTCTTTCCTTTTTGTATTAGTGTTTAAAATATTTATTTTTAATTATTTATTTAACCAAGGTAGGCTATGACAGCCGTCATATATCCTGCCAACTGAGGCAAAGAGGTGAATTTATATCTACACAAAAAACCCTGCCTAGGCTCTGCCCCGGTACGGGTTGTGTCGACATTAGTCTGGTTGTTTGATGAGAAAAATATGAAATGTAGTTGCAATAAACGCGTTAAGAATCCGTACAGCTGTAGCAGCGCAGGACTTTTATTCTGCTGAGCGGAACTGAGGAAGAACCGATGACGGAATAGCTTGATCTTCGGCTGACCAATCAGCAGAAATGGGCGTATAATTCCCGCCCACGTGTAGAAATCGAATATTCAAACTGCTTATTAATTTTTCTACCTCTGAATGAAAAACGAAAAATCAAGCAGAGATCTCGTTTTTCGTTTTTCTGAAAAAAACCCCGAAAAAACGAAAATCTATTTGTTTTTTCGTTTTCTGTTTTTGAATTGAAAACGGATTTGGAATGGACCCTAGATACTCTGATTCGTCACTAAACAGGCCAATATAATGAACATGTAATACAGTGCAAATATTTTCGAGTTTATGGTCATGAATGTAATGCTACATGACATTATTGTTCTCCAGCTGTTTTATTGACATCTTTCAGTGGTTGAAACGCTGATTTATGGATTACATGAGACAGGATTTGCATCTCAACATTCCTTCTGATGTTCATTCATGTTTATTTGCTGCTGTAACTAGTAGTGAAGAGGAAGAGATGATCGGTGAAAATCATAGGGTCCTACATAAACATTATATAGTGGGAACTAGGGCTGAACGATTAATTGCATTTGCGATAATATCGCGATATGATAAAACACGATTTCCTAACCGCAAAGGCTGCGATTACAGTCTGGTCACGTGACACGCGAGAGTAAAGTCTGCAGAAGAAGAAGCAACTTGGCACGTTACACATATCATATGCCTGGCCTAAAAGGAAAAAAAAACTGTTTGTGTTTGATCTATCTAATATTGTGTTGTTCATACTATAGGGCCTAGAAAAGGCTACTATCATCTCTCCAATGATTCAGAATCGATTCTGAGCTTAGATTTTAACTGCAGGTGCACGGTGGTGCTGCGTGTGTTTTAGAAACACCCGTATTCTGATTGCTTCCATTCTCTCTCTCTCTCTCTCACACACACACACGAACCATAAATTAATATTTCATAACGTTCCGAAAGGTTGACGGCGCGAATTGCAATGACATTCGCAGGCTTCTTTGCACAGGATATGCGCTGTGAGAAACTTTGCTTGATGTCACGCTTACGGTGTGTGTTCTCGCCCGCCGGTATTTTCCTACAAATGCTCAACGAAGGCTTCATTCATGTCGTTAGGAATGCAGTGTGCTTGCATATTAAAATCAAGAAACTCACTGACAGAACGCTTTCCATTTGAAATGCTCACGCGGCGCTTTGTGAAGAGTCTGTGTGCGTCTCAAAATGCTTTTATGACGCAAAATGAAGGTAAACACCATCAGTAATGTCTTAATGAATTAGACAGGGCAAAAACATCTTATATTTCAAAAGAGATCTGTGCATTAGTGTGAATGCAGGTCTCCCGCTGTCTATGATGATGTCATCATTAATAATCAAACAACAGTAAAGCTGAGAAAGAGAAAAATCACTCACAGTTCAGACACTCTTAAATACTGAAAGCAGTCTTTGTTCATTGCTTGTAATTTGTTTTTTTTGTTCCTCTTTATGATTTACTAGTTTATGTTTTGCAGCTATATTAGTTTATATATTTAACATTATTAACATGCAATTGTTTTAATTAAAATGTTATAATGTGTAGTTATTTTAAAAAGCTTATAATTACATATATCATAATAAAAAACATTTGAAGTTTTTATTAAATTAATAATATTGATATTAATAAGGAAAAAGTTCAAGAATTGTTTTGGAATCGGATCGTGACTCCCAGAATCGGAATCAGATCGTGACTCCCAGAATCGGAATCAGATCGTGAGGTACCAATTAAAGATTTCCACCATTACTATACAATGATGTATTGTTGAATAATACAGAAGATAAAGAGTTTAAAAAATAATCGCATATTAAATCACAATCGCAATATTGGTTAAAAAGAAATCGCAATTAGATATTTTTCCAAAATCGTTCAGCCCTAGTGGGAACCATCAAATCACAAGGTCAGTGGTGAATAAAGTACTTGAAAGCCATACTTTAGTAAAAGTATAGATACCTTATCAGGAAATGACTTTGGTAGAAGTTAAAGTCACTGTTTAGAATATTACTTGAGTAAAAGTTTTAAAGTATGTGATATTTTTTGTACTTAAGTATGAAAGGTATTTTTTTTATGTTAAATGTACTTAAAGCTACACTGTGTGATATTTTCCCCCATCTAGCAGTGAAAGGGTATATGACCATCCAGTAAATATTAGTTTCTTTTCCTCCCAATTCCGATTTCGTTTTAACTCCTACGGTGGCCGATTTAGTCCAAGATTAACATGGCTTCCAGTTCGATCCAGCAATCCCCCTCTTCACATTCGCCATCGAGTTGTAACGCGCGTGTCCGGGTGAAAAATACGGATAGCTCACTCAACGCAACTGGAGTCGATGCAAACACGGAGGCGATTGACATCAAACAGCCCGTACTTTATTCCCCACGGAACCCCCCACAAGAGTCCGGCACAAACTCCACTTCCGTCCACAGCATTACCCAACAAAACAAAAATAAATGAATGTTAGCAACAGAAGACAGAAAATAATCCGCACACATGGGAGCTCGAGGCGCAGTGCACACACGCACACACACAGAACGCAGACGCTCCAACCGGGGCGAACGCTCTTAAAGGGGCCACACTATTTTCCTACTCGTTACAGAGTGTTAAAACGCGAAAGGCGAAGCTTGAATTTACGGGTATGTCCCTCTTTGGCTAATGTACTTTCAAGATGGAGGGGCAACATGGCGACCCCCATCCGAACCCCTTACCCGTATGTATTTTCAATGGCATATTATAAACTTACGAGAATAATTTATTACTTGAAAGAAGTAAATATACATTAATGAGCACATATATTTTTGAAATAACTAAGTGTTTTTAGCTAAGAATAAACTAAAAAAGTTACACAGTGTAGCTTTAATGATTTTTAAAAAGTTAGGGGAACATTTCAACATAATAAAATAGGCCTATATTCTGACAGAATTTAAAATAGTTTAAAATACTTGAAGGAAATGGTTCACTTTCAGCAGTTATTGTCTATGGGGCAGATTTCTGCTTGTTGTACATCAGATAAATTAACACAGTAGGCCTACATTACATTTATTAGCTTGCCAAGCAAACTCTTAAAAAAGCTTACCAGCTCCTTGAAAAAGCCAGCTTCTTTGGGCTGCTCTGAGTAACGCTCAAACTGATCCAGACCGTCCTGCAGCTTCAAGGTTAGTGTGTCGTAGTTTGACCGTACCACCTCCAGCACCTACAGAGCACAAAGAGACATAAACCCCATATACACTTACAGGAAATCTTCTACTTCATCTCTGTGCTCAGCATTGATTACCACAATTCTGACGGTCCCCTCAGGATGTAAAAAATACAAAATGCATTGATGCAAATCCACTTGAAAGACTATGGAATATTATCCACGTTAAAACAACGATCAATAGAACTACAGGAACACACTAAAAGCTAGTGGAATGATCACATGACCTCTGATACAGACATGAACCATTTTTTCATATTTTGATTATTTTGGTAGATATTTAAAAATAGACTCCCAATTTAGATTTTCAAAGAATCGCTCATTACATTCAGGGAGGCGCAGATGCTCCCAGACCCCTCGCAAATTTCTTTGTCAAAATGAGAGACAAATCAAAATTTCCTGTGGTAATTGTGGCAAGATATCACAGTGATTTTAAATGGGATCGTTCTGGAATTTGACTGGGACAGGCTGATAGAACATGGAACACAGATCCATATACTTCAACTAACCCAAGAGAGGGTAGACAGAGGTCATGTGGAAGCATCTGGCATAGCGAGATAAAAGAGAAGAAAATGTGCGATTGCGAGTGGCAGCTGGCATAACTGACCTCACTTCCAGCACAGGGCATCATTACCCTACAGATCAAAGGCTAATTGAGCAACACCTGTGACTGTCGCGATGAACGGCTTCTCTAGAAGAGCTCTTTCATCCACACACATAGAGTTTCTCTGCATATTCAGATTCCAAAGCAATTCTCACATTTCCCATAATGACTGTAAATGCTCTGCCACAGTACAAAGCTAGTTTTTATGTATCTAAATACATCCTCACTTTATTACATACCTATAGTTATTTTGTTCTTAAAATGTTTACAATGTCATTTTATTTTTATTTCCAATCTAATATGTGGTAGGAATTACATTATACTTAGAGCTTGCCATTTGGTGTTTTTCTAGATTGTAACAGTGAAATGGTTATTAGGCATTGTTTGAAAAATGCATGCTCTGGAATTTGATATAATCCTCCTAGCAGATACATCCAATCGCCACCAAATTCAGTCAGCATGAAGTCAAGACATGGAGAATGTTAAATTGTAAGTGGATTTTTGATCTCTCAAACGGTTTGGCCATGGCGGGGAAACTAATTTATGGCGAGAAAAGGTCAACAGGAAGTGTGTTATAACTTCTGCAAACATTGACTGATTTTGATGAAACTTCATCTGTGTGTTCATGGTAGGAGGGTGATCACATGTATGTGATTATTGAGAGTCAAAATCATAGCGCCACCAACTGGCAGCAGGAAGTGTGTCACTTTCAAAAATGCCTTGAAATCACCCTTTATTTGTGAAAGGATTCTTGATATCTTAAATACTGTTGTTATTTTTGAAATTCTTAGCATCCTTCAAATTGCATGAAACTCAGCACACACACAATTCAGACCAAACTTTCTGAACACGATGGGAAGACATTGTAGATGTTAAATTGCGAACGGATATTGGATATCGCAAACGATGTTGCCATGCCGAGGGATTAAAGTAATGACAAAAATGGAAACAGGAAGGGTCTCATATCTTCTAAATAATAAATAGTATACAAATATACAAATATTAATAAACATATAAGTGATTATAAATTACAAGGCTACAAGTTCATTTTCTTTGCAGAAAGCCATTAAAGTCTATTGTTGTGAATTTACTTCTCGCCTATTTCATCTTTATAAGAGAATGAAATGTCAAACCCAGTCAATCTGATGTGAATGTATTGAGTTACCTGATCTTCTGAGAGCTGCGAGATGTGGTTCACAGCAGCGTATGACTCAATCTTAGGATTGAAATGGTTAATAATTGCCCTGAAAAAAGTACAAAAACAGGCAAAATTAAGATGCATTTCATATACTTGAGTTAGTATGTGACCACAGTGACCTGCATTGAAAAACGCCACAGTAGCTGTCCTATACGGACTACCGGCACATCCGGGAACTTAACTGTCAATTAGAGGAAAATAGACTAGACTTCCCATAGACAGCACAAAACCACAGCAGGCAGGCGTGAATAACTTAAGAAATCACTAATATTAAATATGTCAAGTAATTATATGTCCAGCTTGCCTGCCATAGAGCGTAAAAAGATACATCCACACACTTAATTTGGTCAATTTAAAAAACATGTCCCTTGATTCTCCCAGCGTCAAATTGGTGTAAAAAGTGAATGATTTTACTTCGTACTTCATGATTCAAAAACGAAGTAAAATCATTCACTGGCTTGGTGACTCGTAGCCTAGAAATCTAGACGCACCCTAGCGGCAGAACATTTATTTTGCCACGAGTGTAGTCTAGCAACTCTCGGTAGACCTCAGAGCTGGAAAAACCAAACTCTGGTCAGGCCAATCACATCGTGTATAGAGTCAGTGGGCGGGCTTAATATAATGACGGAGTGGAGTTTCGGAGGACCTTGGTGCTACAGGTAAACAAAGAAGCTGACGATCAGCATCTTTCAAATTGGTTTTGGCCGCTACTCTGGAAGACTTGGAGTTAAGCTTTTCTTTGAGGAAAGAACAAAGAACGGCACTGAAGTCATTCGTAAGAAAGGAAGATGTGTTCGGAGTTGAATCTATCAACTAACGTTAGCTCCACTTCGGTTGGTTGTGGCGCTATCCAATTGCGTGCAGAGGGAATTTGACAGACAACCGTTTATCCCGCCCCTCGGATTGAGCCCTGCCAATGGTGAGTTTCCAGACCAAACATCTTGATGTGGGTCTGGCTTGTCAGGCTAGGTGACTCGATGAGGTACGAGTAAATGTCCGGGTAAGACACCTCTGGCCAGTGGGTGAGGTTGTTACACCAATTTGACGGTGGGAGAATGAAGGGACACGTTTTTTAAATTGACCAAATTAAGTTTGTGGATGTATCTTTCACACTCTTGAAATGTTTAATCTTAGTGATTTCTTAAGTTATTCACGCCTGCCGGCTATGTGCGGATGTTGTTTTGTGCCACTATTTTGTACTGAAGTCTATGGGAAGTCTAGTTTATTTTCCCCTAAAAAGAGGCGGCGACGAAATTGACAGTTAAGTTCCCGGATGTGCCGGTAGTCCGTTTGACACTGACAATGTCTGGCTGAGAATAAAAGGTAGAAGTTCAAAGGTGTGGTTCTGTCAAACATTCTGCTTTAAAGCATGCATTATGCATGCTTTAAAAAAACAACAACACTCAACTTCTTTTGTGCGGCACAAACATATGGTGACATCTCTGAAAGCCCAGAGAACGCTTCCACATTACCTCAGACTCTAAAATCAATAATTTATTCACTACGCCCCAAACCAAAGCAAATAATAAAAAAACACACATTGTACCAAAGCTATCCGATGTTAGACTTACACTAAAGCAGTACATTCGCTGATTTCATCCATCTTTAACTGGTATAAAAGGCTGTTCAATAATATCTTTATCATATTTTTTTGCTTTTTATAGAAGAAGAAGAATTTTGTCTGGATCATGTATGCAAGATTTATTCAAATGAATCTGAATGGAGGAATATGACCTTTTTTATGTAATTTTATCCGTAATTTCCAAATTTCATCTTACTTTCTGGCAATATAAATATCAGCATCTACAATGAATTGCATATTTTTGCTCAGTTTTCCTCCATGTTCTCAGCATATCAGTTCTTACCTGACGTTAACGAGAGCGTGAGTAACTTTGCTGGCAGGCTCCTTCCACTGGCCAGCGTTGGTCGAGACTCTCAGCACTGTGGAGTCATGAACATCAGGTTAGTGCTTTAGTAGTTATGGATGAAATCAAACATGTGCACAGCAGGACTGACGTGGTGACTTACCCATGCAGTAGAGGTTATCAAACACCTGATGCATGCGTATAATCTCATAATAGAGCTCGTCGTAACTGCTGGGGGTGGGCAGAAACGTGTCTCCGTATGTGATGAACATATTAAAGAGGTTCACCACCTAAAACAAACCAAACAATGAGGTCGCGAAAATGGACGGACAGGACGTGTGAAATGTAAACCCAAGTGTATCTGTACTTTTCACAGTGAGTGTGGTTTACCTGAAGAGCCAGCTGGAAGATATTGTGCTTCGCCAGAAGGCCGGTCTCATTAGACAGCAGGAACTTCAGAAGGTTAATGAGAGCTGGAAAAACATAAACAACAGAGCCATCTGAAGATAGATACTAATTTGACCTGTGACTCCACACAACTGTTAGAAGATTTAGATGATCATTAACAGGTTCATTTTTAAGGGGGTTGCAGGGAAATATAGACAGACGAGAACAAAGAGTTTTTTATTTATTTTGTATTATAAATTTAAAAAAAGGTAGAAATAAATACATAGACAAAGCAAAAAAAAAAAATGTAAGAGTGTCTATTTACACCAAGTGCAAATATTGCGCCTTGTTGGCAAGTGCCATTCGTATAGTTCCGCCTAACAATGATATTTCGGAGAAGTAAGATTAAAAAACTGACAGGCAAATTTCATCGTTTTCAGTGGCGTAGTCAGTAAAGCATAAGGCTTAAAGATCTTGGTTTTGATGCGATCGACCCGGGTTCGAATCCGGCTTTTGCAGAGCTCGCTCTTCTCTCTTTCCCCATCACATATCACATCGGAAAGGCATTTACTTTCAATAAAAATTAAGAAAATGTTCTACAAGTGGAAACAAAGTGCCTAACGAAATGTTTAATAATAATAAAAGCATTTATTGGGTAGGGTTAGGGGAAGGTGTGGGGAGGGCTTTATTGTCCCATTAAGGCGGCATCCATTTAATAATTTTAATTAATATAATAATTTACACTAATTTATTGCAAATAGTATGTACCTTTCAAAATAAAAGTATAAATAGCATGTAATTACTATTTAAACATATTACAAATAACTACTTTTACATGGTGTAAATAGAATATATCACTATTTTCACGTAGTAAATAGCATCTAGAGCTATTTGCACTTAGTGTAAATATCATCTATCGCTAAGAAAATTTTATTTTCACTTTACATGGTGTAAATAGCATCTATTGATAGTCGCTGCCAACAAAAACACACCAAAATAAACTGTAAAAAAATAAATAAAAATAAAACAATGTTAAAAAAAAAACAAAAGAAAAATTAGGAAAAAGCACAAAAAAAACCTCTACAACAAAAAATAATTAAAAAATAAAAAAAACAAACAGGGTTCCCACACCTTGATTAACTTCAAATTCAAGGACCTAATATGGGGACACATTTCAAGCAAAACCAAGGTTACATCGTGTTACCTTGTATACATTGTTACAGTTTTCATGTGTCAAGTACAACTATGCAAAAAAGCAATTTTTTTGCCATATTACAGAGATCTGATATTCTATTTGTCGTATTTCTGTTTTGCATAAAATGGAAGAATATTCGGCACATCCTATACTGTATTCTAAAATGATCTGATATTAACTTTTGCATGGATTTGTTTGAAAAGAGCTTAGGCTCATGTAACCAGAAGTTTTAAGATATAAGAAAGTGAGTGAAGTGTGGCCAAGTATGGTGGCCCATACTTGGAATTTGTGCTCTGCATTTAACCCATCCAAGTGCACACACACAGTAGTGAACACACACTCACCGTGAACATACACCCGGAGCAGTGGGCAGCCATATTGCTGCGGTGCCCAGGGAGCAGTTGGGGATTCGGTGCCTTGCTCAAGGGTCTCACCTCAGTTGTGGTATTGAGGGTGGAGGAGGGCGCTGGTTATTCACTCCCCCCCACCGACAATTCCTGCCGGACCTGAGACTCGAACCCGCAACCTTACAAGTTACAAGTCCGACTCTCTAACCATTAGGCCACGACTGCCCCAAATATATGAATATGCTTTAAGTTTTTCTTGTCTCATGGGTTTATATGGGATCTTAACAAGCAAAGCAATTCAACATTATATTAAATAAAATATTTGGGCAACAGATTATCAACATTTTTTATGTTTATTGAACACAATACACAGTCATAGACTGAACATATTTGGGTTTGGTGTAAGCACTGAAAGCGTTGAGGTACCATCGTAGTAGTTTTATGCGCGCGTGAACATCATGGCAACGTACAACACAAAGTACCTCACACGGGAAACACTTAACGTAACGTGTAAATGTGTGTAACTAACGTAAATTAAGCAAGCTAGTATGCATAGGCCACGAAGTGTTGGAGAAATAACACATTAGCGGATCGGAGGGAATAATATGGATTTTTTTTCCAGAAAACTTCAATAAATTCAAGCACTTTATAGGACCTGTATCTACTTACGTGCGTTTATTTTCACAATTTAATTTTTTTTTCCCAGATTCACAAACTTTCAAGGATTTCAAGGACCCGTGGGAACCCTGAACAAAAGAAAAAATAAAGAAATAGCAGAAGAAAAAAAGCAAAGAAAAGAAAATTACATTTTTAAAAAAGGGGAAAAAAGGAAAAAAAAATACAAAAACAAATGCATTTGCACTAGGGCTGCACGATCAAATCGAAATTAACCCCAAATCGTGCTTAAACCGGTTTGGTTTACAGTGATTATGAAATGGCAAAGGCTGTGATTATGTTTTATGTGCAGCTCAGTGATCAACAGTAAATCTGAAAGCAGAAGCACTGCGAGTTGCTTATAATGTGCATTTGAAAAAGCAACACACGTCAATCATATTTCCAAACATGAGAAGTATTTATGAACTTCTTGTCCAACAAAAAAGTACATTTAATAACATGTTTTTACTCCAAACTCACTTCATAACACCAGTTGAGCATCCTTCTGTGAGCTGATGTGGCTTCTTACACAGAATAAAGCACACAACGCATTTTATGGTATTCTCTTCAGAGATAAAGGCTATGTCGATTAGCATTGAAGTATAAATATACTTTATTATCATGAAAATACCAGAGAAGGCTTGAAGAGCTCAGATACACCATATATTGTCGCAGTCGTGTGTTTATTAGTCATGTTTAATAAAAAAGCGTGTCAATCTTCTGTTTATTCAGCTACTGTGATTGTATGATGTGGGAGTTCCTGAACGACGTGTGTTATCGTCATAGACTGTAAAAAAATGTGGACGTATTGTCCGTGATGTCACCCATAGGATTCACATAGGAAGAGCAGTTTTGAAGCCTCAAAGTCGGCGTTGCCATCTTGTCATCGCGCGTCACTCCCGGATAACAGAAAATGGGCAAAGAGGCGGGACGTGTGTGGAGCTGAGGTGACGTGATGGCTAACAGACGGCAGACAAACGACATTCCACCGGTCACTCAAAGTGGCCACGCCCTTAATTATGCAGAACTTTAAGGCTTTATATAATGTAAACGAATGAGTTATTTAAAAAAAAATTCACCCCCTCACAAAATTAGCCGTATAGACCAAAACCACAATTTGTACCAGGCTGTGAACATGTGTTTTTCTGCTGAAAAGTTGGGCATTTTAACATGGGGCTCAATGAGATTCTCCCTTCTGGAGCCTGTCTCGAGTGGCCAGTCGATGAATTGCAGTTTAAGGCACTTCCGTATTGGTTTCAAGAGAAACTGGGGGAGGTTGCCGCTTGGTTATCGTACTTCTGCGGGGGCATGTGTGGAGTTTCTGCACGAGAGCGCCCTCTGTCTTTCAGATGGAGCATTTTTTACTGCTGATCAAAGAGCCGTGGTTCACTGACAAACTGAGGATACAATAATCACAGCCTTTGCCAAATCACGTGCTGTTTAATTTCGATTAATCATGCAGCCCTAATTTCAACACATCTGTCTGTTGTTCGCACTGTAATGATCATACCTGACCAGAGTTCTCTCCATGTGTAGTGTAGTCTAACTCTGCACTTCTTCTGGTAGCAGATCAGTTTGTGAATTATTTGAATGCAGCGCCTAAAATAAATAAAACAATTCATTCACATCATATCCACATGTATCCAAGCATTGCAGTGTTTAAAACTGCGTATACTACAGGGTTGTTGAATGCTTGATTCTGATTGGTTGATAAAAATGACAAACAATTTCCATGTTTTTCCTACGAAATTACGTGTCATTATCTATGGAAAGCACACTCTTTCTCCCGCTCTCTCTCCCATACAAACACACACATAGTACGGACACACAGAGGAAAGCATTTACACACACAGAAACTTGCTGTCAGCGCTGCCCTGCGACTTTATCAATAAATTAGTCATGCAATTGAAAAGATACATGACACTTTCTCAGCATCAAGGTGGTAACTTCACTGTTCTTGAAGCAGTTAAAGGATTAGTTCACCTCAAAAACATAAATTTCCTGATAATTTACTCACCCCAATGCCATCCAAGATGTCCATGTCTTTCTTTCTTCAGTGGAAAAGAAATTAAGACCCTATTCCTTAGGGCTGTAATCTTCCAGTCGATTAGTTGATTTTTAGTCGATATATGTTCTGGCTCGACCAAAATTTTGATCGACTTTTTTCTGCATTCATTTCATCAGTTTGGCCGCATTCATTTCATCAGGTGGAAAGCACTAATTGCTAATGGGGGTGTTTTCAGAGCAGCCCTGTTTCACAGGTAACAGTCTGTCTTCAGAACACCCCCCTTGTTTTTACTTATTTTGGATTAGCCCAACCCACTGGAGAAGAGAGACAGATTGAAGTAGGCTACTTTGCTGTATAGGCCTATTATTTATTTAATTGTGAGAGCGTTTTCCTAGTCAGTCCTCTTCTACCATGTCAACAAAGACATTGGCAGTGTGGCAGCATTTTTAAAAAATAGAAAATAGGAAAAAAGTCGAATGCAAATTTTGCAAGCAACAGTTTGCATATCACAGCTCGACGACAAACATGTCATATCACCTAAAATGGTAAGCTAACTTGTCTGCGTTAGGTTGCCCCGTCTGTTTTGAGTTGCCCCGTTGCTTTTATTATTGTGCAAACTGCAAATTTATTTCTAGTATTATTTATTGGATTTGGGCACTTTATTATTTTATTTTTTATTTGGAGCCTAATGCGCGGTACTATTAAGTTAATAGTCCATTCGTGTTTCAGCCGCGGAGCTGAGCTGAGCTCCTGTTCGAGCTGCACAGAGCGGCTGAAATGATAGTGTCTGTCAGTTATTATAATAGCCTACATATGACAAAAACAATTGTCTAAATTATGTTGCATATTCCTCAAAAGTTCTTGTGATGATATCACTAGTTGACAACATAGTAGCCTACTATATTTTCGGAAATCATAGGCTATGATATTGCGCAGGTGCACGTAATGCAACGCTGTCAGAGCCGACAGACTCGTGTGTCAGACTCATTTCAGTGCAAAATAATCAGCTCAAAAACCTATTTAATAAACTGCAAATAGCCTACTAGTTTTTATGTTTATTTATGATTCATTTAGGCAGACAACAAGGCTACCAAGTACTGCGCACAGTGCGCAGCTAATTAATTTAACTTTTTTTTTCTACCTAACATCATTTTAGTCAATTTTTAGTCGAAAATTTCAGGACTTCAGTCGACCAAGATTTTCTTTGGTTGATTACAGCCCTACTATTCCGAAGCTGGGATCACACAGTACAAAGTCCATTGTATGGAGAAAAATCCTGAAATGTTTTCCTCAAAAAACGTAATTTCTTTTCCACTGAAGAAAGAAAGAAATGGACATCTTGGATGGCATTGGGGTGAGTAAATTATCAGGAAATTTTCATTTTGAGGTGAACTAATCCTTTAAACTCTGTTACAAGCTCCGAAATGGCGTTTTGGAATTAGCAACGGAGGCTTGGGATGAGATGCGTAAGAAATTATTACACACAAGAGCTTTTTAAGGTCAAAATCTCTGTAACTACAGAAGAGTCAAGTTTTAAATAGGAATAATATTGAAACTCTTTGGTCATTTTTGAGCGAGATGCTAACGGTCTAATCAGATTCAATGATCTATGCTAAGCTATGCTAAAAGTGCTACCACCAGACCCAGAGATCGGCTGAATGGATTTGAAAATGGTAAAACTCGACTGTTTAACTCAAAAAAAGTGGAGTGTTCCTTTAAAGCTTGGTAACCGTACTATAAGTGGAATAATTGACTCCAGGCCAGTGAATTTCAAACTCAGGTGTGAATTATTTTTCATATTAAATGGAAACTCACACATAGAGATCCATGGGAAATTCCTTCATCATATGAGTAACAATGAACTCGACCATTAGATCTGCAAAAGGCAAAGAATATAAACATACACAACATATAATCATAAAATCATTCACAAAAAGATCCCTAGTCCTGAACACTCAACTCACCCAGAACTGCACACACTAAAGGTCGGGAGGGGATGTTCTTATCTGCGGCTTTCTTCCGGTGCCTCATGGGCTGAAATACAGGTGACGTCAGTAAGACACCAGTATATTACAGATATGACTTCAACCAAAGCAAAAAGGCCAAACTACATTGACTTTCATTGTATGGAGAGTAAGAGGTGGGCTGCTTTCACATGGACAGACAGGAGCTCTTTCACTGGATTTACCAGCGGCAGCCAGCCTGGGACGTACCATTTAATAATGGATTGGAAGTAATTTGGGGCCAGGCTCTTGGCTGATTTGTATGCCAGAAACAACATTTGGATTAATTTGGATTCTGCCTGGGAAACGAGACCTGAGCAAAGACTCTTACCATTTTGTGCAAGTTGACCCTGAAGTTCATGTTATCATCGTGGAGAAAGGCATCGGCATACTGGTCCTGTTGAATAGACAGCGAGAGGACAAGCAGTCAAAGGAGAGAATCCCTCTCACACACACACACACACACACACCAACAACGCATTACCTCAGCTATACAGGTCAGAATGATGAGGCACAGTCGGGCACTGTTTAGTCTGTGTTCATCTGAGAATACGGAGAGAACAACTACTGTAAGATGTGCACAATCATGGGCTAAAAATAAGATAAATGAATGGCTCCGTTCCAAAATCTAATGAGCTCCCTACGTAGGCAGCATTTTAAGTGCTTCAACACAGAAGCTGTTCCAAAAAGTTATGTGCCTTCTATGACACCTTCTCTCGGCCAAATGCAAGACTGCATGTATCCTTTGCAAATAATGCAATCCCATAATGCTTTTCAACAAACTCCAAAATCAAAAATGGTGGACGAAGCAGTAAAAAAATGCTGATAATAAATATAAGAAAATAAGTATAATCCATATAATCAATCCGTTTGGACGCTGCCTAGGTAGGCTGTAGGCAGCAAGGAAGCTCACTAGGTTTTGGAAAACGTGCAGGAACAGTGATCTCTTGCCTTTGGTGTCCTGCATTATGATGGAGGAATATTTCAGGAAGGTTATGAGAAGATTACTTGTCTGCAAGTTTGGGTCCAGAGGAAGCTCAGGATTATTCATCACTGCAAAGAGAGAATGAAAGAATGGTGAATCATTTCTGAGAATGATCATTCGCCCCAATGTGTGTATTTCTACTACACACTAAAAGTATACTTCAGTCTTAATTAGAAAGTCCACACTTTAGAGTATGAAGCAAGACTATAAATGACAATATATTGTGATTGTATGATGTGAGTTCCTGAACGACACGTTATCGTCATAGACTGTAAAAAAATGGACGTCTGTGACGTCACCCATAGGGTTCTGAAGAGCAGTTTTGAAGCCTCAAAGTCAGCCGTTGCCATCTTATCAGCGCGTCACTCCCGGATAACAGAAAATGGGCAAAGAGGCGGGACGTGACGGGAGCTGAGGTGACATGATGACTTATGCCGAGTTCACACTGCCCGATTTTAGCCCCGCTGTCAGGTTTTGCGTAATAGTCGACAAATGCCCGAAATCATAGGCAAATCGGTGCTCGTGCACGTGAGTGACAATCATGCAGTGTGAATGATCAAAGACGCGATGAGAGAGACTCGCTGATAAGTCGCCTACGCTCGTGAGATATTTGGCATGCTAAATATCTGGACCTGTCGGCAATTCAAACTCCTGCTGTGTGAAATGTGTTCTGACTGAAAAATACATCTGCGATAACCTACAGCCAATGAGAGAGCAAGATACAGGACAGCGGGAAGTTCAGGGAGGAGTTATAGACCAGAATATCAGTATTTTAATAGATATATTTACATTTATATCAAACAGAAACAAAGCACACACATTTGCTTGACCAGCCGCAGCAGCACACTGCAAAATTATTTATTTACCTCAAACTCTCTTTGCAGAACACAACCCTTGCTCGCTGTGTCTCCCCAACCATTTCCTCCCCCATAAATCTTTTTTATTTTTCTCCTTTTTGCTGCAAATCAGCGCACAGACCATTTGGATCGCAAGTTTCTGCACTGCAGTCTACATTTTTAATAACAATTCCAGTCTCGCACGAGAACTCCAGTCTGACGCAACTGAATGCTGGCCCAGATAGTCATGCAGTGTGAAAAGAGCACGAGTTTGAAAATCGTGCAGTCTGAACTCGGCATGGCAGACAGCAGACGAACAACAATCCACTCAAATCCACTCAAAGTGGCCACGCCCTTAATTATGCAGAACTTTAAGGCTTCATATAATGTAAACGAATGAGTTATAAAAATATTCACCCCCCTCACAGTTGTCATGAAGGGCAAAATTAGCCGTACAGACCAAAACCACAATTTGTACCAGGCTGTAAACATGTTTTTTTTTTCTGCTGTAAAGTTGGCCATTTTAACATGGGGCTCAATGAGATTCTGCTCCCTTCTGGAGCCTGTCCCTAGCGGCCAGTCGACGAATTGCAGTTTAAGTCACTTCCGTATTGGCTTCAAGAGAAACTGGGGGAGGTTGCCGCACCTTCTTTTAGAAAGTCCATACTTTAGAGTATGAAGCAAGACTATAAATGGCAATATTAGGGCAGACACCAGTGTAGAACAATCTGTTGATCATAAGTGTGCGCTGCCGTTTTGTCGTCTGACACTCAAGTTATTGTCCTTTACTAAGCTATGGTAATTATATAGTACATTTTTCTGGACCAAGTAATCAGTGCCATCATGATTATAGATGATTGAGCTCTGTTGGCACATTCAAGCATGAGAACACGCCACATGCACCATGGGAGTTTCCGTCTGCCAGATCTGAGTGGATTTAATATTTCATACAGCTAATGGATATCAAGATTTCAAAAGGTTTCCATGCTAAAAGTATGTTTTTTAGAGGCAAATGTAACTGTGGAGTCAGTATAAGGACTTGCGGAGCTGCTCTACTATATAACGCAGACTGAAGGCACCATTCACAGGGACATTTGGCTGAACATTTATTCAAAAAGCTCAAAGCATTTCATTATTCAAACAAACCTTACTACTGGTAACTGTTATGACATTTAACAGAAGTTTGTTTTATTATATCACAGCCACTGAAAGTAAGAAGAAGCCATGCATGCGTTTTCAGATATGACTTTTCTAGGGCTGGTCCGAATACCATTTTTTGAGCTTCGAAGCTTTGGTAGTAATCAACATCGAATATTCAAAGCTTCGGAGAGAAGGAGCTGAACATATCATTCTCTCTAATAAAGGCTGGAATCTGGAGAAGTGGTGCGCCTCTCGCGGGCAGGGCTTATATGCTCCGTGATACAAAGCACACAGGTCTGTTACGTCCCAGTTTTGATATATTATAGTAACTAGTAAAAATAATTCTGTTCAGTTATAGAACAGACTAACTAGAGCCCTGCATTTCTGCCCCTGGGGCCGGGCTTCGGGCCAATTTTCACGTCATACCTCAAACTCTGACTTTTTCATTCATTTTATATATTTTAGACATTCAGACCATGAGACCATGACACCACGACTGTCAAGACGGCTCGCACAGTGTTTAGAGTATCGCCGCAAATGAGTAAAGCAGGCCAACACGCAAACTGCCGAACGTCTTAGATGCTCAAAAACACATCTAAGTGTTCATCTTCATTAAAACGAATGAGACAAAATGCTCTTACAGTGCTTAGGTCACTTGTTCTGATATTGCGCTCTTTGATCTTGAAATGCTCTGATGAATAAAATGCAGCTCATATCTGTTGCTTTCGTTGACGTGAACTAATGTGTAGGGCTGTAATCTCCCAGTCGATTATTAGTCGATACGTTCTGGCTCGACCAAAATTCTGATTGGTCGATTTTTTTGCCACGTTCATTTCGTTAGTTTTGCCGCGTTCATTTAATCAGTTTTGCCGCGCCGCGTTCATTTAATCAGGTGGAGAGCACTAATTGCTAATGGGGGTGTTTTCAGAGCACCCCTGTTTCACAGGTAACAGTCTGTCTTCAGAACACCCCCTTGTTTCCACTTCTTTTGGATTAGCCCAACCCACTGGTGAAGAGAAGTCTCTCGCTGGTCCTTTGTTTTTCATTCCCCGCTGGCTCAAATGCACGCCCATAGCGGTAAACTTGAGGAACGCCCATCAACATACACATGAGGGGAAGCGTCACAACACCACTCTTCAGCTGTACCGCAAAAGTGGATCTGTACAGTCGGTTTTGCCGCGTTCATTTCATCAGGTGGAAAGCACTAATTGCTAATGGGGGTGTTTTCAGAGCACCCCTGTTTCACAGGTAACAGTCTGTCTTCAGAACACTCCCTTGTTTCCACTTCTTTTGGATTAGCCCAACCCACTGGAGAAGAGAGACAGATTGAAGAAGGCTAGTTTGCTGTATATTATTTATTTAATTGTGAGCGTTTTTTCTGCTCTTGATCTGGCTTGTTTAATAAATATTCCTTTTTTATTAAAGTGGACGTGCCTTTTGTGTTTAAGAGTAAAAGCTTTAAGTTAATAGTCTATTCGTGTCTCAGCCGCGGAGCTGAGCTTAATCCTATGTTCGAGCTGCACAGAGCGGCTGAAATGAAAGTGTCTGTCAGTTAGTATAATTCATATGACAAAAACAATTGTCTAAATTATGTTGCATATTCCTCAAAAGTTCTTGTGATGATATCACTAGTTGACAACATAGTACTATATTTTCGGAAATCATAGGCTATGATGGTGCACGTGATGCAACGCTGTCAGAGCCGACAGACTCATGTGTCAGACTCATTTCAGTGCAAAATAATCAGGTCAAAAACGATTTAATATACTGCAAATAGCCTACTAGTTTTTTATGTTTATTTATAATTCATTTAGGCAGACAACAAGGCTACCAAGTACTGCGCACAGTGTGAAGCTAATTAATTTAACGTTTTTTTTTCCTAACGTCATTTTTAGTCGAAAGATTTTCTTTGGTTGATTACAGCCCTACTAATGTGCATATAGCGCAAGAATTGAAGATCAGATTTATATTAATTTTGCGGAGAGGTGTAAGGTAAGACAACCTGCCTGTTTTTTATTTATTTATTTTTGAACACGTTTACTAAAAAAAAAGAAAAGATCTATATGGCACTAAAAGTGGTTCAAAAAAGTGATAGTATAGGCTAAACGTTTAAACTAACATTGTGGTGCTTGAAGTGTTTTATATCTATGGATTTTATTATAAGCAAGACAAGTCAAGTGTTGATTTAAGAGGATAAATGGATCAAACATGTGTTGTTAACTCACTGTCGGCCGCTTGGTCGTTACTTTAAAAAACAAAAACTTTAATTTAACAAACAAAAAAATGCTTTAAACATTTTTCTAAATTAACTTAATAAAGAAACGAAACTAAATAACTACTTTGACATTAAAAACAAAACTGAACTATGTTAATGGCTACAACGATGTGTAGGCCTAATAGGGAGGATAAAAAAAATAAATAAATAAAAAATCACGGGACTACATGACACGGGCCGATAGTTTTGGTAAGCTGTCGGACAGGCTGGGCTAGGGCCTCAGCGTCTAGTGCCAGGGCCGGGCTATAGGGCCTAGACTTGAGACCCGTGCAGGGCTCTAAGACTAACTACAATAAAAAACTGAACGTGCCACTTGAGCCAAACTAACGGGCGTCTCAGCACATCAGCAGCAGCAGTCAGATCATATTCTTCACGAGAGCGAGGAGCTAAATTACAAGATGATCGTGGAATATTTGGTTTCAAAGACATGTTGCTATGTTTTTCATTAAGAATAATAGCTAATGAACCCACAATTCAAGCAACCCGCCCCTGAATTGGCAAACCGAAAGTAAACGGCTCACGGCTGCATGCGTTCAGCCGCTCAGTGCACAAGCACAGCAATGAGGGAAACGGTGAGGGGAACTTTTTTCACCGTCACATCACTAACGTGTAAAAAGGATAATACATTTTGATTCTATTATTCTATTTTCCACAATGTCAAACGAATGCAGTTTAACCCAAAATGCAAGCTCAGACATGGCTTCTGCCATATAAGCTTGTGCAGTTGTGCGCTCTGGTGCAGGAAACACTAAGAAGAAGCAAATATATTTATTAAGTATAACAAGGCTATTAAAAATGGCTTGGCTATAAGATAATTGAAAAAAAGTATTGTATTTTATAGTGATTTTATAGTGTAAACATATGCAAGCGCGAATGAGAGCCGCTTCGAGCGGGATGCCAGGTGTTCATGGAAAAAAACAACAACGTATATTCGAATCACAAATTTGAAAATCGAATACCAACCCATCATATGAATATTCGAATATTCTGGTCCAGCCCTAGACTTTTCATGTAGTGTGTAATAAAGCTGTTTGTGAATGTAAAAGTCTGCAAAAGATCAAAGTGCATGACAAATGGAGTTATCTACCCTAGTCAGGTTAGACGCCATATTGAATTTAAGACCGATGACAACGAGGCAGTGAGGGACAGATGTACAGTCTTTACAATGGCACGCACTGTATAAAGGTCACAACTCATAACTTTTAAAACTGTTTTGTGGAGTTGTCGTCTTCTGAAACCTTTTTTTGGAAAGACGTGAACAATGGGTGTGTTGTTAAACAACAGTACAATCCATTGAACACACTGTATTCCATCCCTCAGAGCCTCGTTTTTACTCCTGTCAAAAAATAAAATATGGCACTACCCTGACTAAGGTCTATTGTCTCCCAAAAGAAAGAACCGATTCTGAGCTGCCTGAAACGAGTCGTCAGTAATTCCAGTCGTAGCTTTGTGACAGATTTGCATAATGCCAGTCTATGGTCTTCACTGGCTGTCCGTGAACACAGTCTACTCTGACCCTCAAACACTGCAGTGATAGCTGAGACTGGAAGAGTTTGGTTTGTGTTGTTGACATGTTTTTGCGCTGCCGAAACAAATCCACTTTGCTGCACTTCCAAAGAATGAGGACTCGCACTGGAACTGATACAGTAAAACCAATGTCATCCTTACTGTTCGTATCACTGTGTATCGAAGAAGATCCAGACTGGGCCGTCTGACCAATCAGAGCAGAGCAGACCAATCACAACAGACTGGGCCGTCTGACCAATCACAACAGACTGGGCCGTCTGACCAATCAGAGCAGAGTAGACTGATCACAACAGACTGGGCCATCTGACCAATCAGAGCAGAGTAGACTGATCACAACAGACTGGGCCATCTGATCAATCAGAGCAGAGTAGACTGATCACAACAGACTGGGCCATCTGACCAATCAGAGCAGAGTAGACTGATCACAACAGACTGGGCCATCTGACCAATCAGAGCAGAGTAGACTTATCACAACAGACTGAGCCATCTGACCAATCAGAGCAGAGTAGACTGATCACAACAGACTGGGCCATCTGACCAATCCGAGCATAGCAGCTCTCAGAAAGGCGGGGTTTAGAGAGACCGAATCCTTTATCAAACCGTTTCAGACACTGTGAGAAAACAGCTGATGCTGCAATGTGTTTTATGCAAAAATGTTTACGTGTTTTTAAGCTTTGATGCATGTAAACCTTTAGGAGAATGCACAACAAAACGAGGAGCCTTTAAAATAGCATGTGGGCACTTTACAATGTTAAGATGTTCATGTTCAATTCAAATATGGTGCATCAGGAGCTTTGCAGAAAAGAGAAGGTCATTTGACACAAGTAGGGTTGGGCATCGTTTTAATTTGAACAATTCTGATTCCGATTCTTTGAGGGGTGGAGTCAAAACATGTCACAGGCTCATTTCACAGAGGAAAAATGTATTTTGACTTTCTCCGCTGGCATTTTCACCTGCTTTGCTGCAGAGGTGAATGGAGTTTCACACCGAGGCTCCACCGGTTTAACAATAGCATTAGCAGCAGTCATATTAGGACTGCTACTAGCGGGAGCAATTTGCGTAAAGCTACATTTATCTACGAGGGGGAAAAAATAATTTCAGTAACGTTGTTGTTCACCACAATTCACCACACAGGAGCGCGCTCAGAGTAGGCTAACGGCCAAGCTCAGTGTTTTGACTGAATAATACGGGTTCTTTCTCGTAAAACCTTATAGTGTGCCCCCTGAAAACTTTCCATATATGACGCGCATTTCCCTGTATCATTGCATGATACATTTGTTTATTTTTTGTAATATTTTAGCTGATCGCCATTCACTGCCATAATAGGAAGGAGCGCGTGCAGGACTATTTTTTTAAATTTCATAGGACATAGGGCACTGGGACAACATCAGGGTAAGTAAAAGAAGGCTTTACTTTCATTTCAGGGTGAAATATCCCTTTAATAACGTTGGTTAGCGCAGGGTTGCCCGAGGAGGACAGTGGACCTGCTCAGCATGTCAAACACGCTACACTCGTTAATTTATACACCACATATTTGTAGTGCATCCTCCCGTGCAATAAATAAGTTTGTCACATGTGTTGCACTGTGCCGACCCAGGCTTTTTAAAAAAAAGTGAAATAAAGCCACACTTTTGAGCGCCGCTTACCGTGCTCCATGGCTGCAACAGAACGGCCGCGGCAAGCACTTCCGGAAATCCGGTGGCCACTATGGAAACCAAAACTGCGCGTTTGGAACCGATGATCGGAATCGAAAACAAAATTTCTAAACGATTCCAATGGCATCGTTATTTTTTAAACGGTTCCAAGTTGGAACCGGTTCTCGATGCCCAACCCTAGACACAAGTGTGAGTAACTGAAGATCTAACTGAACTCACTGTCCAGAGAGGGTGGTGTCGTTCCCAGCGGGGTTAAGGGAGAGGGTGGGACAGGCGCTGCCGGGGTCGTTGCCATATCAATCTCTGGATGACTCTGTGATTGACAAGTACAGAATGAAAATAAACCACAGCAGAGGCTAAGTACATGTTCAGTACGTGTTACATAATGCCAGTGCATGAAGACAATAATAACCTGCGCAAGAACCGTGATGAAGTTTCTGTTGAGATGTACGGCCTCATACAGAGCGAGCAGGATGGCTTCATTAGTCCTAAAGCACAATCAAGTCACGTGATGTAATAATACAAGAATGAAAGATTGTTTCTAAAACATGAATGGTAGTGTATGCGAAAAAGAATGGCATTTCAGGTACTATTTTCTTTGTGGTCAGCAGTTAAAGTGTAACCGTAAAGTCAATGTTTGAAGGTGTTTTAGGTGTATCTTACTGCACTGACAGCTTCTCGTCTGCGTCAGCGATAAACATACTGCCCACCTGTGGACCAGAGCCAGGTTACAACAAAACCGCCACTTACACTGAATGGAAAAGAGCAGCACCAACACATTCTGCACAATATCTCCTTTAGCGCTCCCCAGATTCAAAACAAGTCAAAGGGGTTTGGAGCAAATGACAGAGGTTCATACCATGCTGGTAAGAGTAGAGAAGAACCCTCCCTGGTTTTCTTCTTCTTTGTCTTTATACTGCCTGTGGAAACCGGATGCAATACATGAAATCTTTCACATAGATGTTATTAAAAGCAAAATATCGGATTGCACGTTACCTATTGTACTCCGCAAGTGCATGGTGGATGACCATTCCCATGCCCTGTGAAAAGATCACTATATTAGAGCTCTTCATGACAATGACTCAATATCCTGAATTTAAAGAATCTCCCGAATCACTCACATCCAGGGTCGGCTCGTCGTCCACTATTGACAGTTTGACAATGTAAGGATTCACAGACTGAAGCAGAGGAAACAACAGAAATATTACAGTCAGTGCGCTACAACTTTATATGGTTGTCTGAACTATTATTGTGTATTTGCTAGGGGTGTGACGAGACACTTATCTCATGAGACGAGACACGAGGTTGGGTTCACGAAAACGAAACAAGATTTTTTGTATTTTTAAGAAATCCTCAATGATGAAATACATGACTAGAAAAATTGTTTGCAGGTGCATTTTGAACTATTTTAACTAATCAACTTGTAATGAATGTCATTTCAGTTCTACTTTCTGAGTATGAATTATCATATGCAGTAAAAGACAACAAGCACTGTAAAGGTTTTGCCAAAAACTCAACTGACTGGCTTCTCTCCTGTATGATCGTCTCTTCAGACCTTAGGACTGCACATGAGCTTCTTTTGACCACCTAACTGAACTGCTTCCCACAAATTGATCATAGATAAAGTGCAAACAATAACTATAATCAAAGTACTCAATATTCAAAGTACACATTTTTCTTCAAGCATGATACAGACCTAAGAGATGGTTACAACTAGATCGTTTTCATATCGGGAGATATTCACATGGCTCAGGGAGCCGCTTTCAAACAGTGGTAACTTACTGAAATCGTGTTTGAATGCGTGCTCCCATTTACTTTCACTTTCAATTTCGCGATTGTGCGTAGGCAACTCTGTGAATCGGGACCGGTGGTGCTGAACGTGCTATTTAAAATATAATACAATTGTCAGTCTTCTCGTCACATGATCAGTGAACAGTGCGGCGTACTATTGTCAACTGGGACAGCTCGTATTGGATGAGCTGATGGAATTGAAGCAACCAAACTTTAATTCAATTGTTTTTATTTATATAAAAAGCAAAACTAGAGTGTAGTGTAAACGTAGTTTTGGCATATTCTATCCTACACTTACATCCTACCGTCATGACCAGGTCCGCGAGACAGCTTTTCACCTCGATGAGAAATCTCGTCACAGTTTAGTCTCGCGAGATCTTGTGGCAGATCTCACACCCCTAGTATTTGCAAATACCGTATTTCCTCAAATAAAAGCCTGTAGTCAATTAAACACCGGGCCTCTGATAGTGACCGGGGGTGTGGCCAGCACGAACAAATAAAGGCCGGTCTCAAATTAAGGCCGGGGGAAAATTATTTCCTTTCATTTCATGTGCATTCAAGTTCAGCCTAATGTACAGTAGGGTTGTGCCGAAGGAGCGAAACCATCGTGGCCATCGCCCCCCGCTGGGAGTCTTGCGAGTGCGACGCACAATCCTGGTCTCTTCTATACTTAACCTAAACACTTTGCAGGGATTGCTCTGTAAATTAAATAGAGAATATAACTGATGCATATCTGCTATTTTAAATACTGTAGTCTATGAGAGATGTGACGTGTGTTAGTCTGTGAAAGCTACACAAATGATCTGGACAATCTCTTAGCCTCTTGTCTTTTTTACACATCTTACTCTGCATTTAACTTAAACTATTTATTTTGTACAAGAAAACAGCATAGGCTTCAAAATAAATTATGTTATTGAAATATTGTAAAGTGGTCATTTGAACTACTCGAACGAACATTTAAAAAACAATATGCAAAATCAAAATTTAATAGCTCCATAACAAATTGAGAAAAGTGCGCGCATTAGTTGGGTTAGAAAAATAACGAAATTAGTTTTTTTTAAAGTAGAAAATAATATTCATGTAAAGAGATATATATTAAAATAAAAAGTGCTTAAAGGAACACAACTCTTATTAAGTGGAAGGAAGCTTTTTCCCTCACGTGCAATTAGTAAAATAATGAAATTATAGAGTTTATATCGAGTCTATAAAACACGAAAGAACAACAAATATATCACAAAAGGCTTAAATGAACTACTAGAAAAGGAAAAAAATAGTAAGGGCTGTCCCTGACTAAAGTTATTTCAGATAGGCCTATATTTGATCCAGCAGGTCACAAAGGGAGTTCTGGGTTGAGCGTGCGGTGCGGAGCGGAATGAGCTTCAGAAATGAGCGGAATCTCCAGAAAGGCGCTTGATCTCCACTGGAGGAAATATTACCGCTCTACGCACACACTGCAACAGTCACAATATGACCTCATGTTTGTTTTAAAAACACAATTCAACTTATAAATAATACTTTTTAATGGGCCACTTAAAATGTTTATTACAAATAAATTATTAAATTCTAAAAATGAATAAAATGAACAAAAAATTGCATTGCATTTGCAATCCTTTGAAACCCCCCCCACTTCCCGCGCCCCTGATGATATCTGTCCTCTGGAGCGCTATCGCTTTTAATTTAAAAGGGTTTATTTAAAACAATTATTTTTTTCAAATAGATGGAATTCGAAATACAGACCTGCCCCTAATAAAAGCATGCTTCAAATAAAAGCCGGTGACCTTCTGCAGTTCAGGTAAATAAAGGCCCCGGCTTTTATTTGAGGAAATACGGTAAGTGAATTTTGAAAAAGTCCTGTGCGTTCACCTCATACTTCCTGTAGTTTACCAGCAGAGCTAAAAGGACCACCGCATCATAGCCGTGCTGCGCTCGACTGGACACATCCGACAGAATCTGGACAAATGAGGCAGATGAGATGGACAGTGCACTGCTAATGATGAGAAATTACACCAAACATAACGCAAACAATCAGTTTTACCTGTAGAATGGCCTCAAATATACTGTTGATCATCACATACTCCAGGATGGTGTTCTGACTTATATTATCGGTGACCTAAAAGACGAAAACATACATTATAACTTGTGCTGTCAAACGATTAATCACATCCAAAATAAGTTTGTGTTTACATAATATGTGTGTGTACGGTGTATAATTATATAGATATACACACACATATTTAAGAAATATTTGCTTGTATACACTGGATATGGATTTACATAATTTATAGTAATATTAATTAACTACATGGACTTACTATAGAGTTAAGGTTAGGATTAGGGTTTGGTTTAGGGTTAGTTGGTTTAAGGTTACTTGTAATAATGCATAATTTACTGTTATTACTATAGTAAGTACATGTAGTAACGTGTACATCACCTTAAAATAAAGTGTTCCGTTACTTTAAAAAGTGAAGAGTGGGGTTTCTGCAGGTCTTATGAAGGTAAATTTAAGATGTTTTAAGAGCATTTAAAGAAAATGTAAGGAATAAACTGAAGGGAACACCACGTCAATATGTTCTCTAAATGTAAATGAGTTGTATTAGTGACACTTTAAAGTTTGAGAACACAATTTCCAAGCAGATCTCCATTACTTTTTAATTTATATTACAAAAAAAAAAAATAGCTCAAAGTTTGTGAAAGAGAGTTTAAGATTAAAACAAGAACAAATAACCGGCAATGTTTTCATAAAAATCAACTTCATTCAAATTTGAGTAATTTTCATACCCATTGACAGATACTTGTACTTGTTTTAAGCATAAACTCACCTAATTTTGTTCAATATCTGAAAGAAACAGGACTTAATTTCTTCATTTTGCATGTCAAGTAAATGTGTCTTGATTTAAGGATGTTTAGATGTTTGTACTGGGAAAAACAATCCTGAGGAAGAACATGCATGCAATTTAATTTAGGGCCCTATGTATGAAGTCTGTTTTATTCAAACAAACAAACATATATATATATTTAATTTATTTTTATTTTTCTGGAGTGTGCTTTAATGGTTAAATTTGACTGACGTAAATCTCGGAACACAAATGAAGAGATTTTTAATGAAATGTGAAAGATTCCTGTCCCTCCATTGACAGTCTAAGCACTGACACTTCAGAAAATTCATAAAGAGATCGTAAAACTGATCCGTACAAATCAAGCGGATTATTCCAGATGTTCTGAAGAGACTCAATGGCTTTATATGATGAAGGAAAGTCTAACAGGTTCAGAACGACATTAAGGCCTGCACCGGGACGATGTTCACGCCTCGTGACTAAACAAAGGGCGCCAATGTGAGTGTGCACACCATAGACCGTAAAAAAATATGGACGACGCAACTTCATTGGCTTCCGCTGAAGTAACTGAAGCCTCCGGAGGTCCGAATATGACGCTGACATCTTGGGACCGATTCTGCGCAGTAGTGATCTCGGGACCGAAATCTGCGCGGTAGAAAGCAGGAAGTATAGCCGCGATATCAAGAGCCCGCCCACACTCTCACAGATGCAGAACAATTCATTATGTTGGTGTGAAATAAACAGTTAAACAAGCTAAAGCTCCAATCTCCTCCCAAAAAAAGTCTGTTAGTGCCTCAGTGACAACTTCACTCAGAGAAGCTGTCAATCTCCCCCCGTTTTTATAGCATCAAATAACTAACTAAAACTAAACTCATTTAAAAAAACGAACACTTGAAATTAAATTGTGATCAAAATGCCTACAATGACAGAAACCAACTTTTGGAAAAAATTATTTGAAGTGTAATTTGATTGTTTAGTTTGTCTCATGTCCATTAGAAAACACGGAGGGGCGGGTGTGATGAGCTATACTGGGACCAACCACCTGGGGGCGATCGAGGAACGGAGGCTTCAGTTTCTGAGAGGAGTGCTACAGGCTTGATGCACACCGACGCGCAAAACGGCAGGCGTAAAAGCGTCATAAAAAATAAAAAAACCCGCTGTGGGTTTGTTTTTTTGTTTTGACGAGGTGCGTTAAAAACTGTCCGACAAATGAGATCGGCACTTTTTTCACGTGCCTGGAGCTGCTGAAGTTACAGTAAAACACGACTTGGTGGTGCTCAAGCACAAAGCAGTCTTGCCGAGCACACATTAATACGACGAAGAGGAAGTAAGTAGACAAAGAAGAAGATGAGCTGCTAATGCTGCTTGCCAGTTAGCAAAAAGTGTGTGAATGGTTTTGGAAAGCACGTAAATACTGTCTCTCTTCTTCTTCTGTGTGACAAGCGAGTGTCAGAAGCGTAAAGTGGCGCAGCACCACCTTGTGTACCGGGAGCGCCATCTACTGAATGTGCACGTTCACTCGGCGCATCGCCAGTGAAAAACGCTTGGGTGTGAACACAAAGACGCACTGAAAAACGTCTCGAAAAACGCCCTGGTGTGCACAGGCCTTTAGGGAGAGTAAATGATGACAGAATTTACATTTTACAGTAATTTACAGAACTGTCCCTTTACGTGTTCTAACCTACTTTTGATTTATTCATCCAAAATGTGACAATTCCGTAACATTCTGCATTATACATTAAATTACATTCAGTCCATGTTTTCCGCATCACAGAAACCATAGTGCCCTAATTTAATTCCATGATATTAAGACTTTCTGCTCCAATTTAAGACATTTTTAAGGCCTTGGTAAGGCCCAAACTGTGGTAGGTAAAATTAAGACTTTTTAAGACACGCAGAAACCCTGTATATAAAGTAAAGGGTTACTTAACTTGTTAAACCATTAAAGTAAACCAATTACATAATGCACGTTACATGTGATGCATTACGCCCAACACTGATTATAAAACCCCACAGTTTGAATAAAAGAAACAAAATATAATGGCTCAATCCAAAATCGCCCCCTATACCCTCAAATAGGGCATTATTTGAAGGGACAGCCATTTGTAGTGGTGTCCGAAACCATAGTAGACATGTTCGAGTGCACTCATTCAATCCCAATGAGCCAATGTACACACAGCGGCTGTCCAAATTCACTCACTCGTTTTCATTCCCTCCTTCAAGTGAACTATATTAGTGAACCAACGTAGGGAATACTGAATGAGGGTTTAGTGGGCGATTTCAGATTCAGACAACATTTACAATAATGCACTTAAAGGGTTAGTTCAACCAAAAATGAAAATTCTGTCATTAATTACTTACCCTCATGTCGTTCGACACCCGTACACTCTCAAGACCCATAAAAGGTACTAAAGACGTCGTTACAAAGTCCATCTCACTACAGTGGTTCTACAATAACTTTATGGAGTGACGAGAATAGTTTTTGTGCGCAAAAAAAACCCTAAATACTTATGTAGTGATGACCGATTTCAGAACACTTCATCATGAATCTTCGAAGCGTTATGAACCATTGAGTCGATTCAGCGGTTTGGATCGCCAAAGTCACGTGATTTCAGCTGTTTGACACGCGATCCGATTCATGATTCGACTCGCTGATTCATAACGCTTTGAAGCTTCATGATGCCTTGTTTTGAAATCGCTCATCGCTATACAAGTAGTTATTTAGGCTTTTCTTGCGCACAAAAACTATTCTCGTCGCTTCATAAAATTATTGTAGAACCACTGTAGTGAGATGGACTTTGTAACGACGTCTTTAGTACCTTTTATGGGTCTTGAGAGTGTGCAGTGCATTGTGCCAATGGAGGCCTTTCTGAGCCATCGGATTTCAACCAAAATATCTTCATTTGTGTTCCGAAGATGAACGGAGGTCGAACGAGGGTAAGTAATTAATGACAGAATTTTCATTTTTGGTTGAACTAACCCTTTAATGAAAGCCTTTGGGGAAGTATAACAGAGGGGTTCAAAGCTGAAAAAATATATAATCACATTAGTCTCATGTGAAAAATAATATAATTTAAGTTATTTTTGCCTTTCCCCATTGACTTCCATCGTAAATGGCCCTTTCTTGCTTGCTTTTAGAGACTAAACTGTGCATACACATTATTTTCTGTGAGTGAAGGAGCAGGATGAATGTGTAGCTCTTACAGTGACCAGACACAGCAGCAGTTTGAGACACAAGCTCTTCAGACTCTCTGACCCGTCACCACACAGCAGACTGTCCAGGCTCTCCATCAGCTCCTGTGAGGACGAGTACAGTACAGATAAACCTGCCTTCAGCAAACACATACCGATCATGTGCAGGCGACTGACCTTCATTCTGAGCTCAGCTTTGTCAAAGCCCATCAGCATATTGATGATGTCGAAGCCCGTGGCGGACTTGTTCTTTTGGTGAACTCCTCTAAACAGGGCACAGAGAGTCTAGGGGGACGCAGAGAAAGAGGATTCGATCTGTAGTCGTTTGAATGCAAGTGTAACTGAATGCAAGGTGTCTCCAAACACAAAAGCTGATTTCACAACTACACCATTTTAGGTTTCCAAAGGAATGTTTTTTTATGCAGTTCAAGCTTAAACCTAAAACTTAAAAGAAAATTAAACATATATATTTTGTAGATTTCTTAATGTTGCATTAATTTGATCAGAAATACAGTAAAAAATATTATTCCAGTGTAAAACAGTTTCTATGTGAATATATATTCAAGTGTAATTTATTCCTGTGATCAAAGCTTAATTTTCAGCATCACAATCTTTCAGAAATCATTCTGATATGATGATTTGTTGCTCAATAAACATTTCTGATTATTATCAGTGTTGAAAACAGTTGTGCCGATTCATATTTAGGATTCTTTGATCAAAAGAACAGCATTTTATCTGAAATATAATCTTTTGTGACATTATAAATGTCACTTTTGATCAGTTTAATGCATCCTTGATGAATAAAAGTATTAAACTTAAATTCTTTTAGAAAATATTTTTTACTGACCCCAAACTTTTGAACGGTAGTGCATTTTTAGTACCATTAATATTTTTATGACAATTAAGCACAAATAAGCTCCATAATTATCAATATCATAAATGCAAAACAATGTGCATAGATGTTTATCTTTTCAGTTTGTTAGTAATTGTTTGTAATTCCCATTATTCATATATTGAATGTGATCCTTATTCGATACTTACAGGGTTAGTTCACCCAAAAAAGAAAATTAGCCCATGATTTACTCACACCTCAAGCCATCCTAGGTGTATATGACATTCTTCGTGAATTGTGGTCTCATTTATTAAGTCCATAAAAGTGCATCTATCCATCATATAACTGCTCCACACAGCTCTGGGGGGGTCAATAAAGGCCTTCTGAAGCGAAGAGGCGCATTTTTGTAAGAAAAATATCCATATTTAAAACTTTATAGACTAAAATAACTAACTTCCGGCGGAAAACCGTACACCATTCGACTTACGGTGAAAGAGTAACCCCTGCGAGGAAGACGCAAAAAAACAAGCGATCGTATGCAAGCAGATGCATATGTAAAATAACGTGATCATCAACATTAAACATCATATAAATCAAAACTGTCTAATGTTATTGAATAACATGTTGAGGGCGAGCTACAGGACTGTGCAAGCTGTAGGGCTGTTGATTTAAGTGTTGATAAAAAAGGAATGCATGCATGAAGCTAAAATAAAAAGTTTTTTTTTTGTTTAAAAGCAGAGGGTCTGCTCTTGCTTGTGCATTACATTTTTGTGAAAATTATCAAAAACGCTGGCGGGGAAAGAGTTAATCGCGATTAATCGATTTGACAGCATTAATATACACTCACCTAAAGGATTATTAGGAACACCATACTAATACTGTGTTTGACCCCCTTTCGCCTTCAGAACTGCCTTAATTCTACGTGGCATTGATTCAACAAGGTGCTGAAAGCATTCTTTAGAAATGTTGGCCCATATTGATAGGATAGCATCTTGCAGTTGATGGAGATTTGTGGGATGCACATCCAGGGCACGAAGCTCCCGTTCCACCACATCCCAAAGATGCTCTATTGGGTTGAGATCTGGTGACTGTGGGGGCCATTTTAGTACAGTGAACTCATTGTCATGTTCAAGAAACCAATTTGAAATGATTCGAGCTTTGTGACATGGTGCATTATCCTGCTGGAAGTAGCTGTCAGAGGATGGGTACACGGTGGTCAAAAAGAGACATGGTCAGAAACAATGCTCAGGTAGGCCGTGGCATTTAAATGATGCCCAATTGGCACTAAGGGGCCTAAAGTGTGCCAAGAAAACATCCCCCACACCATTACACCACCACCACCAGCCTGCACAGTGGTAACAAGGCATGATGGATCCATGTTCTCATTCTGTTTACGCCAAATTCTGACTCTACCATCTGCATGTCTCAACAGAAATCGAGACTCATCAGACCAGGCAACATTTTTCCAGTCTTCAACTGTCCAATTTTGGTGAGCTTGTGCAAATTGTAGCCTCTTTTTCCTATTTGTAGTGGAGATGAGTGGTACCCGGTGGGGTCTCCTGCTGTTGTAGCCCATCCGCCTCAAGGTTGTGCGTGTTGTGGCTTCACAAATGCTTTGCTGCATACCTCGATTGTAACGAGTGGTTATTTCAGTCAAAGTTGCTCTTCTATCAGCTTGAATCAGTCGGCCCATTCTCCTCTGACCTCTAGCATCAACAAGGCATTTTCACCCACAGGACTGCCGCATACTGGATGTTTTTCCCTTTTCACACCATTCTTTGTAAACCCTAGAAATGGTTGTGCGTGAAAATCCCAGTAACTGAGCAGATTATGAAATACTCAGACCGGCCCGTCTGGCACCAACAACCATGCCACGCTCAAAATTGCTTAAATCACCTTTCTTTCCCATTCTGACATTCAGTTTGGAGTTCAGGAGATTGTCTTGACCAGGACCACACCCTTAAATGCATTGAAGCAACTGCCATGTGATCGGTTGATTAGATAATTGCATCAATGAGAAATTGAACTGGTGTTCCTAATAATCCTTTAGGTGAGTGTATATACAGCATGGAGTAATTATGAACATGTTGTTTATAAATGAAGCATGGTTTATGAGCGCTGACTGTACCTGTAGAGCGTTGACCACTTTGATCTGGTGCTCTTCGCTCAGGGCTTGGACACAGTGATGGAACAGACTGTTGATGTTGTCCTTGACCTTCATGACCTCATCCCCATCCAGAGACTCCAGCTTCCCCTCCAGATACTCCAGATTGACCTGCTCAAAGCACACGGTCATTATTCATCAGTCTAGCACAAAAAACATCTGTGTCAGAGGAGCATCTGCCAGTGACCTTCATCAGAAAGAGCTCATCCCAGAAACGAGGATTGTTCTTAGTAGGGTCTTCTTTCTGAAGGGAAAGAGCAGAAACACTGTTAACATTCCACAACATCTGCACTGACATCACATGAAAGCAGAGTCTCAAATGAGGATTTTCACACGAGAGTTTGAAATAATCACACTATTTCTAAAGGATTTGAAAAGCAAATTTTTTCTAAAACCTTGTTAGTATATACAAATGTACTGGAAGATAAAAATAAAATAAAACATCTCTTTTTAATAATTGTATTGTGTTATTTATTTCTATTTCTATTAATTACAGACTTCATTATAAATATAAAAACAGCTTTCTTAGAAACAGTTATTCTATTTCATAGATATAATCTATAATGTAATTTATTTAATAGATTTTTCCCTCTTCACTTTGTAGACAAACTACTTTAAATTTTAGATTTAATTAAACATATTAAAAATATCTTTCTTAAAAACCACTGTGTTATATGAAAAATATATTTATCCATTTAAAATACAATACATTTTATCTATACTTATAAAATAAAATACATTTTTATAATACATAATATAAATTATCATAGTATTTAAGATCATAATATAATTTTTGATTCATAGATATAATCTATACAATTATTTATTTAATAGATTGTTTTCGCTCTTCCCTTCATAGACTTTTTAAAATCATTTTTAGATTTTATTAAAAATACTTCAAATAAAAAGCAGCTTTCTTACAAAAACACTGTGTTGAGAATTTTTATTTTATATAATAAATAATATATTTAAGTTAATAGATTTGTTATGATACATATAAATGATCATAGACAGACTTTTTAATTTTTAATTTTTAGTTTTCTTAAGAAAAAAAATGTATTACCAATTGAGTTATTATATAATATGATAATATAGTTATGTTATTATATATCATAATATATAATTTTACTAAAAATAAAAATAACAGACTCTTTTTATTTCCTAGTAATTATATATTATATACAAAATATAAAAATATATGAAAACAGCTTTTTTCACTTTTTTTGTAGAAAAAGTTATTTTATTTTATAGATTAAGTTATACATTTAATTTAATAGATTTTTTATGATACATATAAATGCTCATAATACAATTCTTGATTATTGGTAAGATTTTCACCTTTCTTTCATAGACAGACATTTTATTATTTTTTTAGATTATATAGATAATATTAAAAACAGCTTTCTTAGGGAAAAAAAACCTACATTATATTATATATTCCAATGTCATTTGATTTAAGATAATAATATATATCCTTTTATTTCCTAGTAATTATATATTATATTACAAATATATGTTATTTTACCCTGTTATTTTATTTTATAATTAAATTATATATTTAATGTAATAGATTTTTATGATACATATAAATGATCATAGTATTTAAATTCATAATAATTACTGATTATTGATAAGACTTTCATCTTCCCTTCATAGACACTTTTATTTGTATTATTTTTTAGATTTTATTGATAATATTAAAAACAAAAATAATTAAAAATTGAATTACCAGTTATGTTATTGTATAGGATAAATTATATATTCCAATGTCATTTATATTTTATGATAAGGATAAATATAATTTGGTTTAAGATAATAATATAATTACTCTTAATTTTTATTTCCTAGAAATTATTATATATTATATTAAAAATATAAAAACAGCTTTCTTACAAAAATAATTAATTGTTAAATTAACAGTTTTTTTTTTTATAGAATAATTAATATATTTAATTTAATAATTTTATGAAACATATAAATGATCATAGTATTTAATCTCATTATATAATTCTTGATTATTGGTAAGATTTTCATCTTCCCTTCATAGACACCCATTATTTTAATTTTTTAGATGTTACTGATAATATAAAAAAAGCTTAATTTTAAATGACCAGTTATTTTATTGTATAGGATAAATTATATACTTTAATTTAATATATTGTATCATAAGGATAAAAGATAATTTTATAGATAAGTTAGTTAGTCAGTTTATTTATCCCCGTACATCTGCTGCACACTCACACAGACATTTAAGATTTCATAGTTGGCATATACAATCATAATTTAAAACAAGTAAATCTACTTTAGATAATAATAATTCCCTTCTTTTTATTTCCTAATAATTACATATTATATTACAAATATAAAATCAGCCTCTTAGAAAGAGTTATTATCTTTTATAGATGAAGTTGTATATGTAATGTAATGTTATGGCACATGATGTTATTGTAGATATTATATATTGTGAAGTGAGTCTCACCGCGAACATGTCCTCGTACATCAGCACCACCTTCTCCTTCAGAGGCTTCTTCGATGAGGATGTTCTCCTCAGAAGTCCTGACTTCTTCTCAGTCTGAGCCATAATCACAACTGCAAACACACACGCACCCTCACATTAATATCATCATAACTTATAACTGAAGGTGTCAGGCTGTTTGTGTTGACACTTTAGCTTTAGCATGTAGCTTCCAGGCGTTACTCAGAGAGTAGGGACGCGATGGACATCTCAAAGACCATCATTAAAAGAGACTAAGAGCCATACGGTTATTCGACATGAATATCAATAAATGATAATTCAGTACAGGCTCATTTGGGACAGTCGCACAGCGGATCAGAGCTGTTGTCTTTATAACACACCTATCACTCTAGCGGTTACTTGAACAGTCTTTGACTGGAATACTTCAGTTTAAAACGCTAAACTCAATAACACATACCAGAGTAAATGAATTACTGGAGCTCTTCCATTACTGTCGAAGATAAACAGACGGATTCCGCTCGGCGACTTCCTGTGAGCACAAACATGTGCCCACATCACTTCCGCTGGGGCTCGCTTACTGATATGATCAATACACGACGATAATATTTAAATGATAATACACATTATATGAATGTAATCTGCTGGACTCTCTCTCAGTCGACAACAAACAGCGGGACTTCTTCATGTGAGTGACAGATGTGGTAAACTTTACACACACGTATATTTTATTAAAATAAATAAATAAGCAAACATTTTTAAAACATCTTAGAAATAGGAGAAAAAAATATGAGGGAAAAAACAAATAATTTTATGAAACGACATCCACAATTATTTATAGATTTGTAGAGATATTTAATTGAATATGCAATACCATCATACCTCAGTGTACTAAAGGATTTGAAAAGCAGATTTTATCTCTAAAACATTGGTAGTATGAAAAATGGAAACATGATGAAAATAAAATAAAAAATTCTCTTTTTTATGAATTCTTTGTTTAATTATTAATTAATTATATATATATAGCTTTCTTAGAAACAGTTATTTTATAGATGAAATATTTAATGTATTAATTTTAATACATTTTTATGATATAAATGTATGATAATATAAATGATCATAATATAATTATTGATTATTCAAAAGACTAGTCATAAGCATCCTCTTCATAAACAGACATTTTTAGATTTTATATATCTATAAATGTGTGTGTGTGTGTGTGTGTGTGTGTGTGTGTGTGTGTGTGTGTGTGTGTGTGTGTGTGTGTGTGTGGATTTTTAGATTTTATTAAAATTATGGAAAAAAAAGCTTTCTTTGAGAAATTTGAAAAAAAAAGAAAAGATTTATTTATATATTAAAGATATAAAAGGATATATTTCATTGACTTTTTTATTTTATAGATTCAATTATATATTTAATTTAATAAACCTATATGGAATCTTTTTTTTATTTTTTTTTATTAATTTGATAGATTTTAGATTTAAAAACAGCTTTCTTAGAAAAAACAGTTAAGAAATGTTTTTAATCAACAGTTGTTTATTTTATAGATTTCATATTTAATAAATGTAATACATTGATATAAATGATCATAGTAGGCTATAATAGCTATAGTATGATAATATAATAGACGTTTATGGTGTTTAAGATCATAATATAATTGTTGATTATTGGTACTTTTCTCTTCCCTATATGGACAGACTCTTTTTATTTCTATTTTTTTTTTAGATTTTACTTTTTTTACTTTTAGATTTTAATAAAAAAAAATATTTAAAAACATCTATCTTTGAAAAAAAAAAATGTTAAGAAAAAAATGTAATCAACAGTTATTTTATAGATAAAATATTTAATTTAATAACTTTTTATGATTTAAATGTCCATACTAGGCTATAATATGTATTATGATAATATAATATAAATGATCATAATATATTACTTAATTATCGGTAAGACTTTCCTTTTCATAAACAGACTTTTTTTGTATTTTAGATTTTGTTACAATTTTTTTTTTTTTTTTTAAACAGCTTTCTTCGAGGAAATTTCATGAATCAAAAAGCTTTATGTTATTATATTTTATGATGAGCACAGCATTTAAGATCATAAGATAATTCTTTATTAATGAGACTCTCTCTCTCTCTCTCTCTCTCTCTCTCTCTCTGCTGTAATGTGTTTGTGTAGGTCTGAAGGTTTGGCAGTAGGTGGAGCCACATTCACTACAATCATATTCCAACAAGAATGTAGCAGTGAGAAAAAACATAATTTGAAAAGGCTTGTGAGAAGAACCTGGCTCGTATAAGAAGATGATCGCAGCACCTCGTGTGTGAGAGATCCAGCACTCAGTGGGAGAATCACACACGGTAAGCATCTCTTCTCACTTCACACTCTTCTGGGAAGCACTTCTGGGAAGATGGGGGGAACCATAGTTTCCAAGGTACATTGATTTTGCATTGCATTATAAGATCTATGACAGGATTTTCACATCATTTAGATTGATATTTACAGTAACAGCTTGCAAAATAAGCACAACTTTGTGTGTTTCACATTGAACAACTGCACTTTGTTCTATAGGGTGAAGTATCTGGTGATATTACACAATTACTCAGTGCTTTTGAATGAGAATGAACTTCTACAAGTCTTCACTGAAACAAAGCTAGCATGATTACACGAATAGGAGGTTTTCTTGAACAGAAAACAACAATTTCAACTAGAGGTTGCTGGAGGGCTTTGTCAGATAAATATGGTGTCTAAGTACTAGTTGGTACATGCCTTCAGTAGCACTCCGTTTGAAATGGCTGTAATAAGTTTGTACTGTAGATTTACTGCTTGTGTTTTATTTGAACTCTTTCACTCTGGGAGGTTCAGAACAGAGATGTGCATCCTCATTCCTCAGGGAAACCCATTAAATTCAATATCACAAGACTGAAATTGTCAAGAACATTCCCACAGTGTTGAAATGAGATCTGCTGCCTCGTCTCAGATCTGCAGGATATGGTCGTTTGCACAAGGACAATGCGTTACTTTTAAAAATGTGCCATGGCATAATTACTTTTATGAACCGGGTGAACGGGCACGGATCGGACACTGTTGTTTTGAGGAGGACTCTGCCAAGTTTCTTCAGGACTGAGCCAGCGTCAACAGCCGTTGTATTCAAACCAAACAATGTGACCTTTGCAACACGGATGAAATGTAATGGAGGTTTCGGTGGAAACGGTGCAAGTGCATTTGAAGGCGCATACTGGTGATTTATGAAAGTGTGCTCATCTTTTCTCTCTGTGTCTGCAGGTCACAATGCTCGGGATCTGCTTGTGTTTGAGTGTTGCCGTCCGCTTTGCGGTGTCTCAGGAAGCCGAAGCTCAGGAGCCGGTTACATACATGGCAAGTCTAAAACACATAAAAGCTGCTTATGCGGAGCTTATTATTTTGAGTTTTGCTTTGTTTTTAGGGGCCAAGCACTGAAGATGTGTAGGCACCTGAGTGTTGGGTAAAGTTACTTTTTAAAATGCATTACAATATTACATTACTCTCCCAAAAAATAACTAATTGTGTTACTTAGTTACTTTTTTATGGAAAGTAATGTGTTACGTTACTTTTGTGTTACTCCCTAAAAAAATAACTAGTTGCGTTAATTAGTTACTTTTATGGAAAGTAATGTGTTACGTTTCTTTTGCGTTACTCCCTAAAAAAGTAACTAATTGTGTTACTTAGTTACTTTTTATGGAAAGTAATGTTACATTACTTTTGCGTTACTCCCTAAAAAGTAACTAGTTGCGTTACTTAGTTACTTTTTATGGAAAGTAATGTGTTACGTCACTTTTGCGTTACTCCTATTAAAAAAGTAACTAATTGTGTTACTTAGTTACTTTTTATGGAAAGTAATGTGTTACATTTCTTTTGCATTAATCCTTAAAAAGTAACTACTTGCATTACTTAGTTACTTTTTATGTAAAGTAATGTGTTAAATTTCTTTTGCATTTGCATTCTGAATCTGTTTTTGTGCAAGTGAGATGTGTAAATGCATGCTCACATTTAGTCTAGAACTACAATAACATCATGTTCACACATGACGCCTCTACACTTACTCATGATTCTCTCAACATGAGGACAGGAGAGCTGTCAGTCAATAAATGGGAAAACAACTTGCGTTACTTATTTTAAAAAATAACTCAGATATTTTGTATTTTTGTAAATTTAAAAGCAATGTGTTTCTTGAAAAACGTAATCTGATTACATAACTCGCGTTACTTGTAATGCATTACCCTCAACACTGGTGTAGAGTTCTTCTTATTATTATTCCTTCTTCTTACGCTCTTGAGTCTATGGCATCCCATAGAACTACTTGTGGGAAAATGAGGAAATTTGGTACAGTACACGCTGATCATTCACCTCAGCAATTTTCAAGTCTCTAACTTAATCCCTCTTGCGCCACCAACTGTCCAAATATGTTTATGCTAATAACTTTTGAACCTCAAGGACAAGAAATAAAATGTTCCCTTGACTCCTTGGTACAAAAATTTTTCCGTCATGCAAATTTTTCCATTTAAAATTTTATTAAAAACCTACTTTTTCAAACTCGTCCTAGATGAGTCCATCTTCAGATCATGCTGGCAAAAATATATTAAAAGATTTTTAATAGACCAAACCGTTTTCGAATTATACCCAAACGATTTCGACAAACAGAGCAATGTGAGGCTATATCTCTGCAACATTTTAGCATATTGAGGCGAGTCTTGGTACATGTCATCACAAGCATGCCCTAAGGCTACGTGCAGTGTTCCGGCACAGTGCTAGGTCAGGAGATATGAAAAAGTCCTATTTTTGTTTATAACTTCTGAACGGTTTGCTCAAAAACGGATCTCTTTGGATTCAGTGCAGCGTACTGAGTCAAATGATACCCAATTGATCCCAAATCGACCATTTTGAGTGTCGGCCATTTTTAATTTGGTAGTAAAATGCTGTATTTTATAAACACATTAGCGTATCATTGCGAAACTCTGTGAGGGTCATCATCACCATGCCCTGAAGGTACATTTTGGAACAGCACCACCTTCTGGTCAAAATGTATAATTACGTTTCAATAAATGCTAATGCTTTTGATTACGTTTGTCTATTTTAATGAAACTGGTCTTGATACATACTTGATTCATACTGAGAACAATTATACCAACTATGCCATATTCGGTTGAACTTGCTATCCGCCATTTTGCATTTCTTTGAAAATATACTTTTTGAACTCCTAGATAGATAGATAGATATAGACTGATATAGATTTGCTGCATTTATTATCATTTATTTTAACACATATTTATCATCTCTTGCCTGTTTTTCCTTTTGCAGTGCACTGAAGGTTATGAATTTGACTTTGATAAACAAATCTGTAAAGGTAACGCAGCTCTTTTCCCCTCAATCAATTGTAATAATAGTATAAGCATTCGTGTTAAACCAATATATAGGGCAGGACAGAATTTGTTGACCTAATTGTGTTAATCATGTGTCTTTCTATACATAGATATAGATGAGTGTAAGACAGTCCAGGATGCCTGCAAAGGGGGCATGAAATGCGTCAACCATTTTGGTGGATACCTCTGCTTACCCCACAACGCTCAGATAATCGTGAGTAACGGCGAGGATGATCCAACTACTGCCCCACCAATGGAAAGAAGAGAAGATCCGCCCGGGATAGCCCCTAATCACAGGGGCGATTACTCAAGACTCATTCAAAGCGCAACACATACAATCCAGTGTGGTGTCGGTTTCATGCCAGACTCTCAGAACTACTGCAGAGGTAAGCAATAGCTGTGTGATTGAGTCTCTCCAGAATCTTCTTTAAGGTCTGGACATTGCACTATGGCGGGCGAAAAGCGAAACATAAAAAAAAAAAAAAGGCTCTTTATTGGCATCGATGGTTCCACGAAGAACCTTTAACGTCCATGGAAATTTCCATTGCACAAAAGGTTCTTTAGATTATTAGAATCTTCTTCACACTAAGACAAAAATAGTTCTTTTAAAAAACAAAAATGGTTCTTCTATGGCATCGCTGTGAAAACCTCCTTTGGAACCTTTATTTATAAGAGTGTATGAATTCGTAGGATTCATTAAATTCAATATGTCAGAAACATACACAGTACACACATTCAAATTATCCAATTCTAGCCCATACAGAGCAACAATTTATTACAGCGGCACCTTGTGTCCAATTCTCACAGAATTTGGTACATAGCTTCTTGTGGACAACCTGCACATGTATACCAAATCAAATGGCTGCTTAACTTTATTTGGCTGTGTTTATTCCTGTTGATTTTTTTGTTCGAAAACACAAACTTCCCTACTATATAGATTGCTTGAAGAGTAGTATGTCCGAAACCTTAGTATTAATGAAACAGTATGTGCAAAATTACCCTGATGGATTAACGGCAAGATTTTTGAGTGCGCAGTCGATGGAGACTCTTATATCCCATAAGGCCATGGAAGAGGACACATTTGACAGCATACGTCACATGGTGCAGATGGAAAAATTGAGCTGGTTTTGAAAATTGCATGACACACTGTCCGCAAGAGGAGTTGAAAGTGTATAAGTGAGGTATACTTTGCGTTTTACTCTTGCAAAATATACTTTTTAGTCTATTATATGATGCACTACAAATTTTGTGGCAATAGAATGTGTTTGAAAAAATAGGTTTTACAGTTTATAAAATTGACAGAAAAAAATATATTCTGTCCCATACACTTCAAAAATGTAAATGAGCTTATTAGCCCATAGCACTTGAAATACACTATATTGCTAAAAGTTTTGGGACGCCTGTTTAACATGCACATGAACGTTAATGACATCCCATTCTAAATCCTCAGGGTTTAATATGGTGTTGGCCCACCCTTTGCAGCTATAACAGTTTCACCTCTTCTGGGAAGGCTTTCCACAAGGTTTAGGAGTGTGTTTAAGGGAATTTTTGACCATTCTTCTAGAATTGCATTTGTGAGGTCAGGCACTGATGTTGGATGAGAAGGCCTGGCTCGCAGTCTCCGCTCTAATTCATCCCAAAGGTGTTCTATCGGGTTGAGGTCAGGACTCTGTGCAGGCCAGTCAAGTTCCTCCACACCAAACTCACTCATCCATGTCATTATTATGGAACAGGAAGGGGCCATCCCCAAAGTTGGGAGCATGAAATTGTTCAAAAGTCTTGGTGTGCTGAAGCATTAAGAGTTCCTTTCACCAAGCCCAAGCCCTGAAAAACACCCCCATACCATAATCCCCCCTCCACCAAACTTTACACATGGCACAATGCAGTCAGGCAAGTACCATTCTCCTAACAACCGCCAAACACAGACTCGTCCATCGTATTTTGCCAGACAGAGAAGTGTGATTGGTCTGGTCACTCCAGAGAACACGTCTCCACTGCTCTAGAGTCCAGTGGCGGCGTGCTTTACACCACTGCATCCCACGCTTTGCATTGCACTTTTGGATATGTAAGGCTTGGATGCAGTTGCTTGGCCATGGAAACCCATTCCATGAAGCTCTCTACGCACTGTTCTTGAGCTAATCTGAAGGCCACATGAAGTTTCAAGGTCAGTATCTATTGATTGTGCAGAAAGTTGGCGACTTCTGCGCAGTGCGCACTGTGCGCCTCAGCATGCGCTGACTCCGCTCTGTGATTTTACGTGGCCTACTACTTCGTGGCTGTTGTTCCCAATTGCTTCCTCTTTGTTATAATACCACTAACAGTTGAGCGTGGAATATTTAGTAGTGAGGAAATTTCACGAATTGACTTATAGCACAGGTGGTAACCTATCATGGTACCACGCTTGAATTCACTGAGCTCCTGAGAGCGACCCATTCTTTCACAAATGTTTGTAGAAGCATGTCCCAATACTTTTGGCAATATAGTGTATTAGTGTTATGGCAACAGAGTACCCGCCTTCAAGGAAGTTAATGCTTGAGAGTGGAGAGTGGCCAGACTCTCTGTACAAATGAAATGTACGAGAGTCTGGTAGGACCAGGCTACAACCTTGCATGTTCAACCCCAAAATTTTGGTATTAATACGGTTGACGTAAAACTTGTTTTGGCAGAGAAATTTGGCAGAGAAAAGCAAATGTTGCTGAAAATATTAACTTAGTCAGCATACATGGCTAATTTAATGCTGAAAGATCTTTGTGGGCTGAATGTGTAGTCAAGACACCCACCAGCAGGGCTAACTGGACCATGCTAACAAGCCAAACACTGAGCCCCTGGGAAGTCATTGTGTCACTCTTTGGGATGTGGTTGTATCAGTTCAGAGGATGCAGTTCCAGGAATTTGCTTCCTCTGGGTCTGTCTTCTTCTATCTGGTGGATAAAAAACAATTTTTGTGTGTGCGCTAATGATGTTTTTCTTTCCCAACTTGATAGATGGCTCAGTCATGTTACAGCATGCAGAATCCCTGTGCTAGAAGCAAACAATTTGGGTTGCATAAACCATTCAAGATGAGACTGAAAGACATGAATTGCAAATGCATGCCAACTAACATTTCATCCCAAAAGAGTAATACATTTGTTTCCCAATCTTAAATCATTTTATTAGATACTATGAGAAGTAATTTGCACAGATTCCATTTGCTGTATTACATGAGAGCGAAGTGAAGAGATCAGGGGAAGTTGGATTGTACTGGTTAGCATTGGTTTGGTTTTGGTCTTGCTGGGAGATTATACTGTTTAAGAGCAAAACATAGCTGGTGCAGCAGTTTCAAGAAAAGTTTCCATTTAAATGTCATGTGGTAAAAGCTTTAAATAAAAAAAAAATAAAAAAATGTCATGTGGTATCATAAAAAATGAACCATCAAAAAGTAATAATATATTTTCCTTACACTTGAATACATGTGAGTGTACACATCTTAATAATTAATTTCACACAAGATTTTTAAATACATTTTTAAAGTAATAAAATATTTTTACAAATATCATGCATTATTAATTCATACATTTACATTTTTTTATAGGTTTGGGGAGTCGCATCACATGGCATTTAAAACCTGAACTATGTAAAATAAATAATAAACATTAATAATGCTTATTAATAAGCAGCGAACCTTTAAATATTGCTGGGTAGATTCCTTAAAAATTGCAGCCAGTTACTGATTCCAAATTACATGACAAAACGTGTAGTTAGTAAAGTAATCCATTACATTACACATTTAAGGTAATCAGACTACTTTTGGATTACTTTTTTGAACTAACTCATTTGCCACATTGATTTGAATAGGATAATTTTGTACCATTTAAAAATACAAAGAGAATGAAAATATAGGCTATGCCATTGATTGTTATCAACAACATATGCATTTTAGTCTGAGACTAGTTTAAGCCTGTTTTAACTGAAAGCATATCTTAAAATATGCCTATGCCATTGTTTTGTCTCAAGATGTACACCAGTAATGTTTTTTTTTTTCTAAGGCACATTTATAAAAGCTACATAAATGCCCTAATTGAACTAAATCCTAAATTCATCCTAGTCTGTGAAACCAGGCTGAAGTGTATTAAATATTACATTATGTCAGTGTTTTCCAGACTGGGGTGGATTTGTCCAGTGTTTGAAAGACAAAAGCCTTCCAAAGCCTTCATACATGGTTAAATGACTCACTGAGTGATCATTCAAATAATAATTAATGTGGATCTGATTAGACATGCAGTGTTGTAACATAGAGAAAACACTTGTTAGAAGTGAAGTGTTTTGTGTAAATCTAGATCAAATGCTGTGGGTCCCAGTTTTCAGTGATAGTCACATTATTAGCCACATGGTCTGTGTGGGTATCTTCACAAACCTGTAAGAGCTTCTAAACAGTTATAAGCTATAATACAACTCTTATGTAGTAAGGAGAATTAATGAATTATGGGAGAATAGCATGTAATCAATAAAAAAGTGACTAGAATGATTGCAAGTATTTTAAAATGTAATATAATCTAATTACAAGTACTTAATTTTTTACATAACATGTATTCAGTTACTATACTACTAAACAAAAATATTTTATCAGAAGTGATCAACCTGGTACCCTAAAACATGACTTTGTCTCCAGGATTAGGTGCATTGCACCAGCCATTGTATTATAGTAACTGGTTCTTTCTGTCACAAACAGCTAACATAGGTTATGTGGTGTTATTCGAGGAAGTATGGGTCAGGACATGCATCTGTCAGCCCATTAAAATGAGTCAACAATTAGCTCGGGCCTCTTCCCGCAAAGAGAGTCGGCCTTCCTTCAGTTTACATATTTTCGTCCAGTCTCTTTCAGAAGTGCCTTGGCAGCAATTCCTTTGGAATCTGACACCAGTTTTTTTGTTGGAATTAAATCACCATCATGTGGGTGATCACAGACTCCAGGTGTGCCTCTCTCAGAGAGGTGGGCGAGAAAACTGCAACTTTTTCATCTGAACTCTTGCCTGCGAAGTCTCGCACCTCATTTTTTCCAGCGTGCATCGTCCAGTTTGGCTATCAGCAGTGCTGAACCCCCTGAAAGGGCCCAAACGCTGGTCAGCAAAGCTTTGGAAACGCTGGACGAGAGGCCCCCCGGGAGGCTTTGGGTCTGTGCTTTGACGTTGCTCTCACATTAATGCTTCAAATGGTCACTAGGAGGAATCTGCCTGAATGTCCTTTCGTTTGGATAAGGAGGTTTTGCAGTCACATGTGTTGCACATCCAATAGTCTGTATATGAATCACAGAAAACTGGGCTATTCTTAGGCCTTTGTATATAGTTACTTGACCAAACCTGGCAGATAAGCGCAGACCACCCACGATGGCCCCCACAGCGCGAAAAGACAGAACTAAGCTGAAAATCTCGCCAGACATACCAAAGAATGATTAGGAGTGCAGAAAAGATGTGTGTTTTGGATTATGCTACCTGTTGTTTTAAATAAGTGGTGTTATTAGTGTTATGTTTGAGGAACTGAATTAAATGGCCAGTGAATTGCATTAACAGGCCAGCAGTTATTTTGATTACTCATGCACTCGCATTTTTAATTTCAAAATTTGTCATTAATGTTCAGTTGCGTACCACCTTTTTTCTTTTTACAGATGTGAATGAATGTCACACCGCAAACCCCTGCCAACATCAGTGCTACAATCTGATTGGTTCTTACCTCTGCCAATGTGAAGTCGGATACGAACTGGCTTCAGACTCCGTCTCCTGCCAAGGTAATTTTTAAAAAAGTATTTTTTACACTTTTTAAATCTATGTAAGGAAGTATAACCTTTTAATTTTTGTATTGCATGCTAGTTTGTTTGAATATTCCTGGATATTTTTTAACCTATTACCAAGGACAACAATTTTGACTTTTCCCTCAGTGTATGTAAACAAATGAGTTAAGTATTTACAGTAATATGCTTACAAACATCAGATTGACATTCAATTCATTTAGTTGATGTGATTGCAATGTCTGACAAAAAAAAGCATATACTTTTTTTTTTACGCTATACGGTTGTAGCAGATCAACACAATCAAACAGTATTTCAATGCCAATAACATCAAACAATGTATTTTTTCCCCCATTGATATTATATTATATCTTGGGTCCCTGTGAGTTTCATTCATGTGTTTTCCAGACATCGATGAGTGTGATTTCTCAAACTACATGTGCCAGTTCCAGTGTGTGAATCAACCTGGAGGATACAGTTGTGTGTGTCCTGAGGGATACCAGCTCCAAGGGACACGGATGTGCCAAGGTATAATCCTGTTTCTTTAGTTCAGGGCTCTTGCAGTAGCTTCTAAAGGTGCTCATTGACCCTTTCTACCCTGTTTATAGATATAAATGAGTGTGAAACGGCACACAACTGCAGAGAAGATGAAATGTGTTGGAATTACTACGGAGGATTCCGTTGCTATCACAGAAACCCCTGCCGTGAGCCATACGTGAAAACAGGCGAAGGGTGTGTCAAATGTCCTAATAAAATCATGCTGTGTTGCAACAAAAAAAAGTAATAATTTCACCCCGTTTTTAACATTTAACTCTTTACCAACAGTCGCTGCCGGTGCCAGTCACCAGGTGTTTGCCGGGGATTGCCGCCTGTCATTGTCTACAAGTACATGAGCATCTTTTCCGATCGCTCAGTGCCTGCTGATATATTCCAGATTCAAGCTACCAGTGTCTACCCCAATATGGTAAACACTTTCACAATCAAATCCGGCAATGAGGGAGGAGAATTCTACCTGAGGGTAAGATGTGACAATTTTATTAGTGGAAGATTTTTAAACAGTTACCCCAATCCTAAATCAGTGAGTTGAGCCTTTCATACATAATAAAACAACTAATTTAAATCCATGGCATTTCTCTGCCAGAATAGGTTTTACGTCAACCGTATTAATATCAAAATTTTGGGGTTGAACATGCAAGGTTGTAGCCTGGTCCTACCAGACTCTCGTACATTTCATTTGTACAGAGAGTCTGACCACTCTCCACTCTCAAGCGTTAACTTCCTTGAAGGCGGGTACTCTGTTGAAGTTTAAAACAATTGGATCTGCCCAGAGCCCCTCTGGATCTGCCATAACCAATCGCTAACGTTTGGTCATGATGTATATCACCTCAAACTAGCACACCACATCTACGTCATCGTTCTCAGCCACTCCCTCTGTTCGCTGATTGGACCGGTTAAAATTTGACCGGAGAAAACCAGAGAATATGCCGCAATCCCAGACGGGAGTACTAAAGGAAAATGAAAATTGAGCGGAAGTACGTAGGAGGGCGGAGCCAGGCTAGCAAGGTTGAAGATCAGTGCAAAATGCTAAAGCCTTTTTTTTCTGTAAAAGACTGATAACAATTATTTTCCATAAGAGAGTTGAACAATTGAGCTTGACAATACAACTGTAAACATAATAAAAAACTTTTAGACACTGTTAGAGATACTCACCTCTGTTTGAACCGGAACCCATAACATTCCTTTTCCAAAACAGGTTTAGCGCCAACCCTGTTATAAATATTTTCAGGTTGAATGTTACAGGGTTGAAAAGGTCTATAAAGACTTTTTTTCTGTAAAAGACTGATCACTATTATTTTCTATAACAGAGTTGAACAATTGAGCTTGACAATAATACTGTAAACATAATAAAAACTTATAGAGACCGTTAGAGATACTTACCTCTGTTTAAACCCATAATATTCCTTTTCCAAAACATGTTCAGCACCAACCCTGTTACATTTAAAATGTTTTCAGGTTGAAAGTTACAGGGTTGAAGATCAGTGCAAAAAGGTCTAATAAAGGCCTTAGCACTGCAAACAATATTATTGTTCTTTTTGCAGAAAATCTTTTTCTGTAAAAAAAACAAAAAAGATCACATATTTTTCCATAACAGAGTTGAACAATTGGGATTGACAACATAACTGTAAACGATATATAAAAAACGGATGAAGACTGTACGAGATACTTACCTCATTTTGATCCCACGGCATTTCTCTTCCAAAACAGGTTTAATGCCAAACCTGTTACATTTAAAATGTTTTTGGGTTGAATGTTACAGGGTTGAAGATTAGAGCAAAACGACAGATTATGACCTTATCTACCAAAACGTCCGATTATTTATAGTCAGTATTCTTGTGCTTTTTGCCAGTAATGTTTTTCTGTAATAACCAGTGTTGAGAGTAACGCTTTTTTACTTTGTAGCTTTGCTATAATTCCAATACTTTTAGCGGTAACGCACATGAAACTAACTAGCCTGGCCCGTGTCCGACACCTTATCAAAATTCTCGGCTCGTGTTTTTTTTTTTTATCCTCCCTATTACACATTGTTGCAGCCATTAAAATAGTTCAGTTTTGTTTTTTAATTTCAAAGTAGTTATATTTCGTTTTGTTTCTTTATTAAGTTGATTTAGAAAAATGTTTGGAGCAGTTTTTTGTTTGTTAAATTAAACTTTTATTTTTTTAAAGTGACGACCAAATAGTTAAATAGTTAAAAAATCATATATTGTGATTTCTGGATTTTTTTTTTAGATTATGTCTCTCACAGTGGACATGCACCTACGATGACAATTTCAGACCCCTCCATGATTTCCACGTGGGAGAACTTGCAAAATAGCAGGGTGTTCAAATACTTATTTTCCTCACTGTATATAAAAAACACTTTAAGCATCACAATGTTAGTTGAAACGTTTTGCCTACAATCACCACCACCACCCCCACAGTAAAAAGGCATTTTTGATAAGTTTAGGTAGGCTGATCGTAGGCCTACGCTCACAAACGAACGGGCTACACAATCTAAACAAATAAAAACATGCAGGTTCTCTTACTTTAAAATGAATATAAATCCGATCTTCAATTCCCACGCTATATGCACATTTAACAGAGTTCACGTCAACGAAAGCAACAGATATGAGCTGCATTTTATTCATCAGCTCATTTCAAGATCAAAGACCGCAATTTGAGAAAAAGCGACCTAAGCACTGGTGAGATCATTTAGTCTCATTAGTTTTAATGAAGATGATTGTGTTTTTGAGCATCTGAGACTTACTTTACTTGCTTTACATTTGCGGCAATGCGTGCTACAGTAGCGCCATCATATCTGGCTACAACATGTCATATAAAGCCTTTAACACACTCTCACACGTTTAGTTTTTAACAATTTGCCAGGAGTAAAATTTGCATATGTGGTTTAAACAACCAGATGCATTTACACCTGTCCAGTTTCACCTGAAATGTTGAATGAAAAAATATGTTTATTGTGTTTGACTGTTCAGTAATGTTCATATTTACATTTAAAAAGCAAACATGTCGGCACCAATAGCCTCGTGGGCAGTGCCACTGACATATAGCTCTGTTGCGCTTCGGGCGACCCGAGTTCGAGTCCCGGTTCGTGGTCCTTTCCCGATCCCGTCCCTCACTCTCTCTCTCTTCCACTTCGCTTCCTGTCTACCTACTGTCCTATCATAATAAAATCTTTAAAAAAAATAATAATAATAATAAAAATAAAAAAGCAGACAAAAGTACATTAAAAGTTACTTTCCCTAGTAACTAATTACTTTTGATATACAGTAATTGGTAAAGTAATTAAATTACTTTTAAAAGAAGTAACTAGTAACTGTAACTAATTTTCAGTAACTTGTCCAACACTGGTATTAGCTGATCACTGTTATTTTCTTATAAAAGAGTTGAACCATAATTGGGGTTGATGATGTAACTGTAATTATTAAAAAATGATAGAGACTGTAAGAGATACTTACCTCACTTTGCACCCATGACATTCCAAAACAGGCTTAGCGTCAACCATGTTACATTTAAAATGTTGTGTTGTTGAATGTTACAGGGTTGAAGATCAGTGCAAAAAGGTCTTATAACGGCTAACACTGCACATCATCAGATTATTTACAGTCAGCATTTTTTTTGCCAAGAACAATAATCTTTCTGACAAAAATCCTGAGTTGAGCTATGTAGCTCTAAACACAATACAGATGAAGACTGATGTTTTTATTTTGCACCAACCCTGTTATAATCAAAATAAAATGGGTCACTTTGATTGATAACATTTGCTTGTGGTGTAGTCTCTCTAGTGATTGTCTTTCTCTTTGTCTTTCAGCGCTCCAGTAATGTAAGTGCCATGTTGGTAATGACCAAACCTTTGACTGGACCCAGAGAACATGTTGTGGATCTGGAGATGGTCACCCAGAGTAATGCATTGAGCTACCGTTCCAGCTCACTGCTGAGACTCACCATTGTAGTGGGCCCATACCCTTTCTAAATGATCTAGTTCGACTGAATCAGCACCTTGGTTTTATGTTTGTACTGCAGCTTACTATGTTTAAAATGTTCAACACAGCATGGTCACCTGGTCTAGATCAGTGGTTCTTAACAGGTTGGTTACAACCCAAAAATGGATCATAGACGGAAACCAATTCTAAATTAGTTCATATTTGAATGTTTATCTTTATATGACAAATCTTTTGTATAATACATTCCATGGTACTGTATTGAGTCACCAATTAATGTTCAATGTAAAATGTGGCCCTGAAGCAAAACCAGCTGAGAACCGCTGGTCTAGATAGTTGCATATTTACTGGGTTTCAAACAGGAATTGGTTTACTAATCATAAAAAGTAGGCTGTCTGGTTTATTGAAGTTTTCAAGTCATTTGTACTTTGAAAAATGAAAGACAAGGTCTGAGAGAGTGACATGAACACAGCTGGATAACAGAAGAAAACACAGTTGCTCAAGTTTCATTCTGAAAAGCACTTATAGGTTATTTTTTGTCTTGGTAGTAAGAGGTTTGCAAGATTCTGCTGCATGGATGCATGTCAGTCTTTTAAAGGAGCAGTTCACCCAAAAATGAGATGTCATCATTTACTCACTTTTTGACTTTCTTTCTACTGTAGAACACATGCGGTGAAGTTTAGGAGAATGTGCCGTGTGCTTGTTTCCATACAATAAACGTCAATGGATGTTTCAACGCCAAAAATGACAAAACACACCATAAAAGTAGTCCTTACAACTCTTCAGCTATATTGCAAGTCTTCTGAAAAGACCAAAATGTAAGTTATACACTGAAATGATTCCCTCCACCACAGTTCTCGAAACGGCCGGCGTGCCCGCCGCTTGGTCCAAAAGAGTTGTCCCTAGTCTCTTAATGAGTAATGAGTGTGTTTTGGGCATAATGTGCAATAAACCAATCAGAGTTCTCATCTCCCATTCCCTTTAAAAGCCAGTTGCACTCGCACCATTGGGGATTCACTATTTACATGCGAGCGGAAAGACTGAACGCTTCTCCAGAGAGGAATCCTTTCATTTTTAATATTTGGCATGTTTGTGTGCTGCTGCACGTCCCTGTGTGTGTAATAATCAGAGTGTACGTGCGTTGTGTACCGCCCATAGGCGCATATTACTAACACACCCTTCAAATAACACAAAAATACTGCACTATTGACTTTAGAGCAGGTTTGTGTTGGTCAATGGCGCAGTCGTTTTCAGTTCCTCAACCAGCAACACACCAACAATGCACCTGAACACACCTGGTTTTCAGAACAGCACACCCATGGGCGATCAGATGAGCGCCAGTGCATTTGATATTTAAACAACGTGGCGCTGGACGTGAAAATGAGAACTGCTTCAGGCTGAAACTAGCAAAAAATACTTTTTTTTGTCATTTCCATCCACATTCGCTGTTACTGTATGGAAAAGAGCAGCATGAACATTTTACTAAACTTCTCCTTTTGTGCTCCTCAGAAGAAAGTAAATTCTACGAGTTTGCAACATGCAGAGCTTTCATTTTTAAACGAACTAACCTTTTATCAATAAATCAATGCTTTACATTTCTTGTACATGGAAAATGTAGAAACAGAATGTAATTATCAAAAAGCACTTATAGATTTGACTTTAGCAGGGGGAAAGTGTTTTATAGGTGGAAACAGAACTGCATATATAGTTAGGTGGAACAGTTTGTGTCATAATCTAATGGCATCCTTAGCTAATGGAAATCTCTGAATGTGTCCTCCGCCTTGCAAATACTGCAGAAATGACCTCCTATCCTATGAGAATAAGGCAATAATGTTTTGGAAACAGAAGTGATGTTTTCAGGAAATTGCTGGCAAGGCTTTTGGGTCGCATAAGCAATGGAACTGTTGCCTAACATGTCTGTATGGTTGCCAGAGCAGCGTTTGATCTTCTGCAGTGTTTCGTGTCGATGGTTTGTGACAAACACTGTTTCTTAAACTGTTGCGTCACACCCAGCACCCCCAGAGACGCGGTCGTGGGTGAGGCCGGAATGGGTCGCGCACCACCACGGTGTATGAAATTATTTTGGCAAACAATCTCTGTGTTGGATGCATCTTAGTATTGTGATATAATATGGATGCTTGCAAATCAAAAATGCTTTTGTATGATCAAACACTTTGATTCACGCATGGTGAATGCTCCCTGTTTTTCTCTTATTGAGATAATTTTTGCTTGTATCTAAATTGATGTGGACCGGTTGTTTCTGCTCAGTGAGGACAACAAAGGTCTTTGTGTTTGTTTAACAAACTAAAATTGGATTTGCACCTATGGTTTGGAATGTTTCTGTCAGCTCTCAAGTTGCACTTTAAAAAAAAAAAAACTAAAAAAAAAACCTCATTCTTAGCCTTTGTGCCATTTATTCGGCTGTAAAGTTTTTGGAAATAAAAATGAATTCAGTAACAATTGTGTAATTTTCATTCCTTTGCTTCACTTGCAATCTATATAGCTGTATCAAAACAAATGTAGCACCAGAAAGAAGAACGCTCATGTTGAAAAACCTTCTGCTAGTATTGCATAACATGCATGGGTCAGTTTGGTATATTACTGGAACAGTTTAAGACGACCACCAAGATTCATCTGCAGTTATTACCTCCTGCGGTTGCAGATGGGAATATATTACTATGTGATGTTGTCATGACAATAGTTGAGCATTTCCTGTAAGAATATTTACACACTGACAGCCCACTCATTTACAGAATGCATGCAAGTCATACACGAACTGCATGTCTTTGCTTAGATTTCAATGTATAAAAAAGAAACATTGGACTAAAAGTGGATGTACACAAAATATCTGTGAAGAAATATAAGAAAAATCTTTGAAGTAGAATGTAAAGTCATTTTCTTTAAGGCAAACTTATTGCTATTGAATAATGTGAATATATTATTAAGTGAAAAACGAGGTTTGGTGGGTTATAACTTTTATGAAACGCGCCCTGACTTTGCTATACTACTTTACTAATACTGTATTATTGGTGTAAAATATTTGTATTCACATGGTCCAATGATAAACCTGATAAAAATATTGATCTTAAGGGTAATATTTAAAAAGATTTTCTTACTTTAAACTGTTGTTTGCAACCAGCTGAAGATAGCATGTCTATCATAAAAGCAATACCACAGTAATTGTCATAGCAAAAATGTGTTTTTTTTGTTTGTTTTGTTCATTTGTAAGCAGATGAAATGTATGAGACGCTAAAAGCCTGAGTTTAGTGTAACTTTAAACCAATAGTTAATGTAACAGCTTCATCTGCTGGTTATAGGGAGTATCGCATAATTTCCACAATTCTCACAGAGATGAAATTCACCTCAGTTTGTACAGAAATTAAACTCAGCAGTCAATCTCACAAAACGCTTTTTGTTTTTAAAAGACAGTAAGTGAATTTGATTTACCTCATCACACATTCCCCGCCAGAACTGGTGCATTTTGTCGGTAATATTAATGTTTAGGTCGAAGCTATGCTGTGCATGACGTAAGCATTTCTGTCGGCCAAATCAGATTTGAACCAATCGCGAAGGCGGAGAGGTTTGCGTAACCAATCGGAGCGCAGCACTGTGACTCACCATACATGGACAGCCATCGCCATATAAGGAAACATCGACTCGCTTTATATGGAGGAAAGTAGATCTTTGGGCGAACGTCCTCGTGAGTTAAATACCATAAATAAGCCCGAAATCAGCATTTACACTCTCCCAAAAAACATTAAACTTCACATAAAACCACAATATTGTAATACACGTGTTCAACTTGACATATTAAACGTGATATTGACTTTACTGTTGGGAACTAGTTATTTTTGCGGAGGTGCATTGTACGGTCGCGATTTGTCGTTTCCAAATGTGGCAAGCGCAGCGTAAGTTCAGTTGAGGTTTGATTGATGGACTGTAGGCGGAAACTATATGTTGTAAACTTTGTACGATGGTCGTAAAGGGCTAGTTCTGGAGGTTTATTTTTGTAGCTTGCAAGCCAGGTAAATCGCGACTTTCCTAGGGAAATTAAACCCCAGATAGCGCGCGTTACGTCCGAGTTGTATGTTGAGTTGAGCTAATGTTTCTTAGCCTAGCATATGTGGGGTAAGTTCTGTATCGAGTGAAGCGATCTGCGATCTGCTCGGATCGCTACACGGACCGCAGACTGCAGTAGTGCCGCTATAGCAGGTCAGTGTGTCAGCGATGCTGGGGGGAAACGGGGCCGCCAGAGGGGCTGGGCGCTCGGGGAACGGCGCGGGCTTGACCCATCTACAGGTGGGCAGCACATCTGGGGCTCTAGGGGCGGTGAACTCCGTCATAAACCTGCCCGACGGCGGCAGATACGACGACAGGCCGTCGGTCGAGGCTGTGCTGAGCGGCTCTGACGGAGACTCGGATTCCGGGGATGATGAAGAGAGTTCCGTGCTGGACAGGAGAGGGGTGAAGCGGGAGAGGAGCGAGATGGAGGTCGGGGGATCCTCGGGGTCTAACGCCGCACTGTCGGCGGGATATGGAGTAGTTTCCAGCGGGGTGGCTGGTGCGAAACCCGGCAAGAAAACACGAGGACGGGTGAAAATTAAGATGGAGTTTATTGACAACAAGCTGAGGAGATACACGACCTTCAGCAAGAGAAAGACTGGCATTATGAAGAAGGTACATGTACTGCACCAATACTAGTGCTAAACCGTATTGGCACTACAACTACTAACGTTACTAGTGCTGTAATATACTGATACAAGTATTAACCACTACTAGTACTAATATCACTATACTGCTTCTAATACTGTAGAAATATTAGTGTCACATTTGCTAGTACTATATCACTACCAGTGCTATATCAATTTTCTGATAAAAGCACAATAGTACCAATACCACTAGCATTATACTATTGTATACGTATTGTATTACTCCTAGTGCTGTATCAATACTTGCACTACTATATGCAATTTACTGATACTAGTAAAGTGTCCATGATACTTATCATGTACTATTATACTCATACTAGCTCTATATCACTCACACTAGTTTTGTACCAGTGCTTTTTCATCTCATTGATGGAGCTATTGAACCATACTTGTACTGTACAATTATTATTGCTGTTACAATACATTTGATTTACTATTGCTAGTACTTTACCAGTCATACTAGAAATGTACTTTTACTAGCTTTATAACGACATACTGATTGTGTAATACATGTGTAGTACCATTATACTCATAACTCATACTGTACTATTACTAGTACCATTATACCATTACTTGTGCCATAAAACCATACTAGTACTTAACGAATACTAGTGCCATACCTCTGTGTTCATACTATTACTAGACCATTGGTGTTAAACTGTACCCTAACAAGTACTATACTACTTAACATGCTAGTACTATTGCTTTACTTTTTTAGTTTACCACTATATACTAGTTATGTACAACGGTTAGTACTTTATCAACCTGTGAATGATGTTCGATGTTAATACTGTACCATTACTAGCACTAAATATATATTTACTGATTGTGCTGTACTAATTGCATTACTACTACACTGATACTCAAGCTACATCAATACTAGAACCATGCTATACCACTATACTTGTGTTAGTACTGTACTCATACAAGTACTTTACAGCTAGTGGTGGTGCTATACCACTACACTTAAACTAGTGCTCTACTAATACTAGTGTAACTGCTGTGCTAATACTACACCAACACTGGCGTTAAATTAAACTGTTACAAGTACAATGCCAATACTACTTAACATGCTAGTACTATATTCTACTTTACAAGTACTAGTTCTGTAGCTCTATACTGATAATATTTTAACGCCATGCCACTATATCCCACATCCCACGCCCTCCTCTCTTACTTTCTAAAGTCTTAGCTGAAAGTAGTTTCCTCATCTGTTCTGACTCATTTGTCATTGCCCCCTCAATTGTCACTCATTCCTGTCTCCGCAGAAATAGCCCAGATGACTGTTCAGGTTACCACTGCTCTAGACATTGGTAATACATTTGCACATCTTGAGAACTGGCCTAGTTGCAGAAGTCGGGCACGGAGGGTGTAATGACAACCTGCAGTAGGCCACAGCTGACCTCAGGAACATTTTACTGGGTTCTCTAGTAGTTAGTTGCAGTAAATTGCCCTTCTTACCAGTTCTTTTATCTCTTTTGCTCGGGCTGCTGTCATCAACTTTCGTCCTTTTCATTACAACCACAAGAATCACAATTCAAGCGGCGTCGCATCACACAAGCATAGTGGAATTTTATTGGCGCATAAGTTTGATGTTTGTCATCATTGTTGTCCGCTCAATCAGCGTTGAGGTTACAAAACACGAGTTTGCCAGTGCTTATCAATTAGTGTCCTCTGGTGAGGGAAGCATCGCTCTAGAATAGACAATTTTGAGTAATGTTGCCGTCAACGGGCAACCAGGTGAGCGACAGGAGACACAACCGATCTAAAGTATCCAGATATTTGTTGCCCATTCTCAATGGGAAATTGTCCAAGCAACATCGCATGGCAACATTGCTCAAAAAGGTCCCCCGTGTATCATCACCTTTACTCTTATCTTGATTTCTTCTCATTTTCCAGGCTTACGAACTGTCCACCTTAACTGGGACGCAAGTTTTGCTCTTGGTTGCCAGTGAGACAGGCCACGTCTACACATTTGCCACGCGGAAACTTCAGCCCATGATCACCAGTGAGACGGGTAAAGCCCTCATCCAGACCTGCCTGAATTCTCCTGATTCTCCACCCCGTACGGACCCTTCATCAGACCAGCGGATGAGTGCCACGGGATTCGAGGAGACGGACCTCACCTACCAGGTCTCAGAGGCTGATGGTCTCACAGAGCCAAAGGTACATATTTACTGCCACGTATATATTCAATCAACTAGTCAGTGAGGTGTGTAATCGACTAAAGCCGCGTTTCCACCGCAGGAACTTTCCCCAGGAACTAGGAACTTTGGGGTGGTACTCGGTGTGTTTCAACCGCAGGAACCAGGGTCTAAATGAAGTTCCGGGTAAAAATGTCCCCCTCTGAAAGTCCCTGCTTGCGAGGTAGTACTTTTTCAAAGTTCAGGAACTTTCGGGGGTGGGAACATGCTGATTGGTTGAGCTCACGGCGCAGCATTTTTAAAAGTCTTTTGCGAGGATCGTTCTGCGTTCAGCAAATATCAGTCTTGCTCTTTCTGTCTGATGGCGCACGTTCGTCTGAGCCATCTCATGGTCAATGTCCGTAATAGCTGATAACATACGTTGTCTTATTTTAAATCTAGCTTTTCAAGCTTTCAGAATACACTTTAGTATCAGTGCTCGTCTCTTTTCCGCAATTTTGTTAATGACCTCTTTTGTAAAACAATACATAACCAGCAAAAGCAGCGCTGCTTGAATCTCAGTCGCACACAGTCCTACGTCACCGGACTAATTTGCCTAATCTTCACGGTACTTTAGACCGCAGTGGAAACGCAGACAGTAGCAGGTCTTGGGGGGAAAAAAAGTTCCTGTAAAAAAAAAAATTCCTCGTACAAATTGTTCCGGGTAATTTTGGTGGAAACGGGGCTTAAGGCTGTGTTCACATTTGACGACTACAAAATGTTGACAAGCGCTCTTTTAGTAAAAAAAAAAAAGCTGGCAACGTTTGGTTCCAAATAGCAGCCGAGGGCATCTTTTGTTGTTGTAATAACAGCTGCAACAAGAGTGCTGTGTGATGCAGATATACAAAATGTCAAGAAAGAGAAAGTTGGCTTTTGAAGTTAACGGGGAGAAGAATGTCGGTTCACAACAACGTTGTGGATGCACAACATTATACGGGGAAGAAAACAAGAGCTCCGGTTGGATGATGCGCGGTTTTCGGCATATTTTAGACTTAACAAAAGTCCGTTTGTAGACCTGCTACTGCTGTTTAGTCGATCTACCGGCACCTTCTCAATTTTTCTTGTAGTTATGGAAACGAGTCAGGTCTCGCTACTCGCTTGTCATTAGTCAGCTGTCAAAAAGGCGCTTGATGTAGGGCGTTTTTATCAGAAAAGTTTTACTTTTTTTGAAACTTGAAAAGATGCTCTGAACTGCAGAAAAAGACTGGCGTTGGGGTGTAAAAACACGGTTTACTCCATAGGATTATAATGTAACGCATTCTTCTGTTCACAATATCAAGAATGGATGGAGCACAATGGGTCTTGAGATGTCTTGAAAGTTTAGTCATTTGTAGAAAGTTGGTAGAAAAAAAGTTACTTGGTAATTTAATACATCTTAAACAAATATCAGGATGCACTGCACAAACACGTTTGTTTGTTCACTAAAGCCCCGATCACACAGAACACGGTTTTCAGGTTCGAAAATGCGAGGCACACCGCACTGCCTTTTTTGGCTGATGTTTTTTCATTTAGAAAATAGCAGTGCGCTGCGTTTTTTTTTTTTTATTTAATTTTTTTAATGTGTCTAGGAAACCCCCGAATCAGCTGTCCTGTCAGTCTGATCAAGGTAACGGTCGCCACAACGGAAGACCCGCCTCTCCATTCATTCGATTGGACAATAGAAAAAAAATGCGATGACGTTGGCCGCTTTTCCGCTCCGAGTTGATTTTTTTTCAACTTCATGCGCTCAGTGCTCCTTCTAAAACGCGAGGCGCCAACAGAAATCTATTCAAAAAAGGCGCCTGTCGCTGCAAAAACGTGTTCTGTGTGATCAGGGCCTAAGGCCACATTGTTGTGTTACCAATAGCTTGATGGAGCACACCGGTCTCAACGTTTGTTTTGAAACTTGGTAGAAAACCAACAAATTGCACAACAAATGGCGCCTCCCAATGAATCCAATTTGAAGTTTAAAAAAGAAGAAAATGTAAATTAACACTCAATAATCCAGTTGGTTGCTCTAAATTAGTCTCAGACTAGTTGGTTGATGAATTAGCCGACTGTGCTGGATATTTTGCATCCTTTATAGGCTGATCCGTTATTTGAGTTTCACTTTAAGGAAACTTTTTCCCATTCCTGTGTTTCTTGACCTTTTGTAGGTCTTGGTTTTCCAGACTACAATAGCTCATTTTAATGTTGAAAGAAATCAGACACGACTTTGACACAACCTCTTTTCGACTATCAGTATTTATCATGCAAATACCAGTTTTGCCCACATTTAAGAGCATTTGTGTCACCCCGAGCATGTCTTTGAATGGCAGCGTATATTATTCGCAATGTCCAACTCTCATTGATAAGGATTAGATGCTGTCTCCATGCCCTTATATAGTCTGGTTTTCCCAGTACACTTTCTTGGCTCATGGCTGATCACATTCCGTATAAGCTGCAGCTGTTTTCAAATTTGGATGACATATCCCCCCCTTTTCCCTGCTGATTTAGGGCAAGTAGTGAGTGAGCATGCAGAATGAGAAAACCGAATCTCTTGTTAAGAAATGGCTTACAGCAGATCCTCAACTTGTTGAGCTGATGACACGCTCATCAGATGGTCCATGTCTTGAAAAGTCATCATGGGAATGGGATCCGCCAACCATATTAAATCTCAGAAAAACAACGCTTTTACCAGATCATTTGAGGGTTTTTGCTTTGGTTTAGTTGTTTGTATGGCTGATATTTTTTATATTTTTTATATTCTTCCTTTCACTGCCAATATAAAAGTAAGCATTAATATTGCCACAACATAAATGTGCTTTTATTTGGGTAGATAAAGGTGCACAAATGTTTTTCACATTGATTGATGTGGATGCAGCAACATATGCAAATGTTCTAATCAAAAGCAAAAGTATGTGTTTACTGATGCTAAAGATGTCAAATCCCTGCAATTTCATACTAAAATGAAATAAATGTAACAAAACCCAGAGTCTTTTCACATTGGAACAGACGTGACAGGAAACACATTTATGTTAGAGCTGCATGATTAATCAGTAAAAGATCGCAATCTTGATTCAAACACCAACGCGATGACAACGATTTGCCTATATGTCCATTAAACCTTTGACAAAATCACACCAGAACATTCACATCTGTGTTCTGATCCAGAGAGAGCAGTTGTCATGTACAGATGTGAAAGTCTTTTCAACCACACAGGATCTTTATTTCTGTTACACAAATTTTCATATTATTTCAGAAGAACTGTGATAAAAGTTTATAGTTCTTATATAAACACTGATGTCTACAGAAGTGATCAAAATAGAGCAAATCATCTTTTGAAACTAACTTTGATACACCAGTAGGTGGCGACAAGTGACTGTTAAAAATTTATTTGTCATTGAATCGATCATTAAAAAGATTTATTCAGAAACACTCACTCATCCAGTAATGAAACAAGTCAAGTCTTTATTAGTGAGTCATTTAATAATTTTGGTGACTTCGTAACTTTTCTGTCTGCTAGAGGTTGCCTATTCAAAACAAAGGCATATCTTGATTACGGCAAGTTTCAGCGCAGAATCTTGGGACATGTGGTCTTCACCTCACAGCCGGTAGAAAATAATCAGGATAGGACAGGATGGATGTGATTATTACTGTTACTGTTGTATGAAGCAGAGCAGGACTGAGTGTTGTGGGAGCTGAGCAAGGCCGCTGGAGCGATTGTTAATAAGAAGAACGCAACACATGGCTCGCAAGCAGCGGGACTTTTACTATGCCACATTCGCCGGCGCCATTTCCGCTTTTCCGGTCATGAGTTTGAGGTAATGCAGCTCTGTTTATCATATTAGATACATCTGAGTGTGTTGAAGATGATGTTATGACGTTACTCTGTGCGTTCGCTCTGCGGCTGCTATGACACTTGTTGCACACTGCAGTAAGAGTGAAGCGTTTCTGCAAAATAACGCAGATATGAAGCCATCGACAGGCGACTCCCTCACACGTCCCGGTTCCTTGGTTAAAATAGCAATGTTCTCATGATTTACAAATAGTTGGAAACATTTGGGATATTGTAAGTACTCAACTGAACAAAATGTATAACACTGGCCTAGTGGTTTTTGGATATTTTACTGAATTTTTTTTTACATAGTGCACCTTTAAACATTTTTAAATGGACGGCAGCAATTAACATTTTATAGGACCTCTAGTAAATTACATGTTCATTTTGTTTAGTTGTCTACTCAGAATTGTGGGAGAATCGTGATCTCTGTTTAAAACAAAAAAATGTGATTCAATTTATCCAGAATCGTGCTGCTCTGTTACAAAAGATTTCTATTTCTTTTCATTTTAACAATCCTAACAAATGTATCATGGTTTCCATCAAAATCTGAAGCAGCACAACTGTTTCCAACACTGATAATAATCATAAATGTTTCTTGAGCATCAAATCAAAGGATTTCTCAAGGATCATGTGACACTGAAGACCGGAATAATGATGCTGAAAGTTCAGCTTTGATCACAGGAATAAATTAACCTTAAAGGTCCCGTTCTTCGTGTTTTTTTGAAGCTTTGATTGTGTTTACAGTGTGCAATATAACATGTGTTCATGTTTCGCGTGTAAAAAAAAACAGTATTTTTCACACAATGTTCTTATCTGTACACCGCTGTTTTCACTGTCCTAAAAACGGCTGATGACTTCCTTTATTCTATGAAGTCCCTCCTTCAGAAATACGTAACGAGTTCTGATTGTGCCAGCGGTTCCCGTGTTGTGATTTGACCGCAGCTTAGCGAACGTGGCACAGTTCCTGTGTTGTGATTCGACAGCAGCTTAGCACACGTGGAAAGGTCACGCCTCTTAACGGGAGATATATGCGCTTAATGATCTCTACAGCGTCCCTGGGAAAGCCAAACAAAGGTGATTTGACTCCGGGATGAAAATAACAGCGTCTCGACGACATGGCGACAAACACACTCAAACGCAACAATTCCTTTTCTCCACGCGACCGTCCTCTTCTCCACGTGGGACAGCAACAAGACCACGCCCCCTTTTTTCGCGTATTCTTGTGGGCGGAGGTTAGTCTGTTCTACTGTTCTACTGACTGACGTAATTAATGTAGGAAGTACCAGGATGTAGTCCAAGCCGGCCGTTCGCTGTAGGCTTTGAAAGGGAACTTCTGTTAAATAAAATATCTCGCTTGGCATTGAACTTTGAGCTTTATAATTTTACAGGTATTATTTATGCTCTAACAGTAACATTACACACTAACTAAAGTTTGAACAGTGGGATCACGAAGAACGGGACCTTTAAAGAAAACAGAAATTTTAAATTGGAACAATGTCACAATATTTTGGTTTTACTGTATTTTTTGAAACATTAAAAAAATTTAACACTTAAGTTTGATAATTAATCGAATGCGAATGACACTTAATGACAGTTGTCATGAACATGCATAAAAACTCCTTCATATTCATGACATGTCATGATTATGAAGGTGTCATGTCAGTCTTATGCACACCCCTTCAAGTAAAGTGTTACCAAATAATCTTTCTGACCCCAAATAACTGTTACTGTAACTGTTAACACACAACTTGTGTATTAACCCATTTAATCCCAAATTTTTCCCAGACACAAAAATATCCAAATCATGTGTCATTAGTATCCCTTTGAAACAATCAATCATAATTTTTTGAAATTTTCTTGAAAAAGTGTGTGTAAAAGTGTGTTTTATGATCGGTCACAATTGTGACCGGTGGGATACTGTGTTGTATCAACCATTGTATTGATTTAATATAGGTCTATTTCACCTGTGCAGTGTGTTTGTGTGTGTTTTTGTGCGTGTGTGTATGTTTTTTTTTGTTTTTGTGTGTGTGTGGGTGGGTGTGTGTGTGGAGATCAGACATCAGAGGAGACGTGACCATGTGTGAGTGTGTGTGTGTGTGTGTGTGTGTGTTTCTGTGTGTGTGTGTGGAGATCAGACATCAGAGAAGACATGACCGTGTGTGTGTGTTTCTGTGTGTGTGTGGAGATCAGAAATCAGAGAAGACATGACTGTGTGTGTGTGTGTGTAGATCAGACATCAGAGGAGACATGACCATGTGTGTGTGTGTGTGAGTGTGTGTGAGTGTGTGTGAGTGTGTGTGAGTGTGTGAGTGTGAGTGTGTGTGAGTGTGTGTGAGTGTGTGTGAGTGTGTGTGAGTGTGTGTGAGTGTGTGTGAGTGTGTGTGAGTGTGTGTGAGTGTGTGTGAGTGTGTGTGAGTGTGTGTGAGTGTGTGTGAGTGTGTGAGAGTGTGTGAGAGTGTGTGAGAGTGTGTGAGAGTGTGTGAGTGTGTGTGTGTGTGGAGATCAGACATCAGAGGAGACGTGACCATGTGTGAGTGTGTGTGTGGAGATCAGACATCAGAGGAGACGTGACCATGTGTGAGTGTGTGTGTTTGTGTGTGTTTCTGTGTGTGTGTGGAGATCAGAAATCAGAGAAGACATGACTGTGTGTGTGTGTATGTGTAGATCAGACATCAGAGGAGACATGACCGTGTGTGTGTGTGTGTGTGAGTTTCTGTGTGTGTGTGTGTGTGTGTGAGTGAGTTTCTGTCTGTCTGTCTGTCTGTGTGTGTGTGTGTGTGTGGAGATCAGACATCAGAGGAGACGTGTGTGTGTGTGTGTGTGTGTGTGTGTGTGTGTGTGTGTGTGTGTGTGTGTGTGTGTGTGTGTGTGTGTGTGTGTGTGTGTGTGTGTGTAAAATTAGGTAGAAAGTAAGGTAGAACAGTTAGCCTATGTGTATTAGTATGTAGATACAATGGGTTATCCCACCGGTCACTATTGTTGCCGATGACATGTTTGTGAGTTCTATGACCACATTAAACAAAGTTGAGTAATTGCAAATGCATATATCAATACTAGACACCTTAAACATGATGTGTACCAAAAATCCATGTCCTATCTTTATGTTAACATACTTTACCACCCTTTTCTTTGGGAGCTTTCCTGCTACCATCCTCCTCTCTCGGCGCAAACAGGAAGTAAACAGCTCTGGTCATGTGACAATTTACAGTAAACATGCGACACTGCACATATTTCATTGAGACCCTTTATTATTTCAATATCTGCTGGAAATGCATTGATAGATCATTCAGTAACATTTTTATAGCCTTAGAAGTGAAATTTTTTTTTACGGTCACTATTGTGACCGGTGGGATTAAACGGGTTAAAGGTAGGGCAGACAATTTTTGCAGAGGCTAGCAAAAGTAAGCTAGAGTTTGCAAAGCGGCATGAGAGACGCCGTTAAATCACCTCATGTCTCAAAGCATAATAATGAATAGAGGTTGACCGATGGATTTTACAGATAACTAGGTTGGATCATACTTGCCGATAACCGATTAATCATCCAATAGTTTTTTAAATGGATACTGGATATAAAAAAAAACATAACACAAGTAAACTAGTGCTGAACTTTATAACAAGAAGAAAAAAACAGTACTGATCCATGAAAAGTGCTAAATTAAAAGAATATATATAAATATGAATATATTAAAGGGTTACTTCAGTGATTTAGCATTAAGCTTTGTATTTAAACTGGGTCATTTATTTAGTAGAAATGTGAAATTATTTTTGAATTTGGTACCTTCTAGACTGAGAAAAGACAGAAAATGTATTTTTGTCTCGTGGATGAAAGACAACAACTCCCAGAATGCACTTGCTTCGCTGCCCTACGAGGCCACTCCGTACACCGTCGTTTTGATCTTCATAGTAATACAATCATTTCGTTCAGTTAGAGAATAAAAACTACTATTAAAAACTGAACGTGTCTTTTCAATAAAGTGTGAGTGAGCCGAACGAAAGTCACAGCACAGGCGCAGCAGTGTCAGATTTCATTCATCGCGAAGAACTGAGGTAACGTTAAGCGCCAGTCTGGCACGTTTTCAGATCGCATATGGAAGCTAAACTATACCAGGAATTAATTGAAAAGTTGAAACACTCACTTTGCTCTGCATCGCATTGTTGTGAATCTCCGTGCAGCCGTCTGTGTCTTACATTCTGTGAGTGATATCTCTCCCCTATGGGCGGGTTGATAACATGCGGAACAGCTCCATCTAGTGGCTGTAGTCTTTAACCTCTGGCCAAAAAATCCTTTTTTTCAGAAATAAAATGCATAATTCTCTCGTCACAAGGGGACATGAGGGGGGAAAGGACCATAATTTGAATATACTACCGGGTTTCTACTGATACAAAGCCTAATGCTAAATCACTGAAGTTACCCTTTAAAATGAGAAGCTCTAACAGAACATTCTTCAGAAAATAATTTAAACATTAAAATATTGCAGGTCAAATGTGTTTCTTTAGCTGTAACCTAGAAACATGCTTGTAAATTTCATAGGTAACACTTTGACAAGTCCCATTTAACAAGGATGTATTAGCGTACATGTACTATATGCATTATGCAATATAAATTTTTACAGCATGTATTAATATTTGAGCAATACAATTGTACCTTGATCATTCACGCTAGTTCATAGTGCATTAACCAAGGTTAACAAATACAAATTCAAACTCAATTTAATGTTGAAATTAACATACTAACAACGAACAATACTTCCACAGCATTTATTAATGTTACAAATGGAATCATATTGTAAAGTGTTACCATTTCATAAAAATCCAAACAGTCTGCTTTTTTAGAACAAATGACGATTATCTGATTAAAAAAACAAATGCGTTTCTGCTTTGTTTATATTTCTGTCAGCAGCATGACGATACAGTTTGCTTTCTCACGTCACTAATTTTATATATGCAACTAGGGATATACCGATACCAGTACTCGGGTGTCGGTCCGATACTGTTGTGAAGTACTCGTACTCATACAACTACTCCGATACAACCGCACCCGATACCACTTTATGAAAACGCATCTTTGGATGCGGAGCCGCGCGGAAAGTTACATAATTCAAGTGCAAAGGGGTCTCGCGCTCTCAAAGCGCACGACTGCCATAATATGGCTTCACTAGTGTGGACGCGGCGAGTATAAACCAAGCTTAACCGCTCGTGAGGCACATACCTCTCGGTAGTGAGTGCTGAAAGTGAAGGGCTGTTTAGTAGGGATGTGCGCAATGACTATCCTAACCCCGGTAGTATAACAAGCCTAAGCAAGCTTAATTGTTATACTAGTTTGACATGGAAGAAAATGGAAAAGTTTTGTGTAAGCTTTCAAAATCCTCCTTCACCCGAGTGGAGATTTATCTGAAGCCTCCGCAAGCGCCAGAGAAAACCAACGCATGCAAAACCTGAGGTAAAATTAAATGATTTTGTTTTGCTGCAGATATACACTTTTCAAAAAGCAAAACCTTAAATGTGCCAAAAAAAATGTAAACGACTTGTATTTTCCAAGTCGTCTTGCAGCACTAATGTTTAATCGACTAGTCTCGCACATCCCTAGCTCAGTGTCACACATTGTAGATGAAAACAGTAACCTGCTCATAGCTGATAATGCAGAGAAGCCTCTTTTCATCAAAAAGAACCTGCCTCTCACTTTTCCGAAAAGGGCTGTATGGCTATGATAATAATTTAATTCAGTGGTTCTGCTACTATGTTGTGTGGTACTGGCATCCACTGAATGTTACAGGTTATATTTATGTGAAATGGGCAGCAGTGCCATGTTTGTTTAGGAAAACACCAAGTTGAATGTTAAAATGTCAGCAACAGCATCAATTTGTGTATTTACTTTGTTACAGTCAGAAAGTGAAAAACATCTGATGAAAATAAAACATTGTTATAAGAACTGTAATGGTATTAAGTACTCGGTATCGGCAAGTACCCAAATGTAAGTACTTGTACTTGGTATGAAAAAAGTGGTATCGGTGCATCTCTATATGCAACATTTGGGTTGGACTTGCATGTGTTATCATCACATTGTTTTAACTGCTTGAGGTACTGCTAATGTTAGCGTCCTCAGCCTCGACGACAAACATACACACTGCTGTTCTTTACCTGCTAATGCAGCATCTAGTCAACAAATGAATTACTTTCTAATGATTTGGCAAGAAGTACTGTAGTGTTCTGTATTCATACCATTTCGCTGTTGTTTTAAACGCGCATGTGTCAGCGCTCTCCGTGCAGTGCGCAGCCTCACGTGTTAATATAAACAACACAAGGCGTCAGTGATATTTTTTATTTTGCCTCTAGAGGCCGCTCTCGTGCTATATAATGCCAGCAGACCCTTCTCAACACTCTCGTACTGTGTAATGACAGCGCACCCTTCTCAGACGATCTAGCAACGGATGCAACCCAGAAAAACTATCGGTGTGGATTTTTGCCGATAACTGATTGAACTATCGGTGCCGATCAATCGGCAAAACCGATGAATCGGTCGACCTCTAATAATGGTAATAACTCTAATACCTCTAACATGTCCCCCTGGGATGAGAGATTTCTGTATTTTTTTTTTCTGTATTAAAAAACCCTCAGATGGCGCAAAAATCGTCATTTAGCGTCATCAGAGGCTGTTTTGGCCAGAGGCTAGTTCCGCATGTTTTCAACCCGCCCATAGGGGATGGGATCTCACTCACAGAATGTAAAATGCGCACGGCCGCTCAGGCATTCATAACGGAGCAGTGCGGAGCAAAGCAAGTTTTTTCAATGAATTCCTATGAAAGTTAAGCTTTCATAGGCATAAACTGAAAACGCGCCAGACTGGACACACACCGTGAATGACTGTGCGGCCATGAATGAATGCCTGTGCAGCCGTGCTCATTTTAGTTTTGGTTTAGAATTAGCGCCACTTCGGGGCGGGTTGTGAATTGTGGGTTCATTAGCCTATTATTCTTAATGAAAAACACAACAACAAAACCAAACGAATTGATTTTATTACTATACAAATTAAAACGACGGTGGGGTGGTGCCGTGGTGGGTAAGTGATGGAACCGGTGGGAGTGGCCTCGTAGGGCAGCGAAGCAAGTGCAGTCTGGGAGTTGTTGTATTTCAGCCACATTAGCCAAAAGTACATTTTCTGGCTTTTCTCAATCTAGAAGGCACCAACTTGTAAAATAATTTCACATTTCTACTACATCAATGACCCAATTTAAATACACATTCATCTTTTCAGCAGTGAAGTACCCCTTTAAGCATTTTAAATAGACTGCAGCAATTAACGTTTTTTAATGTATTTGTTACTCATTTTGTTTAGTTGTCTGTTCGAAAACACAAAAATTGTGATTCTCAATTTATCCAGAATTATGCAGCTCTACTTCATATTCATTTTTGCTGTCAATATTGGTATTGAGAATCGTAACCCTTTCATACGTGGTTTATTGATTGTCAAATTCCAGATCCGATCTTAGCCAAGCTCAGTTTTGACCAGGAATGAGTAGTTTAGTTGAAATCTTTTGAAGGAGAAGAGAAAGTGTTGCTCCGCTCACAGGCTGCCAGATCGCTCGTCCCTGTTTCTCCTGAAATAGCAGCGCTCTCTCGCTGTGTGGACACCTGTTTTCCTGTGAAGGCAGCTGCCGTTCTCGGGATCGCCATGACACAATGGCCTTTATCACACAGGCTCTGCTGTGATCAATCAGGACAACTCTGTGACATGACATAAATGTTAATGGCTGTTTTTGTTCATATTGTGAAAGTGATCAAGTTTGGCCATCGAGTTTCAAATAAATGCGTTCCAAATAATACAATGAGACGAAGTACCTTTCATTTGTAAAGTTATTTGACTGGATTATCAAATAGACATTACATATACACTGTCTGGCCAAAAACAGTGGCTGATTGGATTTAAACAGGCAAATACTTAAGAGTCTGTGATTGGATGATATTGATTGTTTCTAGCTTGTTATATAATTTAGCGACAGTTCTTCTAACCCTCATTGATGGAGTGTGTCGTTTTTCATTTCTTTAACACTTTAAATTGACAATGCAAGATCTGGACCAAAAACTGATCTAAAGAAAACTTAAAGAGATCGTCCCTCTAAATCTTTTTCTTTTCTGCCTTTGTTGCTGCAGGAGATGATAAAGCCTCCGTTCACTGTTGCCACTTTAACTGGATGCACCAGCACCAACAGCACGACCACGCAGTCCTCTGCCTCTTCCTCTCCCTCCTCATCCTCAGTGCCCATGCACACTCAGAGCACCTGTTGGCACACTCAGAGCGTCTCCAGCGCTAACGGCACCGTGCTCAAGAGCTCTCCCGCTGGCGTGATGCAGCTGCCGGGCGGATTCACGCTCATGCCAGGTGGGCTTGTGTTTCTTCATTCCTTTGTTGCATGAGTATTTTTTTTTTTTTTAAATTCTCCTTTTACAGATAAGTTCAGATTAACTCTTATTTGACTGTCCAGATGGTTTGCATGATGCATTGCGTCAGCTTGCATGACATCTTGGTGTCTTAATGCGCACAAACTTATTTGCTTGCTTGCATGCCTGCATACTTTTAATTCTGCTTCCAACTGATTTCGTCTGTGTAAAGGCCTATTCACATCGAGAGCGGTGTCACAAAACGAATCGCAATAAATTTGGATTATTTCAATGTATTTATTCAAAAATGTTTCTATGATGTTTTGTGTTAATGCATGCTTTTATTCATTAAAAAAAACTCATATTTTAGAAGGATTCATTTCAGTAAAACTCATTAGATGAGTGAAATTAGTTGGCGTAATCTTTAGTTTTTTTTCCTAAAAATATTGCTTATGAATTTGCCAAGTTAGTCATGCGTTGCAACACAAAAAAGTGTGTCATGGACAATTAGACCCTTACAATATCAGATCATTTGACCTTTTTATGACAAGAACAAGGGTAGTTCGGGTGTAAAACTGTTGTGTAAAATCGATCTCTAAAGACGATCTCTTTAAGTTTTCTAAGTGAAGTATTAAGTATCAAAAAGAATATTTTGCAAGCTATATTTTAACTTTTTTTAAATTGATAAGTATCAAAAAGAAGCATTTAAAAGCTATATTTTAACTTTTTTTTAATTAATAAGTATCAAAAAGAATACTTAAAAAAAAAAATTAATTAATAAGTATCAAAGAGAATACTTTAAAAGCTATATTTTAACTTACATTTATTCATTTAGCAGATGCTTCAATCCAAAGCGACTTTTTAAACTTTTTTTAAATAAGTAACAAAAATAATACTTTGACAGCTATATTTTAACTTTTAAACCTAATAATTAATGTGTACACTCGCATCTATTAAGTGCAATTTTTTTTTTTTTTTTTTGCTTGATGCTTACACCACATTTATTTGTTTTTTTTGTTTTTTGTGCAAATAATATAAACCAACATGAATATAAATATTACACTTTAAACTAGATCATAAACATTGCATTGACCCACATATCAAACATTTACATTAAAGACTAAGATAATACATTTTACACAATTTTCAAGATATGAATTTTGAGATCTTTCCTTGGCTCATGACTCATCAGGGTGTTTTGATTATATTTTAATATCCCTAAGATGATAAATTCATTCCTGTGAACCTGTTCAAACTGACATGCCAACCAAAAAATCTCTCCAATCGCTTTGTTTTGTGTTTAAAATCCTGCTCGGTGTGAGTAGGCCTTGAACGTGCGAGTTCCGCCTGGCTTGCTGAGGGTGTCGCTGTGTGTCCCGCAGGCGCTTCTCTTCCGCCTGGCACACACACTATTCCTCTCAGTCAGCTGCAGACACACTCTCTGGCAATACAGTGTCCACAGACGCAAAACAGCCATGCCATGACTAGCAGCACCGCCGCCGCTGTCCCTGCACACACACAACCCGCTGCACAGGCCACGCTCTTCCGCCTGCCGGCCACTGTCTCGCTGACAGGTCAGTGTGTTTCATACTCTCTGTGTGTTTCGCCGTCTTGAGAAAAACTGAACTCCCGGTGCATGCTACAGCTTTCTGAAATGATTTTATTATAGTGATGGCTTTCCAAGTAACAAAACTAATACACAAAAATAAGTGATACTTCAAAAATTATGTTAAATGTATGTGACATTTTTATTTTTTAATATATATAAACCAATTATTGGTGTGATATATATATATATATATATATATATATATATATATATATATATATATATATATATATATATATATATATATATATATATATATATATATATATATATATATATATATATATATATATATATATATATATATATATATATATATATATATATATAGGTGTGCGTTATTTATTTATAATATAAATGTATATATAATAATAATTATTAATAATATTTATTATAATTTTGTTTATATATAATACAAATTTATTTATCATTTGTTTTATTTATTTATTTATTTTTATAACAATTTATTTATTTTAACAATAATTTATATAATTATTAAAATATTTATTTATTTATAATAATATTTATTCTTTATTTATAATATATTTATTTATAATAATAAATATATTATAAATAATAAATAAATGTTATTATAAAATGTCATTATAAATAAATAAATACATTATCATAAATAAATATATTATAAATAAATACATTTATTTATTTATAATATATTTATTTATTTATATACATTTTTATAATTGCAATTTAATGTTTACTTTTTTATTATAAAAAACTTCAATAAACCTTTACAATACTGCATTGTAAAGCAACATACTGACATGTGAGGTGTCAGTGTTATTTTAGTATTTATATATTATTTTTATATTTTTAATATACTTTTTATAATTTTAATTTTTGTTTGTCATTTTCATTTTTTTATATTTCTATTTATCTTTAGTTTATTTTTCTAAGTTACAAATAGGTTATATTAAAACTTAAGTTTTAGTTTGAATGATTTTAGTACTTCAGCTTAAACATTTTTTATATAAAAAATTAGGGCTGTACGATTTGGGGAAAATATCGAATTGTGATTATTCTGGTTAAAATTGCGATTTGAAATTATTATTATTTTTTTTTTACAAATGAAAAGTGTGTGTGTATAACATTTTGTGTTTGTATATTAATATGACTAATAATCATTATGATTATTATTACTGCTAAATAAAAATATTTAACAAAATAAGAAATATTACTATTACAATAACATTTTCATTATTACAAATAGAGTATTTAAGAATAAATATAATTACAGAAAATGTATTTTACAAAAAAAAAACTGCTGGGTTTCCTGGTTTAATATGTAGACAGCCTGACTAAGAATCATTAGAAAGGTCTAAGGCTTTATCGTACAATTATTATTATAAAAATCTGTGCTTTTTATCTGTGATATCAATTTCTTAAAGTCTATGTCTTTAATATGAAATATGAGCCTCTGCATGAGCCTCTACATCCACTGTGGGGAAGAAAACGCCTTTATATTTAAGAAAAACATATGGATTGTCATATAAATTTATTTAGAGAGAAGTATTTTTCTCATTTGGTACCAAAAAGTTTCATTCATACAGGAGGCCAGAGGGCGCCCTCGAGCAGAAACTCCACATTTGCGTTAGAGAAGTTATCGTTTGTTTTCAGGAAATCCCTAATGTGAAGCTAAGCTAGCGCTGCAGGCTGAATAAAAGGAAGAGAGAAACGCTTTGTCTGATTAAACATGAGGACAATAAACACTACATCAAGATGTATTTGAGTTCTTCAAGCCTTCTCAGGTATTAACATTATAATAAAGCAGTGCTAATTGACATAGACTTTATCACTGCCTATAGAATAAAGCGTTGTTTGCCTCATTCTGTGATAAGAAGCCACGTCAGCTCACAAACACTCGACTGACTATATGAAGTGAGTTAAAGCGTGTTATTAAACGTATTTTGTTGGACAACAGGGTTATGAACACTTCACATTACTAGTTTGTGAAGTTGTTTGACACGTGTTGTTTTTTCAAACGCACCGTTATAAGAGCCGTTCTTCACTAAAACGCTGGGCATTTATTTATTTAATTAAAATCGCAGCCTTTGCGCTTTCATAATCGCACATAAGCCAAATCGCGGTTCGATTTCGATTAATCGTGCAGCCCTATTAAATATAGCATTTTATGTGTTTATATAGGTAAATGTATGTAATATTTGCAATTTCTTTTTTCACATTCATTTCAATGAACTATTATAAACTATTTTAAATAGTTGTAGGGTGTGCAGTTAATTTATGTATATGTTTATGCCTAGTATTAAAGTGCACTGAGGGTGTTTTCTGTTGTTTTCTGTCAGGTGGTGCGATGCCTCAACAGTTACAAGCCATCCAGGTTCACCCCAGCCCCCAAAGCAGTGATAGCAGTCCAGAGATCAGCCACACATCCAGCAGCTCCACTGGTACTTCCTGCAACAGCCTTCTCTCTGATTACTGACGTCATTACAGTCAATCAGTAAAACATCTTCTCTGTCTCTTCTGCTCTCCCACAGCAAGTCACACTGCTACTATAGTCACGTCCTCAGTGCCTTCTTCAGTGGCAGGTCACATGATGTACCCTGGAGCGCACGTCATGTATGCTACATCCACCTCTGGCCTTGCTGATGGGGGTCTAACTGTGCTCAATACCTTCCCACAGTCTCACACTGCAATGCACATGTCCCACACGCAAGGCCAAGACTCAGGTCAGTCAGCCAGTTATACTGGGGTATTAATGTGGAATTGTAATAATAATAATAATATGAACGGATGGTCTTTAATCAATATGGAAAACTTCTAATTATGGTAATTCTGAAAGTGTTTTAACACACCATAATTCCGTTGGTTTTATTGTATTCTTTGTTTTGGTCATGTTCAGGTGCAGTTCCTCAGATGTTTCTCACAGGACCTCCAGGAACTGTACAGATCCCAGTTTCAGCCGTTCCGCTACATTCGGTAATATAAAAAAAACAGGGTAACACTTTACAATAAGGTTGTATTAGTTAAGGCATTAGTTAACATGAACTAACCATGAACAACACCTCTGTTCAGCATTAGTTAATCATTGTTAACGTTAGTTAATAAAAATCCAGCTGTTCATGTTAGTTCATAGTGCATTAACTAATGTTAACGAGATTTTAATAATGCATTAGTAAATGTCGAAATTAACATTAACGAAGATTAATAAATGATTTATAAGTGCAGTTCATTATTAGTTCATGTTAACTAATGTAGTTAACTAATGTTAACTAATGAACCTTATTGTAAAGTGTTACCAAAAACAGTGAGCATTTCTTTACATGAAACTTTAGAAATTTTACTCATACCACTTTCTCTGTAAATGTAACTGTAAAAAACTGTTTTGTATCTAAACGTTTATTGGGTTTTGTATGTCAAAGGAGCTTCTGAAACAATTCTTTTAACATTTTAGTTAATAAAACATTTACTGCACTGTTTATATTTTACAATATTAAGCCTTTATTGATTGTGTTGCAAGAATAATAAAAAAAAAAGTTCCAAGAATAAAGCCATAATGTTATGAGAATAACATTTATTATGAGATAATATTTATTATGTTATGAGAATTAAACATTTTATATATAAAAAATTAGGGCTGTACGATTTGGGGAAAATATCGAATTGTGATTATTCTGGTTAAAATGGCGATTTGCAATTTGAATTTGATTTTTTTTTTTTTTTTTTTTTTTTTTTATAAATGAAAAGTGTGTGTATAACATTTTGTGTTTATATATTAATATGACTAATAATAATTATGATTTGTATTACTGCTAAATAAAAATATTTAACAAAATAAGAAATATTACTATTACAATAACATTTTCATTATTACAAATAGAGTATTTAAGAATAAACATAATATACTACTACTACTACTACTACTACTAATAATAATAATATTTATATTTTACAGAAAATGTATTTTACAAAAAAAACTGCTGGGTTTCCTGTTAATATGCAGACAGCCTGACTAAAAATAATGTTACGCCTTTGTTCTTGTGACGTTACGCCTTTGTTCTCATGACGTTACGCCTTTATTCTCGTGACGTTATACGCCGTACGCCTTTATTCTCGTGACGTCACGCCTTTTATTCTCGTGACGTTATACGCCATACGCCTTTGTTCTCGTGACGTTACGCCTTTATTCTCGTGACGTTATACGCCATACGCCTTTGTTCTCGTGACGTTACGCCTTTGTTCTCGTGACGTTACGCCTTTGTTCTCGTGACGTTACGCCTTTATTCTCATGACGTTACGCCTTTGTTCTCATGACGTTACGCCTTTATTCTCGTGACGTTATACGCCATACGCCTTTGTTCTCGTGACGTTACGCCTTTGTTCTCGTGACGTTACGCCTTTGTTCTCGTGACGTTACGCCTTTGTTCTCGTGACGTTACGCCTTTATTCTCATGACGTTACGCCTTTGTTCTCATGACGTTACGCCTTTATTCTCGTGACGTTATACGCCATACGCCTTTATTCTCGTGACGTTACGCCTTTATTCTCGTGACGTTACGCCTTTATTCTCGTGACGTTACGCCTTTGTTCTCATGCCGTTACGCCTTTTATTCTCGTGACGTTATACGCCATACGCCTTTGTTCTCGTGACGTTACGCCTTTATTCTCGTGATGTTACGCCATATGCCTTTATTCTCGTGACGTTACGCCTTTATTCTCGTGACGTTACGCCTTTATTCTCGTGACGTTACGCCTTTGTTCTCGTGACGTTACGCCTTTGTTCTCGTGACGTTACGCCTTTGTTCTCGTGACGTTAGGCCTTTATTCTCGTGACGTTATACGCCATACGCCTTTATTCTCGTGACGTTACGCCTTTATTCTCGTGACGTTACGCCTTTATTCTCGTGACGTTACGCCTTTATTCTCGTGACGTTACGCCTTTATTCTCGTGCCGTTACGCCTTTATTCTCATGACGTTATACGCCATACGCCTTTGTTCTCGTGACGTTACGCCTTTGTTCTCGTGACGTTACGCCGTTATTCTCATGACGTTATACGCTATACGCCTTTATTCTCGTGACGTTACGCCTTTGTTCTCGTGACGTTACGTCTTTATTCTCATGACGTTACGCCTTTATTCTCGTGACGTTATGCGCCATACGCCTTTATTCTTGTGACGTTACGCCTTTATTCTCGTGACGTTATACGCCATACGCCTTTATTCTCGTGACGTTACGCCTTTGTTCTCGTGACGTTACGCCTTTGTTCTCGTGACGTTACGCCTTTATTCTCATGACGTTACGCCTTTATTCTCATGACGTTACGCCTTTATTCTCGTGACGTTATGCCTTTATTCTTGTGACGTTATACGCCATACGCCTTTATTCTTGTGACGTTACGCCTTTGTTCTCGTGACGATACGCCTTTGTTCTCGTGACGTTACGCCTTTGTTCTCGTGACGTTACGCCTTTGTTCTCGTGACGTTACGCCTTTGTTCTCGTGACGTTACGCCTTTGTTCTCGTGACGTTACGCCTTTATTCTCGTGACGTTATACGCCATACGCCTTTATTCTTGTGACGTTACGCCTTTATTCTTGTGACGTTATATGCCATACGCCTTTATTCTTGTGACGTTACGCCTTTATTCTCGTGACGTTATACGCCTTATTCTCGTGACGTTATACGCCTTATTCTCGTGACGTTATACGCCTTATTCTCGTGACGTTATACGCCTTATTCTCGTGACGTTATACGCCTTATTCTCGTGACGTTATACGCCTTTATTCTCGTGACGTTATACGCCTTTGTTCTCGTAACGTTACGCCTTTGTTCTCGTGATGTTACTCCTTTATTCTCGTGACGTTACTCCTTTGTTCTCGTGACGTTACTACTTTGTTCTCGTGACGTTACGCCTTTGTTCTCGTGACGTTATACGCCATACGCCTTTATTCTCGTGACGTTATACGCCTTTGTTCTCGTAACGTTACGCCTTTATTCTCGTGACGTTATACGCCTTTGTTCTCGTGACGTTATACGCCTTATTCTTGTGACGTTATATGCCTTTATTCTCGTAACGTTACGCCTTTATTCTCGTGACGTTATACGCCTTTGTTCTCGTAACGTTATACGCCTTATTCTTGTGACGTTATATGCCTTTATTCTCGTAACGTTACGCCTTTATTCTCGTGACGTTATACGCCATACGCCTTTATTCTCGTGACGTTATACGCCATACGCCTTTATTCTCGTGACGTTATACGCCTTTGTTCTCGTAACGTTACGCCTTTATTCTCGTGACGTTATACGCCTTTGTTCTCGTGACGTTATACGCCTTATTCTTGTGACGTTATACGCCTTTATTCTCGTGACGTTACACCTTTGTTCTCGTGACGTTACGCCTTTATTCTCGTGACGTTACGCCTTTATTCTCGTGACGTTACGCCTTTATTCTCGTGACGTTACGCCTTTATTCTCGTGACGTTACGCCTTTATTCTCGTGACGTTACGCCTTTATTCTCGTGACGTTACGCCTTTATTCTCGTGACGTTACGCCTTTATTCTCGTGACGTTACACGCCTTATTCTTGTGACGTCACATGCCTTTATTCTCGTGACGTTACGACATTCTCATAACGTTATCACTTTGTTCTTTTAACAATATGGCTTTATTTTCAAAACTTTGGACCTTTTATTCTTGTAATGTTTTGGCTTTCTCATAACAACATGAAACATTATATTCAAAACTATTTTGTTCTCACAACATTGACTTTTCTCAAACCATCACTGTTTTTAATTCGACACGGAAACGTAGTTGTAGATAATGATATGATTGACAGTCAGGACAGTGTGATTTGCTCATGAAGATGGATAAGAGCATGCAGTAACAGGTCTGTTTGTGTTTTTTCAGATGCTAATAAACCAGCAGCCTTCTGGTAGCAGCAGCGCCACCCTCACGGAGCTGCGGGTGGTTAATTTGGACAATCCCAAAGGAGACTGACCTATAAAACATGAGGCCAGTGTGACCGCTCACTCACACTGATATTCCAGGGATCACTCATGCCATGCAATCAGACTGCCATTATATTTATTACTGCCTTCTTGCTGCGTGGGGTTCATAAGCCCATACATACAGGAATATTGAGGCGTAACGGGACATTTGAAGGATGATTGCGTCTCCTCATGGACTCATTTTGGTTCACATCTATACTCCGACACGCATATTTACTTCAGGATTTCACAGAGACGTCTGCACTATCGCTGCTGGGTGTTCACCTTTTTGCCGAGGGACTCCGATGTTGGACGATTATGTTCACTTTCAGTAAAAAGTCAAACCTCTTTGCGGTACCACAGTTGAAGAATCTTCATTTTCTTTCTTTTGAGAATGCCTCCTCTGATCTGCTTTAGAATTCATTTTGAGGTAAAAAAAAAAGTCTTTCAAGAGTTTTATGTTGTGAAGTTAGCCGACCATGAGTCTTTAGTGTCGGTTTAATGACGGCTTGTGTGTCATTTAAGGAGTGATTCACACAGTTCTGTCATCTTTTTCCAAACTTCATGTCATTTCAAACCTTAAGCTAGTTATTTTGCGGTGTCTGACCTTCTTTCCATTTGATTAAACGGTGACTGGTGCCGTCAAGCTCCAAAAAGTACCATTAAAAAGTGTACTTTAGAGCTAAACAGCCTGTGAACCGGCAGGCTTGGAAAGACATGAGGGTGAGAGATAGGTGAACTTGCCTTCAAAATAATGCTGGATACTCTTGCACTGCCATCAACACTTGCATCATGTCTAAAAAATATAACTTTTCACCCTCATCACATTCTGAACGGCATTTGTTATTCAATTAGAAGTTTTGCGATACCTTTAAAATGATCCGATTATTTGAATGTGCTGCTATAATTTGGGTTTAGACATGATCAGTACTATAGCAATGCCTGGAAAAGACGTTGTGATGCTGTGCCAAACTTTACTGTACAGAAGTCTTCAGGCAACACGAGCTCGAGCCACTTTTACTGATGCTGTAAGAGAAGAACACTGACTGGCGTTTGCACTGCACGACAACGTACCGGAAACGGCGGTGCCGCAGAATCACAGCTGAAGAAACGGATGCGGTGTGGGGTTCGCTCGAGCTTTCCGCTGCTTTTCAGCTTATTTAGTTCACCAAAACAATCAAATATGTGATGGATCTGCGATTAGGTACAAGAATGGCAAGCTTGGTTATTTTCACTGATTTAGCTTAAATTAAATCAAACTGTTTATACGTGCACCCACATATTAATACTGAAAGTGATTTATTTTTGTTTTGTCATTTTTATCACCATACTCTTTAATTGTTTTTTCTTCTTTCCAAATATCGTATGTGATTTCTTGAAACGTCCAAAGGGCTGTATATCTCGACGATGTGTGCTTGTGTATGCGTTTGCTCTTTCTCCACAGATCTTTAAAGCATTATTGACATTGGTTTGCGTCCACATTTTCTCGAACTGCTAAACGGATTTAAACGGACCACAGCAATACAGGGAGTTTCAGGAATGACGTTTTCTCTTCATTTCGTGGATTTTCAGTTTTCTTTTTTGACCAGTGCAAAACTAAAAAAAAAACAATGGGGAAAAGTATTTGATTGTTTTATTCAGTATTAATGCGTTTTTAAATCCAGGGGGAAACTTTCTTGAGTTGTTGATTTCCATTATGATGTTCTTGAGGGAATCTCTTGAATCTTACCAGGTCATATTTCACTCCACAGCCAGAAATAATAAAGTTTTTTTGGCCATTTTCATGACAATTAACCACTTTTGTGCTCATTTCTGATGCAACAACTATAAATCATATGGTGTTTAGGCATTGTGTTGGTAATTAATTCATGAAAATGATATGTTTTACTCCATTACACTTTGTAATCACATATTGGAAAAGTACACTAATCATGAAAATTTTTGGAAAAGTACTAATATTAAATTTTTTGAGTGAAATATGCCCTGGTGTGAAAGTGTGTGAACACTAGAGGAAAGTGTTGAATGTACCATAACTGCTTATGGCCCTCATTGTACATAATCTGATTTCCTACTTTACCAGTAGCTCATATGGCTGCGTCTGAAATGAAAATGTTTCTGCACCCTGGATATATTCAGTGGACTGTATATATTAGTTTTAATGTGAAGCACGGACATCTTGATTTTCCTCTTTCCTTTAGCACGGCGTAACCAGTTGTGGATGAAACGTTTGCTTTATTATGTTCATTATCTTCTACAGTGCCATTTTCGGAAGCATTAGGTTTGTTTTATTAGATTTGTTGGTTTGTTTTTGTAATACATGCTGGGTAAGATTTATTAATTTGATTAAAATTGAAGTTGACCGTACAAAAATTGAAAGTGAAATCCTATTTTAACCACTTGTTGTAAAAGAAATGCTGTAATTATGTATAGCGCTTTCTTTTGTAATAAAAGAAAGATTTGAGAATAATTTTACACAAGCTTGACATTTTGAATCATGCATTTTAATGTTTTCATCAAGTGACGCACCGAATACAATCTTTTTATTTCTGCAGTAAGTATAGAATTGTATTTAGCAGAATTTGAACAATGTATCCGAAAATGCACTTGACTACAGTTAACATCTTACACATAAATTGAACTTATTTCCAACATACACTGAACAAAATTATAAAACCACTTTTGTTTTTGCCCCCATTTTTCATGAGCTTACATCAAAGATCTAAGACTTTTTCTATGGTACACAAAAGGCCTATTTCTCTCAAATATTGTTCACAAATCTGTTTAGGGAAACTTTTCTGTGTTAGTGAGCACTTCTCCTTTGCTGAGATAATCCATCCACCTCACAGATGTGGCATATCAAGGTGCTGATTAGCATGATTATTGCACAGGTGTGTCTTAGGCTGGCCTAGGGAATACTAGGGCTGAATCCGAAATCACCACCTAAACCAGGGGTCTCCAAACTCGGTCCTTCAGGGCCGCTGTCCTGCAGAGTTTAGCTCCAACCACAAATAAACGGACCTGAACCAGCTAATCAAGGTCTTACATGGTCCTAGAAAGACACTGATTAGCTGGTTCAGGTGTGTTTAATTGGGGTTGGAGCTAAACTCTGCAGGACAGCGGCCCTCCAGGACCGAGTTTGGAGACCCCTGCCCTAAACCCTCAGTCACTATACTTACGTTAGTCCACTAATAGTTCACTTGAAGGAGTGAATGAAAACGAGTAATTTCGGACAGCCGTTGAGTGTACATCGGCTCATTATCGTGGTGCAATGTGGGATTGAATGAGTGCACTCAATAACGTCCACTATGGTTTCAGACACCACTACAAATGGTTGTCCCCTCAAATAGTGCCGGGTAGCTAAAATTTAAATAATTAATTAAAAATAACAGTACATTATTTATGGGTAAAAATTAGTGGTGGGCATAGATACATTTTTTTAATCAAGCCCGCGCGAAATTCAGACCGGTCACACCAATACTAACACGCTGTCATGAAGAAACATCCAGCAGAAGACCCGTTCACAATGTTCAGAGGATTAAACGGACTGAATGAGAGGAGGCGGGTGCGTGTCAACTCGCTGTCGGTCGGAGAGGAGAGGAGAGCGCAGCTGATATCGATACTGTAGAAAATGAGTATCATATCGTTTCAGTATCGATACATAGCGAAATATCGCTATTTTTGACAACACTATTAGGCATACACACAGGTTCGAAGACTCGTTCTCTCGCCTCTACAGTGCAATTCGGCTAGGTGTACATCCGCGCAAAACTATCAAGGTGAAAGTCATCATAGTTTGCGTAGTATAGACCCAGCTCCCAACCCAACTTTGAGAATAGATTAACGGCGATATTTTTTATCGCCCGATAAGAGTCTCACGTTAACTCAGCACGTTAACGCCGATAACGGCCCACCACTAGTAAAAATAAATGTAATGTTTTATAATATAATTTAATTTATAAAATCAATATTTCACAGTATAAATTGGGTCTATATGGGAAGACTGCTGACTTGACAGTTGTCCAAAAGACGATCATTGACACCTTGAACAAGGAGGGCAAGACACAAAAGGTCATTGCAAATGTAGGATTACAAATTTATACATTGTTATATCTAGGTTCCAATGTAATAGAATATAACTGAAAACATTATCTATATTGTGTTTTACATTTTGAGATAAAACTTGAAGACATTCTAAGGAGATTACGTCAGGCTGTTTAAGTGTTTGAGACATTGTCTTTTGTCTTTATGCACTTCCTGACCATTTAGCATAAACTCAGAGTACAATATCGTTTGGCTAATTGGATTAGCATCTTTACATTTGAATGACACTGTTATGCTGATTGAATTAGGACAGTTATGTCCCGTTATGTCTGAGGTGTGTCCTTTTACCTATACAATTACCTATACAACGTTTGCATTCCTTTGTTTGAATGTCTCCTCCCCTGCTGTATAATCCCTCCCCCTGAACTGTAGATAAAATACAATGTACAACTCCTTTAGTTAGACTTGTTGATGACCTCAGCAAAGAACAGCACGTGTCTCAATAAAAAGTAAACGCCTGCTTGAAAGATATCCCAACGTCTCCTGGTCTTTTCTTCAAAGGAGGAAAAGGAAATTCACAACACAAAAGAGGCTGGCTGTTCACAGAGCTCTGTGTCCAAGCACATTAATAGAGAGGCGAAGGGAAGGAAAAGATGTGGTAGAAAAAAGTGTACAAGCAGTAGGGATAACCGGACCCTGGAGAGGATTGTGAAACAAAACCCATTCAAAAATGTGGGGGAGATTCACAAAGAGTGGACTGCAGCTGGAGTCAGTGCTTCAAGAACCACTACGCACAGACTTATGCAAGACATGAGTTTCAGCTGTCGCATTTCTTGTGTCAAGCCACTCTTGAACAACAGACAGCGTCAGAAGCGTCTCGCCTGGGCTAAAGACAAAAAGGACTGGACTGCTGCTGAGTGGTCCAAAGTTATGTTCTTTGATGAAAGTAAATCAGGGTCCCAGAGTCTGGAGGAAGAGAGGAGAGGCACACAATCCACGTTGCTTGAGGTCCAGTTGAAGTTGAAGTTTCCACAGTCAGTGATGGTTTGGGGTGCCATGTCATCTGCTGGTGTTGGTCCACTGTGTTTTCTGAGGTCCAAGGTCAACGCAGCCATATACTAGGAAGTTTTAGAGCACTTCATGCTTCCTGCTGCTGACCAACTTTATGGAGATGCAGATTTCATTTTCCAACAGGACTTGGCACCTGCACACAGTGCCAAAGCAACCAGTACCTGGTTTAAGGACCATGGTATCCAAGTTATTAATTGGCCAGCAAACTCGCCTGACCTTAACCAGAAAATCTATGGGATATTGTGAAGAGGAAGATGCGATATGCCAGACCCAACAATGCAGAAGAGCTGGGCTCTCATAACATCTGAACAGTGCCACAGACTGATCGCCTCCATGCCACGCGGCATTGCTGCAGTAATTCAGGCAAAAGGAGCCCCAACTAAGTGCTGGACATGCTCATACGTTTCATGTTCATACTTTTCATTTGGCCAAGATTTCTAAAAATCCTTTCTTTGTATTGGTCTTAAGTAATATTCTAATTTTCTGTGATACTGAATTTGGGATTTTCCTTAGTTGTCAGTTATAATCATCAAAATTAAAAGAAATAAACATTTGAAATATATCAGTCTGTGTGTAATGAATGAATATAATATACAAGTTTCCCTTTTTGAATGGAATTAGTGAAATAAATCAACTTTTTTGATGATATTCTAATTATATCACCAGCACCTGTACATTCATACATGGGGGCCTCAAATTTCTGTAAAATTGAAAAAAATACATAAAGAAAAATAATTAATAGTACAGTAATATAGTGCGTAGAGAACAAAATAATAGAGAAATTAGGAGGATAATATTTGGTGGACTGTGGTATCTAAAAGATTGGAAACCCCCAACCATAGATGTCTATATATTCCCCCAACAGGTATTAGTTCCTTTATTAGTGTCATTGAGTCAAGAGGAGCTGATCCTGCGTCAGTGCTCTAGCCTAGAGAGAGCTGTGTCACGCCTTCTTGCTTTCACTGTGGTACGCAGGGAAGGAGACGAGGACATTTTTTGTGGATGTCAAAGGAGGAGAGTCTACACAACACTAAATAAACCACTTTTGTGTAAAACAAATGGCAATGTGATGCATGTCTCCAGAAAGTAGCTTTCAAATGGTATCACATATGAGGTCAGAGCTCCTCCACAGACTGTACAGGGTCCGTAGAGTTTAAGTGGTTAAAGGCACGCCTTCTTGCTAACACTGTGGTATGCAGAGAAGGAGACAAGAGGACATTTTTCATGGATGTCAATGGAGGAGAGTCTACACTACACTGAATAAACCACTTTTGTGAGGAAATACCCTGCTGAAAAATCCATCTTAAACCAGCCTAAGGTGGTCAGGCTGGTTTTGGCTGGTCTCCCAGCCTGGTCATAGCTGGTTTATCAGACTGTTTTTAGAGGGGTTTTGATTTTTTTTTTTAGCTGGTCAGGCTGGTCTTAGCTGGTCAAACTGGTTTTAGCTGGATATTGTTGGTCTTAGCTGCTCAGGCTGGTCTTAGCTGGTAATTGTTGGTCTTTGATGGTTTTAGCTGGTCTTCGCTGATTTTAGCTGGTCAGGCTGGTCTTAGTTGGTCAGGCTGGCTGACTGTCCCTATTTTTTCTGCCACTGGGTGTTTAGACAAATAATGTATATCTGTATATGGAGCATGTAATCTGATTAATTTGTAATGAGGTAAAATGTTCATCAGCTAAATTAGGCTGGGAGATCAGCTAAAACCAGCTAATCCAGGCTGGAAGACCAGCATGACCAGATAAGCCAGGCTGGAAGACCAGCTTGACCAGATAAGCCAGGGTGGGAGACCAGCTAAAACCAGCTTGACCAGCTAAAAGCAGCTGGCCACCAACTTGTCCAGACTGGAAGACCAACTTAACCAGCTAAGTCAGGCTGGGAGACCAGTTTAGCCAGGCTGCTAAAACCAGCTACTTCCATCTTAAACCAGCTAAGACCAGCCAACCAGCTTAGGCTGGTTTTAGCTGGATTTTTCAGCAGGGAATGAATCGACAACCTATTGGCTAATCTTAAACGTGTTCTTAAAGCTGCTGTCCGTAACTTTTTTGTGTTCAAGATTTACACAAATTATATAATGAGAATGTACAACATGAATCCATTTTCCAAACCGTGTTTTTGTCTTACCCTGAATCATTATGGTACACTTATAATAAGTGTTTATATTGGGACTATTTCAGACCGGTCTGGTTGGAAGCTGGTTGTACAGAGTTTAGCTCCTTTAGCTCCTGTAGCTTGAAGGTGTGTTTGATTAGGTTTGGAGCTAAACTCTGCAGGACTGTGGGCCTCGGGGACCAGGGTTGAGAACCCCTGATGTAGGGCACTATTTGAGGGGACAGCCATTTGTATTGGTGTCCGAAACTTTAGTGGACATTATCAAGTGCACTCATGCATTATGAGTGTACAACCGATTGTACGCTCAATGGCTAGGGAATACCCATAATGCACTATGAAGCTTGTGCTGAATGAAACCCCACGTGTCACCAGAAGATGGCGCCCACAGCTGAATCATCCATCCATCCATTTTCATAACCACTAGTCCAATGTGGCCACAGCGTAATATCACACAGGTATAAATTCCTTTTTTATTGATTATTAAACTGTTTAAATAAGGTACATAGTTTCCATAGCATCCCAATGTGCATACTATCCGCCCTAAATAGTATTGAATATTACTAATCTCTAGTTGATCCAGCGTCAGTGCGCTAGAGGGCGCTGTGTATGATTGAGTCAGGAGGAGTTGATCCCGCTAGAGGGCGCTGTGTGTGTGTGTTCAGCAGGAGAGCGCGTGAGTGAGTGTGTGTTTGGCTCACTGTTGACATTCTGTCTGGCCTGCCGACCATATGAGCTCGTACGAGCAGTTTGAAGCCTATAATTTCACTCAACTGTAATGTCATTGGTGTTTATTATATACCAGGACCAAAGCACTCAATCTAATGTAATGGTAAGTCGCTGAATCTTCCTGTAGTTCTGTTGTTTTAAATATATCTTTGCTGATAGAGGTACAGTCACGTCGTTTGGATGATTTGCTGCTCTCTTTGACCATCTCTCCTGTTATCCTGTAAGTGAACAGCGATATGTTTTATATGGGCATGCTGGCGTGCAGACTTTGGTAATGTTATGTAGACGCAGAGCAGTTCGTTAAGCTAAAGTGTGTTAGCCAGCGTGCTAATACCAATGTGATTTGCGACATTACAAGTCAGTTTGAGTTAAAGTAATGCAGATGGTAGTTGAATGCTGTATATGTAATCGTTTTAAATGGTGTACTGTTTATTTTTTTGCAGCCCGTTGTTTGTACAGTATGCTGTTAAGAGTATGAAAAGGACGTTTTTGCGTGATCAGATGAGTAAATTAGATCTTTTAAAACTATAAAATAGGATAAGCATTTATATGGATGCCATAAAATGGGTTAAATAAAGTAGTTTTTTTTCCTCCAAAAGTCTGTTTATAAACTGTAGTCAAACTTTACAATGAACTGTAATACTAAATATAATAGATAAATAAAATATATAGGTACTAAAGAACAACTATAGATGACGTTTAAGCTGTTTTGCCCCGCCATCTTTGATGGCCAACTCATAATTTTTGTTTAAATTGTATTATTCGTTTATCATTAGTTTTAACACAGTTTAGTACATTGAAAATTGCTGCTATTGCCGTTTTTCTTCAGCGATAAATGGGTTACGAGAACGTGGGCATGGTCTACTAAATGTGGGTGTGGTTTACTAATCACGGGCGTGGTTTATTAAAAGTGGGCGTGGTTTACTAAATGTGGGCGTTGCCTACCTGGGTTTTTTCCTACAACAAACGGTATTACAAAAATATTGTTTTATTTTTTGGTTGTTCGTGCTAATTCAGCCTTAAATTCAGACCATTGTTGATCAATAAATATTGACACGGGTCAATGTTTGGCTGGTTATCATGATGGTCCCATTAGCCCTGTATCTGCGTATTTGCAAGCTGAAAGCAAATTGCTAGTGCCTCATTATATTATAAAGATTATTTCATCAGTGCCCACTTTTTCAGAGGGCTCTTAAAAGTGTACACAATAATGATTTTTTTTTTGTTCATCTGCTTCCTTTGAGTGGACAAACAGGGTTGAATAGGCCCTCAGAAGCAGGAAATGGCTTTGAAGGAGACTTCCTGTTGACGGTTTCTCTGTATTTGCAGGTGTAATTGAAGCAGATCTTAAGATGCTGCTCTCTTTGGGGATGCTGATGCTCTCTGCCACACAGATTTACACCATTTTCACGGTTCAGATATTTGCCTTCCTCAATCTCCTGCCCGTGGAGGCTGATATATTGGCTGTGAGTTTCTAACACTTGACCTGCAACAGTAAATACATATGCAACTTTTAAACACATGGTTGTGGGACAGTAATTTATGGTTGTGGTTGTTTTTCAGTATTCATTCGACAATAAAACTGAGAACTTTGATGACCTACCAGCTCGATTTGGCTACCGGCTGCCCAGTGAAGGACTGAAGGTGAGCTTGTTGTGGAATAAATTACACGTTACTATATATTCACATAGAAAACATCTGTTTTACATCAGAGTAATATTTCACTGTTTTTATTGTGTTTTTGATCAAATTAATGCAGCGTTGGTAAGCAGAAGAGACTCCTTCAAACAATTAAAACGACACCAAACTTTTGAATGTTAGTGTATGTCAAATCTGTGCAATATTTGTTTACAATAATTAGTCTAATGAGTGCTTCATCAGGTGTGTGTATGAAGTTCACATTATAAGTGGTCATGACAGCCAGATGTGCATGGCAGGAGAATTTATGCATACGCCAGGTGTTCCAGATTGGTTACCCGCACTCTGACACTGGAAAAGGGGCTAGCATTTAAAATAGCTCTTTTGACCTGACCCCTGGACCTCAGCGTTGGTGATTGAGGCGAGTTTAGTGAGTCTGGTAGCAGCACTGACCCTGTTCCATGTGATGAGTGGAGATGATTGACCCAGAACTGCTGCACTCATGTGCTCAAACCTTACTCTCATCTGCAGAGCTGATGACCTCAAAGCAGAAAAACCATTGGAGATATTAATGTGCATACCTTCTTATTTCTGAAATCGGTTGCCTGAATGACAGATCTTAAGGAAACACTATAATAAGACACCAGACATCAATGAGATGTGTTGTAAAGCGCCCCATTATGCTTTTTCGGATATAAGACTGGGTCGTCTGGCCAATCAGAGCAGAGTAGACCAATCACAAGAGACTGGGCCATCTGACCAATCAGAGCAGAGCAGACCAATCACAAGAGACTGGGTCGTCTGGCCAATCAGAGCAGAGTAGACCAATCACAAGAGACTGGGCCATCTGACCAATCAGAGCAGAGTAGACCAATCACAACAGACTGGGCCATCTGACCAATCAGAGCAGAGTAGACCAATCACAACAGACTGGGTCGTCTGGCCAATCAGAGCAGAGTAGACCAATCACAAGAGACTGGGTCATCTGACCAATCAGAGCAGAGTAGACCAATCACAAGAGACTGGGTCATCTGACCAATCAGAGCAGAGTAGACCAATCACAACAGACTGGGCCGTCCGGCCAATCAGAGCAGAGTAGACCAATCACAACAGACTGGGTCATCTGACCAATCAGAGCAGAGTAGACCAATCACAACAGACTGAGCCATCTGACCAATCAGAGCAGAGTAGACCAATCACAACAGACTGGGCCATCTGACCAATCAGAGCAGAGTAGACCAATCACAACAGACTGGGCCATCTGACCAATCAGAGCAGAGCAGACCAATCACAACAGACTGGGCCATCTGACCAATCAGAGCAGAGCAGACCAATCACAACAGACTGGGCCATCTGACCAATCAGAGCAGAGTAGACCAATCACAACAGACTGAGCCATCTGACCAATCAGAGCAGAGTAGACCAATTACAACAGACTGGGCCATCTGACCAATCAGAGCACAGCAGACCAATCACAACAGACTGGGCCATCTGACCAATCAGAGCAGAGTAGACCAATTACAACAGACTGGGCCATCTGACCAATCAGAGCATAATAAATATTGCACGTTACACAAAACTTGTCCAGTTGATTGAAGCTCTTGAAGCTCATTTTCTGTTCCTGATCCACTGATACTCATGATGTGCAATCTGAGTCACTTCCTCATTCAGAGATTTCTCCATCTGTCAGCTCAAGCAAAAGTGATTTGTAGAGGTCAGCAGCCCGATTTTTCATTTGAGTTCCTAAGCAACAGAGTTGACCTTTGTCCTGTTCCTCTGGACGCAGTGTAATGCACTTATCTTCATCTGTTCTGCTCAGCACTGTGGTGGGAGTTAATCCGGCTCAGTCTGGCCTGTGTTGTGGAACATGGCAGCCGATCTGAGAGTCATGATCAAACCTGAGCTGAGGCACCGCAGCGGCTGGAGCAGGAAGTAGGGTTAACCACTTCCTGAAACTGGGGCTACAGTTGCTTTCTTGTGTGCATCGTACTTGGCTCTGAATATATTATTACCTCTGAGGGCCCCTGGTCCCAGATCAGCTGCTTTAGGGACTGAAGCCATTGGTCCAGCACAGAAATACCTGTTTAATTTAAATATACCTGAATTAAAATAAAATGCAAATATAAACTTTGAAATGTTCCAAAACCAAGACTGAAATAAATTAAAGCTAAATAGAAATATTAAAAAAATAATTAAAAACCAAAGCATAACAAAATGACTAATTCATAGCATGCTCTTTAGAAAAGCACCCATTTTACAATTATTCAAAATATTAATTAAACAATTAAATTAATTATTTATTATAATTATTTAATGATAGCATAATTAACTTACCATAATAGCATAATTATAATAATTATCTTGTTGTGATTTGTCTACTCTGCTCTGATTGGTCAGATGGCCCAGTCTGTTGTGATTGGTCTACTCTGCTCTGATTGGTTAGATGGCCCAGTCTGTTGTGATTGGTCTGCTCTGCTCTGATCGGTCAGATGGCCCAGTCTCTTGTGATTGGTCTGCTCTGCTCTGATTGGTCAGAAGACCCAGTCTGTTGTGATTGGTCTGCTCTGATTGGTCAGATGGCCCAGTCTGTTGTGATTGGTCTGCTGTGCTCTGATTGGTCAGAAGACCCAGTCTGTTGTGATTGGTCTGCTCTTCTCTGATTGGTCAGATGGCCCAGTCTGTTGTGATTGGTCTGCTCTGATTGGTCAGATGGCCCAGTCTGTTGTGATTGGTCTGCTGTGCTCTGATTGGTCAGAAGACCCAGTCTGTTGTGATTGGTCTGCTCTTCTCTGATTGGTCAGATGGCCCAGTCTGTTGTGATTGGTCTGCTCTGATTGGTCAGATGGCCCAGTCTGTTGTGATTGGTCTGCTCTGATTGGTCAGATGGCCCAGTCTGTTGTGATTGGTCTGCTGTGCTCTGATTGGTCAGAAGACCCAGTCTGTTGTGATTGGTCTGCTCTTCTCTGATTGGTCAGATGGCCCAGTCTGTTGTGATTGGTCTGCTCTGATTGGTCAGATGGCCCAGTCTGTTGTGATTGGTCTGCTCTGATTGGTCAGATGGCCCAGTCTGTTGTGATTGGTCTGCTGTGCTCTGATTGGTCAGATGACCCAGTCTGTTGTGATTGGTCTGCTCTGCTCTGATTGGTCAGATGGCCCAGTCTGTTGTGATTGGTCTGCTCTGCTCTGATTGGTCAGATGGCCCAGTCTGTTGTGATTGGTCTGCTCTGCTCTGATTGGTCAGATGGCCCAGTCTGTTGTGATTGGTCTGCTCTGCTCTGATTGGTCAGATGACCCAGTCTCTTGTGATTGGTCTGCTCTGCTCTGATTGGTCAGATGGCCCAGTCTGTTGTGATTGGTCTGCTTTGCTCTGATTGGTAACAATAAATGATATACTATTTTGTCTGAATAAAAAAATCAACCCTAAAATCAAATGTTTTAAACAGTTTATTATAATTTATTAAATATTTAATGTAATTGTTTAATAAAAACAATTACGTTATGGCTAGTTATTCATTCTAAGCCGCGTTTCCACTGTAGGAACTTTCCCCAGAAACTAGGAACTTTGGGGTGGTACTCGGTGTGTTTCGACCGCAGGAACCAGGGTCTAAATGAAGTTCCGGCTAAATATTTCCCCTTCCGAACGGCCCTGCTCCCGAGGTAGTACTTTTTCAAAGTTCGGGAACTTTAGGGGGTGGGACTTGGGCGCTGAACGTGCTGATTGGTTGGAAGCATTTTATTTTAACCGGCATTTTTAAAAGTCTTGCGAGGTTCGTTCTGCGTTCAGTAAATATCTATGGTAAATATCAGTCTTGCTCTTTCTGTCCGATGGCGCACGTGCGTCTCAGCCATCTCACGATCAATGTCCGTAATAGATGATGATAACATACATTGTATTATTTTAAATCTAGCTTTTCAAGCTTTCAGAATACGCTTTAGTATCAGTGCTCGTCTCTTTTCCGCCATTTTGTTAATGACCTCTTTAGTAAACCAATATATAACCAGCAAAAGCAGCACAGCTTGAATCTCCTCCACTTGTTATTGTTGCAGACAGTGTTGCGCAAAAATGATTACTGTCCGTCGCTGACTGGGAGGAGCAGGACGTATTTGCCTAATTTTCACGGTACTTTATTTAAAAAAAAGTTCCTGGTACAAATTGTTCCTGGTAATTTCGGTGGAAACGGGGCTCTATATAATATTACATTTATATAGCACAAGTGAATTTAGACATTACAACAAGCATAAGCATACAAGTTAAAGTATGAAAAATGAATCTTTCATTATTTAATATAATTAATTATTTGATATTATGCTTTAAATAATACGTGTTTAATATAATTATTCATTAATAACAATAACTGTACAATTTTGTCTAAAAAAATTAAAAATAAAACATTCAAAGCAAAGTTTTAAGCACGTGGATGTAGTCATCACAGCATTAAAATATAAAGGATGAAATATTTTATATAATTTTTTTATTTAATACCTATTAGATCTATTTAATATGCATTTAATTATAAAAAACAGTTTTAGGAGATTCAAATTTTATACTATTTTGTCTAATTAAGATAAAAATAAAACATTAAAATCAAATGTTTTAAACTAGTTATGGCATCACAGCAATGTAATGCATGAAAATAGATATTAAATTTATTAATACTTATTTAATATAATCATTTAATAATAATAATGATGTTAAAATGAACACTGTATTGTCTAAACAAACAAATCATGAAAAATCAAACGTTTTAAACAAGTGATTTTAAGCATCACAAGTTACAACAATAAAAATTTAACTTTTAAAAATATATATATAATTATGTATTAAAAACGATTGTGTTATGGCTGATTATTAAAATTCCATATTTTGTCTAAATAAACTAAAACTGTATAATGTACACTATGAAAAAATAAAGATTTAGAGATTTAACATTTTAAGATTGACCTACATTTATTAAATTAATATAGTTTCTTTTACACAAATAAGGCGTTTTTCTGTTAGATGAGGGAATGTGCCTGTAAACTGAAGGAAGAAAGGATGCTATATTGTGTGTTTAATGCTCTGGTCATGTGGTGTTTTCCTTTCATTGGGAGTGTTTGTGTCGCCCTCAGTGCTCAGTCATGTGCTGGCCTCATGGCTCAATAATCCGTCCCTTAAACACAGGAAGTGCCATGACACTGGCGGAAGCTCTTCTCCATGAGTCTGATAGTGTCTCAGACACTGTTACCGTGTGTCTGGCTCAGCAGAGGGTGCTGTTGGGATCTTGTGTCCGCCTGAGCTGATGTTTGTCATGTCCGCAGGGCTTCCTGATCGGTGCGCGTCCTGAGAATGCCTGCGTGCCGATCGACCCTCCGCCCCTGAGGGACAACCTCTCCAGCGCCTTCATCGTGCTCATCAAGCGCTTCGACTGCAACTTTGACATCAAGGTTTGCACGCAGGATCACACACACAACTCATCATTCCCTCACAGAGAGCCGGAGAAACGCTCCCTGAGTAACATGAAGTCGTCCACCCAGATCATCTCATGGGTTACATTGTTACGGTGTAATGAGATATTTAAGTACTGAGAAATATTAGGGTTTGGTTTAGTTATTGTTATAGTAACTACATGTAACACATAACAATGACACTGTAAAATAAAGTGTTTCCTAATATTTATATCGTAACGCTTTACAACAATGTCCCGTTAGTTAATGCATTAACTTAAACTGAAATAAAAATAATAAAATAAGCTAAATATAAATATATGTTTTTTTTAAACTAACAAAAAAGACTTAAAACTTAAGGCAATTCAATTTATCATTATTTTTGTAAATTATAAATTAAATATGTTATAAATTATATAATTTGTTCATAAATGATAGTATTCATAAATCATTAATTAATTAATTAATTAATTAATTGTGTATATATATATATATATATATATATATATATATAATTTATTTTTTTATTTTTATTTTTTATAAATTAACTTTACATTTTACAATGTTGATGTTTTTATAGTTACACTTTTTTTTGGTTTTTTATATTTCTGTAATATTTTTTTAAATAAATTATAAATAATTTATTATAAATTATAAAATGTTAAAAATGTTAATTTATAATTTTTTTTAATTATAAACAACATTTTTATTTATACAGTTATACATTTTTATTTTTGTAGTTAAATGCATTTTTATAATTGTTATATATATATATATATATATATATATATATATATATATATATATATATATATATATATATATATATATATATATAATACTTTTTAAAATACATGTTATTAATTATATGTTTTATGAATTAAAATGTTTAAATGCTTTGTTTGTCTTCAATAAATTATTATTATTTTTTTTAATTATAAAATGTTAAAAAAATACTAAAACTTAAATTAAATTCAAAATATTAATTTATAATTAAAATATATTATACATTATTTAAGTTGTTCATAAATGATGGTACTAATTCATTCATTAATCATAAATTATTTTTTATAAATTAATTGTTTTAATACGTTAACTTTTTCACTTTGCAATATTGTTTTTTAATACAGTTATACATTTGTATTTTTATAGTTAAATGCATTTTTATAATATATATATATATATATATATATATTTTTTTTTTTATAATTTATAAATAGTTTATTATAAAATGTTTAACAAAATGACTAAAACTTAAGCCAATTCAAAATATTAATTTATAATATTTTTGTAAAAAAAAAAAAAAAAAAAAAAAATATATATATATATATAATAAAATAATATTATTAATTAATTGTATATTATTTTTTATAATTTCTAATTTTACAATGTAGATTTTCTTTTGTAGTTTTACATTTTTATTTTTGTAGTTAAATACATTGTATCATTTTTATATATATATATATATAAATACATTTGATTAATTATATCTTTATGAATTAAAATGTTTAAATGCTGTGTTTGTTATAATCATATTTCTTTGATCAATTTTAAATAATCTATTATAAATGATAAACTGTCTAAATACATTTTTTAAAAAGCATTTTTTTAAATCAATTATAGATTTTTGTTATAATGTTTAACTTGTATTAAAATGTCCTACTACTGCTACTAAAAATACAAACAAGGGTAACAAAGAAACGTCTCTGTCCAAGTACGCAAATGCTCTGCTAAATGCAAAACCGCCCGCGCTCTTCAAGACGTGCTTCAGTGCGCATGTGTGTCATAATATGCAAAGACGTCAAGAGGTTCGTGTTCACCTGCAGGACTTCCTGTCACACTGTAAACCGCTGGACAAAGTTGATCATCTACAGCGCTGGGAGTTTGTGCACCTTTTTAAGGATGGTGGAACAATAAAAGTTTAAAAAGCATAGAAGTTCTGCGGTATTTTAATATTGTTCTAATTCAATCCATTCAGATAGTTTGTTATTATATCTGTGACCTTCACGTGGCTTGGGTGTGTGTTTTTATGTCAAAGGAATGTCTTGATCGCTCTTATCTCTGTCTGCAAACATTCACTGATCACTAATCACACACAGACTTTATCAAACACAATAATACCACGCTGGAATATATCTTCAAGAGATTTAGGTTGGGTTAAAATTGACAGTCTGACCTTGTAAGTCTCAGTTCTGCCAGGAGTGGCCGCTGTGTGAGGCTCACAAAACCTTAATCGAGACAAGAAAACACTGACAAATGCTTGTGTGATCGTCAAGCCATACATGTGTCATACAAGAGCGTGTGTGTGTGTCTGAACACAATGCCTCTGTCCTTGTCCTTCTTCAGGTCCTCCACGCGCAGAAGGCCGGCTACAAGGCTGCGATTGTCCACAATGTGGACTCCGATGACTTAATCAGCATGGGATCCAATGATCGTAAGTTCTGCACACAGATGCATGAAGCATGCAGCGGAGACACGCGCTCATGTGTTCTGCTGTGGGACAATGCTGCGATTCACAGGCCGCTGCTAATAACCAGAGCTGTATTTATGAATTCTGACCGGGGCGTGATGCCGCTCAACTGGGAATGTGATGTCAGGACCAACCTTCAGCGCTCTTAAAGGAGCACGCCGACTTTTTGGGACTTAAGCTTATTCACCGTATCCCCCAGAGTGGGTTAGTGTTAGGTTAAAATGACTCCGTATGCAATTGGATAGTCCTTCAACCAATCAGACCACAAGAGGCGTGATCAACGGGCAACGGCCGCTTCTCTATCCGTCATTGTGTTAAACCCGCCAATAGTGCGGCAGGTGGATAAGCCAGTCTGTGATTGGTTCCTGCAAAAGTGTAACAGAAGCAGTCGAAATGAATGTATAGGTTTCCAGACTGAGTTGCAGGGTGAAATCAAATCGCCGGCAGATCAGGCTGGGTTTACCCAGTCTAGCTAGGAACTATACTCTCATTCCTGCGTAATAGTCAATTAACTTCGCTGCCGTACCATGAGTGCAGTGGCGCAATGATATTACGCAGCGCCTGAAAATAGGCTAACTTCCGTAAAGATAACCAACGTGACAACCTGCTTGCACAGAGAGTGTGCTGGGGACTATTTTCAGGCGCTGCGTAATATCTTTGCGCTGCTGCACCCATGGTACGGCACAAAGTTCCTTGATTATTACGCAGGAATTAGAGTAACTTTTCATTTTCCTTCGGTCTTAGTACACGATGTAACTATACACATCATAACATGTAAATAGGAAAATGTTGGCGTTATTTTGTCACTTATTGAGCAGTAGGCTAGCTGGAGCCATTTACCTCCAGTCTTTGTGCTAAGCTAGGCTAGCGGTGGGTGCGTCAGACAGAGTTATGGCACGCACGGAGATGAGAATGGTGTGTATGTATAGACTTATCTAACTCTGGGGATACGGTGAATAAGCTAAAGTCCCAAAAGGTCGGCGTGTGCCTTTAAAGGAACAGTGCATCATTTACGCACCATAATCCTGTCAACTTTGGACCCCATTGACGTTCATTATATCAACTAAAACATTCTGCAAAATATCCAGTTTATTCTAGTAATATCTAGTCTATTTTAATATATGTAAATTAGTGTTACTGAAATATCTGAAACGGTTCCAATACTCATTTTCCGCCATAGTAATACACCGACACAGCTGCCCTTTCTCGCTCTCATCTCTCTGACGGTGACACACTCCCGCCTCCTGTCACTCATTCCTTTCATTCGTTCTGGTTGAATAATGTTACACAGCCTGAAGTTCAGCACGGGGTTGCGGTTATTGTGCTTTATTTTATTAATTTGTGCAGTCACACCATTTTATTAATTTTCGCACTCACACCAAAAGTGGACCTCTGATCTATGCAAATGGTGCACACATAAAGCCGCCTCTCAAACAGCTTGCGAGTACCAAATTGAGATTTTTCTTGGCTTTTTGTGCTTAAACGGTCAAATACAAACAAAATGATGCCCGTCTTGTCGTTGGCGAGTACTCAGTTAAACACAGTCGTAAATAGTTTAGAAAACGCATGTGTATCAGTATATTGGATCTGTGCATAAACTCTTAAAGTGACAGTAGCCTAATAAACCTGCTGCTGTCATGTTCATCAAAGAACAAAAGAAAAATCACTTGCTGCTCTTGACTGAATATATTTAATAACTTTAATTGTAAGCATTAAACTGTATTTAATTTTAACAGTGAAGAATATCCAGTTATTTTACATTTGATCACTTTAATTTCTCTAGTGTTTCTTACCTGAATACTGTTAGACCCACTGAAAAACTTAAAGCTGTGTTTCTTTCATTTGTATTTTTAGTCTGTTTTGTTTATTTCTTATTTTATTCAGGGTTTCCACTGGTCCTTAAAAGTTTGTGAATCTAAAAAAAAAAAAAAATGTCTAGGCCCCGGAAAGTTTGTAAAAATAAACACACATAGAGGCAGGTCCTTGAAAGTGCTTGAATTTATTTTGTGCAAGTAGTTTTCTGGAAAAAATTCCATATAATTCCCTTGCACTTCGAGGCCTATGCATACTAGCTTGCTTGATTTACGTTAGTTACGCGCAATTACGTGTTACACCAAACTCTATGTTCAGTCGATGACTGTATATTGTGTTCAATAAACATAAAACATTTGTGATAATCTGTTGCCCAAATATTTTATTTAATCTAATGCTGAATTGATTTGCTTGTTAAGATCCCATGTAAACCCACGAGACAAGAAAAACTTAAAAAGCATATTCATATATCTTCAAACTTCTGGTTACATGAGCCTAAGCTCTTTTCAATCAAATCCATGCAAAAGTTAATATCAGATCATTTTAGAATACAGTATAGGATGTACCGAATATTCTTCAGGTTTATGCAAAACAAAAATACGACAAATAGAATATCAGATCTTTAAAATATTTTTTGCATAGTGTTTGACACATGAAAACTGTAACAATGTATTGTACAAGGTAACACAATGTAACCTTGCTGTCGCTTGAAATTAACATTAAATCCTTGAGTTTGAAGTTAACCAAGGTGTGGGAGCCCTGATTATTACTTTACTTTAGTTCAGAGTTTCAAAAAAAGCCTCCCCGTGCTGTGTGTAAACTATTGCAACAACATTACCCAAATTATCAGAAGAATTATGAGATAATAATAAAAAATATATATATGGCAGTTTTCCCTGTGGTATCAAAAATGGTATCGAATATCAATATTTTTCAAGGTATCATATGAAAGTTAGAAATTCCAGTATTGTGACAACACCTAATGTAAATATATTTCAATCATCCCAACTCTCCACAGATTTAACAACATTTTATTGATAAGAATGGAGTGTAGAATTGATAGACAGGTGGAGCTGGGGAGGAGGAAGGACAAAGACAATTCTCATTCATTTGTTTATTTATGTGAAATGATTATCCCTTTAAAGTGGAGATCAAATCAAAACGACTTCTTTTAAAATGTTAAAACACACTCATAATAGTAATTTCACAAGGGTTTGTTTACAGAATGCTTGTGTTTTTGCAGTGGATATTCTGAAGCAGATCGACATTCCCTCAGTGTTTATTGGTGAAGAAGCGGCCAACTCTCTGAAAGAGGATTACATCTATGAGAAAGGGTGAGGGACTGAACACTGCACTGTTCCGAACACAAACATCTTCTCCGGCGGCACTTCTCCAGTCATATGACATGAGAAAAGTCTGGAAATATAACATATTACCAAACAGTTTTCCCACATTACACTTTAGGCTGTATTCTCTGAAAAAAAATGACTCTGTAAACAACTAAAAGGTTGACGCATATAAAGTGAACAACAGGATCAAGTTCTTCTTTATAGACCTGTTGTTTAAAAGCAGTATCACACTTACTCCGAGTCTTGCTTTGTGTTTTTAGTGGTCATGTGATTCTCATGCCGGACTTCAGTTTGCCTCTGGAATATTACCTGATCCCGTTCCTCATCATCGTTGGAATCTGCCTCATCCTCATTGTAGTTTTCATGGTGAGTCAGTATTGTGTGTAACACAGACAAAATATGAGAATATATTAGTTTTGACTGACACGTTTACATCCTTTTAATGTCAGATCACAAAGTTCGTACAGGACAGACATAGAGCCCGGAGAAGTCGCTTACGCAAGGACCAGCTGAAGAAACTCCCCATTCACAAGTTTAAGAAAGGTAAGACGTGATCAAACACTGAGCATGCATTGTGGTTCAGGGTTCAAGTACATAAAATCCCTCATACAAAAAACAATATAATATTTATATTGTTTGATTGACAGCTCCAGCATCTATATATTTCTGTGCATGAATCATAGCATATCATAAATCACTGGTCACAGATCAGGCATTAGAATTAACACGGTTCCTTACATGTTGTGGCATTACTGTCGAGTCCATATCGTAAAAGTCTGTTTGCAAAGCCTGCACCGAAATTGCGACTGATTTCCCAAAGAATCCACAGTGAAATGTAGAGAACACTAATAAATAATGCTCAACTGAGACGTTCTCATTGTTGAAAGTAAATAAGCACATTTCGAGCATTAGGATCCTTTGGAAGGTAATATTATTTTTAGTTTTGCTCTCCTCGTCATCTCACTAACACTCCAGTGGGCGGGGCCCAAGTTGCGATGATGACGTAGGCAGGATTGGTCTTTCAGCATCTATTATAGGCTCATTTCACAACGATTCGTTCTCTGGGCTTGGTTACTTGGTAACAGCTGTTTTTGGACTAAAGGAAATTTTCAGTTCTGAAACTTACATGATATTCTTAAGGCCTGTGCACACCGGGACGATTATCGCACGTGCTAATCGCCATCGTTTTTCGAGACGTCTTGAGTGTTCACACCCAAGCGATTTTCACTGGCGATGCGCAGAGCGAACGTGCAAATTCAGTAGATGGCGCTCCCGGTACACAAGGTGGTGCTGCGCCACTTTACACTTCTGACACTCGCTTGTCACACAGAAGAAGAAGAGAGACAGTATTTACGTGCTTGCCAAAACCATTCACACACATTTGGATAACTGGCAAGCAGCATTAGCAGCTCATCTTCTTTGTCTACTTACTTCCTCTTCGTCGTATCAATGTGTGCTCGGCAAGACCGTTTTGTGCTTGAGCGCCACCAAGTCGTGTTTTACTGTAACTTCAGCAGCTCCAGGCACGTGAACAAAAGCGGCGATCTCATTGGTCGGCTAGTTTTTAACGTGCTGCATCAAAACCAAAATCTAACCCAAGTAAAAAAAAAAAAAAAGCTTTTATGCCTGCCGTTTTGCGCATCGGTGTGCACACTCACATTGGTGCCCTTTGTTTAGTCACGAGGCGTTAAAGGGGGGGCTGAAACACTCAGTTTCAGTCAATCTCATGTCAATCTTGAGTACCTATAGAGTAGTATTGCATCCTTCATATCTCCGAAAAGTCTTTAGTTTTGTTATATATATAAAAGAAAGATAGGCTGTACCGAGTCTTTCCGGAAAAAACAGAGTGGATGGAGGCGTATCGTGTGGGCCGAGCTAAAGAATCACGAGTGCACGCAGCTATTGCTTTGAAAGCGTCTGAAAGCTGTAACATCCTTAAACGTGGAGAAAAACATTATTCTAAATAAACCATGGAGATCAATCAGATTTAGCCATACATATATGATCCAGAATCAGATCTAGAGGCTGAAATTGAACAGGAGAAGCAACAACAACGACTACAGCAGGACGTCTCAATGGTATGTACTGTAACTTACTGTATATACTTGCTTAGCGGCTTGTCATGCGCGAGTTTTACAACATTTGTGTGTGTTTACTCATGGTTTATGAGGATATCATTTGGTTTATGGACTATTATATGTGATTTAATGTTAGCAGTAGCAAGCGTAACGGTTTTGCACGTCAGACTCCCCCCTGGAATATTTACATTTTACCGGCTACAACTGAGTTCTCACGGGACTTCAGTGAGACTACAGCTTGCCGTCTAAAACACTATCTCGGTGAGTTTAAACAATGGCTAAGTTGCTAAACGCATCTCGTTGTCATGTAAGGGCCCTGTTCATGTTGGACAGACATTTTAATTGCATTTTGTGTCTGTTAAGAGGCACAAAGACACTCTTTATGTATATGCCCATATAGCTGCCGTGTTAGCTGAGTGGGAACTCTGGGCATTAACTGTAACAGCTCCGTGTTGCAAGCACCAATCCGGTTCGTTTTTTTTCTTCTTTAAACAGTACTCACAAAGGTATAACGATCAAGATTAACTTAAAAATTCACCGGAGTTCTCCTTTAAGGTACTCGCATCGCTTCATAAAATTGAGGTTAAACCACTGGAGACGGTTACTTTACTGATGTCTTAATGAAATTTTAGCCTCTTTATTGTGATGTTGCTGGCCACCAGCATCGTGTGTTTTCCATGCGGGACGGACAGCCTGGCATTGTGGACACGTGACGAATGTGGGTGAATGTGGAATTCCCCTCCCACGCTGGAGCTCTCGGCATCTCCACCTCCTCACAGTGAATCATCAAGCCATTTTACAACCAAATCAACACCAGGACCATTGACTGTGAGCCTGCATGAATGAGCTTCCTGTTCAGTCATAGTGCGAGCCTCATAAACGCGTTCAGTTGAAATGTTGGGCTATTGTTTCTCCTGAAGGAGGTGTCAGACGTCACTTTCACTGTTCGGTCAGGATTTAGGTTACAGCCACCTGTGTTCGCAGATCCTCTTTCAGATGAAAGGTGTGTGAGATTTCATGAGGCAGAAAGTGTCCGATATGCTTCAGATATTCAGTCATATCAGTGTGAAGGTCATGTGTTCCATCTCATCTATTTACCAGATGCCATGTGGATAATTTATCTACCACATTATACGTAAATGCCAACAGGACACATACTTAAAAGCCTTTATTTTCGTTATGCAAAATATATGGATATGAGTGAGCCAGCTTGTCTAAAATGAAGATGTTTTACTTTGGCTAATGATACATGACCAAAAAAAATCTTTTCGTTTGCTAGATCAACTTGCTGACACATCTTACCCCATATCATTCTCAACAGACGCACTAATTCCCTTCACACAGATAAAGCACAGCAAATGTGTGTGTGTTTCCACCGTCCTCTGCGCTGACTCGCAGGTTTTCTTCATCCGCCCGCTGTGCTGATTCATCGGTTCTGCTGCCCGCTGCAGTCCCACTGAGCGAGTGTGTGTTTCCTGTCGTATGACCGTGCAGCCGGACCACATACTCAACAAACACACACACACTACCAGTTCACTGCAATTTGCAATTCATTAATACACACACATTTAACTACCGAATCCGTGGTATACGAAGCATTTGTGAATCTGGAGGAGAGTTTTCGTAAAGGTCCATTTTACGCGCAAATTACTCAGAATTTGCTCATATATTTATGAACGTTTCATGAATGAGGCCCAGTAACTCTTTAACATCAAGCAAGTCACATAAGTAACAGTCGCGTGCACAGTCTATTCTCTGAAAATCTAAAATCATTCAGATATTGTGTGCCGTTGCGATATGCATATCGCAATATTTTGATACATTGTGCAGCCCTAATTAGGACATGATAATGTTATGCCTGATCGGTGTGTAATTATACTAATTATACTATAATATATTGGATATGCTGCTGATGGCAAACTGCATGATGAAATGTCTTTCGAACAGTGTACTAGGTTTGATCCTAAAGCACAAACATCACCAGTTCTGAACGCATGAAGAATGTGCTCTGCGAGGTCATTCGCTTCAGAGTTGTGATGGTGGCTTGGTGCCATGTAAACTCTTCCAAAGAACCTGAAGCTTTGAGCAGAAATGAAGCCGCTGGCGTCCTGTAGTGACGGATATAAGCGTGGCCATATACGGTCAGACGCGGCTGCTGGTGTAAACACTGACCGTCAGTGAAAACGCTGAGGAATGTCAGGGAGGGCAGGACAGATTCCTGAGACTGGAATGTTTTCCTTCATTCAGGGCAGCCAGTTTTTAAGTTCACTGAAATGAAAAAAAGCCTTAAAATGATGACTTTCAAATATACTGCGCTGTTGAAAGGCTATAATCACTCGTTTGATCACTAGACATTGAGGAATAATAAAGATATCAGTAGCTGAACTTCATTCACTTAGTAGAAAGATGCCATTGGTCATACTCAAAGTATACCGTCTTGTTTCTACATTCATTTGGAGATTCAGTGTGAAAATATGTTTATGAGATTTTTTTCTGTGGATGTGTTGTAGGTGACTCGTATGATGTGTGCGCGATCTGTCTGGACGAGTATGAGGAGGGCGAGAAGCTGCGGGTCCTGCCCTGCTCACACGGTGAGTGTCTCGCGCTTCACTTCAGCTGTGATGGATTTAAAGACAGATGTTCTGGATTCAGATCAAGTTTTGCTCTATCTGCAGTCTCGCTTGATTACCATAGAAAACTAAATTACAATAGAAAAGCAAAATTTTGTGGTAAAATCGATGTAGTTGCAGAATTTATAAAGAAATACAATTAATTAAATGAAGGCATTGTGAAAACATATATCTAATATATATATATATATATATATATATATATATATATATATATATATATATATATATATATATATATATATATACACACACACACACACACTCACCTAAAGGATTATTAGGAACACCTGTTCAATTTCTCATTAATGCAATTATCTAATCAACCAATAACATGGCAGTTGCTTCAATGCATTTAGGGGTGTGGTCCTGGTCAAGACAAACTCCTGAACTCCAAACTGAATGTCAGAATGGGAAAGAAAGGTGATTTAAGCAATTTTGAGCGTGGCATGGTTGTTGGTGCCAGACGGGCCGGTCTGAGTATTTCATAATCTGCTCAGTTACTGGAATTTTCACGCACAACCATTTCTAGGGTTTACAAAGAATGGTGTGAAAAGGGAAAAACATCCAGTATGGCAGTCCTGTGGGCGAAAATGCCTTGTTGATGCTAGAGTTCAGGAGAATGGGCCGACTGATTCAAGCTGATAGAAGAGAAACTTTGACTGAAATAACCTCTCGTTACAATCGAGGTATGCAGCAAAGCATTTGTGGAGCCACAACACGCACAACCTTGAGGCGGATGGGCTACAACAGCAGAAGACCCCACCGGGTGCCACTCATCTCCACTACAAATAGGAAAAAGAGGCTACAATTTGCACAAGCTCACCAAAATTGGACAGTTGAAGACTGGAAAAATGTTGCCTGGTCTGATGAGTCTCGATTTCTGTTGAGACATTCCGATGGTAGAGTCAGAATTTGGCATAAACAGAATGAGAACATGGATGCATCATGCCATGTTACCACTGTGCAGGCTGGTGGTGGTGGTGTAATGGTGTGGGGGATGTTTTCTTGGCACACTTTAGGCCCCTTAGTGCCAATTGGGCATCGTTTAAATGCCACGGCCTACCTGAGCATTGTTTCTGACCATGTCCATCCCTTTATGACCACCATGTACCCATCCTCTGACAGCTACTTCCAGCAGGATAATGCACCATGTCACAAAGCTCGAATCATTTCAAATTGGTTTCTTGAACATGACAATGAGTTCACTGTACTAAAATGGCCCCCACAGTCACCAGATCTCAACCCAATAGAGCATCTTTGGGATGTGGTGGAACGGGAGCTTCGTGCCCTGGATGTGCATCCCACAAATCTCCATCAACTGCACGATGCTATCCTATCAATACGGGCCAACATTTCTAAAGAATGCTTTCAGCACCTTGTTGAATCAATGCCACGTAGAATTAAGGCAGTTCTGAAGGCGAAAGGGGGTTGTTAGATTTTGGTGTATTTGGCCGAGCAGTCGTTTGGGTGGCTCGCCAATGTATTCGATTTCTCCAATACATAAAATAAGTAAGCTTGACCAGAGTTCTTGTGGGGAGAAGAATTTATTGAACGTTTGTAGTGTAGCAGTCTTTCAGCATCGATGTTATCATGCCGCCCTTCAACATCTTAACCCAACGTTCTGTGTTCTGAGACAGAACTTTATACAGGGTAGACAAAGGGCTTTAGACAAAGGGAAACTGTTAGGACCTCCCACAGGAGATCGTTCTTACACACCCCAAACGTTCCTGCCATCAGTCCTGATCCAATCAGCATAACAGTGACATTCAAATGCATAGATGCTAATCCAATCACTCATGGGCTCCAAGGGCCATTAAAGACAAATGGTGCTCATTTTACAAACAGGAACTGGCCTGGAAGATTTGCATACAAAATCTATCAGGGTCAAACACAGTATTAGTATGGTGTTCCTAATAATCCTAATATGGTGGTTAGGTGCATTTTTCTCGGTGTACACAATACCTTCTTCAGGAAGAAAAGAGAGAAATATATGAGAAATAAACGTTTTTATGTCAAAATTACTCAATATAGTCGGACGAACAGCTTGTCGTGACGGCTCGCACTTAGGAATGCAGCGTGTGTGAACGTGCTTATGGCGCGCCCCCCTTATAAGGGAGAGCTGAGAAAAAGTTTTACAGAAATAAAGCCATAAAAGGCTTAAAATAAGTTAAATCTTTAGCATAAACCAGCGAAAAGTGAGGAAATATGCTCAGTAATATATGTAGAAAAGATTTAGAGAGAAAATACATTTATTTAAGAGATAGTTCAACGATCCAATCAATTCCCGAAGGACGAAATCAAGCCTCGCCCTACATTTTTTTCTAATTTCCAAGGGGGTAATCCAGCCCCCGGAAAGCGTACCTTCCATAGGGGCAGCCATTGCTAACCAAGCCATCACCTGCTGTTAGCATCCCATTGACTCCCATTCATTATCTTTACATCTGAGGCGTTTAAAGACTCCATTCGTCCATTGTTGATTGCTAAACAAACATGACAATGTATAAAAGGCTCCATTACCTTGTATATTACACTATCGCCCCGTTGAAGGTGTTTTTGTAAAATATAGGCTAACGATTGCGTCATAACCACGCGACTGTGTCGCGTTGTTGAGCAAATTACCGTATAGACCCGAGGAGAAGCTCGTAGGCAATCTTTTACAGTCTATGAGGCACAGTACACTCAGCCATCAGGAAGTGAGTGCTTCTAACTGACTTCACTTTTCACTGTGGAAGTCTATGGGGTCGCTGTGTCCATTTCTTTTACTGTCTATGCTAATTTCAGAAGCCGTTTCACTCGGCTATACGTCACAATAAGGAGAAAAAGACGATCTCAACTTCCGTTTCACGCCGACTTTAAATAAAAAGAAAAACAAGTTACAAGCTAAATTAAACTGGTTTGCCCATGTATATAATATTAGTAGGTATAAAGATTACTTATTAAAATGAGTGCAACTTTTTGATAATTTATTTGACATTTATTATAAATTAACTAAATTTTACTCATTTTAAATGCATCTTAAAGGGAGAGTTCCACCTAAAATGAACATTAAGTCATCATTTACTCACCCTGGTGTTGTTGTAATGCTGTACGCCAAAGGAGAATATTTATAAACAGCCCTCTCGCACTCGTCCATATAATGGCAGTGAATAGTAACCAGCATCAAGCTTTTTAAAAGAGACACAAAAGTATCACAGAATGGACGTGTCGTATATTCCAGGTGTTCTGGAGGTTTATGATAGGGTTTGGTGAAAAACAAACTGAAATCTAATGCATTATTAAATGAAATTCCTGACCTTGGCCGTTGGTCTTCTGGTTGCATTACACTGCCATTACATGGATGAGTGAGCAGAACATTTTTAAATCCATAAAAGAAAGCACGGAGCATCACATTACAACAACGTCAGGGTGAGTAAATTACTTTGTTTTAGGGTAAACTATCCCTTTAAGATACATTTAAAGTTAGTTGAATTGTTAAATGAGTTATGAATAAATGAAAAGGATTATCATGCTTGTCAGTATCTCGTACTAACTCTCTCTGCACCGATCATCAGCCTATCACTGCAAGTGTGTTGACCCGTGGCTGACCAAAACCAAGAAGACATGTCCGGTGTGCAAGCAGAAGGTCGTGCCGTCCGACGGCGACTCCGACTCGGAGTCCGACTCCGGCGACGAGGAGAACGAGGTTTCGGAGAACACACCCCTGCTGCGATCTCTGGCCTCTACTAGCGCCCATTCCTTCGGCACCATGTCCGGCTCGCCGTCCCAGCACGACGTGGAGTCGTCGGACTACGACGAACACAGCGACACCAGCGACAGTGAGGAGGAGGTCACGGTGGAAACGGTCGTCGTGCAGCTGCAGCAGGGCCGTCCCGACGACATGGAGGCCGACGCGTAAACGCAGACTCTTCAGAGAGATTCCCATACATTTCACAATCACTCAGTTTATCCGTCAGAATTTAGCAAAGTTTGATACAAATCACGATTTCCCCTCTAAAGATGCTGCGAAATTTACTACGCACCAACCTCCGCAGATGAACGCCACCCCTGGGAATGTAATCCGTGCTTTCGGACTCATCCCATTGCAAACAACTGCATGTTTTATACGACGCAATGACACTTTATGATCCACACGTCGACAGGACGTCAGATTTAGTTCGATCATTAACAGTGGAAGCGTTCTAATATCAGTCACTCACAAGAGATCTTAGTTTAACATCATTTATGTACTGTAAGTAGGAAATAAGTTGGTAAGTAGGAGTTGGAGGAATTAGTTTTTGATAACACAACATGAACTGTTACTAATGTCTGATTGCCTTTTAATGTTTACTGTAAATATCTCTTTCTGCTCACCCTCGTTTATAAGTAGTCTATATTCATTTCTCTTCATGAATAAATTACTACACCTTTTGGTGGTTTGGTCTCAGTTTCTCATCTGTCATACAAACACAAGTGGACCTATACGGGGAAAAGGTTTTTTACATTTTTATGTGCAAAAATGGTCCTCAGAGAAATGTTGTGTGCAATAAAACTTTATATTTTCAATTTTTGTGCTATAAACCCTACCACATTTTAGCTTACAACCATGTGTGAACCATTTTTGGTAGAATTTCCTTAAAGTCTGTGTTGTTCATTACTGGATATCTAATGAAACAGGTGTGTGTTGCCTAGGGGTGTATTGATACATCAATGCCACAAGTCATGGTTCATGATTCACTTATAACTTAAATTATTGCTGTTGTTATTATTAACTTATTAACTTTATACATTGCTTCTTGTTTTCTTTAGAGCAGTTAGCATACCGGAGTAAACTAAAATGAAATAAATGCCTCCAATGTAGACTAGATAGAAATGTAATTATTTTACCATTTACCATAATGTAAAAAAAAAAAAAAAAGCACATTTATTTAATAAAAATTGATGACACACACACGTAATGTCCCACTGTAGCCTATTTAAACACATACATTGTATGAATATGACTGCTGATGAATAAACAGGCCTATAATTTAAAGCAATTAAATAGCCACCACGCTAATCTGAAAATAAACAAAATAAAGTGGCATTTTGGGCTTATGGAAACAACAGTTACCATGGCGAATACACAATACGTCATTAATGAAACATGAAAACTGCTCCTGATGAACAGAATGAACATCATACCTGCTGCATGCCTTCCCAGCTAACATACGTCGAACCAGTTACGGGATTTATTGGTACTTTACTTTTATTTCATGACTTACGAATTGACAACGAAACGTTGCATGCTCATGAAGTGATATACAGCGCGCGCGGCCGAATTTGCGCGTGTAACGTTAATTTAAGAGTGCGCTACGAGAGCTGCATAACGGCTGACAGGACATGGAAGCGGTTTCCTGAGGTGAGAATTTTTTTTATTTCGTAACAAGCTACGAAAATGTTGCTGGGACTTCAAGGTAGCTTTTAGCCAACCTGGCTAAATGGGGAATCTGGTGGTTTGTCATTCCACCGTGCAGCTTGAGCGATCACCTAACGTGACATGAAATTGAAGACAAAAGTTAGTGTATATTTAGTAAATAATATTTTGTAAAAACATAACTCTTATTAGTTGTTAAAAGTGTATTAATTACCATTTAATCAAATGTCAAGGAAGAAAAAAATAATTTTGTGGCATAAGGTGACACGAGGGCTGGGGCACGTTCAGTTCGACATGATCGTATCGCGGTTTTTCGGTTCGGTTTGAATATCGCCACATTAACACTTGGGTAGAAAGTAGGGCTGCATGATATATCGAAATTATCATAATATTGCAAATGTACTTATCGTAATGGCTTACGATAACAATGATTTTAATACTTCAAAAGATTACAAGTCTATGTGACATGCTTAGTTATTAAATGCAATAAGCGAAGTAGTCGCCACCATTCGGACAGCGCATGATCCAGAATTCAGTTCTCTTCCACAGCTTATATGGCCATACACACACTGTGAAGACTAAGTAGTGTTTTGTTTTTACATTTGATCATTCAATTTCTGTTAAATTAGCCTAATGTAGGCCCGGTTTACACTGACGTTAAAATGACACTTTATATGCAACGCTATAGTAAAACTCTGCTGGGTCAGTGTGTCAAATGTTATATTTGTGTAGAAAGGCAAACATAAATAGTGATCCTAAAGATTAAATGTCACTGTTTAATAATCCAGTTTTGTAGAAGAGGGTCAAAATGAAAATTTTCACCTGAGATTTGGAGCCAAATTACAGGGGTGTAAAAATGACTTTAGAAAGATGACAGTATCATTATTTTATTTTCACACAGAGATTGGTAGGTCTATTAGTGAAATCCATAGACTCGAATCAATCTTTTTTGCATTATATGCCAACGGTGACCGTTCAAAAATGGGGAAAGCGCACTTGTGTTTTTTGCCCCAAGTTTGAATGTCTAACTCAAGAAGTATTAAAGTTATCTTAATATTCTTTTAGATTCTGGTCCTTAAACTTTTCTTTTAGTTTCTTCATTTTAAAAGGCCCTCGATGGTTCAGTCCCAGAGCTATGGAGATGTAAATGTGGCTCCATGAGTCAATTGTACACATTTTCAGTGGCCAAAAACCAAATGTGTGTCTTTGCATACAGCTGGTGCTCATTTCATTTAAAGATGAATATCTGAAGAACAAATAATGTTTAAACTAGAAATGTGTATGTTCCATAGTTTGCATGCCTGTAACTCTAAAAGTATTCAAGATATCTTAATATCCTTGTAGATTCTCATTCTTAAATCAAGGTTTCTTTTGGAATCCTTATTTTCAAGGCCCAATATAGTTCAATCCCATAGATATGAAGATCTCAAAGCAGCTCCATGTTCAAGATGTTGAATTTGACCCAGTTTCAGTGGTCAAGAACCAAATGTCTCTTCACAGCTGATACTTTTTTCTTTTAAAGAGGAATACCTGAACAAAAAAAATAGCATAGAAAAACACAAGATACATTTCTTGTTTCAATCAGCTCAACTGCATAGAACATTCCTGTCTAAGTGCCAAAAAAATTTTCTTTTTCTAAAAGTTTGCATGCCTGTAGCTCAAAGTATTCAAGATATCTTAAAGGTCCCGTTCTTCGTGTTTTTTTGAAGATTTGATTGTGTTTACAGTGTGCAATATAACGTGTTCATGTTTCGCGTGTAAAAAAAACAAAAAAAAAAAACAGTATTTTTCACACAATGTACTTATCTGTATACCGCTGTTTTCACTGTCCTAAAAACGGCTGATGACTTCCTTTATTCTATGAAGTCCCTCCTTCAGAAATACGTAACGAGTTCTGATTGTGCCAGCGGTTCCGTGTTGGGATTTGACCGCAGCTTAGCGAACGTGGCACGGTTCCTGTGTTGTGATTTGACAGCAGCTTAGCGCACGTGGAAAGGTCACGCCTCTTAACGGGAGATGTATGCGCTCAATGATCTCTACAGCGTCCCTGGGAAAGCCAAACAAAGGTGATTTGACTCCGGGATGAAAATAACAGCGTCTCGACGACATGGCGACAAACACACTCAAACGCAACACTTCCTTTTCTCCACGCGACACGTCCTCTTCTCCACGTGGGACAGCAACAAGACCACGCCCCCTTTTTTCGCGTATTCTTGTGGGCGGAGGTTAGTCTGTTCTACTGTTCTACTGACGTCATTTATGAAGGAAGTACCAGGATGTAGTCCAAGCCGGCCGTTCGCTGTAGGCTTTGAAAGGGAACTTCTGTTAAATAAAATATCTCGCTTGGCATTGAACTTTGAGCTTTATCATTTTACAGGTATTATTTATGCTCTAACAGCAACATTACACACTAACTAAAGTTTGAACAATGGGATCATGAAGAACGGGACCTTTAATAGCCTTCTAGATTCTCATTCTTAAAGGATTAGTTCACTTCAAAATGAAAATGCTGATATTTTACTCACCCCATCTCATCCAAGATGTTCATATCTTTCTTCAGTCGAAAAGAAATTAAGTTTGAGTTAAACATTCCAGGATTTTTTTCCACATCACAGACTTCAATGGCAACCAAAATGTTGAAGGTCCAAATCAATGCAGTTTCAAAGGAAGGGGTTCAGAGGCTCTGCGTGATCCCAGACGAGGAATAGGGCCTTCAGCTCGCCAGATTACGCAATCACGTCGGAAAGGTCACGCTATACGTAGGTGGAAGTACCGCCCCAGTGTTTAACAAAGCGCACATGCGAAGACTAATACAAACGTCCTATAGCAAAAAAAAAGAAAAAAAGTAAACCAACGATGTCGGACGATTTTGAAGTTGAAGATGGGAGTGTTTTTTGGTATAGGGCATTTGTATTAGTCTTTGCACGTTCTCTAGGGGCTGTACTTCCGCCTACGTCTAACCTAGGGATTGCGCTTAATTTTACTCACTCTCGCAAGTTTGGGGTTATTAGCGGGAAATTACTGCAAATGTTAATTATTAAATTAATCAACAAAGAGTAATCACTAGGCGTGCACCGATCCGATATTAGGATCGGATATCGGCCGCGATACTGACAAAATAGCTGGATCGGGGATCGGAAAAATGAACTGATCCACAAGCCGACCCAGGTGTTTTTTTTTCGTCGCAGCAGAACCTACGTCATTCGTCAGCTTCACGTGTCGCATGCTAGAAGCAACACGGAGCTAGCCAGAGAGTCGGCTGTGTGGAGATATTTCACGCTTGCCACGCCAACTAGTTCGTCGGCTGTTTGCAATGTCTGCAAAGTAACTTAAATGTTTCGAGGGGATGTGGTATTACTGCAAAGTCAGGGGCTTTCCAGCATTGATCATTTTTTGACGGCCGCCAAAGCTTAATTTGATGAGTTATTGTGATTTACGAGTGATATAGAATAGATGCTGCGCTTATGATCAGAGAGCTCCTCCCCCGCGCACACTCTCTGGGTCTTCAAAATAATCAGTGTTAGCTGTTAGCTCCCTCACATTTCACATATTAATCCAAATCAAAAGGTCGGAAGACCGAAACCATGTTGCACGTGACACATTCGGACAATTTTGTCCTTGAATTACCGCTGGGTGTGAATTGCGCTCAAAAAAGGTTGACTCTTCTCTGACCAGCTGACAAAGCATACTTTCAATAAACGGGAGACAAATTATATTCAGTTATGAAGTGTTTTCTGTGTGTTGACATCTTTCGCGATGTTCTAACAGACGGGATTCGCACACAACGCGTCTGCTAATGTCCGATTCGTGACCTAATGACTCCTTTGAACCGAATCATTTTAACGACTGGTTAGAACAACTGATCTGTCCAACACTGAACTCATGAATCAGTTTATTAATTTACTCAGAACGCATATGAAATGAGAACACAAGTGTACTTACCCAATTTAGCAAGAGTGGGCTTATAGCAAGAATTTCAGCTTATTTCTGTTGACAATGTGTAGTAAAATAAATAGGCCTAGCCTACAATCATTTAGACTGGAGTGAGGTGAAACCAGAACAAAGTTATTAGCTAGCTGATCATTTTTATTAAATTGCATATGGCAGAAAATTAGACTTTGTTCATTTGTAATGCTACTTTTTAATATTGATATGATTATATACCAAAACAATTATCTGTAGTGAACATTTATTTGGTAACTGTCAGATTACTATTGTATGTTTGACCAATACACTGTTTTTTGTTTCCACTGCTACATTTTATTTATTTAAAGAAGTTTGATTACATTCTATTTTAGATTTGAATGCACAATTGTTTTTTAAATAAATAAGAATTCAACACTTTACATACATCTGTTTTTTTGTCTTAGTTATGTTTAGTTAGTAAAGTCTGGTGCCTTTAGTCTCTTCAAGGAAGGTATAAGGTGGAAGATATACAGTTTATTATTAATTCAACAATAGTATCGGATCGGTATCGACAGATACACAAAGCCCAGGCATCGGTATCGGGACTGAAAAAGTCGGATCGGTGCACCCCTAGTAATCACATCAAATCAGGCATTTGGAAACGTTCTTGTGAGAAGTAATTTCAGCAATACTGCACGTCTCCCTTCTCTAGCTCAATTTGCAAATTGCTCCTGGCTTCAAAAGACAAATCGCACCTGCACTATAAAAGCAATCTGCACGCTTAGATTCAACACTTTCACTGTCGTTTCGGGAGAGCCGACGGTAATCACTTGCCCACGTCTTTTTAAACCTTGCCAATTTGAACATACAAGCGATTTTATAGCATTTTGTAATCCATGGTATGGGAGCTCTGAGAGTTTTCTTTGCGCTCATACCAACAACAAACAAGCCTAAAGAGCTTGCGCATTCCAAATTAAGTTGTTTTTCTTATTCAAATACACACAAAAATGTCCATCTTTAGTGAGTAGTCACAAACACCGTTGGTCATGTCTTTCGCAAATGTAAATAGTGCAATAGTAAGCGTGCAAATATTATGAAATCTAAACATCACTGGTTGAAATAGAACGCTGGCAATTTTGTTATATTTAAATATGATCTTATGTGCGTTGATTAGTGTTAAACGAAAATAAATGTCTAAATTAGATCGTTTGAATTATGCACTCACCTGTCAATCTCTTAGGCCCAATCCCATTTCTACCCCTTAGCCCTTCCCTTTCCTCTACCCCTTCGTTTTGTGCATTCACGTGAAGGGGTAGGTGTGTCTCAATTCTCTTTTGGCTGGAGTGGTAGGGGTAAGGGGAAGGGCCAGATAGCCCTTCAAAATGAAGAATACCGTTTCCCTCCACCGACTACCGTGCTGCTAGAATGTGTGCATGTTGCCACTCGAGATTGATCACTTGTGTCGCCTGGCTGCCAGTTTTTTCCGTAGCTTGCTAAACGCACTATTTGAGTGATGTGAACACAATAATAGTTAAAAAAAGATCTGGTCATCCTTCATAACACAGGCGATAATTGCGTCACGTATCGTCTATAAACTCTTGCGTTACCAAGACAACGACTGACTTGACATATAATGCATGATCGTTATTGCAGCACAGTAGAAAACTAAACCATATCCGTACCGGCCAGCTTGGATCAGCACGGAATAGAACGGTTAATAAGTGAAGTGAAGTGTGGCCAAGTATGGTGACCCATACTTGGAATTTGTGCTCTGCATTTAACCCATCCAAGTGCACACACACAGTAGTGAACACACACCCGGAGCAGTGGGCAGTTGGAGGTTCGGTGCCTTGCTCAAGGGTCTCACCTCAGTTGTGGTATTGAGGGTGGAGAAGGGAGCTGGTTATTCACTCCCCCCACCGACAATTCCTGCCGGACCTGAGACTCAAACCTGCAACCTTTCGGTTACAAGTCTCGCGACTAGTCTTGTATGTTCTGTATCATTCTGGATCATCTTAGGAAACTCTGGCTCATTCATTTTTGAACTGAAAACAAGCAAGTTTTATTAAGTCCAAATACAGCGCAAAACTGTTGGGAATGAGTAATTTGTTAAACGTGCTCGCAAACTATAGCCTGATTCATGTTAAATATAGCCTACGCACTTCATTGCGTATGGGTATGACGACGTGTGATGCAATAGTAGTGGTGTCCCATTTCTTAGGGGAATATTTTCACCCCTATGCCTTGCCACTCTGTTTCAAGGGGCAAGGGTAACGGGGGTAAATAGAATTGGGATTGGGCCTTAATGTCTTGTACAAGTCAGGAATGGCAAGTGATGCTTGGCAAGGTTTGATGGTTCTTCAACAGTTTTATAAACAAAGTAATTCCAAATTTCATGTCTACTCCCTTTATTAATGAGCAAAATCATGATATTGTACCGTTTTAAATAAAATATACTACCGCACATCCCTAGTCTAGCGTAACCTTTCCAACATGATTACACAATCCGTTTCGAGCCGCAGAGCAGCGCAAGATGAACAATTTAGGTTAAAAAGTATAAACATTTCAAATATTTTTTGACAATGACAGATGGTTTGGCTAGATAAGACCCTATTCCTCGTCTGGGATCACGCAGAGCCTCAGAAGCCCTTCCTTTGAAACTGCATTGATTTGGACCTTCAACATTTTGGTTGCCATTGAAGTCTATGATGTGGAGAAAAACCTCGACTGAAGAAAGACACAAACACCTTGGATGAGATGGGGGGTGAGTAAATTATCACCATTTTGAAGTTAACTAATCCTTTAATAAACTGTTCATTTGGAATCTTCATTTTCAAGGCCCTATATAGTTCAGTTCCATAGACGTTCAAATTGTTGAATTTTACCCATTTTCAATGGTCATAAACAAAATGTAGGTAGCTTTTTAAACAGCTGGTTTCATTTAAAGAGGAATGTCTGAAGAATTAAGAAGGAAACATTTCTAGTTTCAGTGTTTTCAAAACAACAACATGAAAAAGGCACATCAAGTCGAGGCACATTAACTTGCTCTCAAACATGTCAGGGAAAGACCCTGCAGTTCACGTTCAGAAGTTGTAGGGATGTTTTCTCAAAAAATAATTATGGTATCGCATTATTTAATGATCGCATTTTAGTGCAGCCCTGAAAGTTTCCAATTCCGTTTAAATGTAACGTTCAACAAAATGGTGGGAAAGGTGAAAATGATCAACTAAAAAAAAACATTCCCATTTCTGTGTGCATAAGACTTTGTTGTGTGAGATAAAACTACTAACATTTGTTTTCCATTAACGGTTTCCAATTTTTGTACAAACAAGACAAGTTTTAGTTTATCTAACTTTCAAAGATTCCTCATGAAATAACCCCTTTACAAATAACATGCAGCAAAAACACAAACCCGACAAGTAATTTGGTTGGAATAGATTTATTTAATTTGTCTGTAAACAAGGTGGTGAAATTAATTTATGGCATTTCTTGGTTTATGCATATGAAATCAGACATATCAGACTGTATCCAAGATGTATGAAAAGTGTACAGGGAAACAAGAAGTGAACCATAGTCAAAATATCCCACAAGGCCAGAGCTTTTGTAGACACTAGAAACCCGCGAAAGAAAGAACTGATCGAGTCATTTGGGAAGCTGTTCGAATCAAATAGCAACAGATTCTCTACATTATGGCACAGAATACACATTATGATTGGAGTGTCATACTTAACAGTGAACATTTGGACTTGATAAAACATCAAGTTGACAGACAGTTGTACCGCCGACGACTCGAAGGCGATTTATCCCACAGTCATGACACAGCATGGGTTCAATTCAATTCAAGTGTTGAAAGAGCTGATAAAACAAGATCCAAGTCTCATTCACGAGCAGAAGTTAGTGTTTTGTTGGTCAATGTAGTATGTAAGTAACCCAAAAATTGGTCCAATTGAAAAGAATTCAAACTGTATACTCCAAATACCCACTGTCTGAAATGGCAGTCGTCTTGGATATTAAAAAATATATTACATAAGCTAGCAAAATAAGTGCAATGGCGGAATGTCCATGAACATTCAATAGTGGGGTTGATGGGAGAAAATGCTACCTGCAGCCCAAAAATAGAGCTCGACCTCCACTCCATGAATGTTGGAAAGAAAGGGAAAGAACATGAATCTGTCATTCGGGAAGAGTCGCATCTACAACTAGAGCTGAAGCGTCAATGACCATAAACTTTGGGTGGAGGGAAAATAAAGGAAAGGACATTAGTTAGCGCAGACGGCATATTTAATTTAAAGCCAATTAAAAATGCCGCCCATCCTGACTAAGGTCCATTCGGTAGGCTCGGAGATATGTATACAGTCGACCTTCCCAGATTTGCTCTAGGAAGGGGAATTTGAGTTTAGCTCAAGCCCTTGGTAATAAACTAAACACCCAGAATGTTCGTTTTCTTTCCATGAATAAGCAGAAATGAGACGTGAAGTCTTCACACTTACATTTGGTCATGTTTAGCAATGGAATTGTAGTGCCAAAATGGGAACGAACACAATAAATGGACATATATGGGGTGGGGATGTAAAGAAATTGGGGATGGAACAAGTTGAAAACCAATAGATGAAGCAAATCTGGTCTAGAAAGGTTAGTGTTGGTAAGAATGAGCAGCTAGGTGGGCAGGTGTCTTAATATCCAGATTTCCTCAGGTAATCAGCCATGGTAAACGCTTTCTTGTTGAGCTGCCCTCCATGGATACCTTCCTTTCCCATGACTATAACCAATGCTGGAGTACACAAGGAAAAAAAACAAGAACAGAAATCAACAAACTTGAGGGGCGGGGGAAAAGAAAAGAAACAACTTTCCCAACTTAAAAAAAGGATGCAATTGTTGACACAAGATTCATTACCCTTCCTTGCCATTAAGATGTCCAAAAACTTTAAATGTGTTTCATGGGGGAAAAATGAATTCTTCACAGCTTATTTTGGAAACGTGGGTGACTTTCCCTCCCTAAATTTCACTACTTGATCAAGAAAAAGAAAGAAAAAAGAAGCTAAAACCCTGAATCTCTCAAGTATTTTGCCATTGAAAATGCCTTCTTATTCAAGCCGCCACCGTGGACGCCTTCTTTGCCCATTACAAGAACCAAGACTGAAAGAAAAAGACAGAGAAAGGAAGTTAAGAGGACAGGACAATCCCAGCCCTGGAGAAAAGCCAAACCAACATCAACAGGCTGAGATAGGACAGAATAAAAAGCAGAAAGAGATCAAGAGCACATGCATGCACAGTGAAAGATTAGAGGAAACGCCTTGATTTAGATACTTCTAACACTTAATAACTTTCATTAACATTTTACAAATTCTGCAAGGTTTGTGGCACTGATTATTGAAAAAAATAAAGCTTTGTTTGAGGCACTTAAGGGTCATCAGGAGATTTAGAGATTGATGGATAGATACGATTGGATGGGTGAGTGGATGGATGGATGGATGAATGGATGGGTGGACGGATGGATGAATGAATGGATGGATAGATGAATTAATTAATTAATGGGTGGACGGATGAATGGATGGAGGAATAGATGAATGAATGGGTGGATCAATGAATGGGTGGGTGGGCGTTTTTGAAGGAAGTCCTATGCTCATCAAGCCAGCATTTATTTGATTTAAAAAAGAAAAAAGTAATATTGTGAAATACTATTCCAATTTAAAATAATGGTTTTCTATTTTAATATACTTAAAAATATAATTTATTCCTGGGATCAAAGCTGAATTTTCAGCATCATTACTCCAGTCTTCAGTGTCACATGATCCTCCAGAAATCCATTCTGATATGATGATTTATCGCTGTTGGAAATCTTTTCTAACAATATACAATTTTACCATCACTTTATCAATTTAACATCCTTGCTGAATAAAAGCATTCATTTCTTTAAAATATTTTTTTTTTTAAATGAATAAAATGGCTGACCCCAAACCCTAAAAAAAAAGTTCCCAAACTTTTGATCGGTACAGTACAAGTTAATAACTGATGACAGGCCACAAAATTATTATTAAAATTAATGCATACCCAAGGTGGTAATGTAGCATTAATGCATTATCAATTATCCCCCTTATACCATGATCCCCACATCTCAAGATTTCGCATCTATGGAGATACCGAAAGCAACACGTAAACACTATCCCGTTTCCTGGTTCTTGCTGTTGTAGGGCTGTTTGAAACCGATGAAATGTGTACGCTGAGATATAATGAAAGTTATTATAGTGTTATCATTTAGATCAGGTCTATTGGTCCAGCATTTCTCCAATTCATTTGAACATTTAAACTCAAGCATGTGAAATCAAAATGCAGGAAAGTAGGAAAGCAGGTTTAGTTCCTCTCCTCAATACATGCCGTGAGGTTTATGAAAGAGATTGATTCATGAAGAACAGTTTTATTTTAGGAAACAGGAAATCCGCTCACATTTTAAAGAGCAGCAGAGCCAAAGATGCGTGTGAGATCAGCAGAAACGCATGAAGATGAGAGGGAATGTACCTCGATGGGTCTCGTGAGCTAATGGAAAGTGGCTTTAGATGCCCCGTGCTGGCAAATGCACAGTTCTCAAAGAAATGCTTGGGTCATATTCCAGCCAAAAAATAAAATTAAGCCCATTTAGCCTGATTCCCACCATGTTACAAAAACAACAACAAACCCCCCCCCCCCAAAAATTCCTTATTTTCATTATTTATATTACACTAATGTGGACACTTGAGCTAATTTCAATTACAAAGGCTACTACAGAAAGGGGCAGGATTTAAAATGTGTTAAACAAAATAAAACATTATAATTTCAACCTAAACAGTTCACCCAAACTCCAGGGGCCTATACCACGAAACTGCTTTAGCTGGCTAGCCAGATATGTTTAAGCTTAGTTTGTGCCAATCCTGGGTTTTTGGTACCATTAAAGGGGTTTGGCTTTTAGCAGTGTTCAACTCCATAGTAACTTGCGCTCCACGGCTAACCTGCTCCAGGGCAGGATGTGTTCCAGGAAAAAGATCTCAAACCGAAATTGGACCAATTAAAGGGTCACATCTCTGATGCAGTAAATTAAAAAATAAACGAATTTTCCAACTCCCCTTGAGTTTAACAGTTGAGTTACCGTTTTTGAACCCATTCAGCCGATCTCCGGGTCTGGCAGTAGCACTTTTAGCATAGGTCATTGAATCTGATTAGACCGTTAGCATCGCGCTCAAAAAAAAAAAAAAAGACCAAAGACTTTCGATATTTTTCCTATTTAAAATTTGACTCTTCTGTAGTTACATTATGTACTAAGATTTTCTAGGCCGATATGGCTAGGAACTATACTCTCATTCCTGCGTAATAATCAAGGAACTTTGCTGCCGTACCATGGATGCAGCGGTGCAATGATATTACGCAGCGCCTGAAAGAAAAGCCCCTAGCATGCTCAAGAATGAGTGTAATGGAAGTCACTCGCTGTCACTCCATATCAGCCTAGAAAAATCGCAACTCTTCATTTTCCGTCTGTCAAATATTAAATTGGAAAAATATCGAAACTCTTTGGTCTTTTGAGCGAGATACTAACGGTCTAATCAGATACAATGATCTATGCTAAGCTATGGAAAACAAGCCTATTTAAAAATAAAATTTAAATATTGGAGTGTTCCTTTAAGTTGTCCTCCATCATAGACGGTTCTTTTCTTGCTGTATAAATTTGTTTAAATTCTTAATATTTTTCAATCATGTAATATTCTGCAGAAGAGGGAAGTGCATTTTGCTGCTTCTCTCGCGATAAGTGAATCACAGTTTTACTGATCCACAGCATGTGATTGGCTGTTCACTACTAATGTCACAGCTAAACTCAGGATCAAAGCCTGAGTTGACAGAGAAAGTTGATGATCAGCATCACGGGACCAACAAAGCCTGAATTGATAGGTTTGAGTTTGTTAAACTACCATCATGATACAGACCCCAGGTGTCTCTGAAACACCAAATGCTAAAGGATTCAATGGCATTTGGCTCTTAAAACCATTAAACAGGATGCATGAATTTCATGAAGATATATTGAGGAAAGGTTGACATCTAAATTGCTATATTATCTATCTACCACTAAAAAAAAACTGAACCAGTGTAAGAAAGGATGTGTACCTTTGGCCGCTTTACCGACAGTGATGTTGTATGTTGGCTCTCCTCCCTGACTCTTTGTCCTGATGTCCATTGTCCAATCACTGTCCACATGGAGGCTGTCTCGGATAACAGAGCACTTCTTTGAGCCCAAGGTCAGGCCGTTGGTGAAGAAACTTTGTCGGTCTTTCCCTACTAGGACGTCGATTTCTGTTGGCTGATAATAGAGAAAATAACAGCATATTAAATATTAACAGCATCTTGTCTAGTGTTTTTCAGTTTAACATGGATTAATGAACAGCCAAATGCAAAGCGACAACTGTAGATGGGCACTGGTAGAGAAGCACGATGCACAATGGAGAGATCCATGCAGGTCATCTAGACAAACTAAGAGACTTTGCATTCAGTGAGGCTAGTAAGTACGGTTTTTGAGTCATGGATCGGATTAGGGCTGGACGATTAATCTAAAAAGTAATCAAAACCGAAATAATTTTCCCATGCCGGTTATTTCGGTTTTAGTCACGTGACTCCGCCCCATCAGTCACATCAAGTGCAGTTTGCAGGCACACTGAAATATTCAGGAGCTGTTATCTTTGTTTTTAAAAGTCTGGATGCTCAGAATTACTATGGTAATTGCATTTTTTACACAGTTTATACAGACAAGTTCAATCGCAGTCAATTAAATGCATTTAAACAAGAGGCAACCTCTCCATTTCTCTTGAAGCCAATACAGAAGTGACTTAAACTGCAATTCATCGACTGACTGGCTGCTAGGGACAGGCTCCAGAAGGGAGCAGAATCTCATTGAGCCCCGTGTTAAAATGCCCAACTTTAAAGCAGAACACATGTTTAGGGCTGAAACGAGTCATCGAGTTACTCGATTACAAAAATTCCTCGAGGCAAAAATACTGCCTCGAAGCCTCGTTAAATTCCTATGACGCGCACTATACGCACAGGGATCTGATTCACACGGGCCGCTGTTCAATGTTCAGGAAGCACACCATAGCGCGTGATACAATTTGAATTTAGTTGGCACGATGGAGGAGAGTAAAGATGTCCATAAACGGCAGAGAATGTCTAAAGTTTGAGATCATTACATTCTTAAAAGAGAACAAGGTGCAATGTGTCTACTGCAAAGTAGACCTGGCACTCCACAGCAGTACGACTTCAATGTACAGGCTTAGGCTACGTTACTATTGATGTTCGCTGATTTTAATCCCATAATGTATTTGTAGCGATGTCGTGATGCGGTTTGACTAGATATGATGTTTTATGTAGCCACGCAACAATAATTTCAGCACGCATTCACTGTATACACCGGGACGTGATGCGATGCGATTTTTCAAACGGATGCTTCACCTAAAATGCACCGCAATGCAAGCCAAATGCAATGTATGTATTTCTGCCGTACCAAACTGCAAAGAAGCAACTGGTCTGACTGGGGCTCACTCTTCCTCACGCACACACACAGGTTGCTAGGTTACCATATCCATTTTTTTTTATATCTCATTTGTTTACATTAGGGATGTTAATGATTAATCGATGATCGATTAATTGTCGATAATACATTTAATCGATAAAACCTATCGATCATCGATTAATCAGGGTCACGCGCGTGCATGCTGCTCAACCGCGAAACATGTACTGTAAATCAGACACAAGGAATAAACTGTAAAACCATAGACTGTAAAAAGGGTCTGCGCAGTGCACGATGGTGACTGTGCGAGGGTACACGCAGCAAAAATGCCGTCATCGCAGAGTGCCAAGCGGATGAGGCACGTGTGGCGGAGCCAGGCGAAAGTATAAACAACGCTTAATGATGCGCGCGCCGGAACTCTGTTTGGGACCATTTTACAGCTAGAGTCACACCTTAATCTTGACTACAAGTTTGCATGTGCATTCGTAGCCTTTTGCTTTCTGCAAATGTAAGTTGTAATATTGTGTTTTTATTCTGTGTGGGCCTATCTCATGCATCTGGTTAAATACAGTAGTGAAGCGTGCCAGTGATCAGCATCAGTGCATGCAGCTCCAACAGCAATATGCACTTATACTAAACTTATAATGCCTATGATTGGGACTGTCATGTTACATATTATAAAGAGAACAATATTGTAATACATAGTTGTGAATTTACTGGGTCTAGTTGGTGTTTTCAGAGTGTTGTTTTAGGAATAGCGCGTCCACACATTCTGAAGAGCATGCATCTGAGGTGGAGTTGGTGACACGTTGACTTATTTAATAATCAAATATGAGTAAAAGTAATTTAATTAAATGATCAATCACATCAATTCATTTTACAATCCTATAGCTCTTTATTTAGATTAAAAACCCCTTCTCATTGCTTTAGTGAGGAACATGGCGTTTTGTCAGTGTTTGCACACCCCGTCATGCGGTCGGCTATAAGCCACTGCTGTAGACATGCAGTGTTAAGGCTAACAATTAATCGATTAATTGATCGTCAATTTAAACGACGATCGATCATGGAAATTTGTGTAAATTGACATCCCTAGTTTGCATTATATAAAGCCTTAAAGTAAGGATGCACCGATACCGATACCAGTACTCGGGTGTCGGTCCGATACTGTTGTGAAGTACTCGTAAAACTACCCCGATACAACCGCACCCGATACCACTTTATGGCAACGCATCTTCGGACGCTGAGCCGCGCGGAAAGTTACATAATTCGCCGTGCCAAGTGCAAACGACTGCCATAATGATTTCATTTTTGCCACGCGCACCCGAGCACTAGTGTGGACGCGGCGAGTATAAACCAAGCTTAACCGCTCGTGAGGCACATACCTCTCGGTAGGGAGTGCTGAAAGTGAAGGGCTGTTTAGTAGGGATGTGCGCAATGACTGGCCTAACCCTGGTAGTATTACAAGCAAGCTTAATTGTTATACTAGTTTGACGTGACATGGAAGAAAATGGAAAAGTTGTGTAAGCTTTCAAAATCCTCCTTCACCCGAGTAGAGATTTATCTGAAGCCTCCGCGAGCGCCAGAGAAAATCAACGCATGCAAAACCTGAGGTAAAATGAAATGATTTTGTTTTGCTGCAGATATACACTTTTCAAAATAATATATTAAATTTCAAGATATAACATTAAAACAACAGTAATTTCAACATATATATTTTAGTACAAAGGATATTATATATATATATATATATATATATATATATATATATATATATATATATATATATATATATATATATATATATATATATATATATATATATATATAAGCAATGTGCCAAAAAAATTTAAGCGACTAGTATTTTCAAAGTCGTCTTGCAGCAGCACTAAACATTTAATCGACTAATCTCGCACATCCCCAAGTTAGCTCAGTGTCACATTGTAGATGAAAACAGTAACCTGCTCATAGCTGATAATGCAGAGAAGCCTCTTTTCATCAAAAAGAACCTGCCACTCACTTTTCCGAAAAGGGCTGTATGGCTATGATAATTTAATTCAGTGGTTCTGCTACTATGTTGTGTGGTACTGGCATCCACTGAATGTTACAGGTTATATTTATGTGAAATGGGCAGCAGTGCCATGTTTGTTTAGGAAAACACCAAGTTGAATATTAAAATGTCAGCAACAGCATCAATTTGTGTATTTAGTTTGTTACAGTCAGAAAGTGAAAAACATCTGATGAAAATAAAACATTGTTAGAAGAACTGTAATGGTATTATTAAGTACTCGCATCAGTACTCTGTATCGGCAAGTCCCCAAATGTAAGTACTTGTACTGAAAAAAAAAGTGGTATCGGTGCATCCCTACCTTAAAGTTCTGCATAATTAAGGGCGTGGTCACTGAGTGACAGGTGGATTGCCATCTGTTAGTCATCACGTCACCTCAGCTCCAGCCACGTCCCGCCTTTTTGCCCATTTTCTGTTATCTGGGAGTGAAGCGCGATGACGCGCTACCAAGATGGCAACGGCCAGCTCGCCACTACTTTACGCTTCAAAACTGCTATTCAGAACCCTATGGGTGACTAAACGGACACTTCGTCCATATTTTTTTTACAGTCTACGGTTTAAAGGCTTCCCAGTTTGAACATTGCCGTATTCTTGAATGGTGTAAAATCGCTTCAAACATCTCCGTTCAGTGCTCGTGAGCGTTTTTCTGTGACATAGAGCTGAGCCATGTCGTGTCTCTGACAACGCGCGTGCCCTGAAGCCTGATCACTTTCACTTGCGTCCTCACAAAACTTTGTCAATTGTATGCGTTTTAAGGCCTGCCCGTTTGAACATTGAAGCGATTTTAGACCATCAGATGTGTATTATGTTGAACAGATATATTGTGACACACGAACACTCATACAGACAATAGCTCGCACATCAGCGCAGAGACTCACTGTCAACGTTGTCCTGTGATTTATCACTAAAGTAGCTTAGAAACTCAACCGTTATAACAGATTTGCACTTCGGCCGTGCGCATTTACATTCTGTGAGTGAGATCACCCCTGTGGGCGGGTTGAAAACATGCAGAACCAACTCCTACTACTGGCTGTAGTCTCTAGCCTCTGGCCAAAAAAACTAACAAAAAAAAAATCCACCGATGATGCAAATATCGTCATTTTGCGTCAGAGGATTTTTTCCAGAAATAAAATGCATAATTCTCTCGTCTCGGGGGATATGAGGGGGGAAAGTACGATAATTTGAATATACTACCGGGTTTCTACTGATACAAAGCTTAATGCTAAACCATCCCTTTAAAGTAACCCTTTAAAGTAACTACAAACCACAGTTTCATAATTAATAGAAACAGTTAGGGGTGTGACGGTTAGTATATAACCGTGAGACCGACGGTTATAGTTAAACACCGTCATTAGAACTCTATAACCGCCAAAACCGTGTTATTAAAATATTTTTTACAAACAAAAATTGTATCAGCTGACGAGGGAAACGGAGGCGGAGTTAGTGGTGCTTCGGAGGCTGCTACTGCTGCAGATGATTCGGGAGAGGTCTGTGCACCACCCCCTACCAAGAAGAGAAATCTTGGAGATCTCCTCAATAAACGGAGATCTCAAATCTCTGCCCCTTTGCCGATCAGAGCGCGCGCTGACACGGAGTTAACCCGCTATCTCCAAGAACAACAAATTGACTCAACGGCTAATCCACTAGCATGGTGGAGAGACAATGAAACGCGCTATCCGCTCTTGGCAAAATAGGCACGGAAATACATGTGTATTTGTGCTACAAGCACCGCATCAGAGCGAGTTTTCAGCACTGCGGGAAACATAGCTACCCCTGTCAGATCGTCACTGAAACCTAGTAAAGTGAACATGTTGGTGTTCCGGTCACGGAACTTGGAAAAAGATTAGGAATGTAAAATGTTAAAATTGTTTCCTGTATTTAGAATTTAAGTAGCCTACTTGTTTTAAAGGACTAGTTTACTGTGTGATTTATTTAAAACAAAGCATGTTCATTGCAAAGGTTTTTTTTGTTAAGGATTTGTTTACTGGGTGTTATAAATAAAGTTATAGCAAGTAGCTAATCAGTGTTCCCGATATATTGCATAGCCTACATTACATTCACTGTATTTGTTTATTAGCTTTCAATATCAACCGTTTTTAGGACATCTTCGGGCAGGATGTGAAAATTGATTATTAAAATAGTTTTTTTTAAATACAAATAGAAAAACATAAAATACCGGGATATATACCGTGTATCACCATTCAAACAAAAAATACAGAGATATTTTTTGGCCATATTGCCCAGCCCTAATCAGGACCCACAAATATTCCCACATTGCATTACTATACATTATATATACACACACACTAGTATAATGTAGTTCCGACACTAAAACTTTGTAAACTTGGAATTTCTCACATTGTACATTATTATTTTGGGTGAACTATACACAACACAGATGATCACCATCCACAATACATATTGTTGCGTTTTTGTATTGGGATATATTGTGACACGATATATTGTGACACGGTATATTGTTACACCCCTACTAGTCACATTAGCCAGGGCTCGACATTAAGCCTGTTCACATGCTTGTCCTTTGGACAAGTAAATCTGTCATTCACCTGTCCAAGTAAAAAATTTGCTTATCCAGATTTTTTTTTTTGTGTAAATATAATGTATTCTGAAGCAATATTCTCACCAGTGTTCAAGCAGCTTTGACATATTTAAATAGGCATATTTGTGATATTTTTACCTTTTTATAAAGGGCATTTTTCCATAATCTTATTAAATATAGGCTATGCTTCAGCTTTCATTTTATATTTTTTAATTTGATCTATAAATTAAAATTAGAATAAGACACTATAGGCTGTTACCAATCAAATTCAATTATTTACACTGGAAAATTACAACTGCATTACATAAGGTTATGAGATTATTTTATTATTTTTGAATATACAAATAAGAAATGTTGGAAAGATGAAACTAAACCACCAGTAGGTGGCAGCAGGTGACCATCTTAATGAGTGAGTCATTGAGTCAATTCGTTTGAACGGCTGATTCATTCAAGAATTAGTGGGCGGTCGTTTACGAATAGGTCATTGAATCTTTGATTCAACCGATTCATTCAAAATGCTGAATCATTCAGTAACACTATTGCTGTGAGATGCGTTACGTTTCTGTTGTGATCTTTGTTTGGAACCATTTTCGCTGCTGAAATAGAACAAAAACAGTCGATATTGCTTCTAAAATGTAAGTGAATTGTTTATGGAACGGTCATATGAAATCAGCGTCCTTTTCAGTCATGATGGCATTCAGGAAAACAACACTCTTGTTTGTGTGATGTTGCTTAACTGTATCATATGTTATAAATATAAAAACTACACAATTTTAACCGTGTATGTTAACTGAGTTCCTTTGTATGAGCGGCGCTCTTTTGTTTTCGATTTTCTCCTCGAGAGGCTGCCCCTTGTTAGCGTCAGTTTGTTTTATATTATCCACTATCAATCGCCACTTACACTAACAATGCAGAATCATTATTGCACTGTGGTGATTCCCTAGTTGTTTTTTTGACGTTTTAATCAGGATACTTGTCCGTCAGGCAAGTCAAATTCTTTTTCACTTGCCCCCTCAAAAAAATCCACTTGTCCCGGACAAGCGTTAATGTCGAGCCCTGCATTAGCTCAATTTTGCAGGGAAAAAGGGCCATCGTCAGTAGTGTAGCGACGCATGAAGCACAGCTCACACCGAAGCCAGTCAAAACAATACCCTTTCTGTTGGTCAACGCAGTGAATTTGTGTGACAAACTAGTACCAGTTGAGTAGGGAGTCTTGTCCCGATAAATTTCCCAATCAAACGCATTTCTAATAGGGCTGGGACAATAAATAAATTCTGAGATTTTCTGAATGCGACGTGATTCTCTCTTGAATCGATTCAGAGCTTAGTTTAACAGCAGATGGCGCTCTAGGCTAGTTTTTTTTAATGAAGTCTGAGAATGCACTTGCACCTTAAAATGCTTTTATGACGCAAGATTAATGTAAACAGCCCACTGCAAACCCCCTTGTGAATCACTTCAACTTGTATGAAATTTTATCGAAGGTTCAAGGGGTGTGTGTAAGGAATTGGAAGCAAGCACAGCCAATACGGCTGTTTCTAAAGCACGCAGCGCAATCTGCTGTTAAAAACTACGATCAGAATCATTTCTCGATTCACGATGCATTGATTTATTGTTCCAGCCCTAATTCCAACTGAAATTCCCACAAAATTTCACGAAGCCACAATTAATGCGGCCCACACCTTTAAGGTGTGTGAATCCGCATGAGCAACCCAATGCCAAATCTGTCACGTGGATTGCTTTTGAAAAATTGATTGTGACCTTGAAATATTGCTGAACACCAGTAAATGTGACCGCACCTTTGCTGAACTAGCAGACAACCCAACCCAACAGCTAGTCCATTTGGACTATTGGGCTCTATCATACACCCGGCGCAATGCGACGCCAGGCGTGACAAGTGTTTTCTGCTAGTTTCAGCCTGACGCAGTTCTCATTTTCACGTCCAACTCCACATTATTTAAAATATCAAATGAACTGGTGCCCATCTGTTCGCCCATGGGCGTGCTGGTCTGAAAACAAGGTGTGTTCAGGCGCATTGTTGGTGTGTTGCCATTTTGAGGAACTGAAACCGACTGCGCCATTGACCAACACAAACCTGTTCTAAAGTCAATAGTGCAGTATTTTGTGTGTTATTTAAAGGGCGTGTTAGTAATATGCGCCTATAGGCGGTGCACAACGCACGTACACTCTGATTATTACACACAGGGACGCGCAGCAGCACACAAACATGCTAAATATAAAAAATTAAAAGATTCCTTTCTGGAGAAGCATTCAGTCTTTCCGCTCGCATGTAAATAGGTATGTGATGGTGCGAGCGCAACTGGCTTTTAAAGGGAATGGGAGATGAGACTCTGATTGGTTTATTGCACGTTAAGCCCAAAACACACCCTTGATTCATTAAGAGACTAGGGACAACGCTTTTGGACCATGCGCGTGGCGCGCTGACTGTTTGTCCCGTCGTTAAACTAGTAAAAGTGGATTCGGACACGCCCTCAGTGCACCTGCGCCATGAGCTCAGATCTGTAAAATAGGGCCCGTGGTCTTCCAACAATGAAAGTATTGATATTCACACTGACAAACTACACTTGCTCCATTTTGATCATCAAGTTTGGATAGATGTGTATTTTTAGCATACTCTGAACATTTAAAGGGATATTTGTGGAATATGATGAAAGCAGATTTGTTCCTGCGTCCTTAAAAGGAACGTCTAGCTGGGAAACATTCTGCCTAACCCTCAAACTGGAATGCATTAATCACATTAAACATTGGCTTTATTTGTCAAATGCTGACAGATCAAGTCTGAACGTGCAGTTTTCTGATTGGGTTCATTGTCGTTTGTTCTGCATAACATCACAGCCGCTTTGTTTGTCCCTGAGGCCAAACCACTGAAGCAGCTTCCCATCGGAGAGAATCAGCATGCTGAGGTTATTTCCAGTCAGGTTTGGAAGCTCTGGTATGGCAATAGAACTCACTTTAACTTTAAACTCATTCTTGGCTTGCAACACAGGAAACTACGAGGAAAAAGCTGCTATCCCAAACCCGTATGACCGCCTGAGGCTGCCAAGCGTTAACAGAAGAGGTAGTACAGGTTTGGAACGTCATGAGGTGACTCAATTTAGGGCGAACTACAAGGAGACGCCTTACAAACACAATTTGATCCTCAGAAACTTTCACCTTTCTGAATTATTACCAAGGAGGTAGTTAAAAATTAACACTTTTCCAATCTCATTCCATTGCAGAAACAATACTCCTTCACCTTATAGCCATTGCATTCCCATGACTTTTCCAGTCTTTTATGAATTCTTTGAAACATCCAGACCTTCAAATCAGTTTTAAAATTCCCTAACATTTCCAGGTTTTTCACGGCCATCGGAACCCTGCAATAGGCTTTATGCCGAACGTCAGAATCAGAAAAGATGCAACCGGTTTTATAGAATACAGTAATTTGTCTGTGCAAAACCTGCAAATAAAGATAGATAGATCAGAATACTCATATAAGGTTATATGTCAGCTACAAATCTGTTGCATATTCACCCAAAATAATAAATTCTGTCATCATTCATTCATCCACATCGTTCCAAACATGTAGGATGGACTTTCTTCTGTGGAAGACCAAAGATGTTCCCTAGTATCCTGCATTAATGGAAGTAGGGCCCTATGATCTCTGCGATGCGGAAAACAGAGGAATAGCAGAATAGTCATAAAAACTGAATTTACTGTATAGCGTGGAACTTGTCAAATTTTTGATGAATATATAATAAACAGGCCAGTAAACTTAAGACTACTTATAGTATAGACTAGTGTCTGTGAATATTAAACCACAAAGCTCTTCACAGCAACCCGTCAAAATAAAAGTTCAGTTTAACCTGAAGAAATTATGTGTACAGAAATATATGAACAGTAGAATTTAGCTACGTCTCAATGTAACGCTTATAATAATAATAATAATTATTAAAAGTTTAATTTCATACAATTAAAATATAAATGTAGGCCTTCAGAAAACATTATTGGAATTTGAGTAAAACAAACATTTCATACAGCCCTAAATATGTTTTTTACTGATAAATCGTATACGTTTTATAATTTTAATTAATTAGACACGCTTTTAGATTACCAAAATGCAATTTAAACATTAAAATGGAAGTCCAAAAAAAAAAAGTGAAATGGAAAAAAAAAAACTATTTCATAGAATGGAAGTCAATGGCCAAACAAACCGTTTGGCTACCAACATTCTTTAAAATACCTTATTTTGTATTGCTAAGAAGAAAGAAAACCGTACATGTTTGGAACGGCATGAGAGAAAGACATACACTATATATATATATATATTTTTTTTTTGGGTGAACTATCCCTTTAACCTGTTGACAAATCTAAAACGAATGTATTCGATGTTTACACACTTTTAAAAGTAAGCCATCGAATGCGTTCATTAAGCTGGGGAAAGTACAGGACGGTGTGGTAAATAAGGCTGTTACTGGATGAATTAACACCCATTTATCGAGCGCCATCTTGGACTGGCAGGTACAGCGAACATCTCGTATTCTAGAAAGTCGTTACGCACATTCCGCGGCTGGATGACGCGTATATTCCCCTACACAAGTGCGTGAACGTAGTGATTCTCGAATCTGACCGGTCGATCGGATCGGCCTGTTTGCACAAACACCACCTCCCTCTTTATGACTACACACATTTCTATAAACCCTTTTTATAACGTCACAACGTCCTTAGTTTTAGCCAAATACATCCAGTTAACCTCGAGGATACAGTGACAAACTTAGCCTTAATACAATATAAAACATCCGACCAAAATGCGGTCTATGTAGGGAGCCTACTAGCTATCGAAACAGCATCCGTTCTCAGACTTCATGCAGCTGAAAGATTGCTGTCGTGTTAATAACGCGTATTTACCGTGATGTTTATGAACGTGCCCCCCTGCTGCGCTGCCCACACGTATTTAGAGTCCGAGTTGCACCCAACAATGGCGGAGTCCTGGCAGCTGCCGTCCGACATCAGGCTATCCACGTAGCTTTGCCACGACATGTTTGCCTTCTGATCTCAAACGCTCTCACACTGGCTCTGAAAAGACGGGACTGACACTCTTGTGCGGCCTCAGTTTGCGGTTTCCGTAAATTTGTGAGACTGTGAGTCCTGCACGCCCCCTTCTCCAATGTGAGTTTGAGCAGTAAAGAGTCCCGGCTGCACGGCGCTCTGGGTGTAGTCCCTTAAATATCCCTCCGCGCACAGCGGTCCATAGGACAAAGCGCGCGGATTGATATACACTCTCTGATTGGACGAACGAGTGTTTAGAAGGCACGTTGTGTATGAGAAAGTTAGTTAATGTGTGTAATATATTATTAAAATGCTGAAAACGTTTCTTCACTACTTATTGGATACTTCTTTTGTTATAAATATATTGTAGTATTTATTATAATTTTTTTATCCGTGCACATCCTTATTTATAATTTTTTTATTCAAATGTCCTCATAATCTTCAATCAAAATAATTTCCCCTCCCTCGTGCAACGACTGGCGCGAGGGCGGAGCAACCTGTCACTCAAATGAGATTGACCAATAGCAAACACTAGGACAAAATCGAGTCCCGCCCACTGATCTATATGACATAATTAATGTAAATCAGTTCCGCACTACATTTTTTCTTGTTCGAAAAGCAGTTTCACTCAAATACACCTCACTAAAACACTATTTGTTTCATATCTTATTTTATTTTGTTAAAGAGAACTTCACATATCCAGAGCTCGCCATTTTATGACATTTTTACGAGTCTTCCTTCAAACAAGTTTTTATAACAAAAGAGTTTTTATTACAAAGCTCCTCCGCCACGCCCTAGTCCTCGTGACAGCAGTGATTCATTTCAGCTGAAACGCCTCAGTGAGCTTTTGGGTGAAATCAAGAACTATTTGCTTAAATTGGAGTTGCCACACAGCTGGGCTATAAATCTGGTTATTTTGGCACACAGATGGACATCAAACTCGTCGAGTTTATTAACATCGTCTCTGACTGGAACATCCAACACTGACTATAATGAAAAGTGAGACGTTTGTTCTGAAACCACAAATAGCATAGCCTCTTATGACCTCTTATGGACGAATACTGTAATGACATAATTAGGAAGTCAGATTAAGTTTCAAACATTTTATTATAGTTATGTTTTTTTAGTATAGTAGATAGAGCTAGCTGGTCTTTTACATGTATTAATGCAGTATATGTTTTATTTATTTTGTTATATGTTTTATTAAAACGTTTAAAAAAAGATCTCAAGCACAATGTTTTGCTGCGCTAGCGACCTCTTGTGAATTAAAGGGACAGTGCACCCAAAAGATCTGTGAGCTCTGCTTGGTTACAAACATTCTTCTAAAATACGTTCAATTTGCGGATTAGCAACAGGAAAATCATATATGATCTATCCACTTTTGGCAGAGTTTCTGCCAAGACCTAGGAGTGTGCTAGAAATAACAGCTAGGTGTTTTTACTGTTTTACATCTTGTGACAACAACAGTCACAGCATTAATCCATTATTATCGGTTTCAGTCAACAGGAAAACTGTAGCAACACTCTAAAAACACTGGGTTTAAAACATTCCAATTTGAGTTGTTTTCAACCCAAGGGCTGGGTAAATATAGGACGAACACATGTTGGGTTAATTTTACCCAGCAAATTAGGTTGATTATTTAACCCAGCATAGTTTATTCATAGCTGATTTTACTATGATACTAGTTTATTTGTTTTACTTCATACATACATTAACTTTAATTCTCTAAACTAAAAAAAAAAAAATGCTCCAAACAAACACTGGCTCGCATGATAATTCCTTTATTTTCAATCATATTTTTCTGATCCAGGATCTGGGTAACACAAAAACTACCCAAACACTGGGTTGTAACCTCTGACCCAGGATCTGGGTAATACAAAAACTACCCAAACACTGGGTTGTAACCTCTGACCCAGGATCTGGGTAACACAAAAACTACCCAAACACTGGGTTGTTACGCCTGACCCAGGATCTGGGTAATACAAAAACTACCCAAACACTGGGTTGTAACGTCTGACCCAGGATCTGGGTAACACAAAAACTACCCAAACACTGGGTTGTTACGTCTGACCCAGGATCTGGGTAAAACAAAAACTACCCAAACACTGGGTTGTTACATCTGACCCAGGATCTGGGTAACACAAAAACTACCCAAACACTGGGTTGTTATGTCTGACCCAGGATCTGGGTAAAACAAAAACTACCCAAACACTGGGTTGTTACATCTGACCCAGGATCTGGGTAACACAAAAACTACCCAAACACTGGGTTGTTACGTCTGACCCAGGATCTGGGTAACACAAAAACTACCCTAAACACTGGGTTGTAACGTCTGACCCAGGATCTGGGTAACACAAAAACTACCCTAAACACTGGGTTGTAACGTCTGACCCAGGATCTGGGTAGTACAAAAACTACCCAAATACTGGGTTGTTACATCTGACCCAGGATCTGGGCAACACAAAAAAACTATCCAAACACTGGGTTGTTACGTCTGACCCAGGATCTGGGCAACACAAAAACTACTCAAACACTGGGTTGTTAGGTCTGACCCAGGATCTGGGTAACACAAACACTGGGTTGTTACGTCTGACCCAGGATCTGGGTAACGCAAAAACTACCCAAACACTGGGTTGTTACGCCTGACCCAGGATCTGGGTAACACAAAAACTACCCTAAACACTGGGTTGTAACGTCTGACCCAGGATCTGGGTAACACAAAAACTACCCTAAACACTGGGTTGTAACGTCTGACCCAGGATCTGGGTAATACAAAAACTACCCAAATACTGGGTTGTTACATCTGACCCAGGATCTGGGCAACACAAAAACTACCCAAACACTGGGTTGTTACGTCTGACCCAGGATCTGGGCAACACAAAAACTACCCAAACACTGGGTTGTTACGTCTGACCCAGGATCTGGGTAACACAAAAACTACCCAAACACTGGGTTGTTATATCTGACCCAGGATCTGGGCAACACAAAAACTACTCAAACACTGGGTTGTTAGGTCTGACCCAGGATCTGGGTAACACAAACACTGGGTTGTTACGTCTGACCCAGGATCTGGGTAACGCAAAAACTACCCAAACACTGGGTTGTTACGCCTGACCCAGGATCTGGGTAACACAAAACTACCCAAAACACTGGGTTGTTACGCCTGACCCAGGATCTGGGTAACACAAAACTACCCAAACGCTGGGTTGTTACGTCTGACCCAGGATCTGGGTAACACAAAACTACCCAAACACTGGGTTGTTACATCTGACCCAGGATCTGGGTAACACAAAAACTACCCAAACACTGGGTTGTTACGTCTGACCCAGGATCTGGGTAACACAAAACTACCCAAACACTGGGTTGTAATGTCTGACCCAGGATCTGGGTAACACACATCTGACCCAGGATCTGGGTAACACAAAAACTACCCAAACACTGGGTTGTTATGTCTGACCCGGAATCTGGGTAACACAAAAACTACTCAAACACTGGGTTGTTACATTTGACCCAAGATCTGGGCAACACAAAAACTACCCAAACACTGGGTTGTTACGTCTGACCCAGGATCTGGGTAACACAAAACTACCCAAACACTGGGTTGTAATGTCTGACCCAGGATCTGGGTAACACAAAAACTACCCAAACACTGGGTTGTTACATCTGACCCAGGATCTGGGTAACACAAAAACTACCCAAACACTGGGTTGTTATGTCTGACCCGGAATCTGGGTAACACAAAAACTACTCAAACACTGGGTTGTTACGTCTGACCCGGAATCTGGGTAACACAAAAACTACTCAAACACTGGGTTGTAATGTCTGACCCAGGATCTGGGTAACACAAAAACTACTCAAACACTGGGTTGTAACGTCTGACCGAGGATCTGAGTAACACAAAAACTACTCAAACATGTGGGTTGTTACGTCTGACCCAGGATCTGGGTAACACAAAAACTACTCAAACACTGGGTTGTAACGTCTGACCCAGAATCTGGGTAACACAAAAACTACTCAAACACTGGGTTGTAACGTCTGACCCAGGATCTGGGTAACACAAAAACTACTCAAACACTGGGTTGTAACGTCTGACCCAGGATCTGGGTAACACAAAAACTACTCAAACACTGGGTTGTAACGTCTGACCCAGGATCTGGGTAACACAAAAACTACTCAAACACTGGGTTGTTACGTCTGACCCAGAATCTGGGTAACACAAAAACTACTCAAACACTGGGTTGTAACGTCTGACCCAGGATCTGGGTAATACAAAAACTACTCAAATACTGGGTTGTTACATCTGACCCAGGATCTGGGCAACACAAAAAACTACCCAAACACTGGGTTGTTACATCTGACCCATGATCTGGGTAACACAAAAACTACCCAAACACTGGGTTGTTACGTCTGACCCATGATCTGGGTAACACAAAAACTACCCAAACACTGGGTTGTTATATCTGACCCAGGATCTGGGCAACACAAACACTGGATTGTTACGTCTGACCCAGGATCTGGGTAACACAAACACTGGGTTGTTACGTCTGACCCAGGATCTGGGTAACACAAAAACTACCCAAACACTGGGTTGTTACATCTGACCCAGGATCTGGGCAACACAAAAACTACCCAAACACTGGGTTGTTACATCTGACCCAGGATCTGGGCAACACAAAAACTACCCAAACACTGGGTTGTTACATCTGACCCAGGATCTGGGTAACACAAAAACTACCCAAACACTGGGTTGTTACATCTGACCCAGGATCTGGGCAACACAAAAACTACCCAAACACTGGGTTGTTACGTCTGACCCAGGATCTGGGTAACACAAAACTACCCAAACACTGGGTTGTAATGTCTGACCCAGGATCTGGGTAACACAAAAACTACCCAAACACTGGGTTGTTACATCTGACCCAGGATCTGGGCAACACAAAAACTACCCAAACACTGGGTTGTTACATCTGACCCAGGATCTGGGCAACACAAAAACTACCCAAACACTGGGTTGTTACGTCTGACCCAGGATCTGGGCAACACAAAAACTACCCAAACACTGGGTTGTTACGTCTGACCCAGGATCTGGGTAACACAAAAACTACCCAAACACTGGGTTGTTACATCTGACCCAGGATCTGGGCAACACAAAAACTACCCAAACACTGGGTTGTTACGTCTGACCCAGGATCTGGGTAACACAAAAACTACCCAAACACTGGGTTGTAATGTCTGACCCAGGATCTGGGCAACACAGAACTACCCAAACACTGGGTTGTTACGTCTGACCCAGGATCTGGGTAACACAAAAACTACCCAAACACTGGGTTGTTACGTCTGACCCGGAATCTGGGTAACACAAAAACTACTCAAACACTGGGTTGTAACGCCTGACCCAGGATCTGGGTAACACAAAACTACCCAAACACTGGGTTGTAACGTCTGACCCAGGATCTGGGTAACACAAAACTACCCAAACACTGGGTTGTAACGTCTGACCCAGGATCTGGGTAACACAAAAACTACTCAAACACTGGGTTGTAATGCCTGACCCAGGATCTGGGTAACACAAAACTACCCAAACACTGGGTTGTAACGTCTGACCCAGGATCTGGGTAACACAAAAACTACCCAAACACAGGGTTGTTACGTCTGACCCAGGATCTGGGTAACACAAAAACTACCCAAACACTGGGTTGTTACGTCTGACCCAGGATCTGGGTAACACAAAAACTACCCAAACACTGGGTTGTTACATCTGACCCAGGATCTGGGTAACACAAAACTACCCAAACACTGGGTTGTTACGTCTGACCCAGGATCTGGGTAACACAAAACTACCCAAACACTGGGTTGTTACGTCTGACCCAGGATCTGGGTAACACAAAAACTACCCAAACACTGGGTTGTTACATCTGACCCAGGATCTGGGTAACACAAAAACTACCCAAACACTGGGTTGTTACGTCTGACCCAGGATCTGGGTAACACAAAAACTACCCAAACACTGGGTTGTTACATCTGACCCAGGATCTGGGTAACACAAAACTACCCAAACACTGGGTTGTAATGTCTGACCCAGGATCTGGGTAACACAAAACTACCCAAACACTGGGTTGTAATGTCTGACCCAGGATCTGGGTAACACAAAAACTACCCAAAATATGTGAAATATTGTTCACAAAATCAATCTATTTTTAAAACCACTTTGAATTTACATTTGACTGAAAAATGTATAGTTACTGAGAGTCTTAGTCTTTAATAATAACTATAAAAAAATCCTGCAACGTTCATGTTTACCCACAAGGAGTCTTACATAACATTCATTGTGCAACACATGTTTACAGTGAAGGCCTGTACACTTCAGAAGACATGCATAGCTAATGCCTTAATTCCATAAATCATTGCTCCACGCTCTTTTCCAAGTATCCTCAGGGACTTCCTCCTCACATGTCAGTTCAATGAACCTTTTCAAACATGTAGGACTTTGTAAAAGAGTTTTTCATACTGATGATACTGTTTTGCATGCATCTCAATATGAAACTCGAAGTTTACAGGAAATGAGCAAGGAAACCCTATAGAAATCTTGCTATTTTTATAGATTTGTCAAACTAACCTGCAGCAAAAGTATCATCAAAAGGGATTTGAACTTTGGCCAAAAAACGTACGTAATCTTCCATTCAAAAGCTTAAATCACACTGATAACAACTCCCAGCCAGAATCAACCTGTCAAAGCCTTGAAAAAAAACCCGAACAACTTCCCGTTTGGATTTTAAATGCAAAGAAATTCCCTCCAAACCTTTTTTATATCTCGGAAAAGCTGTATGAACTGGACGAAACCGCAGCTAAAACAAAGAATGTCTGTATGTCTGGCCGTGACAAATAGCACCTGTCTTCAGACGACTGACTCAAAGCCCTCGTGTGGCTAAATGCAAACTGCTTTGAGAACAGCCAGCTAAAATAACAAGCGTGTCCCGTCCGCCACGGGACGGAGGCAAACACAATAAACAGTCATGTGTTGTGTAACTTCTGAGTGAATTCCCAAGTAACTTTTTGTTGATATTTTGGACTTTTATGAACAGAATTCTCTTTGAGGATTTACTGTTACTAAATCAACTATTTACTGAAGTAGGAAGGAGTTTTTAGAAAGCTCCATCTGTGTCTTCTCATATAAACGCTTGGCAAGTGTTTCCTTCAGTGTAGCACACTTTCCACTGCGGAGAGGACGGTCAAACTCGACAGCAAAACAAACACAGCCCCCTCTACTTATTGGAATATCATGCCTAAAATAATGAGCTGAACTAATAAACAAACTCCAGAAAGATGTTTCTGTCTGCACTGCATTCCTCCTCGCCCCCTGCGTGAACTTTTCCAGAAAGGCTAAACAAAGAACAAATTGTGTTTCGTAACCTGATTTTGCTACAAGGAAACAAATGCATCTATACGTATTCATTAAAAATAACATAAGTAATACATTTGCGTAATTATTCGTCTTTTTGTAGATGATAGTGAAATTAGTGCAAATGATGTCCTTAGGTCTGCATTGTCTATTAAAGGTGAAGTATTAAAATATAATTTATGTTTGCACCATAACATATTTGGTAGTGTCCTGTCTGCCTTTCCAAATTTACATAAAACCACCGGAATTTAACCAGCTGCATTTAACAAAAATAAATGAACCTTTTGACAGAAATTAATTATATTATATTATATTAATGATATTATATTATATTATACTATATTATTTTTCTCCTGTGTACAGTCCACACTGTGAATATATTATATTATATTAATTATATTATATTATATTATGTTAATTATATTTCTCCTGTGTACAGTGATTAAAATCCACACTGCGATTATTATATTAATTATATTATATATTATATTAATTATATTATATTTCTCCTGTGTACAGTGATTAAAATCCACACTGCAAATATATTATATTGTATTATATTATATTAATTATATTATACATTTATTATATTTCTCCTGTGTACAGTGATTAAAATCCACACTACAAATATATTATATTGTATTATATTATATTAATTATATTATACATTTATTATATTTCTCCTGTGTACAGTGATTAAAATCCACACTACAAATATATTATATTGTATTATATTATATTAATTATATTATACATTTATTATATTTCTCCTGTGTACAGTGATTAAAATCCACACTGTGAATATATTATATTATTTTATATTAATTATATTGTATTATATTAATTATATTATATTTGATTAATTATATTATATTATATTTCTCCTGTTTACAGTAATTAAAATCCACACTGCGATTATTATATTAATTATATTATATTAATTATATTATATATTAAATTATATTATATTTCTCCTGTGTACAGTGATTAAAATCCACACTGCAAATATATTATATTGTATTATATTATATTAATTATATTATATATTAAATTATATTATATTTCTCCTGTGTACAGTGATTAAAATCCACACTGCAAATATATTATATTGTATTATATTATATTAATTATATTATATATTAAATTATATTATATTTCTCCTGTGTACAGTGATTAAAATCCACACTGCAAATATATTATATTGTATTATATTATATTAATTATATTATATATTATATTTCTCTTGTGTACAGTGATTAAAACACACACTGCGATTATATATTATATTTCTCCTGTGTACAGTGATTAAAATCCACACTACGAATATATTATATTGTATTATATTATATTAATTATATTATATATTATATTTCTCCTGTGTACAGTGATTAAAATCCACACTACGAATATATTATATTGTATTATATTATATTAATTATATTATATATTATATTTCTCCTGTGTACAGTGATTAAAACCCACACTGCGATAATTTTATATAATATAATTATTATCATAATCACAGTACACAGGTGAACAAGCTAAATTAATTAATTATTAAAATAATAACAGTCCCAGAAGAAAATGTGTAATATTACGTTTTTTGGATGTGTGAAAAGTATTTATGCCGTCTGATTCCCCAATGACATTTATTTTGACAAGAAGCCAAGAATAATGCGTAGTGACCGGTATTCCCGACTGAGTTACGTACGCCGGAGCGCAGTCCACCCATAGTTCAGCGCGTGCGGTACGTAGCCATCTTGTGTACAGCAGAGGAAGAGGAGCCGTTAGCTCGAGATTTACTGACAGCACAGACTGACAAACCCTCATTCTGCTCTCGACAGCCTGCACTAACGCCAGAAACGGATGGTAAACATGGGCTATCGTGTGTCAAGATGTATATCACATGTTTTTCGTGGAGGATATGTGCTTTTGAAGACGGGAGAGTGTTGAAAACTGACGGCGCCTGAGAGTCGAGTGAGTCCAGTGACTGGAGAGTTTCATTCGCGAGGGCGGCCTGAGGGGAACTCTCACACCCGGACATGGCCTTCGCTTAGGCCACGGAGAACACGGATACGGGCCTGTGAGGATTAAACACACCTGGAATACAGCTGTCATTGTGTTTGGAGCTTCATTTTAAAGGATTAAAAGTGCTAGAAACGCCGCGATGAGGACGCGCGCGCGCTGACGGATCGTTAGCGTGACGCTAACTGACAATTATATACAAATAAATTGCGCTACTACGTTTAAAAACGCGCTTTAGTGACACTTAAAGCGAACAAAATGTCTAAAATGCCGTCGAAAAAGAAGAGCTGCTTCCAGATCACGAGCGTAACGCAGGCGCAGGTGGCGGCGAACAGCATCGCGGACGACACCGAGAGTTTGGACGACCCGGACGAGTCCAGAACCGAGGACATGTCCTCCTCTGAGATGTACGACGTGTCCAAAGCGGGAGATTTCGAGCCGGAGGCGTGTGACGTCAGTTTGTCGGAGGAACCTGAACCAGCTAGCGCGAGCGCCCAAGAGACTCCTGGTTCTGTGCACATAAACCCAAACGCTTGTGCCGCCCCCGTATCTTCCCAGACTTCAACAGTCAGCAGTCCTGCCACAGTAAGCACTTGCAGCTCCCGTTTCAGGGTCATCAAATTGGATCATGGCACAGGTGAACCCTTTAAAAGAGGTAGGTGGACTTGCACTGAGTTCTATGAGCGAGATGCGGATGCTCGGACTGTGGACGCCGTTAAACACGCGGGCACCGCTGACCACAGCGCGGACAGGGATGGACCGGGAGGCTCGGTGGCCGCTCATATATCAACGCTTACAGATCCACACACTGATAGTGGTTATGTATCTGCACCGTCAAACCCTCCCGTGGAGCTTCAGAAGCAAACGTTTGGCATTTTGCACCAGGGATTAGGGCTTGTAGCCCAGAACCTTTTCAGCGATGCCCATGCGCAACATGTCAAATCTCCCAGCATGCCTTCTACGGCTCAGCCACAGACGTTTTACCCGGCACAGAAAGCTGTTGTTCCGTCTAATCAGGCGGACTATAGATTGGAGGCACTGACCCAGGGCCCGTATCCAGGATTAGTTCCTCAGCCCGTGGACGGCAGAGGGCTTCCCATCGGCCTGCCGGAGCATGTTCAGGGGCTTTTACATCAGTCCAGCCTCAGCGCTGCTGTTGTTTCACAGGCACCAGTGCCGCTCATTCAGCCAGCAGTAACCGTGTCTGTCCCCGGTGTGCAAAACGTGCCTGTTGTAATGCCCAGTGCCTCTAATACCCCCCCGAGCATGCCAAAACAGACTTCGGTGCCTGTTGTACTGCCCCAACAGAGCCAGCCTCAGGGAATCCCTAGCGGTTCAGGAGTCGGACTCTTTAGCCAGGCCAATATGCTGCTCCACAGCTCTGTTCTCATAGGGAAGGATGCCATCCGACCCCTGAACCCCGAGGGCCTGCAGCTTCACACACCTGCTGTCAACAGCCTGTTTGGAATCGCCATTCCCATTGATGGGGATGAGGACAGGTAAAACATTAATCTTCATGATGCTCACCTGGATGTCTCAATGTAAATCTAACCCCATTTTATGCAGGTGTTACATTGCTTACTACAGGGTTTCCGCGGGTCTTAAGTCTTAATTTGACCTTCCACAGTTTAAGGTCTTAAAGGGATAATTCACCCAAGGATTTAATTTCTGTCATCATTTAGTTGTTCCAAACCTGTATGAATTTCTTTGTTCTGCTGAACACAAAAGAAGATATTTTGAACCATAAGATATTTTGAACCATTTTGAGCCACCATTGACTACCATAGTAGGGGGGAAAAAATACTATGGTAGTCAATGGTTGCTCTATCTGCTTTGTTACAAACATTCTTCAAAATATCATCTTTTGTGTTCAGCAGAACAAAGAAACTCATACTGGTTTGGAACAACTTGAGGATGAGTAAATGATGACAGAAATTTCATATTTGGGTGAACTATCCCTATTATTTGAGCACAGGAAAAAAAGGGTGTCAAAATTGTACCTTTAGGGGTACAACAGCTTGTCCCTAGGGCAGTACCCTTAAAAGGACATCTTTGTACCTTTTTTACTACAAAAAGGTGCATATTACCTTTTATAGTACAAATATGTTCCTTATGGTAGCCTGGATGCCAGCCAAACTTAGCCCCGCCCACAACATTTGAGCTCGTAGAGGAGTAATTATGCCTGAACAGAAACTGTTCGGACCAATCAAATTGTCAGGGCGGGCTTTAGACGATGATGGACAGATGATAAACAGTAATGTAATCATCACGTCATCAAAGGCGCTTGGGTTGAATTTGTTCTAATCCTAAACGGAGAACTTGTTCGTATATGCATTCACCTTTACTATTTCTCTCAGAAATGATGATCGTGTTGGTAAGTACTCTGTGTATCCTTAAATTATAACACCAGCAAAGATCGTTTACACTTCTCTTTTTCTTCTAACGATACTTATTCCAGCTTGCGTGCGGCAGGGTTGCCAAGTTTTTACAACAAAATCCGCCCAATTGCTATGGAATGAAATTTGTGCCATAATTCAACAAACAAATCCAGCATTTTGCAAACAAACACTATCTGCTTCGCAAAGGAAATCTCGACTCGCAAACAAATAGAAAGTGATGTGCAAATACAAAGTCAGTTTGAGCGAAAACGCAGAGGAGTAACAAACATATGTACTGTGTTTTGCAAATAATAAATGAGTGAGTAAATTACATCATATCTCACAAATAAATACAAACCATCCTACAAATTACATGTAACATTTGAACAAATCTAGTCCATACAAATGCATATCTGTCTGTTACAAGACTCGCGCAGATTTTCTCACAAATGCAGCTCGCGCAGTTTTTCTCACAAATGCAGCTCGCGCAGATTTTCTCACAAATGCAGCTCGCGCAGATTTTCTCACAAATGTAGAGCAACTTCCTCTTCCAAACAGCAGATGGCGCTTTGGGTCAACACTTTTCCAGCTGACGAAATGAGCGGTGAACAGCTGAGTTTCTGTCTTACTTAATCTATTATTAATCTTTTTGAGATTTTCACTATACCGACCCTATTTCAATATAAGAAAAAAAAATCACAATAGTTTAAAGATATTATTGTGACCGATCAGTGCAAAATCAGTAGTGACATGGCTGAAAACATTTAAGCTAGGCCTATTTTTTCTCATTAAAATCCATACAATTTATCCACTGTAGTGTAACAGGATATAAAAACTATTCACTTTTCTGTAATGTTATGTTATTTGTACATATGATGATAACATTTCTGTCGCAGAGAACATTTGAAATAATGTAAGGGTGTATTGTTTCACAATATAATGCAATACAAAAATACAACAATATGTATTGTTTATTCAAGTTTAGACAGATTTAGATTTAGCTTGCCTATAGAGTTGTTAATGTCACATCAAATATGGTAAATTTTGAAGGGCACACGGTATAGTGAAAATCTCAAAAAGATTAATAATAGATTAAGTAAGACAGAAACTCAGCTGTTCACCGCTCATTTCGTCAGCTGGAAAAGTGTTGACCCAAAGCGCCATCTGCTGTTTGGAAGAGGAAGTTGCTCTACATTTGTGAGAAAATCTGCGCGAGCTGCATTTGTGAGAAAATCTGCGCGAGCTGCATTTGTGAGAAAATCTGCGCGAGCTGCATTTGTGAGAAAATCTGCGCGAGCTGCATTTGTGAGAAAATCTGCGCGAGTCTTGTAACAGACAGATATGCATTTGTATGGACTAGATTTGTTCAAATGTTACATGTAATTTGTAGGATGGTTTGTATTTATTTGTGAGATATGATGTAATTTACTCACTCATTTATTATTTGCAAAACACAGTACATATGTTTGTTACTCCTCTGCGTTTTCGCTCAAACTGACTTTGTATTTGCACATCACTTTCTATTTGTTTGCGAGTCGAGATTTCCTTTGCGACGCAGATAGTGTTTGTTTGCAAAATGCTGGATTTGTTTGTTTAATTATGGCACAAATTTCATTCCATACATTGCTACTCAAAACTAGCCAAAAACAAGCCCAATAGCTTTCCGGGGGGATTCTCCGGACAAAATGGTATTTGGGGGGTAAAATATGTGTTATTTTGGCAGGGCTGCCTGCTAAAATTTGCATTCCTGGATCTGTATATCACATAATTGGGTTCGCTTCAACCCGCGGACATGGAAAACAACCTGCGGACTTGGCAACACATTGCAGTTGAGTTCTGTTGACATTTGACAACTAACGTTATGCGTCGCTCCTCTGATTCGTTGTAGGTCTATCCAATTGAGGTCTTTCCTGGTTCGGTTGAAACACGCCCCATAATCACAGCCCAACGGAGCAGTATCAGACTCATATTCTGACTAGAATTGAGTATGACGACGTCAGGCTAACCTTATGGTACTACTATGAAAATTTTTTTGTGGTAAAAAAGGTACAAAGATGTCCTTTTAAGGGTACTGCCCTAGGGACAAGCTGTTGTACCCCTAAAGGTACAATTTTGACACCCTTTTTTTCTGTGTGAGCAGAGCCTTAATTTCAATATCATGGCATTAAATTAGGGCCCTATGATTTTTGCAATGCGGTAAACGTGCAGAATCGCAGAATCCATTCATAAAAATGGAATACTGTATAATGCGGAATGCCACGGAATTTGTCAAATTTTGTTTAGATATTTTTTATTTGGCATTTCAGCAGAAGATCATATGTAACTACACATTAAAAAAAAATGCAAACAAATAAAACTTGCATCCTAACAAATATGGATGGAATAAAAGACACAAGGTAATATAATAACTAACAGTTTTTTTTTTTTTTAAATAACAATCTTCTTTTAGGGTATACCAAATTCTTTCTAAATGTAGTGTACCAGTCAACTTGGCCATATTTAAAGAGATGGAACTTCCATAATTTGTCAAATTTTGTATAAATTAATCAAAAGTAGGTCAGAACATTTAAAGGGACAGTACATCCAAAAATGTAAATCCTGTCATCATTTACTCGCCCTAATGTCGTTCCAAACCTGTAAGACTTTCCTTCATCAGATAAAGCCGTCGAGTCTCTTCAGAACATCTGGAATAATCCGCTTGATTCATATAGATCCGTTTTATGAACTTTCTGAAGCGTCAGTGGAAGTCGCTTACCAGGGGTTTTCAAACTTTATGATGCCAAGGACCCCCAAATATGATGAACCTTTTTGAGGGACCCTTTCCTTTCCTAAAATCCATCTATTTTTATGCATGAAAAAAATAGCAAGAGTGACATTATAAATATAACATATTGTTTCCCAACTTAAATTGGCTATACTTAATGTTGGATGTATAAACCTGAAGAACATATTTTCAATTAAAAATTATTTGTATAAGCAACTTTTACAATAAATGTATGTAAGCAGCGTCCGTACTGCATTAAGAAAACTGCCTTACAGCCCCAGTGAGACTGACAAAGGGGAGTATAGTGAGAGAAACTCACTAATTATATAAAAAGCAAATGTATACAATTCTGGAAAGTATGTATACGGCAAGAAAGAAGAGAAACATTTAGAAAAGAAATGGTTAAAATGTTCGGTAGACTTTATCCATTTTTGCTTTTGTCTTTTTATTCTCTGAAATTTTCTGGGTACCCCTTAGAACCTTCTGGAGGACCCCTAGGTGTCCCCGGACCCCAATTTTGAAAACCCCTGGTTTAGACTGTCAATGGAGGGACAGAAATCTTTCCCATTTCATTAAAAATCTTTTCATTTTTGTTCTGAAGATTAACGAAAGTCAGTCAAATTTAATTTAACCATTAAAGCAGAGTCCAGAAAAATTCAAAACCATAAACTATAAAAAAATAAATAAAACAATTTCATAGGGCCCTAAATTAAATTGCATGCTGCAAAAAATGACGTTCTTCCTCAGGATTTTTGTTTTCCAGTAAAAACATCTAAACATCCTTTAATCAAGACACATTTAGGTTACTTGACATGTAAAATGAAGAAATTAAGTCATGTTTCCTGAGAAATTTAACAAAATTAAGTGAGTTTGTTCTTGTTTTAAGCATAAATATCTGTCATTGGGTATGAACATTACTCTAATTTGAATGAAGTTGATTTTTATGAACCCGTTGGTAGTTATTTGTTCTTGTTTTAACCATAATCCCACTCTCAAGATTTCCCAAGATGTTTTGTAAAATGAATTAAAAAGTAATGGAGATCTGTTGGAAATTTTGAAGTGTCACTAACACAAGCACAACTCATTGTGTGCTTAGACATGTAAACATTTAGAGAACATACTGATGTGTTGTGCTCCCTTCAGTTTATTCCTTAAATGTTCTTTAATTGGTCTTAAAAAGGTCTTGCATTTACCTTCATAAGACCTGCAGAAACCCTGTACTATTTATCTAGTATTTCCATGCTATCTTGAAAACGTCCTGTTGTAGGAGTTAATTTTGTCCTAGGTCCAGTTTGAATCAAAATGACTCTCATATTGCTTTTGTGGCTAGTTTCCCCCCAAACCTGTCCTGGGAGGCTCCTCAGCACATTTTGGATGTCTTCTTAACTTTGCACACCTGACTAGATTAAAATCCAGCTCATTTACATTGTATTGACATCCCAAAAGGCTCCCAGGGCAGGTTTGGCAAGTTCTGCTTCAGTGCAAAATACTTCCATAGGAAAATTGTGTCCCCCTCTGAATTTTTCAAAAATGTAGTTAAAAAAAATAAAATAAAAAAATTAATTAATCTTGAGGGTTTGAGCTAAATACCTATTTTTGTTTATTTTTCCACGTGAAGATTCGACTAAGTTAGCAAGATAGCAGTGAAGTAATCCTGAACACCTTGGTTTAGGTCTTTGTTTAGGTTTGTAGCTCAACTTAGGGCCCTATCAAACATTTTTTTTTTTCCTAAATTTAGTTTTATTTAATTTTTAAAAATTTTCAGTCAAATTCTTTTGACTCCATTTTAATGATTAAATTAAAATTTTAGTAATCAAAAAGCATGTCTAATGAATTGAAATCATGAAACTTTAAACAATTGAACAACAATTTATTGAAAGTTTAACAAAAAATAGGTAAATTTTTAGGGACCTATGAAATTATTAATTTTCCCTTTCAAGTTCCGTTTACCAAATTATGTGTTTAAGTTTTCTGATTCCATTTTAATTAGGGGTGTAACGGTACACAAAACTGACGGTTCGGTACGTACCTCGGTTTTGAAGTCTCGGTACAGTTTCGGTACAGCGGTTTTAAAAAATTGCTTTTTATTTTTTTTTTTATTAAACAGTGGTTTACTGAAAGAATTGTGTCTGACCTTAAATTAATTCAATTATAACTAAACGTTTCTTAAGGATAATGCTGTTGACTATATAGGGAGCCCTTACTTGCACATTATTACTATAATATTAAAGATTAACAACAGAACCCAAACTATGAGCCTAGATTCAGCTGATATTCATGTTTAGATATAATAATCAACACTCAAATAACACATTGTGTGCAAACATGAAAATGCAAAAACTGCCGTATGTGAAGTTAACTCCTAAATCTAATTATAAAATTATTTTTTTCCTCCAATTTGTTGTTGAAATATAATCATTTATACACAGAGACTGTCATTTTCATGACAGATTTATCTAAACATAGCCTACATTAAATAATCAAGACATCAGTAAGAGGTTAAGTAGAATATATATATATATAGGCTAATATTGTGCATATACTTAGTGAAAGAGTTGATTTCTCTAGTGAATTAACAGCTTTGGACACTGAAGGACTGCCTAAGGTAACTTAAATGTAATGCGTGACATTGTTTACAAGCTGTTTGACGTCTTTCCGCGGTTGAAACACTGATTGAGTGATTACACGACATATGATACGTTTCAGTAAGTGTTGTATCCTCAACATACCTTAAGATATTAATTCATGTTTATTCTTCTGGAAGAGATGATCGCGCGCGCTCGCCGCGGCCGCTTGAATTGACGCGCCTATACAGTGATCAGTCGTCACATTAAAGAGTGTCAAAACGTCATTTGCATTTCGTGATGAAATGGACTGAGTACTTAATATGTTTGAGTGGGAACTAGGATTGAAGTGTTCATGTGTGTATGTATTCATTTTTAAAATGTAATAATTTATTTGTAATAAACATTTTAAGTGGCCCATTAAAAAGTATTATTTATTTGTTGAATTATGTTTTTAAAACGATTCCGTTTATTACTGAAGCTCATTCCGCTCAGCACCGCCGCTCAACCCAGAACTCCCTTTGTGACATGCTGGATAAAATATAGGCCTATCTGAAATAAATAGTTAGGGCTGCCCCTGACTAAAGTTTTTTTTTTATTTTCTAGTTGTTCATTTAAGCCGTTGATCACGCGCCGCCGCCACCTCGATGTCATTGTCTGTTATAGGCTATTTGCTTATTATTTATTAAATCCGGGCAATTTGGTTGATTAAACATAGATTAAAATTAAGATACAATTTATACAAAACGAAATTCACTTTAAAGAAAAGTTTTGTTTTGTTGAAAGCCTATTGAAGTGTTATTGAACTTATTGAAGACCCCCGTCTTCTGACATTATGCATCTTATGTGTCCTGTTCACTTTTCAATGTAAATGAAATAACATTATAATATTTAAACTGAAACTAATTACGTGTTTAATGGCTACAAGTATAGTAGGCTACAGAGAAACGTCATGTCGGAGTGGGATTTGAGCGCACGTCATTTTACCAGTTCATGAGTGAAGCTCCGCTTTGCTTTGCTGACATGCTCTGGTAAGGTAGGCAGGTTTTTTGCGTTCATTTTTATTTCCTGTCGCTGTGCAAGCTCGTTTATTGTATATGACTGTGTAAACCTTTTATTTAAAGGTTTAATTTAGGCCACAGTCCATTGCATTACGATTGCAAGAAGAATCAATATTGGGAAAATTGTGATATGCAGTCCCAGTGTATGTAGGCTGTTAAAATGAGTGTTCTCACCGATATTTTTGTTGTTCTTTCGTGTTTTATAGACTCTATTGTTTCTTATAAAAATGTGGTGACCATGCAGCAAAAAACAAAAACAAAACCTTTTTAAACCGTTTAACTGAGAGTATTAATCGGTCAAAATTCATACTATCGGTTAACGGTTAAACGGTCAATATAGTAACAGTGCCATTCAGTAGCGATCACTATAGATCCGCAGTCTTTACTCTTGAGGACTGAACAGGTTCTGCTCGATCATCTTCACTAAAATTGTCTGGTTCTGATTCGGGCTCAAATTAGTATGGTTTCTAATACTACCCAAAGCACAGTCTACCGGTAAAGGTAAGGGGCGTGACGTTTCCGACAAACGTGCACTAGGCGGTTAGCGAATCACAACACACTGGGCCAGCTAACCAATCTGAGCCCATTGCGTATTTTTGAGGGACTGGCTTCATACAACCCGGAAACCATCAGACCGTTTTTACAAGGAGGGACAGAGCAGTGTAGAATAAAGGTAAAATATATGAAAAATAATGCAATTTTTTAAAAACGAAGCATGAACACATGTTACAGTGCACCCCACAAACACAATCAAGCCTTCGAAAGAATGTGTTTTACCACCTCTTTAAATTTTATTTTCTAATTCATATAATATAAATATAATTGTCTAATTAATTGATGTAAATATAATTTATTCTGAAGCTATATTCTCATCTGTGTTCAGTTAGCTTTGACATATGTATGATATACCCCCCCCCCCCACTAATTGTATATTGATCAAATTTTAGAATTTAAAATGAAAGATGAACGGATCTTTACCGCAGTATGTTACAAAGCCTTATTTGATCAGTTATTGTGATTTATGAGTGATGTAGAATAGATGACTGCTGCGCTTGCGTTAACTGAGTGTCAGAGAGAACGATCAGAAAACTCCTCCCCCGCTCTAACTCTCTCTGTCTTCAAAATAAGCATTCTTAGCTTTCTAATATTTCACATATTGCATTAATCAAAATCAAAAGGTCGGAAGACCGAAACCATGTTGCACGTGGCGCTATCAGACGATGTTTTCCTTGGATTACCGCTGGGTGTGAATTGCGCTCAAAAAACGTTGACTCTTCTCTGACCACCTGACATAAACCATACTTTCAATAAACGGGAAACAAATCCTATCCGGTTATGAAGTGTTTTCTGTGTGTTGACAAATCTTTTGCGACGTTCTAACAGACGGGATTCGCACACAACGCTTCTGCTAGTGTCCGATTCGCCACCTAATGACTCCTTTGAACCGAATCATTTTAACGACTGATCAACTGATCTGTCCAACACTGAACTCACGAATCAGTTTAATCATTTACTCAGAACATCTGAAATGAGAACACAAGTGTGCTTACCCAATTTGGCAAGAGTGGGAGTAAGAGTTAGTTTTAATTATCCACAGTCTTTCAGCTTATTTATGTTCACAATGTGTAGTAAAATAAATAGCCTATAAATCATTTAGTTTAGACTGAAGTGAGGTGAACCCAGAACAAAGTTGTTATTAGCTAGCTGATAATTTTATGAAAGTGTATATGGCAGAAAATTAGGCTATTTGTTCTTTTTTTTTTAATACTACTATTTAATATTGATATGATTATATACCAAAACAATTATCTGTAAACGGTGTAAAAATGAGGAACGAAAACAAACATCAAGGTATCAAAATAAGATAAGCAAAAATTACAAACTTTTTTTGAATTTATTTAAAATTTATTGTCAGTATTGCGCTTTCAGATCACGTGGGTAGGGTACATTTTTACTGTGTGTGTGTGTGTATGGATGACCATGTCTGTCAGCCACCACCGAAGACCATTTTGACCCAGGAATAACCCTGTATTATGTTTTTCTTGGTAAAATGCTGATGAAGTGACTCTCCGAGCGGCTCTGGAGATGAAGTTCATGCATTTATATCCTCATATAAAGAGGTGGCAGAGGCTGAAAATTAATTTAAGTTCAATTCACATTATTTTGTAAAACTCTTTTCACAATGCATATCATTTCAAAGCAGCTTTACAGGAAATGCATGCTACATTACAATTTGAGCAATTTCAAAGTTATGCATTTCAGAAATGTACCTACATATTCAAATCACATTTTTGAAATGTATAACCCCATGAGCGTCACGCATGCTATTCAGTGTGTGTGTGTGTGTGTGTGTGTGTGTGTGTGTGTGTGTGAAATTTGTTCACAGAGACACTCAGAACATGCAGGATTCATATTTACACAGGCTTTTTGCAGTTTAATATTCACAGACACTGGCGACATTCTGCGTTATACAGTAAATGGGTGAATGACGGATAAGGATAAATAAAATAAAATTGGCAAAAAAATCTAATTTTAGAACTTTCTATACTTATTGGAGTGTTGTGTGTTTGATGCAATGACATGTACTCATTTTAAGAATGTCATTAATAATTTTTTGGGTGAATCAGATATTTTCCCCCACGAAAATGTAATTCCTGGGTTACATTTCTACCATTGTAGGTATATATACAAATGTACTGATATCCATAATTGGCGCTCAACAAACAATTAATATTAATTAATTTGGGATTTCATATAGACATGGGCTCATTTTTGGCTGATGATAACTCAAAATTCAGAACCAAATCGAATTAAAAAAAAAAAAATGTTCCAATAAAGTAAATAACTCAACAAAAAACAAAATTGTGCAATCCAACACACAAATATGGGTTAAATTAATCGCCTGTGTCATTGTTAGACGGAAGGACATTCTGCAATATTTTTCAGGATTACCATAAAAACCATCCTCATATATCAATAGATTTCAAAATAATATATTAATTTCAAGATGTAACTTTAACATGATGCTAATTTAAACCTAGCCTTTGTAGAAATAAAAAGCAAAACATTAAATGAGCAACAAATAAGATTTGTACATGACTAGTATTTTCCAAGTCGACCAGCAGCAGCACTATCGTTTAATCCACTAGTCTCCCACTTCCCTCATAATAACTATGCCTAAAAGTTAGGGGTGTAACGATGCACCTATGCCATGGTTCGGTTCATGTCACGGTTTTGGAGCCACGGTTCGGTTCTGTTTGCTGTGGAGTCATGGTTCATGATGGGCACCAGCAATAATAACACTAGATTCACTTTTAATAATAACAACAACAACAATAATTTAACTTTATACATTGGCTTTACGTTTCCTTTAGTGCAGTTAGCATACGTGAGTAAACTCAAATTAAATAAATGCCTCCACTGTAGACTAGTCAGAATTTATCTACTCATTTTACCACTTACCATAATGTTTAAAAAAAAAAGCAAATTTATTTCATAAAAATTGATGACACCCACTGTAGCCTACTTAACAAACACATACATTGTATGAATGTGACTAATACTGAATAGGCCTATAAGTTAAAGATATTAAATAGCGTTTTTTGTTGATACTATGAAGTAGCCACCACACTAATTTAAAAATATACAAAATAGTGAAAATAAAGTGTCATTTTGTGATTATGGAAACAACAGTTACCATGGGGAATGCACAATAGCCTACATCATGAACTGTTACTGAAACATGAAAACTGCTCCTGATGAACAGAATGAACCTCATGAAAATCCTTCCCAGCTAACACACGTCGAACCAGTTATGTGATTTATTGGTGGTACTTTACTTTCATTTCACGACTTACAAATTGACATTGTAACGTTGCATACAAGTAGTTTCTCTTGCGCTTATAATATACGGCATGATAGGGCGCGCGTAACTAAAGAGTGTGCGCTACGAGTAGGGCTGGGCGATAAAACGATAACGATAATTATCGAGAAATAATTTTCCACGATAAAACGATAACAACAGCTCGATATAGTGCTGACGCGCTATGCGTAATGCTGCGCATGCGGTGTGCAGACCGGGCTTCTGGGTGCCGCACGCGGTGTTGTTGACAGTCCCAGTGGCCGACAGGCTGACAGGGAGGATTGGAGCGAGAAAAATGAGCGATAGTGAAGAAAATTCAGTGCTCACTACCAGCTCGGAGGACACGCATATCGTTGACAAGAAAGGTCACTCAACTTCAGTTGTTTGGAGATATTTTGGCTACTTGCAATCCGACATAAAACAGAGCGACGTGCACTGCTTATCATAGGTTCACCACACGGTAATATAATTATTCAGTTAAGTTCTTCCCTATAGCATTGAGCCCAACACAGCGCTAAACTAATACATTAGACTAATATCAGTTCACGCACCGGCTTATCGCCTTGTTAGCTGTAGTGGGTGATTTACAACAAGCTAACTTTACCAAACTATAATCACTAAAACATCGGACCTATGGAAAAATACATCGGTATCATAATGTTTTGTCTTTGGTGATTTATTAATAACTCTGCATCGCCTGTATTAAAAGAGAAATAAAATCATTTCATCCGATGTTTCAAGTGAATAAAATAGACTTGACAGCCCTTACTGGAGTTCATCAACTACAGTTGTGTGTCTGTGAGGTGCGCGCATAGACAGTAAGTGGACCAATCCACTGCAAGGCAAGAGAGGGGGGACTAAAAATGTTTCTAAATTTAAACGCATTTTTATTGCTTTACTACTTACACAATTATTTTAATGAAGTATATATATATATAATTATATTATTGATATATAGATATTGTCAATGTCATTTATTTAAAGGTTTGGCATGTTGACCAGAAAGATATTTTATTCTATTTTTGTTTATTGACAAACATTATCTTTAAAGCACTTTAACTTTGCATTTGCAGTCAGCAGAGCAAAATGTTATATTACAGTTCTAGATTTTACTATAGATATTTATTTTATGTATTCTATTTATATGAAAAATATTCTACTCTATTAATATTGATTTTAGTTTTGATCAATTGTTCACCTGTTTGGGAAGTGTTTGTCATGTTTTGACAATAAAGGATAGTTTAAAACCACAGTTAACCGTCTGTTTCACTCAGGAACAAAAATATGCATTTCAACTTTAAAGAAATAAAGATTTGACATTTATTGTGATAATTATCGATATCGACTGATATGGAAAATTATATTGTGATAATTTGAGGGAATGAGGGAAATGAGGCTCTTTTTGTCGCCCAAGTCACGTGACATGCACTTAAGACAAAAGTTAGTGTATACTTAGTAAATAATATTATTATAATAATATTTAGTAAAAACACAGCTCTTATTAGTTGTTAAATTTGTACTAATTACTATTCAATCAAATGTCAAGGAAGAAAAAAATTATTTTGTGGCAACACTTCATAAGGTGAAGTGTTCGATGTTCGGGCACGTTCGGTTCGACATGAGAGTATCGTGGTTCGAACCGTGGGTGGTGTATTGCGTTTTTTTTCGGTTCGGTTTGAATATCGTTACACCCCTACTAAAAGTTTACAAATATTAATTAACTAGATTGTAGGTGTGTAACGGTACACAAAACTGACGGTTCGGTACGTACCTCGGTTTTGAAGTCACGGTTCGGTACGAGTTCGGTACAGCAGATTTACAAAATTGCTTTTTATTTATTTTTTATATTTAACAGTGGTTTACTGTCTGTCTTTGAATGAATTAAATTATATCTAAAAGTTTATTTAAGATATTTCTGTAAATTATATAGGGATCCCTTACTTGCACATTAATATTAAAGGTTAACAACAGAGCCCAAACTATTAGCCTAAATTCAGTTGCTATTTATTTTTAGGTATAATAATCAACACTCAAATAACACTGTGTGCAAATATGTAAACTTCACATAAGGCAGTTTTTGCATTAACGCCTAAATCTAATTATAAAATAGTTTTTTTCTCCAAATCGTTGTTGAAATATAATAATTTATATACAGTGTTTGTCATTTTCATGACAGGTTTATTTAACATACACAAAATAATCAAGACATCACTAACAGGTTAAGTAGAATATAATGAATATAACGGCTAATATAGTGCATATATTTAGTGAGAGAGTTGATTTCTCTAGTGAATAAAAGTCTGTGGACACTGAATGACTGCCTGAGGTAAATGTGATGCTAAAGGCCCGGGTATACTTCGGCCGTCCGCGTTCGTGCACCGCCCGCATGACGTAAATTTCGTCATTCGGAGGGCCGGCCGCACACCCCGTCCGCGCGCAGCCCAAATTTCGAGACCGCGCGGATGGTCCGCGTGCAACAGCGCATGCGCCAGCAGTACAGAAGAGTCCAATAGGTGGCAATACGCACAGTATTGAGCACAGTGTTCAGCCGTCGAAGAAGAGTGTGCAAAATCCCCCATCCACAAGCACAAGTCTCTTCTGGTTCAGCGGCCGCACACACCATCGTCTTCTCTTCTTCTTAATTTCTTCTTCCAAAACGAGTAAACTTAGAAGCATATCCTTCTCCATCGTTTATGATTCTTCAGTATTTCTTCCAAACTTCTTGCAATGGTGGATGCACTACAGTTCTTCTCCGATCATGCCCAGCGAATGTCCCGTTGATAACAGGACTCAGTGCTGCCCCCCAATGTCTGGTAGAGCATAGGGAAAAAATTTACTGCGCATGCGTCGAACGCGATCATCCGCGCGCATCCGTTGTGTAGTATACTTTGAAAGACGCGCGGACAGGGCTGCGCGCGTGACGCGTCCGGGCGCGGTAAGTGAAGTATACCCGGGCCTTAACGTTACATGACATTGTTTAGTTTACAGCAGTTATATTGACGTCTTTCCGCCGTTGAAACACTGATATAGCGATTACACCACATATATACATGGCAGTAAGTTGTAATGTATCCTCAGCATACCTTCAGATCGTCATTCATGTTTATTCTTTAGTAAGAGATGATCGATCGCCTTCACAGATGATCGCGTTCACACGCGTGCACGTCGTGCGGCCGCTTGAACTGTGATCAGTGACAAAAAGTTTACAAATATTAATTAACTAGATTGTAGGGGTGTAACGGTACACAAAACTGACGGTTTGGTACGTACCTCGGTTTTGAAGTCACGGTTCGGTACGGTACAGCAGATTTACAAAATTGCTTTTTATTTATTTTTTATATTTAACAGTGGTTTACTGTCTGTCTTTGAATGAATTAAATTATATCTAAAAGTTTATTTAAGATATTTCTGCCTTCACAGATGATCGCGTTCACACGCGTGCACGTCGCGCGGCCGCTTGAACTGTGATCAGTGACCAGTCACGCCACATAGAGCGTCAAAACGGCATTTATCGTTTGAATTTCGTGATAAAATGGACTGAATACTTAATATGTTTGTGTGGGAACTCGGATTGAAGTGTTTTTCGCGCTTACAACAAGCCTACTGTTAACTGTTAAAGATTACATTCATAACTGTTCGATAACGTTACACGCGTGCACGTTCACAAATGATCGCGTTCACGCGCGCGCGCGCGCTGCGCGGCCACTTGAACTGTGTTCAGTGATCACTGATCAGTCACGCACATTAAAGAGCATCAAAACGTAATTTATCGTTTGAATCTCGTGATAAAATGGACTGAATACTTAATATGTTCGTGTGGGAACTCGGATTGAAGTGTGTTCCGCGCTTACAACAAGCCTACTGTTAACTGTTAAAGATTACATTCATAACCGTTCGGTACACGCGTGCACCGTACCGGAAGCCCTGTACCGGAAGCCCTGTACCGAAACGGTTCAATACGAATACGTGTACCGTTACACCCCTACTAGATTGTCATTCTGGATAATGGATGACATTTGTTTTGTCATTCCTGGATAACAAAAAACCTCTATGTTTATAATTAGCCATTAACTTAACTACCTGTGGAAAGCTAAAACTAAGCTATCATCACTTTAAGACGATCTTTTAGATCAAATAGATTTTATATAAATACACTATAAATGTTTTATTACTGTAGGACAAATTATATTGCTAAAGTGCAACAGTGACCAAAAAGCTCTAAATATCAACATTATCCCTCCTATTATCTTTGGGGTCAATTTGACCTCATTTAATGTTTAACGTCTGTAAAAACACGATTGAATGACTTTTCCTAATTTAATGGGGACAACGCTGTAAACATAAAATTAACATGATGATATTTTGACAATGTCCTGTACACATTATGTAGCATCGGTGTTCTTTGGGGTCCCAGGCTCTTTTAGCTGTATAAAACATAAGAAATATACATTTTACACACATTTGTTTAGGTTGTTTTATTGAGGTCACTATAACATGCTATAATTTTATATATTCAATATAATATTCAAACAACTTCCCTCTGTTTTAGGGCTCTAACCTAACCTCACCATACCTGCAGTATTGCGAGAACCACTAATAGGTCCCGCTCCCCACGTGAACGACAGGGTAGACATAGTGCTGCTAAATAATGTCATCAAAAAAGGGTTCCAGGGCCCACCAGATATGCTGTCAGCGCCATAAATGACCTGAGACGTGGGTAACAAATGTTACCATATTTGACGGTAACAGGAGGGTTAAGAGATGCGTAGTAAACTTTGCACATGTTTTGGGGTCCTTCAGGGTCTTCTTCAACATACAATATTATGTCACATGACATACCAAAAAGCATTATGGTCCAAAATAGTCATTGACGTCTGTTATCCAGGAATGACATGAGAAATCACAAGTCTTTCTTTCATATAAATGTAAATAAGCTTAGTATTATCACTATATTTGTAGTTATCATTGAAAACATCAATTCAGTTATGCCCAAATAGATTTTAAATACTTTTATTCAAACATTTTTTTGTATTTTTGAATACAGATGTTAACCTAGAATGACATTTTAGGACTTTTGAGCACAATAGTTCCTTAATGTAGTGTATTTAAAATTGCATATATTTTTAATATTCTAAATATGCTTTGGACACCAGAATTGACACGCCACGTGACCCAAATTCCGTTTTTATGGCTATTCCACGATTCTTTCCGTGTTTTCCACATCACAGGAATCATAGGGCCCTGTAAACTCTGCTTTACTCTAGCTCAAGGGACCGTTCACCCACAAAATGTAGAAGTTTGTTATTCTTTATTCGCCCTCATGTCATTTGGTATAACACAAAAAAAGGAGATGATATAGACGGTTTCATCGGACACACGTGCGTTGCCACGATTACGCGCCTGGCCCGAAGTTAACTTCCGGTCTGTGTTTGTTTATCGGTCTGGCAAGGGGATAGTATGGCACACTACTCAGTAGAAACACATTTCTGATGTACTATTCTTTGATAACATAATATAAATAATAACGATCAAGCAGAGAGAATATGACACCAGCACAAAAACAGTGTGTGCGACTCACCAAAACGCCTTAAATGCTTCATTAATATCCAGTCATACGAGAGCAGCGTCTAATGTAATTCAGACTGTATGTCTAATGTAATTTACTTGTTATTTATTTTGCTTGTTATCAGAAATAATCTACTCTAGAGATAACTTATTCTGGCTGCGTTTACACTCGACATTAACATGCGCTCACCGTGATCATCAGTCAATCAGGCGAGTTTACATTTGTTCACATCAAGTGGTCGCCATCTGTATAACTGATCGGATTTATGTTTCCCGCAAAATATTTAAATGTGCCTTAATCACGGAGTGCAAAACAACTTTCGCTTTGTCCTCTATTAATGGCAGTGCCCATAGAGCACAGGATTTTTTGTGAGGCATTCATACAATCAATCTCAAATAGGGTACTTTATCTACAAGTTAACTTTCCCAACAATAATCTTGTTATGAAACAAAGAAACTTGTTATTCCGATGCATTGCATGATTGAAGGCGAGCGAGCAAGCATTTATAGATACTGTACAGAAAACGGCATTACACGGTCTTTAAAGGGTTAGTTTACCCCAAATTTTTTATTCTGTCATTATTACTCTCCCTCATGTCGTTCCAAACCTGTAAGACCTTCGTTCATCTTCGGAACACAACTTAAGATATTTTTCTTCTTCTTACGGGTTGGGGTTGACATGAGGGTGAGTAATTAATGTATGAATTTACATTTTTGGGTGAACTAACCCTTTAAAGGTGCCCTAGAATGATTTGAAACAACATTTTAAATAGTTTTCTGGTATCTACATAGAGGGTATGTGGCTTATTTAAGGTCAATAATTGTCCAGATACGGTTTTACAGGTCCATTTACAACTGTAGAAATCTTCCCCAGGATGAAATGGTCTGTTTTTGCCCTATTTGGAAGGGTCATGAATATTAATGCAGAGTTCTGCTCTGATTGGCTGTTTCACTGCGGCTCAATGATAGCAGGCACGTCTATACTGACCGTCATGACGATGGAGAGATTAGGCATTCAACCTTATATGTTTGAGCCTGTTTCTGACGAAGATGTAGATTTTGAGGAACAACAACATGTTTTGAGATTGGAAATGAACGCTTCTGAATGGTAAATTAAGTCTTTATTTTAATTAGGAACCTGCAAGATCATTACGTCCATACCAGAACTTCAGCCTAAATGATAACTAGCATATAGCATTAAATATACACATCAGCAGTCACAACTTTATTAGCATTGTAAAAACATTTTAATTATTGTAATGTGTCCCTGTATGATTTTACAATGATAGCTTCTTCACTTTGAATCACAAACTGAACTGGGTAGAGCTTAAATATGTTATTTGTACAGTAACGTTTGAGTTTGACAGTAGAGTACTGATTTAAAAGTCGATTTATTTAGCCATTTAGTTATGTAAGCTACTTGGATTATCCTACTGTTACTGTACGCATCTTGTGTTGGATCTAGACAACAACGGGGATATTATCGTTAATGTTGTCTCTCTAAGAAACTTTCAATTTAATCAGAAATTGTTTAGACAGTCAATAAGTGGATAAAATCACTTACTGCTTGCAGGAATATGGTTGGAATTGCCCCTTTCTTCAGTGTCGGAAGCTGAGCAAAGCCTGCTTGATTGTCCCAGGTTTGAAAAACTGTCCGTGGTGAAATGGGCTGAGCAAACTAACAACTTTGAATTAAATTGTTGCGGTATCCGATTATAAATAAAAATCAACCATGCCTGTTGACATGTTTTATCTGTGGGAAGAGTATGATACGTCTTCACATACCCTGCACATAACATTTGTTTCCATGATCTGCCATGCTCACTATCCTCGCGCGATGCTTGTTTACCTGTGCAGAGATGATATGGCTGGGCAGTTTCGCCTGACAGTGAATATGTGCTGGCATATGCAAATGTTGGGGGGCGTACATCTTAATGATCCCGACGATTGCATCACTCTCGGTGTTACGTTGAGATTCGCCTGTTTTTCCGTGGTGTTTTTTATAAACGAGATTTACATATGAAGGAGGAAGCAATGGTGTTTGAGACTCACTGTATGTGATTTACACTGAACTCCTGTTATTTAACTATGGCAAGGTTAATTAAATTTTTCATTTTAGGGCACCTTTAAGGGGGGCGTTTCCCCCACTCTATATTGCAGACAGAAATGGGAGATTATTTATAATCAACATGCTGAAACAATAAAAACATGTAAATTAAGATAATGCTGCCCAATTAAAATGAAAGATGATAGCGCATAAGAAAGATAACGCAGCCTCTGTTGGTATTGATTCTTTGCGGACGTCTACCAGAAGTTAAGTTTGGGCCACAAAAGCGCGCATGCGCAGTAACGTTTGTTTATGTTGTTGCCGTTGAAACCGTCTATAGGAGCTATTTTGTTGCTTTTAATCTTGTTTCACAGAATAGAAATGAAGAGAGAACTTTTTGAGACTGTGGCTCTCAAACTTGAATATATTCAAACAGTGGAATATATTCATATCTGTAGTGTGGTTACTTTTGTGAATTGGAGCGGAATTAGTGCATAAATAGCTCGGAAGTGTAGTTGAAAGGAAACATCGGGCATCAGCTGCACTTTGTTTGACCTGCAAACCACCTCACACTTGCTTAAAAAACACTGGCTGCAGTTACAAGCACCAGTTCATTGGTAAAACATTTGGAAAGTTTGGATGTATTAGTATCGGACTCAATTGACCTTTTGTGTTTGTGGAAAAAAAAACTTGACCCAATGCACTGTCCAGTTCCTAAAGGTCTCCTTGCCAGCAGAAGTTGGGCCGTTTCATCAGACTTATTAGCTGATGTTAGCGTGTGTTTCCTATCTTGTGAAGTGCAGAAGCTGCTCTCCAGTCGACGCACAAGCACTGATAAGACCTTCAAACATGTGTAACATCTGCACCGTGTTGTGCTGCGAATGCACGTTGTTTACTTGGTAGGAATCCAGGAGAAATCTGTACATTGTGTGCTGCGTACACGCCGTCAGCATGTTCAACAACAGGCTTTTCAGAAGTATTCAGAGTCCCACCTGTTACCTACACGGGTTTAGGTTCAACTCGACGCATTTCTTTGCATAAGGCCAGTTGTTGTTTCCATTATGATGCTGTTTTATTGACCATTAGGCTGTTTTAAACCAATTTATCTAAATGTTACAGTAGATTTCTTGAGTACTTACGTTTTCATTTTACTACAATAACACAATAGCCTACTATTGGCTTTTCTATTGTTGAGTTTAGATTAGGGAACAAAGATGCCGAAAGAAGTGCAAGATCTGTGTGTTATTTTGAGAATGCTCGGAAATATTGCAACATCGCCGACAAATGGTTTTGAGGTTTAAGGAAAGACCGTAAAGGTTGAGGAAGTGTACGTTTCCAAAATGACATTGATGGCAGTTCATATGCTTAGTTTTCCTCTTTTTTTTTTTTTTAACCATTTTTGGTGAAAAAACGTTTTGTGAAAGGTTCTTTAAAGAACCATTTTATAGTCAAAAGAACCTTTTCTTTCTTTTGTGCAATGGGAAAGGTTCTTTGGATATTAAAGGTTCTTCATGGAGCCATACACCCCGCCAAAGAACCTTTATTTTTAAGAGTGAATTATGGATGATGCGAGTAAAGCATTGAATGTGCATCCAATTTTTGTTCTGCTATTAAAAGAAGGGGGATTTCTTCCAAACAATCTTTTGTCTTACTGTTTAGACTGAGCTAATCACACCAGCGTTTCACTAGTTAACCCTTAAACGGGCAACGTGAATCAAGAGTTACATACTCTTTAGTGTCTTGTTGGGGCATAAAAAAGACGTTTTCATCAAATCCTTTTATCATAGCCTGGTCTGTCTTGAGTATGCTGGTATGCTTGGGATAAGTAAATGTATATTAATCTTACTTTTTTCAGAAAAAAATGCAAAACAATTGCTAATATTAATTGTGAACATTGTCATAAGGTGTTGAAAAAGAAAATTAAGTTATACAAGGTAAACTGGGCTCCCTGTACTGGTCAGTGCATTATTGCGAATTCCAGGGTGACAAAGTGAGGGGTCGTTTGTGGGTGGTGGGAGGTTCAGTAGAAATCTTGTTCCAGGACCGGGGCCCTTAGTTTTACATGTGAATATTAACATTTGCACATTTTTTGAAAGGGGACTGTAGTGTACAGTGGACCCAGAGGCCTGGAGGGCTTCTAAGGGTCTTCCCTAAGGGCCTCGGTCCTGGAACGAGATTTCTACTGAGCCTCCCACCACCCACAACCGACCCCTCACTCGTCACTCTGGAGTTTGCAAAATAATGCAATGACCAGTACAGGGAGCCCAGTTTACCTTGAAACACCATTCATGGTCAATACTTTGGATAATCCTTTTTTATACCCGTAACGGGCAATGTGAACTGGGAGTTACAACTCAAAAATCAAAACTACATCAAATATTACAAAAAAATTCCTTTTGATATGTTTTACTTAAGTCCAGATGAAATAAGGAATAATTATTTAAAAATATTTTCCAGTCGTGCCTGTTTAAGGGTTAATCTTTCTGTAAGGATACTGAAGATTACTGCGTTAACCGAGAATGATGCATGATCTGTTTTCTAGCATATCCTCCTCCACTAAATACCAAGGAAATGGCCCTTGATGATTTTGACTTTCACTCATCACTTTCTGTTCCCCTATAAACAGCACGCGAAAGAGGAAGCAACCTTTTAACAGATATGAAGATATGGATCAGTTTATTGATGTATTGAAACGGCATCACGGTTGAAGAGGTGGTGAACGTCTCAGGATTTGTAGAGAATGCATACAGGACAGCTTAACTCTGAATACAAATGACTGGACTTTTGTCTCTCTCACGTATGCAGTGAAGCTCTGCTCTCAAAAGAAAGTTTATTATTCGTTTAATCCTGTGTTGTGTGTGTTTTTATGTTCTTGTGCAACTACACTTACCTGACCACAGTGTTGATTTTGAAGAATGAGTCTGGCATCTTTCCACGCTGTTGTACTTTGCACCTGTTTGAGAAATGGTGCTAGCTGCAGTTTATTTGTTGATTTGAAGAGCAGGTGTGGTGCCGATGTCTTGTACCTCAGAGTCCGCCCCGTACCTGGCTCTCTGACAGTTAGGTGTTTGTTTGTGTGTATATACTAGCCCATTATGCCTTCATGTTTTGGAGGAGTGCTCTTGCACATGACGGCATTGACCTTACAGCTGAGACTCAAAAGGCTTTCAAAGATTTTTTTATGTGAAACATTTTGAAGCGTTTGACTGTGTGCCCACCTCTTTAGTGGACTAGTGACATTTCTGCCTCTAGAAGGCTGTAGATTAAACGTCAGATTTTTTTTTTTTTTTTTTTTTGTGCGAAATTTCTTCTTCCACATTGAACATCCAAACCAGGACTGCAGACTGTGACTAAATGGTTGTTTTTTCGACCTTTTTTCCTGCTGGTGCGACTACACCTCGCAGTTCAAAATTTAATTTACTTTATAAAGTTTTAAATATGGATATTTTTCTTACACAAACGCACCACTTTGTTTCAGAAAGCCTTTATTAACCCCCCGGAGCCGTGTGGAGTAGGGCTGTCACTTTTTATTCGATATTCGAATGTGCACTCGAACATGACGTGAAATATCCGTAATCAAACTATAAATAAACTATCCGTTTTTTAAAATGCCATGTAGCGCATTTTTACAGTCAATGATTAGACTGTTTGTTTTTAATTGTTTGCCATCTCCTCCAATAGAGGGCGCTCTAAACGTATTGTAGTGTAGGCCCATGACCAAATCAAGCGAATAATAGCCAGCCTGTTTTGAAAATGGATGATAACTCTCAGAACGGCCAGCCTGAGCGGACAATTACGACCCAACCCATCTTAAAAGTAGTGTCTGGAAGCATTTTGGGTTCTACACCGTAGATGGTAAAGTAACCATTAAAGATAACCTGTGTGTGCTAGGCACGTCTTTGCGCTCCAAACGAGTGTTCTCCACCACGGGGAACATCGTCAATAAAAAGAGAGCCGCACTTGATCCAGATCAAGTTGATAGATTAGTAGATAGATTGATAGATCAGTTGATTAGTTGATAGATTAGTTGATAGATTGTTTCTAGCAAACAATGTAAAGAAATGAATTAGGCTAGGCTATAGGCCGTACTCCTGCTGCTGTTTTAAGTTGTCACGTTATTGTTTGTGCCTGTTCTGATACTGTTTTTTTCCATGTAGCCTTATGTTGTGATTGGCTATGCATAGTGGTACTTCATATCGATTAAGTTGATAACCTGCTGTTTCAAACATTTAAGTTAACAATTTGTTTTTCCAGACAGGCTATGGTCTGAGTCCTGTTTATGACTGTCACACTGTTAATAAATTTGTGATTGAATCTCCGTTACGGTGTTGTTGTTGTGTTTTTAAAAAAATTTTTTTATTCGAATTAGGGATGGGTCGCAATTTTCGAATATTCGATTAGTTGATTTAATTATAGAATATCGAATAGTTTGTGCGATTATCGTCCCAAAAAAAATCCACATGTTTTTGGTGCTGATGTGGCGCCAATAACGCACCTAAAAGCTGTCAGTCTGCTCTCAGGGTGTTTTATACTGGACACGTTTGAAACCTGGAGGGGCGTGATTGGGAGGAACGGCCCCCCTGATCTGAACCCGAGTGGTGTTCAGTTATTGGACTTCTGTGCTAGTTACAGTTTGTCCATAACGAACACCATGTTCAAGCATAAGGGTGTCCATCAGTGCACATGGCACCAGGACACCCTAGGTCGTAGGTCAATGATCGACTTCGTGGTCGTTTCATCTGACCTGCGGCCGTATGTCTTGGACACTCGGGTGAAGAGAGGGGCGGAGCTGTCAACTGATCACCACCTGGTGGTGAGTTGGATCCGATGGCGGGGGAGGAAGCTGGATAGACTCGGTAGACCCAAACGTACTGTGAGGGTCTGCTGGGAACGTTTGGCCGAGTCTCCTGTCAGAGAGATCTTCAACTCCTGCCTCCGGCAGAGCTTCGACCGGATCCCAAGGGAGGCTGGAGATATTGAGTCCGAGTGGACCATGTTCTCCACCTCCATTGTCAAAGCAGCTGCTCGGAGCTGTGGACGCAAGGTCTCCGGTGCCTGTCGAGGCGGCAATCCCCGAACCCGGTGGTGGACACTGGAAGTAAGGGATGCCGTCAAGCTGAAGGAGGAGTCCTATCGGGCCTGGCTGGCTTGTGGGACTCCTGAGGCAGCTGACAGGTACCGGCAGGCTAAACGGACTGCAGCCCGGGTGGTTGTGGAGGCAAAAACTCGGGCCTGGGAGGAGTTCGGTGAGGCCATGGAAAAGGACTATCGGCTGGCCTCGAAGAGATTCTGGCAAACCGTCCGGCGCCTCAGGAGGGGGAAGCAGTGCCCTACCAACGCTGTTTACAGTGGCGATGGGCGGCTGTTGACCTCAACTGGGGATGTTGTCGGACGGTGGAAGGAATACTTCGAGGATCTCCTCAATCTCGCCGTCACGTCTTCCATTGAGGAAGCAGAGGCTGGGGGCTCAGAGGAGGACTCGTCCATCACCCAAGCTGAAGTCACCGAGGTGGTCAAGAAACTCCTCGGTGGCAAGGCACTGAGGGTGGATGAGAGCCGCCCTGAGTACCTCAAGTCTCTGGATGTTGTGGGGCTGTCTTGGCTGACACGCCTCTGCAGCATCGCGTGACGGTCGGGGACAGTGCCTCTGGGATGGCAGACCGGGATGGTGGTCCCTCTTTTTAAAAAGGGGGACCGGAGGGTGTGTTCCAACTATAGGGGGATCACACTTCTCAGCCTCCCCGGGAAAGTCTATGCCAGGGTACTGGAGAGGAGAATTCGGCCGATAGTGGAACCTCGGATTCAGGAGGAACAGTGTGGTTTTCGTCCTGGTCGTGGAACACTGGACCAGCTCTATACCCTCTACAGGGTGCTGGAGGGTTCATGGGAGTTTGCCCAACCAGTCCACATTTGTTTTGTGGATTTGGAGAAGGCATTCGACTGTGTCCCTCGCGGCGTCCTGTGGAGGGTGCTGGGGGAATATGGGGTCCGGGGTCCTTTGCTGAGGGCTGTCCGGTCCCTGTATGACCGAAGCAGGAGTTTGGTCCACATTGCCGGCAGTAAGTCAGACTTGTTCCCGGTGCATGTTGGACTCCGGCAGGGCTGCCCTTTGTCGCCGGTTCTGTTCATAATTTTTATGGACAGAATTTCTAGGCGCAGCCAAGGGCCGGAGGGTGTCAGGTTTGGGGACCACACGGTTTCGTCTCTGCTCTTTGCGGATGACGTTGTCGTGTTGGCCCCTTCTAACCAGGACCTTCAGCATGCACTGGGACGGTTTGCAGCCGAGTGTGAAGCGGCTGGGATGGCGATCAGCACCTCCAAATCCGAGGCCATGGTCCTCAGTCGGAAAAGGGTGGCTTGCCCACTTCAGGTTGGTGGAGAGTTCCTGCCCCAAGTGGAGGAGTTCAAGTATCTAGGGGTCTTATTCACGAGTGAGGGGAGGATGGAACGGGAGATTGACAGACGGATCGGTGCAGCTTCTGCAGTAATGCGGTCGATGTACCGGTCTGTCGTGGTGAAGAAAGAGCTAAGCCGTAAGGCGAAGCTCTCGATTTACCGGTCAATCTACGTTCCTACTCTCACCTATGGTCATGAGCTTTGGGTCATGACCGAAAGGACAAGATCCCGGATACAGGTGGCCGAAATGAGCTTTCTCCGCAGGGTGGCTGGGTGCTCCCTTAGAGATGGGGTGAGAAGCTCAGTCACTCGGGAGGAACTCGGAGTAGAGCCGCTGCTCCTCCACATCGAGAGGGGACAGCTGAGGTGGCTCGGGCATCTGTTCCGGATGCCTCCTGAATGCCTTCCCGGGAAGGTGTTTCGGGCATGTCCAACCGGGAGGAGGCCCCGGGGAAGACCAAGGACACGCTGGAGGGACTAACGCCTCGGTGTCCCCCCGGAAGAGCTAGAGGAAGTGTCTAGGGAGAGGGAAGTCTGGGCATCTCTGCTTAGACTGCTGCCCCCGCGACCCGGCCCCGGATAAGCGGAAGAAGATGGATGGATGGATGGATGGATGGACGTTTGATGCGGTCCGAGCGTGCCTCCGCAGCGTTGGTCTGGTTTCACACTCAACTTGAACCCTGGTGCATTTGCGTTCATCTTATGTCATCACAAACGTGCACGGGCATGATAGAAAACAGAACGCAGGTCAAATATATATATTTTTTATTATTAATTTGGTGCTATTATGTGCAGCTGAGTAAACGACACTTGGGTTATAACCGTATGTGTGTCGCTTGAAGGCGGCTTTGCTGCTTGCAAACAGACTCTTTTGAGGAGACGTGAATTGCCATTAATTTGCTGCTCTGATTGCGCACTATGCGTGAATACACTGCAGGCTCGCTCTCGCGATCGTATCTCAGGTAAATCATCAACACTATCATCACTTACATGTGTGTTATTGAACTAATGACATTAATCGGCTAAAACGCATGCGCTGGTTACTTTTCTTCCAGAACAAGTGCGCACCCGAGTGTTGTTTGCACATTCACTTGAATCGTGGCACAGCTCCGAGAGTAACCGAACTCCGGTTGTGTGTTCTCGGGTTCGGTACCTCAGTGCACACCAAGCTCTGTATGTAAGCTTTCACATTAGCAATTTTTCATGTGAACCGTGCTCCATTTCAAACTAAACTGCCAGAGTAAAAACACCCTGAGAAAACGGAAGAACACATCGCCTCACGCGCACACTGTAGACTTGTGGCATTTAATGGTTGCGGTAACTTGAGGCCATGTCAAATAACAGACATATGTTTCAGCATGTTACAATAATTATATGGCTTGAGTTGATATAGCCTATTCCCTAATGAATTAAACAGTTTGTTATCATACAGATTGAGAGCGTGAATGGTCTCTCTCCCTCTTTCTCTCTGTTTATATGTGTGTAGCCTTTACATGCGTGCATGCGGGGGAGGAGTTGCGATTTTCGAATAAAAATTGAATAATTCCCAGCGATCTTCGAATATTATTTTTGCTTGAAATGCCCATCCCAAATTCGAATACATTGCTTGATATTTGATATCCGTTCGAATTAGATGTTTCTAAAAAATGACAGCCCTAGTGTGGAGCAGTTATATGATGGATAGATGCACTTTTATGGACTTTTATGAATGAAAAATGACCCAACAGTCACTGCCATTATAAAGCTTGAAAGAGCCAGTACATTTTTAATATAACTCTGATTGTGTTCGTCTGGAAAAAAAAAGTTATATACTAGGGATGCACCGAAATTAAAATTCTTGGCCGAAGCTGAATAATAATAAAACACTTGGCCGAAAGCCGAATTCTGAATGCGTTTTTTATTTTTTATTTTTCTCAAATTTTTTTTTCTTTTTTTTCACATTTGCATAAATTAAATGGTAAAAATGAGCTTTTTACTATTTTGTCTTGCTTTTTTTTTTGTGTGAAAAATATACAAAACTACAATTTATTTATTTAACACTGAACATTTTTTAGCATTCCAGCAGACATTATACAAACAAAGCACAATATAACTTCAAATATATATTTTTATTTGGCTATCTTATACCATTTTATCTTATCTTTGGCCTAGTATGCCTACAGGTCTCATAATCAAATCCACGGCTCCACCACAGCAGTGAGTGTAAAATTTAAGATTATTTAGAATTTCAAAAATATTTTGCAACAAATATTTTTCTGTTAATCTATTCGTCGGCCTTTACATTGCTTTAATGCTTTAGTATTTCATGATGTCCCTTCCGAAACTTTTGCAGCGCATTAATTCTTTTTGCAACATGAAAAACACTAGTTTTATTCAATGGATTATATAGACTAGCCAAGACCTCTCAAAGTTCAATGAAGCTGCTAACAATGCACAATAAATATCTCACTTGCGTCGATTCGTGTCTACACTTTTTGTTCATGAGAGGTTTTGCGAGCCTGTCACCGCTGCAGAAACGTGTTGTAAATGGATACATTTGACGTTCTACAGACACAAATATGCACTGGAGCTAAATTCCAGTAGTCGGTACCAATACCATAAAAAATGTACGGTACTCTGTACCAATTTCAGTACCACAGCTAAATGTTTTTTTTAAATGTATTTATTATTTATGATGATAATCATTATAAGTAAATAATGCAAACATTTAAAGGCTGTATGCTGTTTAAAAGTAAACATGTCATAATATGTGACATTATAAATATGTCATGAAATAAATTATCATAAAACATCACATTTCTTTAGAAAGAGTATTTTCCAAGGAAATGATGCGATCTGAAGAGGTTTGAGCGATCTCTCCCATCTCACTGTACTGTTGTTCATTCAGCCAGAGCACAAGAGGGCGCTCACGAGCAGAAAACACGAGTTATGAGTTATACCAGTTAACCGGAGTCCATTATTTATAGAAGAAAAGCAACAACTTTTCTTCTATAAATAATGGACTCCAGTTAACTGGTCCCTCTTGTGCTCTGGCTGAATGAACAACAGTACAGTGAGATGGGAGAGATCGCTCAAACCTCTTCAGATCACATCATTTCCTTGGAAAATACTCTTTCTAAAGAAATGTGATGTTTTATGATAATTTTGTGATGTTCGCATGATATTTTATCTAACCTTTGGAGTTGTTTTGTGCATTCCTGTGATTCAGCATGATTGATGTGCACTCCTGACACAAATTAATAAATTACTGGTTAGCTTTTAGTCAGCTGGTGAAACGTGTGGTGTTGTGACATCGTGCTATAGAGGCGTGTTATGGCTGGGTTTTAGGGCAGCGCTGCAGGGAGACTGGGCCGACAGTGGAAACAGCTGGATTTTGGCCCTGTTGTTAGCCCTGACCCCACAGTGGAACTGTAAGTTCTCTCAACGATTGTCTTATTTCTCTTCTTAACTACTTTTTTGTCAATTAGAATTAGTTTGCACACTAAATGTAATCTTTACTCAATTGGTTAATAAGGTTGTGAAGCCAACTTGTTCAGCATATTTACAATTAGCACCACAATAAATTGATTTATCTTTTTGGTAACCATATTAGGCTACTTGATTATGGCAAGAATCATGATCACGAATATTTATAACAGCAAAACAGTCATCCTATAAAAGTAACTGCATAATTTATTCATGCTGCAATGCATGCTGGGAACTCACAAACCCTTATTTCAGCTCTGTATGAAATGTATTGTTCAGGCAACTATGTGTGACTATTTGGGACAACATTTGAGGACAATATTTAATTCAAGTATTGAATATCCATTGAATATTGGTTTATATTTCTTAGTATTTGTGACTCCAAGAACTGGAATATATTTAGTTTCTTATGACATTTACAATTCTAGAATTTGACAGATGGATGATTTAACCAAAATATGATGGATAAAGTCACAACTTGAATATTAAAAGAAAGCAGCAGATTGTCGTGCCAGGCATTATTTGAGAAGTGTTGTTATTTTAGAAGTGTTGTTGCTGATAAAGTGACTTTAAATTTAACATGAACAACACTTCCTCTGTTTGTACATTCATCCCTTTATTAGTTTCAACAAGCTAATTTAGGTTGTGCGTTGTCATGGGTCATCGATCACATCTGTAATGGTTTATCACACAATAGTTTTTTCCGTACTCGCTTGTAGAATCACATTTGAACTTTTTCATTAAATGCAATGGATGATCATTGAAAAGAAGTCCCTGAATTTCTCTCTGTTTTAGACACTTTATTTCAAATTCAGTCGATAGCTGACATCCTCGAACTGTCTTTGAGATGTTTGTATAGATTGATTGTTTTAACTCTATAGAGTCATTACCTCTTTGTGTTCAGAAACCAGTTTCTCTGTAATCCTCTGCCAGCTTCACGTCCCCGGGGCAATTCCATCCGTCACTCCTCATCTTTAGATGAAAACATGAAAGAATATTTCCACAACTGTTTGTTTCGTGCACCATTTGAGAGAATTTCACTAATTATACTTGTTGTGAGTTTCCTGGTTTTACTGCATTTGCTTCTGTTTTGGGCGAATTTACTTTGAAACTCTTTTCTGCATGAACAAGCTCACATGGAAACTTTTCAGATTTCAACAGACAGATTTCAACAGAATTTGAGCGAAGATCTATGGAGATGTTGTTGTTGCTTTTCTTCTATATTTTTTTGTGTGCCTCAATTTATATAACTTTTCTGTGGTGTGATATTATTGATATTGGCTATTGATAACAATTTACACGCTAATCATTCTCAAAGTGCCCCCCGCCTTCCATTTGAATGTTTATTTATTATTAATTTAGCCTAGATTGCCCAAATGAATTTCATGTATCAATAAGAGTATAGTATTCTCTTCTCAATTTAACACATTTTATAATGTTCTTCTTCAGAACTAGCACAGAAAATGTGAAGTTTGCAGATTCGGTCTTGGCCCATGAATTGGTCTGCATTTTCTATTAAGACTTTGTTGGCTTAGTGACTGCTATGTGACAGCTTTTTTGTATCTATAAATGTAAAATAAAGTATTTTATTCTAGGGTCACAATACCGTAAAAATGTCTTGCGACATACTATACCAGCTGAAGTATCACGTTACCTAGTAGTATTGGGTTAATTATTTATAATTAAAATCTACAAAATGAAGTTAATGAACCAAACTTTCATAAATGTAAATGAAAATAGACCAGATTTGTATTGAATACTTCATTAATGACAATGAATAACTGGCTATTGTTACCAATAAAATTACAATTGCATAAATAATGTTATGAGAGTAATGTTTTAAATATTAAACTGATTATAGAAATATGAAATGTTGTAAAAAATGAAAAAGGCCAACTTTTAGAAGGGGAAACTAAAGCCCCCATTTGCAGTGTTAACGATTGAGACAGTGAATCCTTCAACTGATTCGTTCAAAACGGCTCATTCAACGACTGTTTTTATGAATGCCTCTGAATCAGGGATTCGCCCGATTTGTTCAAAAACTTTCCAACTCTGACTGGAGAGCAGTTTGTATATAAAAACATGTAATTCATTTATAATGTTAAAACAACATAATAATGATTGATAAGAACCGAGTGCAAAGCTGTTATGTTGATGAATGGAAGTGTCTTCGCAAAGATGTTTCTAGAAACAAAATATTACACCTGATGAACACTCGTACAACATTTCCTACAGCCGTATTGACTTCCATTTATTGGTGTTGTTTGGTCATTTTTGACCTAATTTTGTTTTTTGTGTTTTTTTTTTAAAGAATTTTTTTACATCGATCGGAAACTTAGTAAAGATTTTGGCACTTGCTGTGTGAACACACAAAAAATCATAGATATGATTTGAAAAGGATAAATGATCCTCATAGTCACACTTGTGTTGTTCGTGGTAAAAAATGAGTGCATTGAAAATGAATGGGAGCGGAATTGGGAATGGGATGTGAATTTGGGATGCGTTTGGTTCTGCGCCCAAACAAATTCTGACTGAAAGCTCATTTGAGATATCAACCTCAAATTTGGAACACAACTTGTTTAGATTTATGCAGTTTTAGAGACCAAACTTCAGTCTGTGCTCCAAAGCATTCAAGATTTATGACAATTTAAGTTGGAAATGTAATTTTCAGGTCTATGCTCAAAAAGTGAATAAATGGATTATAAATACAGCGTAAATATAATTTAGTGGCATAAAATCCCCTAAAGATACAAAATATTCAATAAATAAACATTATTGAACTAAAATAAAGTATGTTAATTTAATTGGGAAAAAGATTGTTAATTTTTGACCAACGCACCGAGAGCACCAGAGGGTTAAAAAATACAATGGCATCGTCAGGATTTTGAAGCTTTAATATGGCTATACTACCGTACTATTGTCCTCTAGGCCGAACATTTGCTCCAAGACCACATTTAAACAGATTTGTTTTTTAGACGCTTTAGATTTTATAATTTACCATACGTCTTGGAGTTTTTTTTTTTTTTTTTTTACAGAAGTGAAGCCTTATTTAAAATAAATGAATGCCGCAGGATAATGGTCACTTTGTTACATTCAGTGTGTTGCATGATCGACCCAAGAAAATCGAATTAATCTCCTTTTAGTAAGGCTGTATAAACTTGGCCGTAAATCAATGCGATCATTTGTTTAGGGGATCATGTCTCTCACTCAAAGGCTGCTCTGGCCTTTTCTGTTTGGCATATTCATTCCGAGCTCTGAATCCTTCAGGGCCTTTTCTGTTTCACACCCTGTCCCTTCTCGCTCTGAGATACCATTGGCCATTCACTTCAGCTTTGCCTCGAAAGGCATCCAAGCTCTTTTTAAAAAGATTTTATTCTACAGTCAAAGCAAATTTGTTTTGATCTTTCCCTCCAAACCTTTGACATCATATTTTAAATCGTTCTCTCTCTTTCTTTCTTTCTTTTTATGTGCAAGGAACCCCTCCACAGCTTTCTATCAAGCCTTTCCAAACGACAGGTCAAAGGTCATCAGTGATGGGTATGATCGCTGCGTGTGTATTACATTGCACTCTTGGCAGCTGTGCGTGTGCATGGAGTGAGCATGCCGTTTCTGGAAGTGCTTTCTGGCTCAAGTGTCAAAGAGCCGATGGTCAGAGCGCTCTGGCCCTTCACTTCAGCGAATGAGACAGCACACCGAAATTAAAGTGAGCAGAGAAGTCAAGAAGAATGTTCTAATTTTACATCATCTTACCTGAGCTTTCCAATGTGTGAATATTTTCATCATAACACGAGCCGTCTGGAATGTGGTCAGCGTGGTTGATAGCCATAATGGATAGCGAGCGCTGCTTTGTTTATGGTTTGTATATCTACAGTCCTGGTCCTTTTTGAATGACGTAAATAGACTATTGATATCTGCTGATATAGACGGTTATTGACTTACACGCACATGCTAGTAGTAGTGAACCATGACTCTTGAACCTTGGCCTTCCCTCGTCAGGAAGAAAGTAAACTCAGCCTAGCGTACTGTGTCCCCTTGTATAGTACTGCAGAAGTGCAAACAGCACAGTGAGCCACCCAAATACAACAAAACGTGATCCTCATTACAAATAAATGCGTGCATTTCAGTGGAATAGGGTGACAACTAGCCAGGTTGCAAAATGCATGACACACGAAACCAGCAAAGTTTAATATAAGACTGGCCTGACAAGCCAGACCCACATCAAGATGTTGGGTCTGGGAACTCACCATTGGCAGGGCTCAATCCGAGGGGCGGGATAAACGGTTGTCTTTCAAATTCTATCCGGTCGGCAAAACTCTGAACACATCTTCCTTTCTTAAGAATGACTTCAGTGCCGTTCTTTGTTTTTTTTCTCAAAGAAAAGCTTAAAATCCCTGTAAAGTCAAAACTAAACAGGTGTTCTGAGTTTCTCAGACCACAGATAAATGGCTTATTAACCACCCAGCCAAATTTGAATCATAAAAAAAAATCAGCCAAGTATATAAAATAGCTTATCAAAAACTTGAAAAAATGCTGGGGGTGTGTCCGCTGTCAGCGCCGAAAACCACGCCCACTCGCGGGAAAGCTGCCTATGATCACGACGCACCAGATGTCGGCGGGATGGGAGGATGAAGGTCGGGGCGGGAGATTGTCAGCTCGGCCCCATTCTGCAGCGGATTATCCGTGAACCCCAGTTGTCTCCAATGAAAGTTTGTAAAATTATCCGGTGTAAAGTCACTGCAGAGGCAGGTGTCGGTGGAGATCCTCAGCTCTCCATCAAGGTAGCTGTTCACAAGATTAATCCACCTCTTCTTGATCATCGTTTTTGTTTTGTAGGTTTTAGGCTGTAATAACTAACGGTACTGACAGTAACTCCCGATCGAACTGATGCGAATGTGCTCTAGTTATGATCATGTAGGGGGAGGGGCCATATGCTCAGTGGCTCCAGTGCGTCATTGAGCCACCGTTTTAGCCCCGCCCAGAAAATCCTGAACACAGCAACGGTGAAAAACTGTTTAACGGTCGAACTTCTGAATTCAGTACTACATAGTTCACAGTCTTTGTAACGTGTTTCAGCAATACATTTCTAACATTTATAATGTGTTTAGAAACAAATCTCAGAATTGCCTTTACAGGGACTTTAACTCCAAGTCTTCCAGAGTCGTGGCCAAAGCCGTTGTTTACAAGTAGCACACGGAACCGCGGCAACTCTGCCGTCATTATGTTAAGCCCGCCCACCGACTCTATACACAATGTGATTGGCCTGACCACAGTTTGGTTTTTCCAGCTCGCAAGCCAACTTGCTAGACTACCCTGGCTGCAAATTAGATTTGCTGCCGCTAGGGTGCGTCTAGATTTCTAGGCTAATATAGTGTCACAGTAAAGTTTCCCCCAACTTTTGGACACATGATGTAACGTTACATCTCTATGTTAGGATTCCTCATTTATGGTTCAGTTTGCTGCAGAACTATGACCTATGATGAATAATGAATATTTCAGAAATGACCCGTGTGTTATGTGCAACTTTTGCCCTGATTTACAGTCTGGACGATTCTACGCCAGTTGCCAAAGAGCCTGCGTATTTGAGTTTGACAGATTTGATTGAAAATCGTGTAATGTATGTTGCACACAGATTCTCTGATTCCAGCCATTTAGAGAATTTTACAACACAACTTGTCACTTGTCACTATTTGGCATGAGCTTGTTGCATTTGGATCGATCTGTAACAAGTCTACAAGTGTAGTGATCTGTAATGTCACGTGTAATCTAAACAGATTTGTAATTGGCTCTAAGAATTCTTAGTAAACGTCTGATTTATAATGTGATATTTGTAGAACTATTTTCCTGTGAGAGGTGTTTTTATGTGCTTTATAAAAGTACATTGAGTGCTAGTTTACTTAAACCTCAGAGGCACAAATTGACATTTGATTATGATTGAAACGTCGGTAGTTCATGAACAAAGGCAGGGTTGTACTGAAAGTGAGCCAGATTTCTGTGTGACTCAGAGCTCTGGTAGGAAGGATGGGATTCATGTCGAGAGCAGATTTCTGAGATTTGCTACATGTTTGCTCCTGTCCCCACAGAAGCTGTCAAAGCATTGCCCTGAAAGATAATCTGAGGCCACACATAAGTGCACTTCTAAAGCAGGTCTAAATTATTGTATTGTATCTGGGACTCACTTGCAGATTTTGATCATTTTTATTAGATTTTACATGCAAAACCTTAAAAGAATTTAACGGCTGCTTTGGTGGTTGCAGCACTTTTAGGAAAAGCATGAGAACAATTGTTATATTAATGTGTAATGCTTGTTAATAGTCTGACGTTCTCTGTGTTTATGGGACATGCATTAGTGCACATAGTCAAATGAGAAGGACAAGCTTTGCTTGTTTATCCTGCTCTTTCATCTCCATCCAAACACTCCAGGGCTTTTAGTTACAGGCGGTTTTCCATGAAAGTACTTTTGTCTCTTTGAGAGTATTTGCATGCGTTTTTCTCATTTGTTTATATCAAGTGTAAATGCTTCTTTTTTTTTTTCTAATCTTTTTTTATCTAATCTTTGATTGGCAGAGAGAGATATTTTGCAGAATGTTCAAGCTGCTCTTCTCCATGCAATGAAAAAAGAGTTATTTACTGAAAATCTTTCCCTCTTCCATAACTCTTATAGCGCTTTACCCTTTTATTATTTAGTAGTGAAAAGAGTGCTTGAATGCAGTCGTCTATCAGCCTACCTGTCTGCTGGTCGACGCCTGCTTGTGCTTTCAAACACTCGCGTATGTTGATCATTGTAGCCAGTCACAGACACATCTGATGAGCGTGTGAGCACAATGGCCAGTCAGAGGTGTTTATGATTCCAGCTCAACAGCGCTCAAAGTGTCACATTTTAAAAATTTCAGTTCAGACTTGGTATCGCGGTCAGACCTTTTGACAACACTAGTGTGCCTTCCATTTTTCTTCTTTTTGTAAAGATGCCTTCACTAATTCAGAACATGCAACCAGTTGGACTTGATGAATAATTGAATTGGTTTGACTGGCTAATTGAGGCGTATTGTTGACTGCTTGAAAATTACTGAAAAGTTCAAATAAGGGATTGTCATTTTGGACGATTAAAAAGTTACATTTAGTAATTGTCAATAATTGTATACCTTAAAACTCATCTTTGTTCTCAAAACAAATTATTTTTTTCTTGCCTTAAAATAGCTTGAATGTAACTCTACATCCTTGCTTCATTTAGTATACGCAGATATATGAATATGCAATAGCCCCGTCTCCACTCACACCAGCTGAGAGGTCCACTCGTTCAACTTACACCGTCAGACACATAATAGTAATATAATAAAGCCCCTCTCACAGCAGTCATCAGGCTTCTTCGACTTCATAAAGCGATGAGCAGACCGATCGGCGGCTGACTTGAAGCAGTGCATGCCGGTTAGAAATTTTGTCCGACTTGAGACGGCACAGACTGTGACGTATGTCAACAAAGATATGCTAAAGCCCCACCCACAGCAGTCATAGTTAATGAAATGCTAAAGCCCCACCCACAGCAGTCATAGTTAATGATATGCTAAAGCCCCACCCACAGCAGTCATAGTTAATGATATGCTAAGCCCCACCCACAGCAGTCATAGTTAATGATATGCTAAAGCCCTCCCACAGCAGTCATAGTTAATGATATGCTAAAGCCCTCCCACAGCAGTCATAGTTAATGATATGCTAAAGCCCTCCCACAGCAGTCATAGTTAATGATATGCTAAAGCCCTCCCACAGCAGTCATAGTTAATGATATGCTAAAGCCCCACCCACAGCAGTCATAGTTAATGATATGCTAAAGCCCTCCCACAGCAGTCATAGTTAATGAAATGCTAAAGCCCCACCCACAGCAATCATAGTTAATGATATGCTAAAGCCCTCCCACAGCAGTCATAGTTAATGATATGCTAAAGCCCTCCCACAGCAGTCATAGTTAATGAAATGCTAAAGCCCCACCCACAGCAATCATAGTTAATGATATGCTAAAGCCCACCCACAGCAGTCATAGTTAATGATATGCTAAAGCCCCACCCACAGCAGTCATAGTTAATGATATGCTAAAGCCCTCCCACAGCAGTCATAGTTAATGAAATGCTAAAGCCCCACCCACAGCAATCATAGTTAATGATATGCTAAAGCCCACCCACAGCAGTCATAGTTAATGATATGCTAAAGCCCCACCCACAGCAATCATAGTTAATGATATGCTAAAGCCCCACCCACAGCAATCATAGTTAATGATATGCTAAAGCCCACCCACAGCAGTCATAGTTAATGATATGCTAAAGCCCCACCCACAGCAATCATAGTTAATGATATGCTAAAGCCCGCCCACAGCAGTCATAGTTAATGATATGCTAAAGCCCTCCCACAGCAGTCATAGTTAATGATATGCTAAAGCCCTCCCACAGCAGTCATAGTTAATGATATGCTAAAGCCTGCCCACAGCAGTTATAGTTAATAGGCTTGTTCGACTTCACCCAGCGATGCGCAGACCGATCGGCGGCTGACTTGAAGCAGTGCATGCCGGTTAGAAATTTTGTCCGACTTGAGGCAGCGCCGACGCCACGTGACAGTGACGTATGTCAACAAAGTGCCGCGAGAGCGATTCGAGAGCAGTCGGCTGATACAGCCGGTGCAGTTTCTCCAGAGCAGCTGCAAGAGTCTGCACGGACTCTGATGACGACACAGCTGTTCCACGATTGGCTGGATTCACCGCATGACAGCGATCACGTGTGTTTCGTGTTTATTCTAAAACCTTCAGCTCCACTAATGCACACAAATCTGTTTTTTATAACAGTAAAACCTCCTTTCATGTAGTCGCAATGTTATATTGTCATATTTATCAAAATAAAACTGATTAAAAACGTAGACCCCACTTCATTGATAGTGTAGGATTATATGTTGAACTTTATTCTTGTACAAACACACGCTGTATTAAGCAGTACATAAAGTATTACATGACATAATGTCTCTGAAACATCTGTGCATTGCCAAATATTGCATTTATTTAACTTCAGCTGATAAAGTATGCAAACACAGCGCGAGCGTCACTACGGGAAGCAGAAAGTGTCCGACTTCACGTCTCCGTTTGCAGCTCCTCCCCGCCTGCACGCGGCTACTCTCGCCGATCAGTTGAATCCGGCCGCAGCCGATGTCGAACACACCTAATGATATGCTAAAGCCCCGCCCACAGCAGTCATAGTTAATGATATGCTAAAGCCCCGCCCACAGCAGTCATAGTTAATGATATGCTAAAGCCCCACCCACAGCAGTCATAGTTAATGATATGCTAAAGCCTGCCCACAGCAGTCATAAGGTGTGTTTGACATCGGCTGTGGCTGGATGCAACCAATCGGCGAGAGTAGCCGCGTGCAGGCGGAGAGGAGCGGCAAACGGAGACATGAAGTCGGACACTTTGATGTCATATATCACCGCCATGTGGCTTCGGCGCTGCCTCAAGTTGGACAAAATTTCGAACCGGCATGCCCTGCTTCAAGTCAGCCGCCGATTGGTCTGCGCAGTGTTGCATCAAGTCGAACAAGCCTAAAGTTAACGATATGCTATAGCCCGCCCATAGCAGTCATAGTTAATGATATGCTCAAGCAGAGCAAAGATAGCGAACAAGTGTCTGTAGCTTGTCCAGAGTCTTGTCTAGAAGTAGATCAAGAAATTGCTTATCCAACATTCAGAGTTCAGTTGTGAAATTCCATCTAAAAATAGCCAGACTTGGATAATGAAAGAACTCTGAACTGTGTTATGTAGTCAAAGTAGAAAAATATCCTGCAAATAGCCATTTAATGAACTGGGATGAATTCTTTAGGGAGACCTTGACAGAAACAAGCTATATACACCGCAAATCAGTTTTAATCCAATTTATTAAAGATAATAATTTTCTTAGGATTTGACTCAAGATCGATTTGTCAGTTTCAGAATCCTTTAATGTAGATGATGCTTCAATCAAATCAGCGTGTTCTTAGAAGTTGGATTGACTGTAAATAATAAATCTAATCAAATAATAATAAAATCAAATAAAAATAAATCAAATGAAACCTAGCCCCTCTGGACAGCATGTGTTTGGAATGAAGCATCACTCTCACACTGCGCTCTTTTGCCATTTGCCAAGTGTATGTGTTGTTTGGACCGTTTGACAAGCTAAAATAATTAAATGTTAGATGGAGTAGTGTAGAGACTCATCAGCACATCTTTCCTCACTTCCCCTATAAAACAATGGACTGCAGATTGAAATAAGCTGTAACTAAGCCAGACTGCAGGAGGCGTCCGTTGGAGGTGGAAACACAGGCTGATCCACACGAAACCACATGACCCCGCCAGCGGTAGGAGGGCACTGATCCCAGGCCAGCTGTGTGCTGCCCAAAAACATTATGCAACCGCTCAACGAATTAATTAGCGGCGTCTCTCAAGACTCTGGACTTGTTTACAGCAAATGTGTGTTGAGGATGAATCACTCATGACTCTGATTTGGAGCTGAAGAAATTACATGAACTTTACATGCCTTACAGGGCATCCAGTGCAGGCCATCTCAGACCACACAGCTTTTGCATTTGGCTGCGATGTTTTCCGTTGAATTTCCATGTAAATATAGGCTTTTATATAACACGCATATGTGTACGCTCAACGATTGCTTCTTTTGCAGCATCACATGCCATTCTGAAAGTTAAAAGTTTAGTAGAGTTTTACGTTTCTAGTAGCGATGCACTGACATTTCGGCAACAAAAGGATATTTGGGTGGGCAAAATCATTGCTTGAAACAATGATAAGTTATTTTTCATTCTTCGTTTAAGGTAAAAAGACATTCTAAACACCTTTGCAGCAATAAACTGTTAGCGAACTGTTAGCCGAGAGCCACGTTTAGATGAATAGACAAGACGAACACACTAGACAAACCACCACAGGACATCAGAGCCAGCGGCAAACGTCAGAAGGACTGGCCGAGGAAAGGCTGCTCTCGCCGGGGTTAATGAGCGCTGAGTGCCCGGTGTTCGCCTGGATCTCAACTCCAAAAACACAAGATCATTTTTTTAAAATAGGCGCACTCTTTATAAATAAACCACAGATTTGAGCTTTAAACAACTACATTCCCACCTGAAAAAGTCTTAACTACATTTTGTGACACAATAGTAGTATTTTTAAATTATGCAGGGTTTCTCATCACATCACTTTACCGTGTGTCCGCAGCAAGCAGGCTCCTGATTGGTTAACGTGGCGCGAATTGACGCCAAAGTTAAACATTTTCAACTTAGGCGTCAGACGCAAATTCACTTCAAACGCGTGAATGCACAAAAAGCACCATTAGCGCGTAACGCGCAAGACACTCAACTCAAATCGCGTCCATCGCGCCACAGGACTTCCTGACGCGTGTCAACGCGCCTTTCCATTGACTTAACATTGAAATCACTCGCACCTGATGCTCTACTCGCGTTTGGTGTGAATGCAGCATTATAGTAGCCTGGTCCTACCAGACTCTCGTACATTTCATTTGTACAGAGAGTCTGGCCACTCTCCATTGACAAGTGTTAAATTTCTTGAAGGCGGGTACTTTGTTGAAGTTTAAAATATTGGATTTGACACGTCATCTCATACTAGCGCACAACATCCACGTCATCGTTCTCAGCCACTCCCTCTGTTTGCTGATTGGACCGGTTAAAATTTGACCGAAGAAAACCAGAGAATATACCGCAATCCCAGAATGAGTACTGAAGGAAAATGAAAATTGACCGGAAGTACGTAGGAGGGCGGAGCCAGGCTAGATTTATAGCTTTATATGGAGCAAATTATCTATTCCGCTGGGTCCTAAAGTCAGTTCTTTTCACAATGCATTCAGATACACATGCAGACATTATAAAAAGTTCGGAGGCGTTTACCAGCCAGTTTGGCAAACCGTTTCAAACTCCTGAAACTAACAGCAAACAAACTTCGTCTTGGCCTGATTTTGTGCGACATCACATCACATCACAGTTCGTTATATGTCGGGGCTTAAGTAGCGCATCTCTGTGTTTTGACTGTCTCAACGTCTATTTCATGCTTAACTTGAATGGATGCTATTCACAATATTTTATTTGAGTGTTGATTAGTAAATACATTTGGTTAATTCATTATTAAAAAAACTTTTATTTTCAGATTTTTTTTTTTTAAGTGAAACCTTTTAACCCTCTGAACCCGACAAACGTGCCTGCGCGTTCTGCAGGATTTTTCCTCATGACAGTGTAAAACTACTTAAAATACTCCGTCATATTTCGCCTCACAGACATGAACGATATACTTTACAAAGCTTTAAGTGTCTACTTTTATTAATGTACACTCAAAATAAAAACGAAATGTTGTGCTTTTCGCTAAATAAAGAAAACAAACAGGATGCACGTTCTCCCGTCTGTCTCTCCGTGAAGTCCAATCTGAAATGCGTCTGAAAATGAACTGTAACTCAGCGAATACTTGCCACAAAGACACAACAGATATCTCTTTATAAAGCTTGGAATGTCTAGTTTTAAATTAAGTCCTTTATATAAAAAACGCAGCCGGCATATGTCCCTTATAAAGAACCACGATTGTCCCTTATTTTTGTCCCACTTTTTGTCCTTCGTTATGTTGTGTTGTAAATAAATGCAAACAATAAAAAAAAAATCCATCAGGGCCATCAATTTTAAATCAGTATATTGTTTTATGTGAATTAGTGGCCAGAGTGATTTTTACATCATCTTGAAGCAAAAATTCTAGCCTACGTGATCCAGTTTTCAAAAGTCTTGTGAACAAATATTCAGTATGGGTTCCATGGCTTTTTTTTCCCACAAACCACGCATAAAAGCCATTTTCTCAAAACTACAAACTTTTACATACATGCTGCTCACATATTATTGTAGCAGAGTTTGTGCTGAATACAGTGTAATCAGACTTAGAAAAAGAAATAAGCTCAAATGTCAGGGCATGTCAAAACCTCCAGGGCCCAGAAACCGCTCAGAGGTGCACCTAATCATTGGTGCACCTAGTCTCTATGCATTTTTTTCATTCCTGTGTATCGCTTTATTAAATGCAAAACTGTTCAGTGTAAGCGGACCCTAAGGGTGTTTTCACACTTGCGTCCTCTTTAAAAGAACCAAACTCAGACTCCGCTTTTTGGATCTAGTCCAGTTCAGTGTTTGATGGCTGACCCTATGGCCTTCAACATTTGATTTTTCCCATTCCCTTACATTGTTTGTGCCTTAGTAACCAATATATTTGTTTGTAAAGATCATAATTTTTTTTAAATGACATTGCTACAAATGCTGTTGAATTAAGTTGTTTATCTTTTTACACAAAAATATACATTTTTGCAATTCTACATATTCTTGCACTAGCGATATCACATTTATTTTGATTTGTTTTCCTTGAATCATGTTTATTTTATTGCAGAAGGCAGTGATAACAGCAGCATACAAAAAATAAACAATACAATAAAATAATAAAAAAAGATGCTGATTTAATAACTGCATTAAAATTTCCAGGTAAAGTATAGGTATGCCTAAAGCCACTCAAGTAAGAAATGTAATAATCACATGAAAAAATAATAAATAACTGCATATTCTTCACTGTATGACGTACTCGGCTTATATTAGGCTAGTAATGCAGATGTTTACATTCACTTGAGACAAAACCACCTGTTTATGTGAAATGTGTGTGTTTTTGACACTTAAGACGCTAATTATTCCGTTTGGTACACGCGCTGTGACAGCTGGCTTCTGTGCACGCGCTGTAGGTGTGTGCCCTCGTAAAACACAATTTTAAACTGGCAAGGCGCACAGCCGCGTGTCCTTACGTGTGTGGAGACGCTCTCTTACAGCATCTCCACTATACATGGAAGCGGTTGAAAGCGCAATAAACAAGTGTAAGTTGTGAACAAATAATTTGTAGAGATTTGCCAGAAGAAGCAGCCATGATGAACCACCGATTTAACCAAACAGAAAAATCAAGTAAGCCCAGAACGGTTTGTGTTCAGATTGCGTTTTTTTAGTGAACCGTACCCAGACCACCTCCTGAGATGGTCTCGGTTCGGTTCGCTTTAAAGGGGTCTGAGATCGTTTGGAGTGTTCACATATGGGCCAAAAATCACGCGAACCGCGCTCAGAAGCCTGAAAAGGACCAAGTGTGAAAACACCCTAAGACTTTTGTATGAAATACAACTAGTGCACTATATCTTGACATTTGCCCGTTCTTGGGGCATCTGTGAGAGAAGTAGCTAGGCTCTGAATCCGTGGACAAATCATTCTTTTAAGACGCTTCCAAGTGTATTTTTGGTCCTTGGTAAGGCGTAACAACTTCAGTCCTGAAGTTATTGATTGTAATTACATGGGAAAGAGCGAGCAGTATCTTCAAAACAACTTGTTTTGTGTTTCTTAAAGAAATTCAGTTATACATGTTTAGAAGGACATGAGGTGGAGTGATTGATGAAAGCATAATGCAAACACTTTCAAGGAACAGTCAACTAGGGCTGTAATCTCCCAGTCGATTAGTCGATTATTAGTCGATACGTTCTGGCTCGACCAAAATTCTGATTGGTCGATTTTTTTGCCGCATTCATTTCGTTAGTTTTACCGCGTTCATTTAATCAGTTTTGCCGCACCGCGTTCATTTCATCAGGTGGAGAACACTAATTGCTAATGGGGGTGTTTTCAGAGCAGCCCTGTTTCACAGGTCTCTCGAGAAGTCTCTCGCTGGTCCTTTGTTTTTCATTCCCCGCTGGCTCAAACGCACGCCCATAGCGGTAAACTTGAGGAACGCCCATCAACATACACATGAGGGGAAGCGTCACAACACCACGCTTCAGTTGTGCTGCAAAAGTGGATCTGTACTGTCGGTTTTGCCGCGTTCATTTCATCAGGTGGAAAGCACTAATTGCTAATGGGGGTGTTTTCAGAGCACCCCTGTTTCACAGGTAACAGTCTGTCTTCAGAACACCCCCTTGTTTCCACTTGGATTAGCCCAACCCACTGGAGAAGAGAGACAGATTGAAGAAGGCTATAGTTTGCTGTATATTATTTATTTAATTGTGAGAGCGTTTTTTCTGCTCTTGATCTGGCTTGTTTAATAAATATTCCTTTTTTATTAAAGTGGACGTGCCTTTTGTGTTTAAGAGTAAAAGCTTTAAGTTAATAGTCTATTCGTGTCTCAGCCGCGAAGCTGAGCTGATCCTGTGTTCGAGCTGCACAGAGCGGCTGAAATGATAGTGTCTGTCAGTTAGTATAATTCATATGACAAAAACAATTGTCTAAATTATGTTGCATATTCCTCAAAAGTTCTTGTGATGATATCACTAGTTGACAACGGAAATCATAGGCTATGATGGTGCACGTGATGCAACGCTGTCAGAGCCGACAGACTCATGTGTCAGACTCATTTCAGTGCAAAATAATCAGGTCAAAAACGATTTAATATACTGCAAATAGCCTACTAGTGTTTATGTTTATTTATGATTCATTTAGGCAGACAACAAGGCTACCAAGTACTGCGCACAGTGTGCAGCTAATTCATTTATCGTTTTTTTTTTCCTAACGTCATTTTTAGTCAATTTTTAGTCGAAAATTTCAGGACCTCAGTCGACCAAGATTTTCTTTGGTTGATTACAGCCCTACAGTCAACCCTAAATCCATTATAGTCCAAAGCAACGTGTTTAAATGGCTGTTTTATAGTATTTCAGCTTGTTACTCGACATAAAAGTTGACATGGGATTAAAACACTAACCGATTGTTTAAAAACAAGTTGATTTGAGATGGAAAATCTTTTTTTTGTTTTTTTTTTGTTAAAAGTATGAATTCCCTGTGAATTCAGAAGAATTGTTCCTCTCCACATATATCCGTGTTCATTTATATTACTAATGTAATTCCAGAGTCTTTTCTCCAGAACTGAATTTCCTCCTGTGTGTTTTCTCCAGGTTGTTCATAAAACCCGAAATGAGCCCAGATGTCGGCTTTTAAAGTAGTTGGAGCATTTGAATTACTCGCACTCGCGTCTCGCCTCCCTCTGCCATTGTATGCTACCGCAACAAAGCACGTACGTGACAAATGACGTCAGAAAATAATCAGTACATTATAATCGGTTATGGTCTATTACTGAACCGATACCGAATCGTCCTCGTCTGCATCGCGATGCATCGTAGAAACGATTAATTTCGACACCCCTAGTCACAGTCGTGTAGTTTGTGACATCAGAAACATCAGCGATTTCAAACCGTGTTTTTGAGACTGTATTTTGTTCACTTTAGGTTTAAGGAGAAAATACTCAGCAATGGTGTTGACTTATGAATCTGCACATGGATTAAAAACACCACATAGCCATATACACAACATTAAACACTTTTACCACAGCAGGTCTTTCGCCATGAGAAGATTAAAACTTCATCATGAAACAAGTTTGGACCTGAGATGGAAATATCTCCTTTTTTTTTTTTTGTATGAATTCCCTGTGAGTTCAGAAGAATCGTTTTATACGTGTTCCTTTAGTTTATTACTAATTCCAGAGACTAATTCTCCAGAACTGAGTTTTCTCCTTTGTGTGTGTTGAAGGAAGTTACAGTTGAAACATGCTGGAGTTTTTTTGTTAGTGGATATACTTGACGTCACGCACTTAAACCACACTGTGTTAAACAGGTTGCTGAGCATGAGGTAACAAGATGTTGTCATGTCAACCGATGTCAACATACACATACAGCTGTTCAATTCATCTCATGAATTCAGCAAAATAACTCTTTAAAACAAGGGAAAAGTACCAGAGTTGGTGAATCCATATAATCATCAAAGGCATTCCCTATTTCAACATGTATTTTTCAATAAATAATGTTTTTTTTTTTTCCAGGGCATACCTTTTTAAAATCTTGATATCCACTCTGTCTGTTATCGAGCGATCAGAATCTGACTCCCAAGTTAAGCCACTGCATTTTCTGGCAACAACTAGCACAAAGTCAGTAATTTATTTTATTTGATTACTTTCCTAGAAAGTAGAACTTTGGATCATGTGGAAACAGAGTCCCTGGATCTTGTGGACAGTCTTTCCTTAAGGTCGTGTTTGGGTTAATGACCTCGGCTGAATCTGTGATAGTGAAATCATGAACGCTTCTAATCACCATCGGACATTCGATGGACGACTCTTGTGGACTGAGACGTACTTGACTGCACGTTTTCATTTCAGATAGTGTGCAGCCTAAAGAAATGTGTTGGCTTCAGTTGTGTGAGATTGTGAAACTTGAAGACACTCAATGCACTTTGGGAAACGCCTTAATTCTGCGGTGGCATGTGTCGGTTTGCATGTACACATCTGTTCGACTCACCTGCGGTCCCGGTCCAGTTTACTGCCGGAGTTGACTCCAGGATAAGCCCTAGAAAGCATCGTCTTGTTTTCCTGACGTGCCTGAAATTAAATGGGAGACTGGTGACTTCTCTTGGTTTTCGTCCTTGAGTACACCGCACAACACATGCTAACTGAAAAACATTCCATTGATTAATACATTTATATATGTATATTCCATTTTGTGTTTGTTCACTTTTAACCAAATTGAAATGGATTCCAGGTTTGTGCATGTTTACCATCTGTATAAATAGTAGTGGTGTCAAAATTAGTGCGTTAACGCATTTTCTCAATTTGACGTGTTAAAAATATTTGCAGCATCTGTTTTTTCTGTCAACCTTTGGCTAGCGTTACATTATATGGTCATGCTCTTATTCATGCAATTGCTTTAAAACCATTCCAGCACGACAAGACAAAGAGAATGCGCTGTCTGTGAATGTCCTGATTATGACACACACACACACACACGACAAGACAGAAGAGAACACGATTCTGTGAATGTCCTGATTATGACACACACACACACACACACGACAAGACAGAAGAGAACACGATTCTGTGAATGTCCTGACTATGACACACACACACAAACACATACACAAAAAGACAGAAGAGAATGCGCTGTCTGTGAATGTCCTGACTATGACACACACACACACACACACACACACACACACACACACTCTCACACACACACACACACACACACACACACACACACACACACACACACACACACACACACACACAACAAGACAGAAGAGAACGCAATTCTGTGAATGTCCTGACTCACACACACACACACACACACACACACACAACAAGACAGAGGAGAATGCAATTCTGTGAATGTCCTGACTATGACACACCCACACACACACACACACACACACACACACAACAAGACCGAAGAGAATGCAATTCTGTGAATGTCCTGACTATGACACACACACACACACACACACACACACACACAACAAGACAGAAGAAAACGCAATTCTGTGAATGTCCTGACTATGACACACACACACACACACAACAAGACAGAAGAGAATGTAATTCTGTGAATGTCCTGACTATGACACACACACACACGCGCGACAAGACCGAAGAGAACGCTCTGTGAATGTCCTGACTATGACACACAAAACGACAGAAGAGAACACGCTGTCTGTGAATGTCCTGACTATGACACACGCGCACACACAACAAGACAGAAGAGAACACAATTCTGTGAATGTCCTGACTTTGACACATACACACACACACACACACACACACACACACACACACACAAGACAGAGGAGAATGCAATTCTGTGAATGTCCTGACTATGACACACCCACACACACACACACACACACACACACACACACAACAAGACCGAAGAGAATGCAATTCTGTGAATGTCCTGACTATGACACACACACACACACACACACACACACACACACACACACACACACACAACAAGACAGAAGAAAACGCAATTCTGTGAATGTCCTGACTATGACACACACACACACACACACACACACACACAACAAGACAGAAGAGAATGTAATTCTGTGAATGTCCTGACTATGACACACACACACACGCGACAAGACCGAAGAGAACGCGCTCTCTGTGAATGTCCTGACTATGACACACAAAACGACAGAAGAGAACACGCTGTCTGTGAATGTCCTGACTATGACACACGCGCACACACAACAAGACAGAAGAGAACGCGCTGTCTGTGAATGTCCTGATTATGGCACGCACACACACTCACACACAACAAGACAGAAGAGAACGCGCTCTCTGAATGTCCAGAATCAAGTTCTTTTTCGCGCTTGAACAAACAATAACACAGAATTATGCCCAAATGTCCGTTTTGTGGAGTATCCTGATAAGATCAGTCTTAAATTAGCCAAATAACGTCTTAAATGAACTTAAAGAGTTGAGAGATAATGAGATGTGTGTGACAGTGCGTCAGATCTGCGTCATGTTCGGCAGCGGCAGATCTTAAAGTCACAGCAGCCACTAATGTCATAAATGTTCATCACAGAACAAAAGATAAGAAAAATGTAGCTTTAATAAGTAGTTATCTATATTTAATTTATTATGTATGCAGTGCAGACTGTTTGATAACTTTATTCAACTTTATTCTTCATAGTTCCTGTTAGACAGGTAGGAAGGGCACAGGTAAATATGCCATTTATTATAATGGGTTTATATGAAGATCAGGTTTTGTGAAAATAAGGTTTTTAATGTTGTTTATGTGTCTATGTGGTTTTTAATATGCTTTCAGACAAACCATGTGCAGATTCATAAGTCAACACCATTGCTGAGTATTTTCTCTTAAAATTGAGACAGTCTCAAAAACACGGTTTGAAATCGCTGGTGTTTCTGACGTCACAAACTACCCTGTAACCAATCACGTCAAGGCGTGATCAACAGCGAGTGGATCTCTGAGCTGGTGTGAGTGAGTGGAGGCTGTGCTCCTTTGCATATTCATCAATCCACGCATACTAAATGAAGCAAGGGTGTGGAGTTACATTCAAGCTATTTTAAGGCACAAATATCTTATTTTGGTGATCAAAGATGAATTTTAAGGGATACAATTATTGACTACAGGGGGATTTTAAGTTCACTTAAAGGTCCCGTTATTCGTGTTTTTTTGAAGCTTTGATTGTGTTTACAGTGTTCAATATAACGTGTTCATGTTTCGCGTGTAAAAAAACACAGTATTTTTCACACAATTTACTTATCTGTATACCGCTGTTTTCACTGTTCTAAAAACGGGCTGATGACTTCCTTTATTCTATGAAGTCCCTCCTTCAGAAATACGTAACGAGTTCTGATTGTGCCAGCGGTTCCCGTGTTGTGATTTGACCGCAGCTTAGCGAACGTGGCACGGTCCTGTGTTGTGATTCGACAGCAGCTTAGCGCACGTGGAAAGGTCACGCCTCTTAACGGGAGATGTATGCACTTAATGATCTCTACAGCGTCCCTGGGAAAGCCAAACAAAGGTGATTTGACTCCGGGATGAAAATAACAGCGTCTCGACGACATGGCAACAAACACACTCAAACGCAACACTTCCTTTTCTCCACGCGACCGTCCTCTTCTCTACGTGGGACAGCAATAAGACCACGCCCCCTTTTTTCACGTAGTCTTGTGGGCGGAGGTTAGTCTGTTCTACTGTTCTACTGACGTCATTTATGAAGGAAGTACCAGGATGTAGTCCAAGCCAGCCGTTCGCTGTAGGCTTTGAAAGGGAACTTCTGTTAAATAAAATATCTCGCTTGGCATTGAACTTTGAGCGTTATAATTTTACAGGTATTATTTATGCTCTAACAGCAACATTACACACTAACTAAAGTTTGAATAATGGGATCACGAAGAACGGGACCTTTAAAGTAATTTTTTTAAAGCCTAATAAATGTTGAAATTGATAGCTTTCAATTATACTATAATGTTGAATGTCTATCATTAATGTTTAAAAAATCAGTTTCATGGTATCAGTGATACTCGCCTTCATTCATAAAAAATATTACATTACAACACAGTTTTTTTTACATTAATTTGGAGATTGTGATTAATTACAGGAACATTTTTGATTAATTAGTTCGTTTTCGTAATCGATTGAAAGCACTAATAGTAATTACAGATCTACTTTTACATATTTAAGCATGTATATTACAAATAAAAGATCAGAACTAGCTTGTTTTTTTTCTAAATCTCAACGTTTGACTTTCTACTGTAAGATGTGTTTACTTAAAATGCATTAAAAGTCATCTGTATGGTGTCTGTGCAATATGAATCTTGTTTAATTAAGAAACAGGATAGACAAGAGATAAACTGAAGCTGCGCTCGTCCTGCGCATGCGCTAAACCGCTCTAAAAATACAACCGCGTGTAGAACGTGCAGATGCGTGACACCGCCTCTCGGTTTGCGCCACCACGCCCCCTCCCTGCGAGTGCACAGATTCCTTAAATCCTGAGGAGCGCCTTTCACTGCTAACACACACACAAACACACACTTCTGTGTAAGACTAACCGCTACCAACATGCGCTGCAGGACGAGTTACTGTCTGCCGTACTCGCCCGGATCCTCTCCTACATACTCCGCGAGACTTCTCTCATACCAAGCGCGATGCAGGTAGACATTGCCACTTTATTACCAGAGTAAAACGCCTTACGTTTTTCGCCTGATGTGCTTGTGCTAATGAAAACACTCCTCTGTGTATTAGCTGTCTATAAGAGAATAACTGTGAGAAAGGTGTGGTGTTATTATATCAGACGTGTAAATGTTGGGTTTATTGCGTGTATGTCAGTAGCGCGAAACTCATGAATATATGAATACTCACACATGCATCATACTCATGTGTGAGAGTGCAAGTTAGACGCTTATACTAAAACACTTATGCACGTTATTAGTTTATAATAACGGTTTTGAATGTACGCTAGAACGCGCACTGGCCGTACACGCGCGTTATTGCGCTCAAAACTGAACTCGAGGCTGTTTAACTTGTGTATATATATTACATGCATTTATAGATGTGGTAAATATGGAAAATCAGACAGTTAATGTACTGTAAACATCAGAAACAATGAGAGTTTCGCTTTATATTATCTGTCTGCTGGTTGACTTGTTAGTTTTGGACAATTCTTGCACCATGCAATAATGTCACACCTTCATAAACGTGATTATTTATGCATAAATCCTGAATATAAGGTTATGAAAGTCGACCTGAATTTGATCTGTAGCACTGATAGTGTGATTTCAGCTGATAAGCACAAGGAGGAAATGTCAGCTCTTAGTTATTGCAGATGAATATTTGGCAGTGCGTTAGAAGTGTGTTTCGCCTGAGAGGACTTGAATATGAGATCCTGACTGTAAACTGTGTGTTTCTGTTCTGCAGTGCCTCTGGTGCCAGCGTCGTGGCCATCGATAACAAAATAGAGCAAGCTATGGTGAGTATTGGATGCTTTCTCTGAACATAGATGAATGACTTCTGAATCAATACTTAAAAGATGAACTCTTGCTTTCACTATGAATGAAACAATCTTGAAAAGTTTGTCAGCGAAATCAAAGTCATGTGGTGTGACCAACACACAGAAGTAAAATGATAATGTACGAATCTCATGAATGTGTGTCAGGTTCAATAAATCTCTGATAATTTGACGTTTTTACGACAACGCAAGGTTAGTTCGGGTTATAACGTCATGTAGTGTGACTCCTTACAATTTTATGATATTTAAAGGGATAGTTCACCCAAAAATTTTAATTACCCCATGATTTACTCACCCCTCAAGCCATTCTAGGTGTGTATGACAGACGAACACAATAAGAGTTATAATTCAAATATATCCTGGCTCTTCCAAGCTTTATAATGGCAGCCCAAAATTTGAAGTCCATAAAAGTGCATCAGGGGTTAAAGGCCTTCTGAAGCAAATTGATGGGTTTGTGTAAGAAAAATATCCATATTTAACACGGGAGCACTTTTATAATGGATGGATGCACTTTTATGGACTTCAGATTTTGGGCTGCCATTCACTGCCATTATAAATCTTGGATTAGCCAGGACATTTTTTAATATAACTTTCATATACACCTAGAATGGCTTGAGGGTGGGGTCATTTTCATTTTTGGGTGAACTCTCCCTTTAAGAATGCAGCTAAAAAAAGCGTATCACGATGTAATGTTTCGTATCATTCGAAATCAATAATTATTGAACTTTTTTTCTGTGTACTTTTACCCACTGTATTTTTTATTTACCCAATTAAGACAAATCATTTTAGTTTTAACAGTCAAACACAAGATAACATTTAAACAAACATCTTCATTTTTGTATATTATATGAAGATTAAATAAGTGTTAAAGAAGCTTTTGGCTTGTCTCCTGAGGCCACAAGAGGAGCAGTGAGCAAAATATGAATATACCGCACTCAGGGCCTTATTTTAGCGATCTAAAGCCCCGTTTCCACCAAAATGACCTGCAACAATTTGTCCCAGGAACTCTTTTCCCCCCAGACCTGCTGCTGTCTGCATTTCCATTGCGGTCTAAAGTACCGTGAAGATCAGTCCGGTGAGGTAGGACTGCGCACGACTTTCCAGAGCCCACTGGATTTCATCCTCCGCAAATACACTTAAAGGTGCACCAAGCGATGTCACACGTTTTTTAGGCCAATACAGCAAACATCTCCTCGCTATCCGCTAGCTGCCTGTCCCCTGAACACACTATAAAAAACACGGTCTCTGTAGTCCGCCGAAGCTCCACAAGCTGCAACAAAAACAAACTGGTGCAGTCTGGACCACGAATCACAACAAACAGTGCTCCAGCCAATAGCCGACAAGAATGATTTCCACCCCCAAATTATTCTTGTCGGCTATTGGCTGGAGCACTGTTTGTTGTGATTCGTGGTCCAGACTGCACCAGTTTGATGTACACACAGTTATGTCAAAATGGCTGTCTTGATGAGTATTCATGTAAACACAGACGGTTGCATTTTATTGCATTTTTCTTCAATATCGCACAGCGCTAGCTTAGAGCACCTTTAATAAAGCCAAAACCTCCTCGTCGGTCCATCAGTCGCATTTTTAAAATATCATTGTTAAATTTGAATAGCAAACAACTCTTACTGCACGCACCGCAAATGACTTGGTTGAAATAAAATGCTGCGTGAGCTCAACCAATCAGCATCTTCAGCGCCCAAGTCCCACCCCTGAAAGATCCAGAACTTTGAAAAAGTACTACCTCGCGTGCAGGGCCATTTTGGGTGGGAAATCTTTACCCGGAACTTTATTTAGACCCTGGTTCCTGCGGATAAGTACCACCCCAAAGTCCCTAGTTCCTGGGGAAAGTTCCTGCGATGGAAACGCGGCTTAAGTGATCTGAGCTCATGTTGCAGGTGCACCGAGGGCGTGTCCGAATCCACTTTTGTTAGTTTAACGACGGGAAAAACAGTCGGGGCACCAGGCGCATGGTCCAAAAGGGTTGTCCCTAGTCTCTTAATGAATCAAGGGTGTGTTTTGGGTATAACGTGCAATAAACCAATCAGAGTCTAATCTCCCATTCCCTTTAAAAGCCAATTGCGCTCATACCATCGCGTACCTATTTACATGCAAGCGGAAAGACTGAACGCTTCTCCAGAAAGGAATCCTTTAATTTTTAATATTTGGCATGTTTGTGCTGCTGCGCCTCCCTGTGTGTAATAATCAGAATGTACGTGCGTTGTGCACCGCCTATAGGCGCATGTTACTAACACGCCCTTTAAATAACACACAAAATACTGCACTATTGACTTTAGAGCAGGTGTGTGTTGGTCAATGGCGCAGTCGTTTTCAGTTCCTCAAAATAGCAACACACCAACAATGCACCTGAACACACCTTGTTTTCAGACCAGCACACCCATGGGCGAACAGATGGGCGCCAGTGCTTTTGATATTTTAAACAACTTGAGCGCTGGACGTGAAAATGAGAACTGCGTCGGGCTGAAACTAGCAAAACACACATGCGTTGTACCTAGCGCCAGGTGTATGATAGCACCCCATATCAGAAAATGTTATTGAATAACTTGAAAATGTGCGTCATGCATTGCTATAAACTATTCTGCCCACAAAATTTCACTAATGTGACCACACCTTTAAACCAGGGGTGTCCTGGAGCGCCAACATCTGCCAGAGTTTAGCTTCAACCTGGCTGCGTTTAAGGCCCTGTCCAAAATGGCACATGTCATATGAACTTTCGGTTTTGTGGACTTGTGTCGTGTTCTTGTGTTTGTTAAGTCCATGAGTCCGTAGGGGGTCCCACAACACTAATACTCTAAGACTGTTAGTATTTAGGCCATTTGGGACAGGGACCAAGTCCAAAATTTTATGCCCCTCCTTCGCCATATTCTGTGTTTTTTGGTTGTGGGACAGCACCAACTCGAGGGTTATTCCGAACGTTTTTCTATCATTATGGATACGGTTTCATGTATTTCAAAACTTCATGGTTGCACCACATGACCTTTTTAGAGTGGTTAAATTGAAACTGGCATCAAAGTTTTTCAAATCCACATGAATCGTAAGCGTGTAACCAATCGCGGCTCTCCTCCCTCTGCAGGACCTGGTGAAGAGCCACCTGATGTACGCAGTGCGCGAGGAGGTGGAGGTGCTGAAGGAGCAGATCAAGGAGCTGTACGAGAGGAACTCTGTCCTGGAGCGGGAGAACGCAGTGCTGAAGTCCCTGGCCAACACGGATCAGCTGACCCAGCTCGGCTCTCACGCCCCCGGGAGCTCCTCTCCGCCGCAGGAAGGAAGTGAGCTTGTGGCCTTGCCCCCCCAGCCCAACGTGTCCACGGCGTGAGGAGCGCTGGACTCAGACACACACACCTGCACAGGAGAGCCGTTTCCGGGCGCGTTGGCCCCGTGCGGAGAGCCATGCGCCGATTATCCATGGCTTTCCCAGTATTAGACAATCACTTTGGGAGAAAAGATGGGAAAGAGGAGAGCGCAAGTGGAGGGAGACGTGCATGATTAAGTCCCGTCGTCTGTTTAGTTTCACTGTTTGCATATATTTATTAGAGGGCTGCTATTTTCATAATGTAAATGAACAATGTAACAGAGGTCTATTACATATATATATATATATATAAATGGAAACTTTCTTTGGGTTTCTGAGATGTAAGATAATGCGTTTTAGGCAATAATGTCCCGTGGCACAGTCCAACACTAACGGTGGTCCTGTACGGCGGGGGGGCTGAATGTACATGTGTAGAGATGTCCAGTATTACCGCCGGATGTACAGTGTTCATTGAGTATCCTTACACTCTTTACTTCAAACCTGGGATGGGGAAGAAGCTGTGAATTTGATCGTGTTTGTAACCAAAGAAGAAAAGCTGTGTACATTGGGTTAGCGTCGCACATTTTCCCGCTCTTTTGACTTTCCTCTGTTGCTGATTCGACCGTTTTCTTACCTCATGTTTTGTTTTACTCTATAACAACTTTAGCCGTCTGTGAGCGACGCTTGGAGGAGAAGAACGCGAGCCGTCTTGTGTTCATCTGCGATATACAGACGAGTGTTAGCTGTGTGCAGATGAATGAGGGTTTGTGTTCCAGGTGTAGGTCACACTGACGGCTCGTCGGAAGTGTTTCAGTTCGGTCTCTTGTGCCTCTCCCATTCTGTTCTGGTTGAGCCAAACTGAAATCTTGTACTATCAGTGTACATCGCTCTGAACTTTCTAGGTTTGCTTGTTTTCTTTTCTTTTGTTGAAGGAAATGTGTTGTACTGATCACTGAGCCTTTGAGAGTCTCTTCATGCCGTTCTCAAACATTAGTTCTGTCAGAAATAAATTACTGTTCCATTGAGAACTAGAACATTTTACATGTTTTCTGGTGTTATTGTGCTTCATTCACACACACACACACACACACACACACACACACACACACACACACACACACACACACACACACACTGTCACTCTCTCACTCTCTCTCTCTCTCTCACACACACACACACACACACACACACACACACACACACACACTGTCACTCTCTCACTCTCTCTCACTCTCTCTCTCTCTCTCACACACACACACACACACACATCTGCACTAACACTCTCAACACACACTCTAAAACAGACTTACATACACTCAGACATAAGCTGAAACAGACTTACACACACACACACACACACACACACACACTCTAAAAAAGACTTACACTCACACATACACTGAAACAGACTTACACAAACACTCTCTGAAACAGACTTACACACACATGCACTCTCTCACACAAACACACACACACACACATTCTGAAACAGACTTACACAAACACTCTCTGAAACAGACTTACACACACGAACACACACATGCACTCTCTCACACACACACATTCTGAAACAGACTTACACACACACACTCACATACACTGAAACATACTTACACACACTGAAACACACACACACACACACACACTCTGAAACAGATTTACTCACACATACACTGAAACAGACTTACACACACACTCTGAAACAGATTTACAAACACACACACACACTTGCACTCATTCTCTCACACACACACACGCACTAACACACTCACACTAACGCACTCAGACACACACAATCTGATACAGACTTGCACACACACACACACGCACACTCTGAAACAGACCTACACCCACACTCAGACACACACACACACTCTGATACAGACTTACACACACACTCTGAAACATATTTACACACACTCACACATACACTGAAACAGACTTACACACACACACACGCACACTCTGAAACAGACCTACACCCACACTCAGACACACACACATTCTGATACAGACTTACACACACACTCTGAAACAGATTTACACACACTCACACATACACTGAAACAGACTTACACACACACACACTCTGAAACAGATTTACACACACACACATACACTGAAACAGACTTACACACACACACACACGCACTCTGAAACAGATTTACACACACATACACTGAAACAGACTTGCACACACACACACACACACACACTCTGAAACAGATTTACACACACTCACACATACACACACTCTGAAACAGACTTACACACACACACACACACACACACACACACACACACACACACACACTCTGAAACAGATTTACACACACACACATACACTGAAACAGACTTACACACACACACACACGCACTCTGAAACAGATTTACACACACATACACTGAAACAGACTTACACACACACACACACACACACTGAAACAGATTTACACACACTCTGAAACAGATTTACACACACTCACACATACACTGAAACAGACTTGCACACACACACACACACACACACACTCTGAAACAGATTTACACACACTCACACATACACTGAAACAGACTTACACACACTCTGAAACACACACACACACACACAAAATGGACAGTCCGTTGAATTATTAGAAAATGCAAAACAGATGATGTAATATTTCAACGGACTGTATATTATATTCCTTATGTTATATTAATTATATGATATATTATGGTGTTGTGACTGGTTGCCATACATTTTTCCTTTATAAGCTTGATGTAAATATCCTGCCTTGGGCTCTAACTGTCAAAAATTCCCAACAGCTCCTGTACTTCTGTCACATGACACGCTTACCGCCGTTTAGAAAATACTGTGCAACAGCGCCACCGTGTGGCCAAGAAGAGTCAGGTCACAATATTGCGAGTGCAGTTCACTCAGGCTGGCAATAAAGCCTATAGACTCACAGTTTGAAAAGATATGAGGCAGTATCAAATATTTGTTTGAGTAAATGTGCAAACAACAAGTTCGAGAATTTAACTGAAAAATACAACCATTAAAACGTCCGTTTTTTAAACTATTAATAAGAATTTAAACAATAAGTTCTTAAAGTTTCGTTTCTTTCTTCTCCGGGAGATAAAATGGCCTCCACTTAGAAGAATATTATATTAGTTTAGAGACGGAAATTTACTTAAAGTTATATTCAGAATTTCAGTAGTTATTTTTAATCGTTTACTTTTACTGAGGTTACAGTTAATATGGCTCAAATATTAATTATTTGTCATATAGATTATCTTCAAACGCTTATTAAACTAGTTCTGCAGGAAACGGAACCATAAACGAGGAACCCTGACAAGAGGAATGAGCGAAGGGAATAGATAGCGCATATGCTTTTAATTTATAAAATCCCGCTTTTCACTTTTATTTTAAAACGATTATCTGCTTCCGCTATTTCAAGAATGCTCATCCGGTCAGAGCTGACGTCACATCCACCGATCTTGTTATGGTGCGGGTCGCCCAGTGTGGAAACACCTACTACCTGTCCGGAGACTTTCTGTGTTTAAATCTGAGCTAAACCACAAATCAAGCCGTTTCCTGGGCCGGGGATGGAGATCTCCACGGAGGCGGAAGATGGAGAGCGCAGGTAAACAAACACCATTAATATTCACAGCCGTCCTGAGTTTGACAGCTACAGACATTGCGTTACTTGAGCAGGTTATTGCGCTTAACGAGTCATTTCAGCACCTCATACACTTATATATGTGTATTAAACTGATATATGTGAAATAACCATCTAGTGTGTGCAGAAATTATCGATTGCAGCTTTCATATCGAGCTAGCCGGCTAGTTAAACTATTAATCCTACTATGGCGTAGACTTCACTTATGAATATTAATCGTGTCACATGACGGTTGCTATCCTCTGATTGGCTGAACGGTGGACATTAGTAAGTGGCGGCAGTCGGTTCTCCAGAACCAACCAATAGGAGAGCTGGCGCTCCCGGAAGGGTCTCGTAGTAATGAATATTAATGAGGCAGACCCGAGTCAGCGTCCACACAAACACAGCGGTCTCGTGACACGGTACGCGAAATTTAATTTTAAACTGCTATTTTTGCAAGTTATTTCACCGACGCCCCTCCAAACGCATACAATTACATAACAGAAACTCTTGTTGTTGTTATGACTCATTACGCAGTGTAATGACCTGATGAAACCTTTCTATTTAAAAAGAGTGCTTATAGAAATAATGTGTTTTAAATGGACTGAATTCAATGTTGTCGGCCACTTAAAGGTGCAGTGTGTAGTATTTATGAGTATCTATTGACAGAAATGCAACATAATACATAACTATGTTATCAGTGGAGTATAAAGACCTTACATAATGAATGTGTTTATTACCTTAGAATGAGACATTTCTATCTGTATACAACGCTGGTCCCCTTACAGTGTAATCACCATTTTGCGCCGTCATGTTTCAAACGGACAAAATTCTCTACAGAACGCTAGTCACTCTCTGCTGTCTCAGACAACCACATCTTTGTCCTGTGTCACAGCCCTTCAACCTGTGAACAGAACTGACAAATACTGACGGTGTTGACAAAGGTCCAGCTGGGGCCACACATACAACATATGTAAATAGAATCATGAAACAGTATTAGAAGAATTCCCCATATGCAAAAATTTACCATAATGGTTCAGGGTAAGACAAAAACACGGTTTGGAAAATAGATTCATGTTGCACATTTTCATTATACAGTTTTTGTAAATCTTGAACCCTAAAAAAAGTTACAGACAGCAGCTTCAAATTACATTAAAATTATAATTTTAGGGCTTTGGTTAATTTTGACCCACGAGGGAAGGATTTGTTAAACCTATAGATTTAAAATGTTCTTTAAAGTCACTTAAGTTGTCTTTTCTTTCATTAATATGATACCATCTCCAAGTACAGTATTTTACAAATATATATATTTTTGATATTTGAAGATTGAATTCAATCAAGTGCACTTGTTTTTCAGAAGAGGAGAAACACTGTTTGGGGTGTGAGGCACGCTCTGCGTTTATAAATGTGTTTCATATCTTTCAGATGGGAGCTCTGGAAACTTCTCTCTAATCTGAAGACGACGGTTGAAGGGCTGCTGTCGACCAACAACCCCAATGTGTGGTCCCGCTATGGGGGTCTTCAGCGCCTACACAAGGACATGAACAACATCCTGGGCCATGGCCTCAAACATGAACAGGTGCGGACAAATAAGACAAGCATGTTTCTGGGATTCATGAAAGTACCCTGAATGTCCTACGGGAACACCAGGAATACACCGATCAGGTATAACATTATCACCTTTCTAATATTATGTCGGTCCCCCTTTTCCTGCCAAAACAGCCCTGACCTGTCGAGGCATGTACTCAACTAGACCCCCTGAAGGTATGCTGTGGTATCTGGCACCAAGATGTGCTCACGTGCCGACTGTTGGCGCTTTCGGCGGTGGACAGGGGGCAGCTATGCCGCCCCATCCGCAACAAACTGGGATGCACTGTGTATTCTGACACCTTTCTATCAGAACCAGCATTAACTTCTTGAGCAATTTGAGCTACAGTAGCTCGTCTGTTTGATTGGACCACACGGGCCAGCCTTCTCTCCCCACGTGCATCAATGAGCCTTGGCTGCCCATGACCCTGACGCCGGTTCACCAGCACTTTTGATAGAGACTGACCACTGCAGACCAGGAACACCCCATAACCCCCAATTTCCACCGGCTGCGTTACGGCTCCGCTGCATGACAGCTCCGTGTTCCGTCGTCCTTCAATACCCACCAGGTCCGGATTTGTTGCGGAATGGCTGCGGTCATGACTGACAGCTGACGTCACGAGGCCCCATGTAATCTCGCAAATTCTGGTGTGATCGCGCGATATGTAGTTTCTATAAACAGAACTACCAAACCAGGAACAGTTTTCCATCCTTTTTAATGTTGTCCTTATAAAAAGGATGTGAGGGGTCATAGATGATGGGTTGATTCTGTACCTCAATAATCAGCATTTCTTTATCCATCGTGTCAACGGGGTTAAAACAAGCCTGTCTCCGCCCATTATGACGTTTTCAAGGTGTAGTGTAGGGAAATATGAGCGCGGTGTATTTTATTTTGAAAATTAAACGGATCTTTTATTTTGTTTCTGGCTGTTCTGTTTTGTCACTCGACTTCCTGTCCTGCGTACTCTGCCCTGTAGTGCTGCGGAGCGCTCCGGCATCCGGCAAAAATAGAAGCTCTGCGTATCTGCTCCGGAGGGCTGCGGATCGCCGGAGTCGGAACGCAGCTGTACCGCATTCAGTGGAAATACACTCATTAACTTTAATGGAAACCTATTGACTCCGCCGCCGTGCCGCAGCCGGTGGAAATTGGGGGTAAGAGCTGCAGTTTTAGAGATGCTCTGACCCAGTCGTCTAGCCATCACAATTTGGCCCTTGTCAAACTCACTCAAATCTTTACTCTTGCCAATTTTTCCTGCTTCTAACACATCAAATTTAAGGACAAAATGTTCACTTGCTGCCTAATATATCCCACCCACTAACAGGTGCCGTGATGAAGAGATCATCAGTGTTATTATAATGTTATACCTGGTCGGTGTATGTCCCAAAATGGGACTGCTGATCAAATGTTTTGTTTTGTTGTTTGGATTGTTTCGGTTTGCTATTGGTGGATCTCATGTGAGATCTCATAATTTTTTACCATATGAATCATTACTCTGTGGTACGAGATCTAACGTGGTTGTTGTGTTTTGCAGGTCTTCTATAAACAGAAGGATTACTGGCGTTTCGTGTGGTGCGTGCGGTATCTCTGCCCTCATCTGGCCCGTCATGTAGAGCAGGTATCTGTCCGCCCACTTGATAGAGTGCTTGCGTTGACCTCTCCAGTGACCCGTGACTCTTTCTCTGCAGTTTAGTCAGCTGGAGCCGGTGCTGAGCAGTGGTGTTCAGTGCTTCGGCGAGGGCTATAAAGCCGAGCGCTGGCTTCTGCACAGTCTCCAGGGCCACATCTTATCTGCCCAGCTCAAACCACTGCTGCAGCACAGGGCGAACACACAGAAGTACTACAACGGTACCTCAGCATCAACACACATATGTCATTGTCATGACTTGCGCACACATGCTTTGGTTCTGATGGCTTGTCTCCTCCTGTAGATGGGGCCTTTCTGTTGAGTGAAGCACACGTGTCCGCCATGTTCCAGTGTCTGGAGGCGGTGGAGCAGAATAACCCTCGGCTGCTGGCTCTCATAGACACCGTTAGGGTCAGACATTTTACATACTTCTTACATTCCTCTGATCCAAGGCATGTGGCATTTATAGGACACAGTTTCCTAGCATGGATACCTGCGTCTGAGAATATGACTCAAGTTGCTAATCAATACTGACTCAACTTGTAAACAATTGACTTGAAACTTGAAAGATGTAGGCTATAATACAAAGATTTAGAGTTCAGGACACCTTTTTTTTTGTTGCTCTGGCAATGTAACCTATTACTTTGCCTGAGCAAACTAACAGTGGTTTTGAATATCATCCACTAGTAGGAATGAATTTGTTTGGATTTATGGAGGCCAAAGTCCACAGAGAGCTTTTGTAATAAGCTGCGAAAGGTTTAATAGTACGAGTTCCTCAGAACACAGTTCCCTTCATCAAGCTGTCCCATGAAATGTGTGCCTGTAGGATTGACAACAGTCAGTGTCTGTGTGTGTTTTATAGGTTTGTTATCTCACTTATTCGAATGTCTGGCACAAATTCCACAGAGCTTTCATTGGATAAATCAATAAACCTCTTTCCTATCAGAGACGCTCGATGTGAGATCAGTGTGTCCAATAAGAAATTAAAGGGATAGTTCACCCAAAAATGAAAATTAGCCCATGATTTGCTCACCCTCAAGTCATCCTAGGTATATATGACATTCTTCTTTCAGACGAATACAATCAGAGTTATTTTAAAAATGTCCTGGCTCTTCCAAGCTTTATAATGGCAGTAATAGTTGCTCTGTTTTTGAAGTGCATAAAAATGCATCTATCCATCATATAACTGCTGCACATGGCTCCGGGGGGTTAATAAAGGCCTTCTGAAGCGATGTGGTGCATTTGTGTAGGAAAAATATCCATATTTAACACTTTATAGACTAAAATTACTAGCTTCCAGTCAGCGGTATGCAAGTCGACTTGACGGCGAGAGAGTAACCCCTGACGTGATGTACAGGAGCGTCGCAAGCTTTGACGCCTCTCGCGGATAGGGCTGGGCAACAAACCCAAGCCCCTCTTCTCTTATATCAAAATCCTCTGCCATTTCTCTTTAAAAAGTCTCGTTTTAGACTTCTAATTCATGACCGGTGTTTTGTTTTGCTCTATCCTCTGCTGCATTCGTCAATACGCATGCGTCAAGGGTCAGGGGTTACTCTTTCACCATAACTTTTTACTCTTTCACTTGCCTACCGCTGACTGCCGGAAGCTAGTTATTTTAGTCTATAAAGTTTTAAATATGGATATTTTTCTTACACAAACACATGGCTTCGCCTCAGAAGGCATTTATTAACCCCTCGGAGCTGTGTGGAGCAGTTATATGATGGATAGATGCACTTTTATGGACTTCAAAAATGACCCAACAATTCACTGCCATTATTAAGCTGGGAAGAGCCAGGACATTTTTAACATAACTCTGATTTTATTCGTCTGAAAGAAGAATGTCATACACCTAGGATGACTTGAGGGTGAGTAAATCATGGGCTAATTAAAATTTTTGGGTAAACTAACCCTTTCACCCTTAAAGACAGAGACAGCCGCCCTCAGCTAAAAATAACTATCGTTCTAAAATGTTTAATAACTTTTAAACCGCTAATCCAATCTGTATGCTGTAAAGAGGAGAATCTCAGTGTAACGTTTGTTCGTGTGGTTGGGTGTAGGAAGGAAGAAGACGGGTCAGCGTGACTGGGACTGTGACTTTTATTACTCAGAACTGGAATAACACAAAACACGCACGTGGGCGTGGATTCAACAACTCTTGACTCAAACTTTTCTCTCGGATACTGCTTCCTTTCCTCAAGCTCCGCAGGCACACTCGCACAGTCCCAGTCCAGGTCTCTCTCTCTCGATTCTATCCCCGCAGCGGCTTATATGCGGTCTCTCCACGCCAATTACTGCAAACAGACACAGGTGTTCATGATCTGCACTTAGCCTACTTACTCACCGCTCGGTTCCGCCCTCTCTCTCCCGCTACAGACCTCGCAAAACCACGCCCCCTCCGCCACACTCAGCTTTTCAGAAGTATCACATCTCGCGATGGATTATTAAGAGGCTCCGTGGTGAGCGTGAATGCGTCATCAAAATCTGCAGCATTGATTCGTCAAGGAAACGCATGTGGGCTGTTCCCCTTAGCCAAACAGAAACGATTGTTGATCATTAGTCCAGCCCCCCCCATTAGTTGAATTCATTAGTTGAAACTGTCATCAACTCAACCAATAAACATAGTGTTTGGTCTTTTGAACCACCAATCACATGTTTCTCTGACACAACGTGAAAGTGGGTGTGTATTTGCGTGCATGAAAATAAACGCATGCAGAGCACTCTCTCACATAGCACAGCACACAAAAGTCAGTATATTTCTCTATTTGCATGTAGTTTGTGTTTTACACCGTTTCAGTGTTCTGTTATTATATAACAATCTTTCTATTTACTTTACCCCCTGAACTTTTTTGGACACTGTCAGTAAATAAAATACTGTGTGAAAACGAGTTTTCACTCAAAAACGCCTAGAATAATATTATAATAAATGTCTGTAACTTGCTGAGGGATTGTTACATGTGGACACAATTTCATCTGGAAGTCTAAAACAACCAAGTCTAACTTTCTAAAGGAAAAAAATCCAAACTTCATGTAGTTCTGTTTGAGTTCACAGTAGAAACTCAGCTCTTCCGTGAGCACTTAACCTCATAAAAAAAAAAAAAAAAAAAAAACACTTTCCTTCCCTCTTTCTCTTCCTTCTTCCCTCTCTACTCTAGCCTGTGCCAGAGCCATAGAGAGAGAGAGTTGCGACAACGGAAGTTCAAAACGCTTGATAATCACGTGATTCATGTAGACCGCGAATAGTTCCAGGAAGTGCTTTGGCGGGCAATTCAAATTGTTCAGTCACAGTGACAGAACTGCGATTTTTGGTAATTAATAGTCAATAAATGCATTGATTTTCAATAATTTTATTACACATCAACATGTGTATGTAGCATGAGTATGTAGTTACAGCGATGTTGTTTTTAAAATATAAATAATTTAATGATGAATAATCTACACAAGCAGGCTTTAATGCACAAGTTATTATGATTAAGATGTGCTGATAATTTAAAATTATACTGATTAAACGTCTTACCTTTTAAAAGTGCATCACAAACGGTCTGTTCTGCTGTAACTCTATGTCACGGCTGCTACTTCCGGGAACTATTGAGAGTCTCCACGAGCCGCCATTGCTGTAAAAAAAACCGTTCCGTTGGAGTCTATGGAGTTGTCGCAACTCTCTCTCTCAATGGCTCTGGCCTGTGCTACACTGAGCAATGTACACAGTCTCAGGATTTCAGGCTCTTATTGCGCTTCTCGACTCTTCATGACCAATCGCTTCATGTACCCCCAAGTTGTAAGTCGCTTTGGATAAAAGCGTCTGCTAAATGCATAAATGTAAATGTAAATGTAGAAACACCACATGCTTGCTGCCGTTTTTCTTAAAATTCTATTCATTCTCAGACTAAATAAATGTAAAATTGGGAAATTAAAATGAGCTAGTTGGAAACTTCATGTTCTCCTGTTTAAAAGGTTTCTAGGTCTTTAACCCCTAGGAGTCTGAGCTGTTTTGGGGCCCTTTAGAAGTTTTGAATTGCTCTGACATTTGTGCATTTTTCAGTTGCTTATAAACACATTAATGGCAAAAGTGTAATTACACTGTATTCAGCACAAACTGGGCTACCATAATATGTGAGCAACATGTATGTACATGCTTGCATTTTTGAGAGAATAATGTTTATGCATAATTTTTGAAAAACTAAAAAAATTGTTTTAAAATCAAGGCTTCAAAACACACAATAGATGTGTTCACAAGCCCTTTGATTATTGGGTGTTTTTGTTCAGAGTTTTTGCTTTAAACTGATGTGAGAATCATTGAGCCTACTCATTCACATAAAACAATATATTAATTTACATTTTGTAAAACACTTTTTCTTTACTCAGGCCTTATGCGAGTATATAAGTACAGTAACAGTAAAAAAAAAAAAAGATTTTCTGGGGGAAAAATCTAAATGTTTTTTACTTAAAGCAAGCTAAATTATCTGCCAAAAAAGAAACAAGATTTCAATCAGAAATGTTTTTGAAAGAAGAGCTAAAGAATACAGTAATATTGTGACAATTGGTAATGATGAATGTTATAAGTAAAATATTTGGGATTTAAAACAACATAATGTAATGCAATTATGATTTCAAATAGTATCTCGTGACTTTAGGTTGATTGGGACACCTTTTCTCAGTCATTTACATTTATGCATTTGGCAGACGCTTTTATCCAAAGCGACTTACAGTGCCCTTATTACAGGGACAATCCCCCTGAACATGGAGGAAAGTGCCTTGCTCAAGGACACACTGGTGGTGACCGCTGGGATCGAAACCAGCAACCTTCTGCGTATCAGTTCCATGATTTAACCCACTGGACCACCATCTCACATAAAGGCAGATTCGAACCTCTGATCAATTTGCGTCAAATCTTGACGCCATGCGTCTTACCCCTATACACTATTGCTGCTGATTTCAATGGCAAATATTTTCAATGGCAAATTATTTTCTGAATCATTTGTAAACGATCAAATACACAAAATACTCAAATATCATTTCGAGCTTCTGTCAGAAACATGTGAAATGCATGAGCCAGCGCTAAGGCTATTGTCTGCTATATTGGTATCAAATATACTAATATATGTATTATACCAGACCAGTCTGTTATATTATATCAAATATATTAAAAACCTTGATTAAAATTAAGATACAATTTATACAAAATGAAATTCACTGTAATAAAGGCAATTAATACTCAAATATCATTTCCATCTTAAGTTCATTTATGAGACGCGTGCAATGCCGCGCTAAGGCTATTGTCTGTTATATTGACTTCTTATAAAATAAGAAGCAACTATCTTAAAAACATTGATTAAACTTATGATACAATTTATACAAAACGAAAACAGGCCAAATAAATCTTGTCTAAACAGTCTTGCGTCATGTTGCATCAGGATTTATATTTAAGTCTTTTTGCATTTAATATTCACAGATGCTAACTGAGCCTTTTAAACTTAGCCTACCTTACAGGTAGCCCTGCATCAGCTTTCCGCGAGGAGAATTATTCCAGGATTATTACTCAAAGCGATGTATCTGAACCATAGCTTCACTAGTTGTGTTTGCATGAGTTGATGTGTGTGTGGGCGTCGACGCATGGATTGCCTGTATTTGAATCTGAATGAGCGCGTGGTCCGTGGCCACATTAGCCGGTAATGAGGCAGTAATGAGTTGAGTGATATCTCCCACTTTTCACACAGATTACATAAACACAGAATATTTGTTTTCGTTTTGATTTACATGATTTAAAACCTGACATTTCAACGTTTCTTTAGACATATGTCTCATGTTTGTGTGTCAAGTTCTCACTAAGCTAGAGGTCATTTTCTGAAGAGAATTAGATTAGACATCATTGAGAGAGAGGCTGAAGATCGCGAATCATGTTTGTTTCCCTTATTTTTCCAAAAGCACAACAATTTGTTTTTATTGTGACTGTACACAAAAAATAGAAACTTGACAGAATATAATGATGTATAACACTTGCATGAATGATAAAAAACGACAGAGTTATTTGAGTCTCTTTGGCACTGATAAGAAAAATCGTCGAGAGGGTTAAGGGTTTTTCGTGCCCTGAGTGAGACATTATAAGTCCTTTTGCCAGTCACCTGTCTTTTTAAGCGATGAACTGTGCTCCTTGTGGTTGTTTTATGAGATGTAACATACGTTTTATACTTTGCTACAAAAAAAGTTAGCATACAGCCCTGAATAACTACACCATATTACTTCAATTTATGTTTGTTAAACTGTCAATATGTTTATAGCTAGCTCTAACATCCAGTTGTTCATAGGGGTCTTTTTTAGCCCCTGCTGGTAGATACCATAACTACACCATCTTTCTTCATTGTCAGCCATTCAAATTTTAGTTATTCATTTCTGTGTACATACATGTCAATATCTTCTGTCTCTTGTGTTTTTCAAGCTTTCCCATTTGAAGGAGTCCCCTGCGTTGTGTTTGCTGAAGAGTCAGAGTTTGTGTTTGCTGCCCGGGGCCGTAGGAAGCTGGAGGCCAGCGGACTGCTCTCAATCCCACAGGCTCAGCACCTCCCAGAGCTGCCTGACAGAGATTCCCAGCACCCCCCACTCCAAGAGCAGCTCAGGTCAGCAGATTTCACAGCCAGAACAACAGGCCGCTCTGTGGCTCCATTACCACACTAAATGCTTGCCTTGTTTGCACACAAAATGTCCCGGACAGAAAACAGTATGTTGATTGGCGAGAGAACTGGGCATGGAAGGTGGGCTGTTAGCAGTTCTTGTGGTGAAGAAATGTGACCATTGCTCATAAATCACAGTACGTCTCTTTGTTTGTCTTCAAGATGTTGCTCCGTCCAGCAGTACTCAGGGCGCTCCATGGGTGTGCGGCACAGGACATCAGGACGCAGGGATCCCCCACATCTCCTTCACTGAACCTGGCACGCCCGTTCCGCCTGAGATCCGGGAGTGTGTGGAAGCGGATCTGGATGACGGCCCGGAATATCTGGCTATTGGTAATCTGGGGAAGCACAAGCGCCACGACTCGTCCAGCTCCACTCAGAGCAGCGAACACATGGGGACTCCAGGCGACGCCCACACTCCTTTGCCTCCGCCCCCACCACGCCGCTGCTCTTTCTCAGAGGCTCCGAGAACTACAGGGCGGAGCACAAGGGGGCACATCCGCTCTCTGTCCGATACAGGCATCTCACAGAAACTGAAAAATGGTGCGTACAAACGGTTAAATGATTCGGGTTCTCGAGAACACAGGCCTTGTGCAAAACTACTAACAAAACAACATTTATTGGTGTAAAGTCCTTTCAGACCAAGAATGACAACTATGGCAATAACGATAACTATAAAGTTTTAATAATCATTCAAATTCTATGAGAATAGCAAGGTCGACACCGCAACTATAATGATACAAAGTAGGGCTGCGTGATTTGGGGAAAATATGTAATTGCGATTATTTTGGTTAAAATTGCTATTAACAAACATTTTACGCTTGTATATTATGTCTAATAATAATTATTGTGATTATTATTATTATTGCTAAATACAAAAATTTAACAAAAATAGAAATATTGCAATTACAGTAACATTTTCATTATTAAAAAAATGAAGAATAAATTTTATAATATGATTGTATTCGTCTGAAAGAAGAATGTCATATACACCTAGGATGACTTGAGGGTGAGTAAATCATGGGCTAATTTTTTGGGTGAACTAACCCTTTAAAGAACTTGAACATTTAAAGTGATAGCAAAACGGTAACGTCCATTTGTGTGGACATATATATTCATCGTTATAGTTATCCATATAGGCGTCATAATTGATGATGTTTTTCAAATTCTTGTTTAATGCTTGAGCGAGACCGCAGTTCTTAAACACGTTAACATTTCTTCTCCCAAGTAGCGTTTGGACGGTTCATTCAGATCATTAATTTCAATTAATTAGTAAATAATTACTAGTTTGTTTCATTACACAAGTCACTTTGCTTGACATTTAATGTCTTATTCAGTTGAATTATAGCAAGTTATATGAAAGTTAAATGGGTTGTGAACAGTGTTTCTTGTTTACTCACTTTAAATGATCTATTTTAAATGACGATTAGCTTGATTTAAACTTCAAAATGGCTTCCCCAACACTGCACGCAAATACAAAAGTAAATATAAACGCACAAATTGCGTCAGTTTTGAAAATGGATCTCCAAGCTGTTGTATCTCTTGTGCTCTATTGTCTTGCTGTGGATGAGGGTGAAATGTGCTTCAACTCTATTCTCGCTCTTCTCTTCTTCTCTGTATGTAAAGGAGGGGGTCACAGGAAAATCACCATTATTATCGAGGACCCTGTCGCAGGTTCGCAGTGCCGTGGTGCTGCATCTTGTCCACCCCTCCATTTCTGCCAACCTTGCATGATTCACTTTCGCCGCTTCTTATTTGGGTTCTCTTTGTTTTCAGCCGTCAGCATCGTTTTTAAGCTGTGACACAACATTCCAGTCCTGTGCCATTCCTTTTCATTCTTATTTCTGTGTAGCGAAATTTTATACAATTGTGCCTGGGAAGTTTTGAATATTTATTGTCTTTTTTTTTTTTTGGCTATTCTGTTATTAATTAGAAACAATCAAGCATGTAGATCTACATTATCATTGGTGTTTGTCATCATGGATCATATCCTGCCACCAGGAAGAAGCATGTTTCGGCTTCCTTATCCTATATCACCTATTTGTTAATAATTGGTGTCATGTTCTTCTGTATTTCCCAGAATCTGTTGCGGCTACACCATGTTCGAAGAGCTGTGGCCCTTTCTTGCCCCAGAGCAGCGACAGCAGCTCACACAGTTCACTTTATATGGAGTCTAGTGAGTGAACACATCTTTCATGCGTCTCTAACATAGACTGTAAAGTAATATGGACGTAGTATTCGTGACGTCACCCATAGGATTCTGAAGAGCAGTTTTGCAGCGTAAAGTAGGGTCGAGCTGGCCGTTGCCATCTTGGCAGCGTCACCGCGCCTCACTCCCAGATAACAGAAAATGGGCAAAGAGGCGGGACGTGGCTGAGCTGAGGTGACGTGATGACTAACATACAGCAGACAAACGGCTATCCACCTGTCACTCAAAGTGACCACGCCCTTAATTATGCAGAACTTTAAGGCTTTATATAATGTAAACGAATAAGATATATAAAAAAAAATTCACCCCCTCACAGTTGTCATGAAGGGCAAAATTAGCCGTATAGACCAAAACCACAATTTGTACCAGGCTGTAAACATGTGTTTTTCTGCTGTAAAGTTGGGCATTTTAACATGGGGCTCAATGAGATTCTGCTCTCTTCTGGAGCCTGTCCCTAGCGGCCAGTTGATGAATTGCAGTTTAAGTCAGTTTCTCACTGGCTTAATGAGAAACTTGGTGAGGTTGCCGCTTGGTCTCTAACTATTAATCTGTTCAAAAAATACATGACAAATGCAGTTTGTGCTTACAGTTACCTGAATACACCACTAAAATTCATTTTGATATAGTTTGGGAGAAAAAAGTAAAAAATGTCAGGGTGGTACAACTGTCCTGAAATAACAAAGAATCATATTTAAAATTATATATTATATTATTATTCATATTTCAAAACATGCTTAAAAATATCTGATGATTTGACCTTTTTTATGGCCGCAAGCTTAGTTTGTAAAATGTCATGTGGTACAACTGTCCTAATATTTTTATGAAGAATGAAAAAAAAAATTATATCCATCCAATCAAAGTCTTGCAGATCTGCAAGAACATGCAGATAAAAAAAACCTGATCATTTGACCCTGTTTTTTTTTCTTCTTCCTGATGGCAAGACTAGTTCAGGTTGTAAAACGTCATGTGGTACAACTGTCCTGATATCATAATGAACATTTGTTTAAAAAGAAAAGTTTAATCACAACTGCTTTTCTGCTTATTAATATTTAAAAACGTTTGTCCATCTAATCAAAGTCATGTTGTTCAACCAAACATGCTGAAACATTTTTAAAATATCAGATAATTTGACCTTTTAGCTCTGGTTGTATAATGTCATGTAGTACCAGGGCTCCAGACTAGCTTTTTTCACTAGGAGCACAGTGGCCCCCAACTGAAAATTGTTGGGGCACAACCAGAAAATTTAGGGGCGCACACCGTAAATCAACATGCTAACCAAATCTACTAATTTCCACTGTATTACAAATAAATACTTTGATAATACAGGGCTCCAGACTAATAATAGTACATGCTTGTTTATTGGACATTTAACAGTGAAGCGCTGAGCTTGAATTGTTATGCAGAAAAAAATGAACTTTTATTAACAACAGTAATGTGCAAAAACCTTATTTTTATAAGGAAAATTGTAATATTCCACTCTTATTAAATGTACTATTGTTCTTCTATAGTATCATACTGAACTAAAAGGAAAACTCTTTACTTGTTTTCTGTGTAATCCAGTCACAATTTGAAGAAAAGTTTTAGTTTTTCATGAGACTTTGTGACTTCCTACTTTTTGCCATAAAGTGGCTAGCACCTTTAAACTTTTAATTTGACAAATCATCACACTAAAATAATATTAAAATTGGATATTATTTAGAGCTTTGAAGTGCTGGAAAAAGTGTGAAACACTTGAAAAGTGCTTGAATTTCACTCCCAAAAGGTTGTACAGAGATAGAGATGAATAATGTAATAAAAAAATAAAAATATATAGAAACATTTGACTATTTCTTCCACAGTACCATGGGGTGTTACTACATTAAATCCATGGTGAATGTTTATGATTCATGGACTGAAACCCCTGAATGTTTCAAAATGTTTCTCCTGGTCTTCACGTCAGCTCTGTTTGCTCTGATATCTGTGGTTTATAACAGAGAATTCTGCACCAAATGCTTCCCACTAGGTCTCGCAGTAGCAATGTTATTAATACCGAGGTGAATTCAAATGCTTTCGCACTGGATCTCCCAGCGCTGTTTAGTAACGGTGTCGCGTGATCGAGATCGGCCCATGTATGAGCTTGCGCTGCGATGTCTATTATTGCTCCGAGCTGATAAGCGGTCCGCGCAGCACAGCTCAAACTAGTAGCGCGGTTTGTTTTGTTCCGCTTTCGTTTCGTTTGCCGTCTGATGTTTCTCATATGTAACAGAAATGCCAGCTCTTATCAGTTGGGCACCGCGGTGGTCACACCAGTGCGAACTCCAACCAAATTCAGTCGCACCAGCAGGAAAAAAGGTCGCAAAATGCAACCATTTAGTCGCAGTCTGGAGCCCTGGGTACAACTGTCCGGATGTCATAATGAAGAAATAATTGAAATGGGGAGGAGGAAAACTAATAAAGTAGTTTGGCATGAACCTTTTAATTTTTTTTAATCTCAACTGCTTTTCTGCGTATTAATATTTAAAAAGATTTGCCCATCTAATCAAAGTCATGTGGTGTTACCAAGAAAAGTCATGTGATTCAACCAAAATGCTGAAACATGCAGAAAAACATCAATAATTTGACCTTTTAGCTTTGGTTGTAACATGTCATGTGCTGCGACTCCCAAAACCTTTTACTTTAAGTACATTTTAAAAGCATTTTAGAAAATAATAAACAAGATGTGTACACTCATATGTATGGTTACACCACATGTCATTTTTAGTCATTAAACTGAAACTTTTCTTGAAAAAATAAGATTTTCTGAACTATATGAAACCAAAGAGTACATTTTAGCATGCCTTTTTATTGCCTTTTTTCCCCTATTACACATTTTAGTAATCATAAATTAGGTGTCATTTGAAAGCTTAAACACTCGAAATTTGACATTTGTGTTATCATGGATATGGTACTTTAATACCATTGAGTGGGCAACATTTTTAGAATATCAACTTTAAATTTGGATCACAACTTATTTAGACATATGGCTTTTATTTATGAGTCTTAATTAGTTTGTAAAATATATATTTTGGATAAAACAAATGTTTATTTCAGTATATTTAAGTCTGCATTCATGAACTACAATCATTTAAGCTCAGATCTATGCTCAAAAAGGGGTGACAGTTACACTCGATTAAACTAGGACAGTGGTATATCATATTAAAATAAGCATGCTTAACATGCCTTGATGCGCTCTTACAGACGGCAGCCAGTACAACAGCGTCCCGGACGGATCGTTCCGCAGACCGTCCGAGGGTCAGAGTCTCATCAGCTACCTCTCCGAGCAGGACTTCGGCAGCTGTGCTGATCTGGAAAAGGCAGGCACAAACTCCTCACTGTGGTCAGCATTTCTCTTTCTTATCTTGTGTATGTTTTTCATAACTCGCATTCTTGTCCCCTCACTGCAGGAAAACGCCCACTTCAGCATCTCTGAGTCCCTGATAGCAGCCATCGAGCTGATGAAGTGTAACATGCGCAGGCGGGCGGAGGAGGCTGAGGAAGAGGGTGACAGTGACTCGGAAATCCAGCAGCTCAAGCAGAAGATCCGCCTCCGCAGACTGCAAATACGGCGGACGCGGCTGAAGCCACCGGCTTCCTCAAATAACCGTAAGATGAGATGTTTAAGGCCATGATATACTCACTGCGAAGCTCTTTTTCATTCTTTCGCTCAGGGTTAAGTTGAAGTTAGAAATGCCTTTGCAGCGATAAACTGTTAGTGAACATCCCAACGCCGACACAGTGCTGAGAGCCACGTTTGATGAATATGTAAATATTCTGCGTGCTTTACTCTCAATAACACAATAAACGCTCAACAAAAATAACAGTGGTGAGAAAACAGCAGTTCAGAAAGCATCTGATCATAGTGATGTGGATATGTTTGCACAAGATCTGCAATTCATAGACACTATAAAGCGTCTCTCCAGTGTGTTCATGTTTTTACTCATGTAAAACGATTTTGAAGAAATGAACCAGAAAAGATTTCCATGTCAAAGAAGGCGGAGCCTCAGAGCCACGCCCACCTATTGCATCATCACCACGGACCAATGGTAGTTAGAAGGCGTTTACCAGCCAGAGATAAATTTTCCCAGAAAGTTTGCTTTGGCAAGCTGTTTCAAACTCTCGAAATGAACTTTCATTTTGTCCTGATTTTTTTCACACCAGTTCATTCTTCTATTTCAGGGCCTTTAAGATCAAGGAGGAGAAATCAAATGTAAACAGGAAATGTACAATAGGGCTATTCATACTTGAAATAGTGTGGGTAAAGGGAATCATGGGTTAGCTTTCTTCATGTTTCACATTGCTCATACTTTATCCGATGTATATAAGCGGCCGTATATAATCTGATTGAACACTGTACACTCCTACCCTGGGTTAACGTCTTTATTTGCATATTTGATTGGACGAAACGCATGCAATGTTTTCATAAATGCACCAGTATTTCACATCCTCATATTATATATTGCTTGCTGTACTGTCAGGTTTATCTTGAATGGACTTTTTGGACTATAAATGTAAGAATGAAACCGTCTGTTGTTATATTTCACAATTTGACATTTTTACCCCTCAAACGCTGAAACTACTGGGCTTCATAACTCCAGGTAAAAAGTGCTGCTAACCCCGCTTCTAAATTACAAGTGCGAAACGTTCTTTTACCTGGGGTTAAGTGCAAGGTTTTGAACGATGATAATAATCTGGGGTTAAGAGCAGAGTTTAGAATGATGACAATAACTCGGGGTTAAGCGCTGAGTTTAGAATGGCGATAATAACCCGGGGTTAAGAGCAGGGTTTAGAACGACCATAATAACCCGGGGTTAAGAGCAGAGTTTAGAATGACGATAATAACCCGGGGTTAAGAGCAGGGTTTAGAACGACCATAATAACCCGGGGTTAAGAGCAGAGTTTAGAATGACGATAATAACCCGGGGTTAAGAGCAGGGTTTAGAACGACCATAATAACCCGGGGTTAAGAGCAGGGTTTAGAACGACCATAATAACCCGGGGTTAAGAGCAGGGTTTAGAACGACCATAATAACCCGGGGTTAAATAGCCCTAATATATTCCGTTTCCCCCCCCCACAGAGGTTCCATCTGTTGATAGTGGGGGCTCACGGAGGAGCTCCCAGGATTCCTTTCACCCCTCGGACTCGGGCTCGGATAGAGATGTGGACGACATTGAGCTCAGAGGTAGGAACTCTGGATCTCTCTGAATGTCATGCTTTCATTCCCGCTTGTGATCATATAATCGTCCTCACCATTGCCTTCATTACCCATAATGCCATGTGATGAGAAGTGTGTTGGCCTCCCAATCTCATTACCAATTTCTCACTGATTATGCACATTTTTAATTCCTAATTTGTAACTTTGAATCAAGTTTTTCTTGATTGGTTTGTGTGTTTTATCAGGAAAAAGCAGAATAGTCATTGCAGGTGTCATTTATACTTCACAATTGACAACAAAAATTGATTTAATTCGCGTTCGAATACAAAAAGCCTAAAAAGTGTGTGCAGACGGTGTTTCAGGAGACACGTGACACTGAAGACTGGAGTAATGATGCTGAAAATACAGCTTTGATCACAGGAATAAATGACACTTTACTATATATTCACATAGAAAACAGCTGTTTTACATTGGAATAATGTTTCATAATATTACTATTTTTACTGCATTTTTGATCAAACAAACAGCCTTGGTGAGCAAAAGTGATAAATATACATTTTTTTAATTTTAAATGTAATTTATTTTTAACTTGGTATAAGTATATTTTTACAATGCCCTTTAAAGAATGTGCAGTGTTTTCTGCGCTGACGACGAGTCGTGACAGGACGTTTGTTAAGACGTGTTGAGCGGCTCAGTCTGTGGTCTGTCTCTCAGATGGCAGTGAAGGTCAGTCCCTGCTGGCGGTGTCTCAGAGCGGCCTGTCCCTGTCACTCGCGTCCCTCTTCTCAGGTACCGAAGGGAAGTCTGCTTGATCAATGATAGGCTGTGGCTTCAGATGCTTTAGTCTTCTACAGCTGTAGTTGGTGGCTCTTTCTGCTGTTTCCTTGGCTTTGCTTGTTCATCACCTCATGCATGACGGATCAGCCTCTTGTTTGCCATGTCGCCGCTTGCTGTCTTTCATTTATGGCATTAACTCATAAACCTGCAACCTTTAGCACTGCTAGCTGCTGAATGATAAGATAAGAATGTATGGATTATTATGGATTACTTAATTATTAATCTTTAGTTCTTATCTCAAAGTTTTTATTCAAAGAACTCTGTCCTTGATTGTTATTTTATGACACAGGGCTTTTGGGAAATGAAAACTGATCAATCCTTTGCATAATTTAACCAGAACACTTACACACAAACGCACGCACGCACGCACGCACACTCACGCAAACACAGACACACACTCTTATAGTCACAAACTCTCACACACACACATACACACACTCACATGCAAACACCCACACACTCACACCAACACTCAGACACACACTCTTATACACGCACACACTCACTCACTCACTCTCACACACGCTCGCTCACTCACTCACTCACTCACTCACTCACACGCACACCCACACACTCACGCAAACACACAGACACACTCTTATAGTCACAAACTCTCACATTCACACACACATACACACTCACATGCACACTCACACCAACACACAGACACACACTCTTATACATGCACACTCACTCAATCTCACACACGCTCACTCACTCACACGCACACTCATGCAAACACACAGACACACTCTTATAGCCACAAACTCTCATATTCACACCCACTCATACACTCACATGCACGGTCACACCCACACACTCACACAAACACACAGACACACACACTCTTATACTCACACACGCAAACACACAGACACACACTCTTTTAGTCACAAACTCTCACATTCACACACACATACACACTCACATGCACACACTCACACCAACACACAGACACACACTCTTATACACGCACACTCACTTACTCACTCACTTTCACACATGCTCACTCACACGCACACACTCACACGCACACTCACGCAAACACACAGACACACACTCTTATAGTCACAAACGCTCACATTCACACACACTCATACACTCACATGCACAGTCACACTCACACAAACCCACAGACACTCACTCACACTCACACTCACACTCACACACACACACACACACACACACACACACACACACACACACACACACACACACACACACACACACACACACACACACACACACACACACACACACTCTTAATAATAGAAAAATAATAGAAAAATGCAGAATTGTGACTAATGTGTTGGTCTATCAGTGGTACTCCTCTGTTCAGTGATTGGAGGAAGCACTGACCGTTTGTTGTCACTGTTGTCAGATGCAGACATCAAGCGCAGCGCATCCAGCAGCAGATCCTTCCTCAGCTCAGTCTCCATGTGAGCACTTCTGAAACCTTCACTGTCATTGTGTTTTTGACTGATCTGTGATCTTTATGTGCTGATGTATATCCACTGATCTGCTGTGATGTCCCTCTGCACAGCTCTCCATCCATGCTGCAGTCCAACTCAGCCGAGTCCGTGGCTATGGGTCTGCTCCGGCAGTTTGAGGGCATGCAGCTGCCCGCCGCCTCGGAGCTCGACTGGCTGGTCCCAGAGCACGACGCCCCTCAAAAAGTACAGTACCTGTGTTTACATCCTTAGGCCTGAAACTGACTCAAATACATGAACACAGTTTACAGACAGATTCCTTGTGTGAAGTGTTTTCTGGACTAATGTTCAGCTGAGAAGGGCTTTTTAACTCTTTCCAGGGGTCCCACGAGTCTTCGAAATCTTTGAAAGTTTGTGAAAATGAAAAAAAAAAAAGTCAAGGCCCTGGACATTTTTTGAAAATAAATATATACGTTGTACAGGTCCTTGAAAATGCTTGAATATCTGGAAAAGAATTCGGTAACACTTTATAATAACTACACACTATGAAGCATTAGTAAATAGTTAATTAATCATTTATAAAGCATTAATAGACATTAATAGGCAGTTTATAAATACAGCTATAAATGCTTTATTCTTGATTTATAAGCATATCTATAATGTGTTTAATAATTGTATGTTCATACTTTATAAATGATCAATTAATAATTTCTAAATTAAGTATTACATTATTTACAAACCAGTTATTTAGGAGTTGTCAGTGGTTCATAAGATCAGTTAAAACGTGTAAGTAAAGGATTAATAAACTATTTAAATATACATTTATACATCTTATTATTTAGACATATAATAATAGTTACTCAGTGTGTTAATGCTTTATTAACATGTATTCATACTGTAATTCATGATTAATTCAGGTAGTTATGAAATATTTAGTAGTTGTAAATTAACTATTTTTGTGAGCTCATCTAAAGTGAGGACTGTTTATGCCTCGTAAAGCTTTTACAAAGGAGATTTAAAGGCTTGTTTCTCTTCTGCAATCTGATATAAAAATACATTTCTGTAAAGTGTGAACATTGCTGAATAAAAATGTACCAGTGGATCACACTGGATTACAGGAGTGCCAAAATACAACAAATACAATTTAGATGAAACCACAATAATATAATAAAATATTTTGTAGTGTCAAAACAGTACTGACTTTAAAACATTAGAGAACAGCCGCGCAGAAGAGAACTGAGCCTTTATATCTCCTTTATAAAAGCTTTACGAGGCATAAATATTCCTCACTTTAGATGAGCTCACAGAAATAGTTAACTGACAACTACTAAATGTTTTTAGAACTACCTGAATTAATCATTAATTACAGTATGAATACATGTTAATAAAGCATTTATTAACACTGAGTAACTATTATTATATGTCTAAATAATAAGATTTATAAATGTACATTTAAATAGTTTATTAATCATTTACTTACACTTTTTAAATGATCTGATGAACCACGGACAACTCCTAAATAACTGGTTTATAAATAATGTAATACTTAATTTAGAAATTATTAATTGATCATTTATAAAGTATGAAAATACAATTATTAAACACATTATATATATATGCTTATAAATCAAGAATAAAGCATTTATAGCTGTATTTATAAACTGCCTATTAATGTCGATTAAAGCTTTATAAATGATGAATTAACTATTTACTAATGCTTAACTAATGCTTCATAGCGTGTAGTTATTATAAAGTGTTACAAAAAAGTTCATATAATTCCCTCCGGTCCGCTAATGTGTTATTTCTCCAACACTTCGTGGCCTATGCATACTAGCTTGCTTGATTTATGTTAGATACATGCATTTACGCATTACGTTAAGTGTTTCCTGTGTGAGATACTTTGTGTTGTACGTTGCCATGACGTTCATGCGCGCATAAAACTACTACGATGATACCTCAACGCTTTCAGTGCTTACACCAAACCCAAATATGTTCAGTCTATGACTGTGTATTGTGTTCACATCATAGACTTCAATGGCAACCAAAATGTTGAAGGTCCACCCTGCAGGCAGTTTTGGCTGTTTCCACTAGATGGCAGCAAAATAATTTTGTCTGTATCATGTATGTAGGGATGGAACGATTACCGGTTTCACGATAAACCACGATAAAATGTACTGACGGTTAGTAATATAGTTTAAACATTAATTATCATTAAAACCGCTCATGATTATCACGATTTTGAAAATGTGCTGTAAATCCTGTCCAGTCAGCGTTAGTCTGAATAACAGCGTTGTTTTTTGAATGAGAAGAAATGGCAGAAGGCAGTGATAGCACTCGGGGGATTGTTCAGCCTTCTAAAAGGACCAAATCTGAGGTGTGGTCTTATTTTGGCTTTTACAAAAGTCCTGAGGGAAACTTAATCGAAGATGGTCATCCTTTCTGCGGAACATGCCGGAATAAAGTCGCTGTAATGGGGGATACACTTCAAATCTGCGAACGCAAGGCAAGTGGACTTTGACCTCCAATTCCAAACTACGTCTGGTATTACTACCACTCACACTAGCCTCTTTGGCGGTTGAACTTTTAGTCTTCTCAAAAGCCATCTGTTATAATCGCGTTGCGCATTATAACTAACCACACGTGTTTCTAATAATCAGAGGTGTTCAGATTAGCCCGAGTTTTGTTCAGAGCGCGCTCTCACTCACTGAAAACCGTGCGATGTACGCAGGAGATTCATTCATCATACAGTGGTTGACTGTTTTTGTTTTATTTCAGCAGCGAAAATAGTTTCAAACAAACACAGCAGAACCACAGCGCATCTGATATGACTGGCATAACGCTGGCTTTAGGTTTGAGATTCCCGAATTTAGGGACCGCCTCTAAAGTTACATACAAGATTGATATACACGTTTCTAACTTCTATAGCATTTGAAGAAAATGACTTGCGGTCATAAAACCAGCTGTAAAGTGTTCATCTAGGTGTCAGGTATTTTTGATATTTAATAAAATAAACTCAAAACATATGAAAATATGGATATGCATTATTTCATTAGGATACTGTTTGGGCTCATGCATAAAATATGCTAGATTTAAATGTAATAGATGATAGAACACTGATGAGAATATTGCTTGAGAATATATTTACAGAGATAATAATTTAGAGATTATATTTACACCAAATTATTATTATTTATGAGTTATGCGTTGCCAGTGACAACGGACATTATAAGGAAGGAAATCCCACAGAATCTATCTTAAAAAAGTGCATAGAGCTGCTTGATTTATTTGTTGTTTGTTGATTTTCAAATATAAAACAGTGTGTGCATCTGTTCTTTTTGAACACTTTCATCTCATTTGAGGAAAACCGTGAGAATATTGATAACCGTGATAATTTGGGTCACTATAATCGTGATGTTAAAATTTCCATACCATTTCGTCCCTAGTTGTTTGCAAGATTTATTCAAATAATCTGAAGGGTGGAATATTACCTTTTTTTTTTAATGTAATTTCCCCCTACCCAAATCTCTCCAATATACAAGTCTCCCCATATACAGTGGTATAAATGCAATATCTCAGTGTCACAAAATTATTTTTTCCAGTGTTTTCTGACATATGCTGAAAACAGCCAAAACTGTCTGCAGGGTGCTAGAGCACACAGGGCCTAAGATGTACACTTTCAAAAATGAATTTATAACCAAAAAAATAAATAATTAATTTATAACCAAACAATCAAAAAGAACCTGTTTTTTGGGGGGGAGTTTATTACAGCTCAGACAACATATACTTAAATGTGTATCACTTTTTTGTAGTGGTTTATGTAACTTCAAAGGGTTTCCTGTAAAATGTAACCATAATTTTGTATTTAGACCACTGTATGTGGTTATGGGAAGCTTTTAAATTTGGGTAGGCCAAATCCAGGCGGAAATTGTCCCAGAGTAATTTAGTGTAAATAAGTTACTTTGTGTAAAACAAATGCCAAAGTGATGCATATCTCCAAAAGTAGAAAGTAGACATTCTAAGCTTTCAAATGGTACCATATGTGAGGTCAGAGCTCCTCCACAGACATTTCAAATTTAAAGTATATACTTGATGATGTCATTCTGGACCCTTACCAGGGTCCTTGGAGTTTTGTATCGTCTTAGTCATGGAGGGAAAAAAGCTCTTCGAGAACATTTTTCTTTATAGATTTAGTTAACGGAATTAACACTAGTGCAAACCCCGAATTTCCAGCTCCGTTCAGGAGAAAACTGCCTTTAAATAAATGTATTGTACTGAAATCTACAGATGCATATAGATGAAGTTTAATCAAATAAACACTTTAATGTGACTGAAAGAAGACATGTTATGGAAGCAAGAGTCTTGATTCTATTTGAAAATGTTTGCATTTCTGCCAATGTTAGCATGTTTTCTTCTGTTTTACAGCTTCTTCCAATGCCAGATTCTCTTCCTATTTCACCGGATGATGGCGAACACGCAGACATTTACAAACTACGCATCCGAGTGCGAGGGAACTTGGAGTGGGCTCCTCCTAGACCACAGATCATCTTCAACATCCACCCTCCTCCAAAGTGAGAGCGTCACCATCAGTGTTGTTTCATTTCCTTTATCACATTATTCAGTATGTGTTCTATCTCTCCATTGATCCTTATAGGAGGAAAGTGGTGGTAGCAAAGCAGAACTACCGCTGCGCTGGCTGCGGCATCCGCGTCGATCCAGGTACAAAACACATATGCACTGTAAAAATCGATCCAGGTACAAACATGTGCGTTTACACGAGTGCGTTCTCTTTGTAATAGACTACATAAAGAGGCTGAGGTACTGCGAGTATTTGGGCCGCTACTTTTGCCAGTGCTGTCACGAGAATGCACAGGCCGTAGTGCCGGGGAAGATCCTTCGGAAGTGGGACTTCAGTAAAAGCTACGTCAGCAACTTTTCCCGGGACCTGCTGGCCAAGATCACAGGAGACCCGCTCTTCAACCCCAACGACATCAACAGCGGCCTGTACAAGAAGGTCAAAGCCCTGGAGACAGTGCGCGTATGTCACGTCAACATGATCGTGTCTTCAAATACACTTTATTAGGCGTCCTTGTTACAGTGTGATTATAAATGTAATATTTCATGTTTATATTTGTGCTGGTTCTATTACAGGCATTGAGGGAACAGTTGAACCACATGAAGAATCTCCTGAAAACGTGCCGTTTAGCTAAAGAGTAAGTGTCTTAACTGCATTTTTTTTTTTTTTTTTTTGAAACACTGAAGAACTAGGGGTGTGCGACTTATATATCGTCTATGATAATATTGTGATTGTTGTTTTAACATAATTGTTGTTCCTCACTTTACACATACACACTAGAGAGTGCACACATACACTACGTGATGTAGTCTGGTGGGTTAGAAATTTTATAATGCCCCCAAAATTGAAGGTGTTCTATATTTATGTCATTTAATGTAGCACTGGTCAAAACCACAAAAGTACAGCAGAAGTACAGTGTTTGTGTCGTTGATCAGTATCACACAAAGTGCCGTTTTATTCTCCAAATATCAGCATGATTACAAATGTGATTGTTGATTTTATACAACAGTTCAATAAGAATTTCAGACACAATATTGCCTGTTTTTGCTCTATTTCACCAATGAAAGTCCTTTCAAATAAAGCCACAGGACTGTTTTGCATCTCTGAGCAACACCGCAGTTTTTCATTACTAAATGAATGAATCGTTTGAATGAATGATTCAATGATTCGCTCATTAAAGGAACACTCCCCTTTTTTTGAAAATAGGCTCATTTTCCAACTTCCCTAGAGTTAAACAGTTGAGTTTTACCATTTTCGAATCCATTCAGCCAATCTCCTAGCCTGACAAGCCAGACCCACATCAAGATGTTGGGTCTGGGAACTCACCAAAGCTGATTCGAAAGACTGCTGTTTAGCCAGCTTCTTTGTTTACAAGTAGCACGCGGAAGTAGCAGTGAGGGTTTTGCGCGTTGTTTATGCGCCCCAGACGCCTCGCGGTTTTCTAGGAGTGCTCGAAGCACCTGAAGTTGAAAAAAGCAGAAAAGCGCCCGAAGTCGTCATGTTTTTTTTCTATTGTCCAATGGAATGAATGGAGAGGCAGACCTTCAGTTGTGGTGACGGTTACCTTGATTAGACTGACAGGACAGCTGATTCGGGGGTTGCCTAGCAACATAAAAAACGCAGCACACTGCTCTTTTCTATATTAAAAAGAACGATGCATTTGTGTGAGAAAAATATCCATATTTAGAATGTTAAGGAAAATAACTAAGAATAACAACTGAACTGACGCATGCGCCGAGGATAGAGCAAAACCTCTGAGCATTCGTCAGTTCAGTTGTTATTCTTTCGCTGTCTGCTAGAAGCTAGTTATTTTACTTTATAATGTTTTAAATATGGATATTTTTCTCACACAAACCCATCAATTCACTTCAAAAGGCCTTTAACCCCTGGAGCAGTGTGGAGCAATTTTATAATGGATGGATGCACTTTTGGGGAATTTTTTTTACTGCCATTATAAAGCTGGGATTAGCCAGGACATATTAAAAAATATAACTCTGATTTTATTCGTCTGAAAGAATAATGTTATATACACCTAGGATGACTTGAGGGTGAGTAAATCTTGTGCTAATTTTAATTTTTGGGTAAACTATCCCTTTAAGACAGCCAAATGCTTCGTTCCTGAATTAATGTTTTGAATGAATCGATTAAAACTCAATGACTCACTCATCAACTGCCACCTACTTTAATTTCACATTTAAAGGTACACAATAACAGGATAAACACACTCAGCAAAATATCATTATCATTATTGATAAAATCCCAGAAAATATCGAGAGTATTTTCTATGAATATCACACCCCCCTATGAAGAACGGTGCGTTACAGTGTCCTCTCTGTTGGCAGTGTGCTGGATCAGTTTGACACACTTCCTGGACATCTGACTGAAGACTTCCACCTGTTCTCTCTCAGCGACCTGACGGCTGTGCGCGGCGGCAGTCTGGCCCCAAAGCTGCGGGACCTACTCCGCCTCGGCTCCAGCCACGTCACGGACTGTGTGGTGAGGAACCGATGAGATAGGACTTGCACAACCTTTCCTTTCTCTAGCTGTCTGACATGTTTATTGGTTCTTCTCACGTTGTCCCACAGCTCTGCCAGGCCAAGGGCTTCATCTGTGAGTTCTGTGGAAATGACAAGGACATTATCTTCCCCTACGAGCTCAACAAGTGCATTCGGTGTGATGGTGAGCATCTATTCATTTCATTTCCGTCCGTCCGTATATGCATTTATTTATTTATGCAGTTTTATTTATGTATGCATTTATTTATGCAATTTTTTTTATGTGTATTCATTTAAGCATGTTTTTAGTATGCATTTATTCATACATTTTATAGTTATTTATGCATGTGTGCATATTTTTATAGAGGTCGACCGATAAAACCTTTTTTATAGAGGTTTTACCGATAACAAAAACTAGGATGCCCACGCTGGCCAATTAATCAGCCAATAGTTTTTTAACATGGATACTGAATGAAAACTAGCATAAGACATAAAATTGTGCTGAACTTACCCTGATCATTCATATTAGTTCATAGAGCATCAACTAATGTTAAGAGACAACTTTAAAATGTACAAATGAATTAGTAAATGTTGAAATCATCAAATAAACAATACTTTTGTAATTAACCTTAGTTAATGTTACAAATGTAAAGTGTTACCATTTCATATAAATCAAACAGTCATGCTTACAAATGGCCATCTTAAAATATCTACACAAAAGCCATAGTATTGAAATTAGACATGTATAAATCCGCATCTGAACTGTCACTCTGTGCAGTGTGCAGTCTTATGTGTAGGGTTGGGTATCGGTTGGGTTTTTTATGATACCGGTGCCAAACCGATACATTTTAAACGGTACCGGTGCCTGAACCGATACTTAAAAGGAAAAAAAAGAGCCACAAAACAACGGTGGATGACATTAAATAATGGCTTTTTATTGAAAAAATAAATAAATAAAAAATGATTTAAATGGAGCAATTTATTAAAAGTTTAAAGTATACTAAAGTAAAATATATAAATATAAATAGATACAAAACACAATTTACCGCCTAAAAAGCTGCCTAATTTAACACTAAATAACAGTTACAGTACTAATAACTGTACTGTAGTGTCTTGGTATGCTGCAAACCAGTTTCAAGGTTCAGCTTTATTTAGAAATATGACCATATTCTCTAGCTAAATATTTTAGAACGCTTCTCGCATGACACACAGCAGCCGCAATAGTGCTGTATGACAGCTGTATCAGTTTTATTTATTTTTTTCTCATTTATTCAAAATATTCACAAACTTCTTAACTATGTCATGAACTATCTGATATTCTGATTTTCAAATATGTGTAAGTGAATCTTTGTTAGTTGATCTATAATGCGTGATGGGCCATGTTTGTTTGCACCTCAACTCAGAGAACCAGATCTGTCGGATTTACGTCACATAAATTCATTCTCTCGTCACGAAATACATGAACGTGATCGGTGAAGTGGGAGAAGAATAGAGTAAACTATAGTTAAGTATATAATGTGTATCTGATATGAATAAAACACGTAGTCAAATTATAACTGTCGCTATAGACTTCAGTGTGTATTTGGTGCTAGTAATTATGTGCATTTAAACGTCTAAAACCTAAAATAAACATGTGGTTGAAAACACTGAATAGTTGTGATATGTGACGAGCACTGAGTGTGTCTGTCTCTGGCTCGGCGCCAGCCAAAGCACGTTTGAATTTAAGTGGCACCGAAATGAGGCACCGAAATATGCGTTCGGATTCGGTCCGGTTACATACCGGTTATATAGGTACTGGTGCCATATTGGCACTGGGTTTCGGTACCCAACCCTACTCATGTGTCAAAACAAACTCCACAAAGAGTCAGTGATAGTTTTTCACCCTTCTCAGCCGCTCTGGCAACGGACACAACCCGGAAAAACCATCGGGATGGATTTTTGCTAATAACCGATTGTTCGATCAATCAATCCCTCGACCTCTATATTTTAATTTATGCATTTATTTAATTCATACATTTTTATATATTTATATATGCATTTATTTATACAATTGTATTTACATTTATTAATGTATGCTTTTATTTATGCATTATGTATTTATATATGCATTTTCTTTTATGTATGTATGCATTTTTTTATGCTTCTATTTATTTCTACTTTTATTTATTTATGCATTTATTAAACTAGGCTAAGTGTTTTTTTTTGGGTTCTCTGTTCATATTTCTCTCTTTCACTCTACAAGTATTTAAAGTGTTTTCAAACTGAAGTGTCAAAGGGATAGTTCACCAAAAAATGAAAATTAGCCCATGATTTACTCACCCTCAAGTCATCCTAGGTGTATGACATTCTTCTTTCAGACGGATAAAATTGGAGTTATATTAAAGTCCTGGCTCTTCCAAGCTTTATAATGGCAGGGAATTGTTGCTTTGTTTTTGAATTCCATAAAAGGGCATCTATCCATCATATAACTGCTCCACGTGGCTCCGGGGGTTAATAAATGCCTTCTGACGCAAAGTGGCCTGTTTGTGTAAGAAAAATATCCATATTTAAAACTTTATAAAGTAAAATATCTAGCTTCTGCCAGATCGGAAAAAAACGTAACTGGTGTGCAATGTCGTCAGACGTAGCACACACACACACACACACACACACACAGTCAGTAGCGTAAGCATTTTGAACTGCGAAAGGCACTACACTTTTTCCGTAAGTTGAATACAGAAGACAATCTGGTGGAAGCTCGATAATTTTTCTTACCCAAATGCATCGCTTCGCTTCAGAAGGCCTTTATTAACCCCCCCCCCCGGAGCCGTGTGTAGCAGTTATATGGTGGATAGATGCACTTTTATGGACTTCAAAAACGAAGCAACAATTCATTGCCATTATAAAGCTTGGATTAGCCAGGACATTTTCAATATAACTCTGACTTTATTCGTCATATACACCTAGGATGTCTTGAGGGTGAGTAAATTGTGGGCTAATATTCATTTTTGGGTGAATTATCCCTTTAAGGGCCTATGTGTGTTTTTGTTTTCCCATGTTGTGGTTGATTGTAATAGTGTTTTTGTTTGGCAGATTGTCGAGCATGCTATCATAAGACCTGCTTTAAGGCGGGGAAGGAATGTCCTCGCTGTCTGAGACTAGCCGAGAGGAGAGAGCGGATGGCTCGCAAGAACATGGAGGAGCAGGAGGACGGAGATGAGGGCGAGCCGAGCGGGACCTAGCACATGACACCAGTAAGATCTCACCAGAGCACAACGCAGCAGTGAATGTAGAGACTGATATTCAGCCAAACCGTTCTTGATTCCCGTCCCAAATGAGTCCTGCTGACCTCAGCATATTTGATCATTAAAGATACGAAGAGTTTTATGTGTAAACAATATGTTTCTGATTTTAACGATTGATGCCTTTGGAAATGAAAACTGTACTAATTTTTACGATTCGCCATGTTTTTGTTTGCCTTTGTTGCGTCCGTCTGTTAAAATCAAATTAGTTTTAATTAACAGGCTGTCAAGTCCTGAGCCGTAAACTTTTATGTGTTTGGAATAACAGTCTTGTTTTTTTTTTTGTGTCTGTTTTGTTGGTTATATTTATTAATGTATCGCGTGCCTCGTGGGCCGTTTATTTGTGAGAGATGAGAGACGAAAAAGGGCAGCTGAACTCCAGCGAGTCTTGCACAACCGTTTCCCTGAGAGGTTTCTAGAAGTGTCGGGTTCAAACTTACTGTGTTGAAGATCAGAGCTACAGACACAACAGGCCTCATGCGTGAAATGCCAGCAGAATGAATTCCTGTTATCGTGAACATTCATTTTAATACAACAATGGACCAAATAAAAGTGAAACCAATTTGTGTGTAAACATCCGTAAACAAATGAAGCGTAAATTGTTGTATTGAACTAAAGACAACTATGTGAGAGTGATTTTTCACCAAATTTTTGCACCAGAACTCAAATAAAATCATTCTGTTTGTTCATAAAAAAAAAATATAAAAAAAATGAATACATTTTATTTTTGCAAACATTTTAGCCAGAAACCATTCTTGCAGAAGTTCTTTTGGTTTCTTGAATATTTTAGCCTTTTTTCCCCCCAGAGAATTTATAAAAACTATTCTTGCTTAAATTTTTTTTTTTATTCCATAAATTCATTCTTTTGCACATTCGTTATAATCCCTTCCTAAATTATTTTGGTTTTATGAACGATTTACACTGAAGCTCTTTTGTAACGATAATTTTTGGGTGAATTGGATGCGAACTGAATGCAGCAATTTCTGCGAGAATGGGTTCTTACGCACAATTTTGAACAAAAGTTTCTTGCGCATAAAATCATTCCCCCATAGACCGTTTTAGTTTTGCTAGCGATTTGGACAGGATTTTTTTTCCTGCTCATTCACAAAACCATTCCTGTGGAAGTTGTTTTTGGTTTCGCCAAATATTTTCACCAGAAATATCTTCTGCTTGTATGTTGAAAGTCTGTGTTTGTCAAATGTATATCAATTTGCTCTGCTTGTTAGAAAACTTCAGACAGAAATTTATTTTGGCCTGTAATTAGGAACCCATTCTTCCAAAATTCTGTTGGTTTTGCCAAATATTTTAGCCAGAAATTTCTTTTGCTCGTATATGTAAAGTCTTTTGTCATTTTCACAAAGATTTATATAAATTTGCTCTGCTTTTTGGAAAAATTCAGACAGAAATGCGTTTTGCTCTGTAGTTAGAAACCCGTTCTTCCAACATTTTGTTGGTTTACTCAGAATCTACTTGCGCTCAACTTGCGAGAATGCTTTTACAAACAATATAAACTTGAAATTTATTCTGCTCATGTTTCACAAATGAGGCCCAATGCTGGTCATTATTTCTTCATTTAAAGTCCTTTTTGCTTTAACATTTTGCACCTACCAAAAATGGCACTTTGTTTGTATTGTTTTCCTGATCTAAATTTGCACTAGTTTGATGATGCTTGTTTGAACGAGAACTGTATTAATGTTTGAACTGGAACATCATTCCAACCATCTCACATTCAGTCCAAACTCTCAAATGCTCTTAAAGGAACACGCTGACTTTTGGGACTTTAGCTTATTCACCGTATCCCCCAGAGTTAGATAAGTCCATACATACCATTCTCATCTCCGTGCGTGCCATAACTCTGTCTGACGTACCCACCGCTAGCCTAGCTTAGCACAAAGACTGGAGGTAAATGACTCCAGCTAGCCTACTGCTCAATAAGTGACAAAATAACGCCAACATTTTCCTATTTACATGTTGTGATGTGTATAGTTACACCGTGTACTAAGACAGACGGAAAATGAAAAGTTGTGATTTTCTAGACCGTTTTGGCTAGGAACTATACTCTCATTCCTGCGTAATAATCAAGGAACTTTGTGCCGTACCATGGGTGCAGCGGCGCAATGATATTACGCAGTGCCTGAAAATAGTCCCTAGCACACTCTCTGTGCAAGCAGGTTGTAACGTTGGTTATGTTGATGGAAGTTAGCCTATTTTTAGGCGCTGCGTAATATCTTTTCGCCAAAGTTCCTTGATTATTACGCAGGAATGAGAGTATAGTTCCTAGCCATATCGGTCTAGAAAATCTGAACTTTTCATTTTCCCTCGGTCTTAGTACACGGTGTAACTATACACATCACAACATGTAAATAGGAAAATGTTGGTGTTATTTTGTCACTTATTGAGCAGTAGGCTAGCTGGAGCCATTTACCTCCAGTCTTTGTGCTAAGCTAGGCTAGCGGTGGGTGCGTCAGACAGAGTTATGGCACGCACGGAGATGAGAATGGTATGTATGGACTTATCTAACTCTGGGGATACGGCGAATAAGCTAAGTCCAAAAAGTCGGTGTGTTCCTTTAAACTGTGGTTGTGCAAAAAAGACAGTTGTACCAAAGTGTTATTTGATGAAAAGAGTTTATTACATTGATAAGTTATGTTATAATTCACTACATCATACTGGACCCGAGTTAGAAATGCATCTAAAAGAAAATACATTCAAGACCAAGAGTATATCTGAAGCAATAACAAACTATGAGCTACTCTGTCACAAGAATTAAATGACTTGAATGCACTGACCGTTTATGACTTCTACGTTTGAGATTGAATGAATGAACAAACTTGCTTTCGTATGGTTGCTTATGAGCTATAACATTTAAGTTTATAACTTTTTCAGTTGATCCTGCTGACGATGTGTCCACTTGAGCTTGTGAAATTACTGAATTGCCTTTTTTATTCAGGGGCTTTTGATGCACTATTTGAGAAAATGTACATATATAATTTCTTATTGTTATAAATATGTCACTGACAATTAAAGATGTTTAGACTGTTTTCGAGTCATTGTTGTGTTGTTGTGGTCTCTACATGATCACATTCTCACTATTTCTGCCCCAGTGAAGACAACCAAAAATATATTCAAACATTATTTTCCTCAAGTCTGCACTTTTACTATTGGTTCATCCAAATGCACCACATGCATATGATGACCAGTGCATAACCTGTGATGATCAGCAGGTAAATGCGGAAGAGAAGGAAGTCCAGGATGTATCCCACGTGGCACCACTGGTTCTGTAGATGGTCTTCCTTTCGTAGAATGGTCAAATACGAGTTCATCTCCCTAAGATCCTGACTGATCTGTCTGAGCTCAGGCACATCCAGTGTCATGCTTCCAGGCACTAGGGGACAAAAAAAAGCAAAAAGGTAGCATCAGTTTATATTCTTGCTAGGGTTGTAAAGGGGCCGAAACTTTACAAATGTTTCTAAACAAAATCTAAAATTCCTGGAAAGTTTCCAAACATTTTGGGAAAATTATGGAAAATTTGCAACCCTACTTACTATACATCAGCTGTTTCTATCCACCTATTGTTATGCAAATTGTTGGATATCACATGTAAAAACGCTGGATGGAAACGCCAAGATGCGCAAAAACTTGTTTTCGCTCATTGGGGACAGATAATATTTTTTTCTCCGGTAAGAAGACGTGCATAAGCTACGATGGAAACGCATTTACTGAAATACCACTAACCAGCAGACCGATTCCATCGTACAGCATTTTAAATGTTGGTTTGGTCGTTATGAAATGCCTGAACCAAAGTCTGCCATCAGAATGATTTGGTATAATGACCTCTCAGAATTATCTCACATGATTGTGTTCCCAAACTAGCATCCGCCTCCTAACGCAAACATGACAGCGTTTATTGGGATTCATTTGCATGCTCTCGGACCCTGTTCACAGCTGGTATTAAGATGCGTTTTGTTTGATCGGATCACAAGTAGATGAGGGAGACAAATTCAGGTTTACACTCAACGTTTTAATCCGTCTCTTTTGTCCACTTTCAGTCACTTCTGTCCTGTCTTCGAGGGGAGGGTCTATGGGCAGGTAAATCTATGGGCTTATTCAGATCTTTCAATCGAATGGACAAAATAAGCTCATGTAATTTACATATGAACGCGACCGGAGACGAAGGAGAAACACAAGGAGAGCATCAGCTTTCGTTTCTGCTCTGACAGACACAAGACCAGCCAAACACTCTGAGTGTGTGTTAGAAATCAGGGGCAGTATTCACAAAACATCTTAAGGGTAAAAGTAGCTTCTAACTTGCCGATTTAGGAGAAACTCTTAAAAATAATGGCCATGTCAGACCTAATTTTAGGACTCCTAAATTTTTGCTCTAAGAATACTTCTTTAGCGCTAAACCCAGCTTCTAAATCTGTGAAACGCTAGGAGTAGTCAAGAGGACTCCTAAGTCACTAAGACCAAATCACTAAACAATCCTACTGGCTGTTGCCACAATCTGCCCAAAGACACTATACAACATTGATGAAACCTCATTCAACAAAATATTTCTGTAATTAAAACACTGACAGAGATCAGCCAATCACTGTGGTCATAGTTAGTAAGCGTGTTGACATCATCCATAGCAAAGAGGTCAACCCTGCCCTTACTCTTAGCTTCAGACTTCTCTCTATCCTTTAGTAAAATTAGCTTTCAGCAGCTTTGTGAATAGGTTGTAACTAAGAACTTTTACTGCCATTTAGGAGAACTCTTAGTGGTAAGATAAAATATTTTGTGAATACGGCCCCAGGAATGGAGAGAGAACATTGTACTTGGGATGTTTTTCATCTTCAAACCAAACTTGGGTCTCCAGCCGAAGAAATCTGAAATTCTGTCTGGCTAGCGCACTTCCCATAACGTTTAATGTTCTACATGTTGAATTGGCCCCAAAAAAACTCCTACAGGGTTCGACTAGAAAAACCTAAGTAGGTCGATGCTCAAAAACGGCCCAACGTTGCCTTGGTGTGTCCCTGGCTTTAGACCCCGTTTACACCTGTACTTAGCATTGTCCACTTGTGATCCGATCGACCAAAACACATCTTAATACCAGCTCTAAACGGCCGTCATTTATGATGTATGAAAAAAAGCAACCGTGGCTTCCCCATTTGGAGCAACTTCTATTTTTATTACATATGTTTTGCATCAATTTCCCAGAAAGCGATTTTGTACTCTGGGAACGCATGGAATGGAAATGCAGATTTATTGGCAAATGTTTTATGCCATATTCCAATTTTGCACACAAGTTAAATCCGCAACTTTGGATTGAAACATGGCTAGTGAAATTTTGCTGGGGCGTCTCACCATTAGTGGCCATCTGTTGACTGGACGTTGGGTTGGTTACTTGTTTCTCTTCTAGTTTGGCTAAAGGGTCTTCAGGGAAACTGTAGCAAATAAGTCGTGCAATGAACTGCATCACCAGCACATTTACCCAGTGCGGCACCTCCCTGTACCTCATTGAGTTATGGTGGAGAACGCAGGTAATGAGGACTGTCTCCAGTAGACTTATGACCATGAATGCCAAACACACGGAGAAATAGATACCTAAGGGAGGTGAAACCAAATTTTAGAGACAAATAAAGAAATAGAGAAAAAAATCACATAATACTTGCATACATTATATTACCATAAGTAAATTCTTGATTCTAATCAGACAACAAACTACTCGAGATCGCAAAAACAATAGATGCCTGCATTGATGAGTATGTGTGTTAGTGGGTTCAGAGATTCACGCCACTCTAGTTGTCTAGTGAGTCCAAAGACATTTTTATCTGTCATAACTTAAGAGAAATTGCACAACAATGTATCGACCACCTGATCAAATGCTATCAGTTTACCATGCTTTCAGTTACACTAAGCGTTCACATCAAAATATCTCAGGTTATGACTGTAACCCTTGTTCCCTGAGAAGGGAACTCGCACTGCGTCAAGAATGATTTGAATGAAGCATGTGTATCCACTGGCGAGATGGAACGTTACGGGAGGGTGATGTCACAATCAGGAAAGCATAAAAGCACATCCAGAATGACCGATGTTAGCTTCAATTAGCCAAATTCGATTACAGGGATGAAGGAAGTATGGCAGGGAGATGCAGCGTCTCAGGGTTACCTTTCGAGGGACACTTGTAAGCATGGCGTTTGGTCAGTGTGAATCACTGTGAGCACACTAAGAAGAAGGCACCTGCAAACCTGGTGTATAGCCCAGGTCCAGATTGTAATCCTATGAATGTGAGCGGAGAGGACCTGCTTTCCGCATACCACATCATGTAGGAATACCTCTTATATAATAAGGCCTCAAAGCACCACAGAGGAAACATGTCACCAATAGGTTTCTCCCCAGGGATACACCACCCAAAGGGGCATGGTAGGCAGCTATGGCCGTCATGTACACCTTAAGGGTGGAAGGGGATAACTGTACGGAGAAAACGATCCTACACCAACTTCAGCACTGTACCAACTGGGCAGTCATTGTTGAGTTCCACACCATAAAGTGAAAACCCTCCACTTCAATGCATACAACTTCCTTGTGGAGGGAGCTCAAAGTTGAGAGACCAGAGTCTATGAGTTGGACCCCTCTTCAGAGTTCACAGGTTCCATAAGTCTGGGCAGGGGGGAAGAATTGTGCCTCCTGTCTGAGACAGAAGGTCCCTCCTGACCGGAATCTCCAAGGGAGAGCTGTCGAGGACTCTAGTCCTACAACCACACTCGCTTCGGCCAGTATGGCCCAGTGTACAGACTTAGCCTCTGTACCAATGCATCCAGCCCCAATGGAGCTGGTTGAGGGCGGAAGAACCAAACTGGACAGTGTGCCGTATCCTGAGACGCAAAAATATCCACTTCTGCTTGTCCATATACTCCCCATATGAGTTCCACCACCTCGGAGGAAAGTCTCCATTCCCCGGCCTCAGTCCCTGCCTCGACAAAATGTCCACTCCTGTGTATTAGTACCTGGAATGTATTCTGCTCTCAGGGAGAACGGCTTTCCTTAGGACCACAGGAGGATCTGGCGTGCCAGTTTTTGCATAGCAGGCACAAACGCAGACCTCCCTTATGATTTATATAAGAGACCACCGATGTGTTGTCTGCGAACAAGCTCATTATAGCCTTTTAGGTATGAGAGGACATTTTTCAAAGTTATGAAGACAGCCATCATTTCCAGGCAATTTATGTACCATGAAAGATGATCCGAGCCACTAGATTCTTTATTGCATGAGACTTTCTTGACTAGAGAACAAAAGTCAACAAGGGCGGAGCTAAAACTCCCGCTAGTGCATTCCTGTACACTGTACACGTCGGGAAGTTTTATGAAGAAACACACCCAGCCCATGCAGGATGAGGATGGTGAGTTTTCAAATCCCGGCATCAATGCTCAGCACATCTTCCTCCTCAGAGACTGTTGAAGCACTGGGCTCCCACTCAGGGCGGAAGAAACCACAACGCGGGCTTCTGAAACCAAAGAGAGCACTGGGTGCCATGGGTGAAGGCAGAGAAAAGGCAGAGCCTGCCTCTAACCCCTCCATGATATCCAATTTTGAAGCACAGAAGCTAACGCCGGTCATTCCAGATGTGCTTTTATGCTTTCCTGGTCATGATGTCACCCGCCCCTGACGTTCTGTCTCTTCAATGGACTGAGCTGATATACGTACTTCAGACGCAATCACACAGAGGCGTTCCCAAAGTGTCCTTGACGCAACGCGAGTTCCCTCGAAAGGGAACTGAAGTGTACTTTGGGCGTAACTCTTTCCCTGCCATTGACAGAATTTTGCGGCTTATATAGTAGGGGGTGTTTGTACGCATCTTCAGAAAGAGTACTGAATCTCCAGATCAAAACACAAGCGAAGAAGCAGAAACGAGCGATCTCATATGAAGAAATTCCAGATTTGTTTATGAAATTACCAGCATGAGGGTGAGTAAATAACCTAATTCAATTATTAGATGACCTGTTCTTTTAACTAGAGTCTTAATAAAGCAGCCTACTTTACTCTCCCGATGTAATTGACCAGTGTTTGTCATTTGGCGTTCACACATCGCCTCACACAGGTGTGTTTTGACTAATTGACCTATTAAAGGTGTTCCATTAGCAGTGCTGGGAAGCAGGTCGTTCATAATGAGAAGAAACACTGTGTAGCCCAGGATGAGAGTCATTTTGAAGGAGGATCGATCCACGCTGTGCGGCGGCAAGTAGAACGATAGGATGTCAATGATCATGAGGAAGGAGCTGGGGATGATCAGGTTCACCACGTACAGTATCGGCCGTCGCCTTATCACCACCTGCAGGATGGAAACAGGAAAGATCCCGTTCACTCCAAGAATGATAACTATATTAGCATCCACACCAATGCACATTCTGTTTATTATGAACACTGCATTTATGCCGTCTGCTGCTTTATGCTCGAGCTCTTTAAAGCAGGATTCTGATTCATTCATCTGGGAAAAAAAACCATTCTGAAAGTGATTTGTGTCATTTAACGTTATAGTTGGTGTAGACTGCTATTCTTTTAAATTTAGAAAGTTTTTTTAAATTATATAATAATGGCTATCATTCTTGGTGTGGACAGGCCTTAAGATGTGGACTGACATACATTCCATGGCCATTCATTTTTTCCTTCCTTGTAGTTTCCTTGCAGAACAAATTAGTATAATCTTGCCATGGTTTAAATAAAACAAAGGAAAAAACGAGACCACAAATTAATACGTTTTGAAAATGAATTAATTTATGACATGCAAAGTGAAAAAAAAAAAAATACTGTGGCCATTCAATAAGAATTTGTTCTCACAACTTATTAAAGTTAATGTGCACATTTACTCGATACTGGAAATTATAGTAGGCCCTAGTATGTTATTCTTAATATAGCCATTAATACCGCTTGCTTTTATCTCGTTCTTACCCAGAAAGTGATGATGTCCCATTCGTCTATTCCGAATTTCAAAATGCTTGTGTCGCCCAGTATAACCACCAGCTCCCATTCTCCACTGGCCTGCAGGTATCGCAAGGAGTTTTCAGTCATCTCCGTGAAGGACAGGGCAGGACTAACACGGACATCCTTTACTGAAGGGGTTACAGGTGAGAATTAAACACACATTCAGAAACCTGCTTTGATTATCAGCTAAATTAGTTGTTGAATTGGGATCATTTGTGTTTTCAACATGCAATCAGTTAATGCTCACAATTATTTTTTATTTCAAGATTAAGTCTTTAAAACACGATTGTGAATTTAAATCTCACAATTCGGACTTTATAACTCACAACTGTGATTTTGATCTCCCAATTTGGACTTTTTGACGATTCTGAGAAAAAAGTCTGAATCGTGAGATATAAACTCACAATTGTGTTATAAAGTCTGAATCGTGAGATATAAACTCACAATTGTGTTATAAAGTCCAAATCGTGAGATATAAACTCACAATTGTGTTATAAAGTCTGAATCATGAGATATAAACTCACAATTGTGTTATAAAGTCCAAATCGTGAGATATAAACTCACAATTGAAAAGTCCAAATCGTGAGATATAAACTCACAATTGTGTTATAAAGTCCAAACCATGAGATATAAACTCACAATTTAAAAGTCAGAATCGTGAGACATAAACTCTCAATTTTTTTTATTAAGTCCAAATCGTGAGATATAAACTCACAATTGTGTTACAAAGTCCAAATCGTGAGATATAAACTCACAATTGTGTTATAAAGTCTGAATCGTGAGATATAAACTCATAATTGTGTTATAAAGTCCAAACCATGAGATATAAACTCACAATTTAAAAGTCAGAATCGTGAGACATAAACTCTCAATTTTTTTTATTAAGTCCAAATCGTGAGATATAAACTCACAATTGTGTTACAAAGTCCAAATCGTGAGATATAAACTCACAATTGTGTTATAAAGTCTGAATCATGAGATATAAACTCACAATTGTGTTACAAAGTCCAAATCGTGAGATATAAACTCACAATTGTGTTATAAAGTCTGAATCGTGAGATATAAACTCATAATTGTGTTATAAAGTCCAAATCGTGAGAAATAAACTCAATTTTTTTATTAAGTCCGAATCATGAGATATAAACTCACACTTGTGTTATAAAGTCTGAATCATGAGATATAAACTCATAATTGTGTTATAAAGTCCAAATCGTGAGATATAAACTCACAATTGAAAAGTCCGAATCGTGAGATATAAACTCACAATTGTGTTATAAAGTCCAAATCGTGAGATATAAACTCACAATTGTGTTATAAAGTCCAAACCATGAGATATAAACTCACAATTGTGTTATAAAGTCTAAATCGTGAGATATAAACTCACAATTGTGTTATAAAGTCCAAACCATGAGATATAAACTCACAATTTAAAAGTCAGAATCGTGAGACATAAACTCTCAATTTTTTTTATTAAGTCCAAATCGTGAGATATAAAATCACACTTGTGTTATAAACAGTCCCTCCAGAAAAACGTGATTATGCGATCGCATGATTTAATGCATAATCAGCCAAAGTCCGCATATTTATGCGGGGACCGCATTTTTCCAAATACACCGCACTTTCGCCTCGTAAAATGCCTATTTCCACGTGCAAAATATGCGGGGCTAGCGTGATTTCATAATCCCTGCATTTTCGTTGCAAAAAAGTCATATATATTAGCAGAAAGTTGAAAAATGTTCGTTTACTTCACACAAGAGCCGCCATTTCCTTCTATTGCCATGGGAAAAGTGACGTAATTACCCGGCGTGAACGTCATCGAAAAGCTGCAAACCCCGTGTTGAAACCATAGATATCGGTGAAACCATGATGAAGCACGCAAATTCCCATTTGCCAACAAAAATAACAGCAAAAGACAGCGCAAAGCAGTTTCTTGGTGTGCTGACCGATTTCAAAAAGCGTTATGAATCAGTGAGACGATTCAGCGGTTCGGATCGCCAAAGTCACGTATTTCAACAGTTTGACACGCGATCCGAATCATGAATCGACTCACTGATTTATAACGCTTCGAAGCTTCATGATGCATTGTTTGGAAATCGGTCCAAATTGAGCCATGTGTTTATTAAGGTCTTCAATAAAACAAGATGAGAACTTAAATATTCAATTAAAAATATTTGCTTTTTTCTCTTTTTCATCAAAGCGCAGTTTTTGCAAGTTTTATCGCATAAAATTGCATAAATATCCCACATTTTCCATCGCATTTTTTTAAGAAAACGTGCCGCATAATCAAGGATTTTTTTCCCCGCAACAATCACAAAAAAAGCCGCATTTTTCTGGAAGGACTGTATAAAGTCTGAATCGTGAGATATAAATTCACAATCGTGTTATAAAGTCCAAATCGTGAGATATAGAATATGTTACTTTTTATCTGATGTATTTTTATATTACTTTTTACTTGATGGTTACACCACATGACACTTTAGAAGCATCACATTTAAACAGTTTAAAATGTACATTCTCTTATTGCCATATGTGTTGACTTTAAATAACTATGTGAAAGTCCACAGACACTAAAACAGATTAAGTGGACCTTCACAGACCTCAGAAACGCACAAGAGGAAATGCCTCTATGGCAAATATGCGCTGAGATGGCAGGAAATGTGGAGAGCAATGAAAGCGGAGACGTTACTGGTATGCATGTAGGAGCCGAAGGTGAAAGAGCAGTTCTGCTTGTCGAAAGGGAAATTGAAGATCTGTAGGTTACAGGCGCTAACCAGCCTCAACATCCTGTCATAGCGGATGTGGCCCGTGTGGTTCACGTACACATAAGGACAGGCCTGGGATACATCGTCATCCACACTAAACACCACAAGAGAGAGAGAGGACAAATATTGATCTGAGTTAACTTTTAAATGATACAATTACTTATCTTCTGTAGTATGTCTTGTAATAATCCATTACAATTTACAGAATTGGTGGGATGAACACTGCAAAAATATTACATAGCTAATATTCTTGCTACAAACCTTCTGACGTCATTATCGCTACTTTCAATATCCAAGATGAAAGATGATACCCGTTTCGTTTGTATGAAACACAAGAGAGTGAGTTTATACGTTTTACAGGGAAAAATAAAATTTCAGTTTCAAAACTTTAAAACGTCATGTTTATTTCAAAGTATAACTTGCAATTTCTGTGTCAATTTCTGTGAAAATTGTTTTGAAGCCAATTTATGTTCAGTGTGACGCGAGACATACATGTTGCGCCGGTTTCAGTTAAAACCCTTTCACATCAAGAAAGGTACAGTTTTGTTGTCTTTCGCTTTAAATGCCCGAGCTCTTTAAAGCAGGATGGATTCCGATTGGCTGTCAATGTTTTTATCGTTCATTAGCTGGAGAAAAAAATTCTTCTGAACATGAATTCAATGATAACATTCCTCTAAGCCATTATTGTTACAGTTGTGGTTTGGACGTCTCTATTCTCATAAAATTACATAGATTATTGAAACTTTATATTTATAGTCATTCTGTGTGAATGGGAATTACCCAGATGAACGGTATCCCAGCAAACAAAATATGTTCAAAGAATGCTTTGCTAACACTCCCATTAACCTCTTAACTGTCACCGTCACCTGGGACGTCCTTTACTGAACACCTGGCACTCTTTTTTTGATCACCTTTTTTTCGTATCATATGTTTTAATAATTACCATAAATTAGGTATCATTCGAAAGCGAACAAACTCAAAATTCATCCTGTGAAAACCGTTTTGAAATTGGACGTTGCGTTACCATGGAAATGGTACTTTAAATTATTTTATCAGGCTCCTCCCCAGTGGGCAGTGTCATGTTTCATGTTACAACATTTATTTTAACTACTTTATAATCAAAATCTTTTCTAATCTTGACAAAACACATATCGTCGGAAAGGTCTGAGTCTCAAGGTTCCATATTTGGTGACCGTTTTGTAACGGAAGTGACATTTGGACAGAAAATTACAGGAAAATGCATCAAAAAAACAATCAATGGAATTTCAATGACACCCGGTGGCTATTTTTGGTATAGCGCCTAAACAAAATCTCATGGGAACTTAAATTTTTGTGATATCAACTTCAAATTTGGAACACAACTTGGTTAGACATATGGCTTTGATTTTATAGTAATTTTAGATTAAAACATTTTTGTAAAATATATATTTTATATAAAATAAAAAATATTTAGTACAGTATTTCTTATTTACAGTAAATTTAAACTTCCATAACTTTTTCATACTTTCATATTTTGAATTGCTTTCACTTTAGAAATAATCTGCCGAGTGTCTGCTTTAAAAAAAGACCAAACTAGGTCTATATTCCAAAGCATTCTTGAATTACAGCCCTTTAAGTTTGGATAGTACATTTTCATGTGTATTCTCAAAAAGGGGGGTGACAGTTAAGGATAATAATGTTTAGAAACATTATTTCTAAATGTTCTCTGAACACTCAAAAAAATTTCAATTTTTTTTTTTTTTTCTTCGTAATGCGAACGTTAATGGAACATTCCATTTTATCATTTTGCAAACTATTATTTATTGGGAATGTTACTTTTGAATTATTCTGAAACACGCAGTAACAGTTATATAGTCCGAATTGTGCTATAAACTCGCAACTACGAGTTATAAAGTTCAAATCGTGAGCTATAAACATGCAATTGTGAGTTATTTAATCCGAATCGTGACGTATAAACTCACAATTGTGTTAAAAGTCTGAATTGTGAGATATAAACTCACAATTTGTTATAAAGTCTGAATTGTAAGATATAAACTCACAATTGTGTTATAAAGTCTGAATTGTGAGATATAAACTCTCAATTGTGTTATAAAGTCTGAATCGTGAAATATAAACTCACAATTTGTTATAAAGTCTGAATCGTGAAATATAAACTCACAATTTGTTATAAAGTCTGAATTGTAAGATATAAACTCACAATTGTGTTATAAAGTCTGAATCGTGAGATATAAACTCTCAATTGTGTTATAAAGTCTGAATCGTGAAATATAAACTCACAATTTGTTATAAAGTCTGAATTGTGAGATATAAACTCACACTTGTGTTATAAAGTCTGAATTGTGAGATATAAACTCACACTTGTGTTATAAAGTCTGAATTGTGAGATATAAACTCACAATTGTGTTATAAAGTCTGAATTGTGAGATATAAACTCACAATTGTGTTATAAAGTCTGAATCGTGAGATATAAACTCACAATTATGTTATAAAGTCTGAATCGTGAGATATAAACTCTCAATTGTGTTATAAAGTCTGAATCGAGAAATATAAACTCTCAATTGTGTTATAAAGTCTGAATCGAGAAATATAAACTCTCAATTGTGTTATAAAGTCTGAATTGTGATATAAACTCTCAATTGTGTTATAAAGTCTGAATTGTGAGATATAAACTCACACTTGTGTTATAAAGTCTGAATTGTGAGATATAAACTCACAATTGTGTTATAAAGTCTGAATTGTGAGATATAAACTCACAATTGTGTTATAAAGTCTGAATCTTGAGATATAAACTCACAATTGTGTTATAAAGTCCAAATCGTGAGATATAAACTCTCAATTGTGTTATAAAGTCTGAATCGAGAAATATAAACTCTCAATTGTGTTATAAAGTCTGAATCGAGAAATATAAACTCTCAATTGTGTTATAAAGTCTGAATCGTGATATAAACTCTCAATTGTGTTATAAAGTCTGAATCATGATATAAACTCTCAATTGTGTTATAAAGTCTGAATTGTGATATAAACTCTCAATTGTGTTATAAAGTCTGAATTGTGAGATATAAACTCACACTTGTGTTATAAAGTCTGAATTGTGAGATATAAACTCACACTTGTGTTATAAAGTCTGAATTGTGAGATATAAACTCACAATTGTGTTATAAAGTCTGAATTGTGAGATATAAACTCACAATTGTGTTATAAAGTCTGAATCGTGAGATATAAACTCACAATTATGTTATAAAGTCTGAATCGTGAGATATAAACTCTCAATTGTGTTATAAAGTCTGAATCGAGAAATATAAACTCACAATTGTGTTATAAAGTCTGAATCGAGAAATATAAACTCTCAATTGTGTTATAAAGTCTGAATCGAGAAATATAAACTCTCAATTGTGTTATAAAGTCTGAATCGTGATATAAACTCTCAATTGTGTTATAAAGTCTGAATTGTGAGATATAAACTCACACTTGTGTTATAAAGTCTGAATTGTGAGATATAAACTCACAATTGTGTTATAAAGTCTGAATTGTGAGATATAAACTCACAATTGTGTTATAAAGTCTGAATTGTGAGATATAAACTCACAATTATGTTATAAAGTCTGAATCGAGAGAAATAAACTCATAATTGTGTTATAAAGTCTGAATCGTGAGATATAAACTCATAATTGTGTTATAAAGTCTGAATCGTGAGATATAAACTCATAATTGTGTTATAAAGTCTGAATCGTGAGTTATAAACTCATAATTGTGTTATGAAGTCTGAATCGTGAGATATAAACTCACAATTGTGTTATAAAGTCTGAATCGTGAGATATAAACTCACAATTGTGTTATAAAGTCTGAATCGTGAGATATAAACTCACAATTGTGTTATAAAGTCTGAATCGTGAGATATAAACTCACAATTGTGTTATAAAGTCTGAAGCGTGAGATATAAACTCATAATTGTGTTATGAAGTCAGAAAGTCACAATGACAATGAATATAAGGAATTTGTGCTGAATTCTGCAGGTGGATTTTTTGGGGGCAAAATATTGTGAACTTTATTAATTCTCTTGAGAGCAATTAAAAATGTCCTGATCCTTCACACTTACAACTCATAAACTATAATGTCAGGAGTCCAGAGATCTTTGACAGGAAGAGAGATCTTCGTGATTCCATCACAGGGTTCTGGATCCCAAATGAGGAACTCATGGAACCAGTACTATAACCAAACATGATTAAAGAACAGGATTATGTCATATTCAGGTGATTATTCAAACATCTTTTAGTGTTTATGCACCAAACTTACCAGCCTGAGCCAGAGGAATGTGGTTAGAATTTGTGCTTTTTCATTCTGCAAAACAGAACAGGCATCAAATGTTCAGACGCAAGTATAATTTACACAAGCAGACACATATAGCTAGTCCCGTATTGACTCACAACTCCTAAGATAGCGTAGAGGGTGAAGGAGATGTTGGTGATGGTGGGGCTGCTGAGGTTGAGAGAAGGTCTGAAGGACTTATTGTCAATGACTTTCTGTATCGATTCATACGTGGGTCCACTTTGTCCGTCTTCACACCGAAGCACATTCACCAGACACGGCAACACTTAACACAATAAACCAGGGAAACTTACTTCATCTGATGGCCATTTTCACATTTATTTGCACTTTTTATTTGCAGTCAGATGCAAATACTGTACTATTCAGTATTTTTGTAAACAGTTGTACACTGAAAATTAGGTGTAGAAACTATTTTCACAGTACATTAAAGGCATTTTCTAATCTAATCTTATAAATGTATAGAAAGTAGTGCTGTCAAATCGATTAATCGTGAGAAAACACATCCAACATGTTTGTTTATATAATGTGTGTGCGTGTGTGTGTGTATATATATATATATATATATATATATATATATATATATATATATATATATATATAAACTCACCTAAAGGATTATTAGGAACACCATACTAATACTGTGTTTGACCCCCTTTCGCCTTCAGAACTGCCTTAATTCTACGTGGCATTGATTCAACAAGGTGCTGAAAGCATTCTTTAGAAATGTTGGCCCATAATGATAGGATAGCATCTTGCAGTTGATGGAGATTTGTGGGATGCACATCCAGGGCAAGAAGCTCCCGTTCCACCACATCCCAAAGATGCTCTATTGGGTTGAGATCTGGTGACTGTGGGGGCCATTTTAGTACAGTGAACTCATTGTCATGTTCAAGAAACCAATTTGAAATGATTCGAGCTTTGTGACATGGTGCATTATCCTGCTGGAAGTAGCGATCAGAGGATGGGTACATGGTGGTCATAAAGGGATGGACATGGTCAGAAACAATGCTCAGGTAGGCCGTGGCATTTAAACTATGCCCAATTGGCACTAAGGGGCCTAAAGTGTGCCAAGAAAACATCCCCCACATCATTACACCACCACCACCAGTCTGCACAGTGGATACAAGGCATAATGGATCCATGTTCTCATTCTGATTACGCCAAATTCTGACTCTACCATCTGAATGTCTCAACAGAAATCGAGACTCATCAGACCAGGCAATATTTTTCCAGTCTTCAACTGTCCAATTTTGGTGAGCTTGTGCAAATTGTAGCCTCTTTTTCCTATTTGTAGTGGAGATGAGTGGTACCCGGTGGGGTCTTCTGCTGTTGTAGCCCATTTGCCTCAAGGTTGTGCGTGTTGTGGCTTCACAAATGCTTTGCTGCATACCTTGGTTGTAACGAGTGGTTATTTCAGTCAAAGTTGCTCTTCTATCAGCTTGAATCAGTCGGCCCATTCTCCTCTGACCTCTAGCATCAACAAGGCATTTTCGCCCACAGGACTGCCGCATACTGGATGTTTTTCCCTTTTCACACCATTTTTTGTAAACCCTAGAAATGGTTGTGAGTGAAAATCCCAGTAACTGAGCAGATTGTGAAATACTCAGACCGGCCCGTCTGGCACCAACAACCATGCCACGCTCAAAATTGCTTAAATCACCTTTCTGGCCCATTCTGACATTCAGTTTGGAGTTCAGGAGATTGTCTTGACCAGGACCACACCCCTAAATGCATTAAAGCAACTGCCATGTGATTGGTTGATTAGATATTTGCATTAATGAGAAATAGAACAGGTGTTCCTAATAATCCTTTAGGTGAGTGTATATGTATATATATTGGCAAAAGTATTGGGACACCCCTCCAAATCATTGAATTCATGTGTTCAAATCACTTCCATGTCCACAGGTGTATAAAATCAAGCACTAGGCATGCAGACGCTTCTACAAACATTTGTGAAAGAATGAGTCGCTCTCAGAGGCTCATTGAATTTAACCGTGGTAAAATTCTAAAGGTTGCCACCTGTGTCCATTCGTGAAATTTCCTTACTACTAATTGCATGCCTCCAACTTTGTGGGAACAGTTTGGGGATGGGCCTTCCTGTTCCAACATGGCTGCGCACCAGTGCACAAAGCAAGGTCCATAAAAACATGGTTGAGCGAGTGTGGAGGAATTTGACTGGCCTGAACAGAGTCCTGACCTCAACCCGATAGAACACCTTTGGGATGAATTTGAGCAGAGACTGCGAGCCAGGCCTTCTCATCCAACATCAGTGCCTCATAGAAATTCCCATGAACACACTCCTAAACCTTGTGGCAAGACTTCCCAGAAGAGTTGAAGCTGTTATAGCTGCAAAGAGAGGGCCAACTCCATAATAAATCCTACGGATTAAGAATAGGATGTCATTAAAGTTCATGTGCATGTAAAGGCAGGCGTCCCAAAACTTTTGGCAATATAGTGTGTATATGTATGTATATATATATTAGTGGTGGGCCGTTATTGGCATTAACGTGCTGCGTTAACGTGAGACTCTTATCGGGCGATAAAAAAAATATCGCTGTTAATCTATTCTCAAAGTTGGGTTGGGAACTGGGTCTATACTATGCACGCTATGGTGACTTTCACCTTGATATTTTAGCGCGGATATACACCTAGCCGAATTGCACTGTAGGGGGCGAGAGAACGAGTCTTCGAACCTGTGTGTATGCCTAATAGTGTTGTCAAAAATAGCAATATTTCGCTATGTATCGATACTGAAATATCTGAAACGAGACAATACTCATTTTCTACAGTATCGATATCAGCTGCGCTCTCCTCTCCGACCGACAGCGAGTGACACGCACCCGCCTCCTCTCATTCAGTCCGTTTAATCCTCTGAACATGGCGAACGGGTGTTCTGCTGGACTTTTGTTAGTATTGGTGTGACCGGTCTGAATTTCGCGCGGGGTTGCACATAACGTTAATTCTACTAATTCCCGCAGATTTCACGCTCACATCTGAAGCGCACACACACATACCCGTAATAAAGCCGCTTCTGACATACAAGTGCAAAAATGAGCACCTTTTTCCAACTTATTAATGGTCAAATACACTCAAAAATGTCTCAATGCCCATCTTGGTGAGTTTTAACGTAAACACAGTCGTAACCAGCTCACAGGAACAGTGTTTGGGATCCATGCGTGCGTCAGGTCTTAAAGGGGCAGAAGTTATTTATTATTCAAACTACAAAAAGACAAATTATCAATTACGAGCACACATTCTGAATGCCTTCGGTAGAATTCAAATGAGCCATTTTAATCTAGATTAATCTAGATAAAAAAAATGTATCTATGCCCACCACTAATATATATATATACACACACACACACACACACACACACACACACACACACACACACACACACACTATATAAACAAATGTTTATGTTGGTTGCGATTAATAAATGTATATATCAATTTATATGTGTATATGTATATCAATCCATTTTTATGTGTGCGTATACTATATGTGTATATAACAGGCATAACATTGAACAACAATGAATTCCTAATATTGTGTTGGTCCCCCTTTTGCTGCCAAAACAGCCCTGACCTGTCAAGGCATGGACTCCACTAGACCCCTGAAGGTGTGCTGTGGTATCTGGCCACAGCCACCAGGGAATACCGTTTCCATGAAAGGGTGTACATGGTCTGCAACAATGCTTAGGTACTAAAAAAAAAAAAAAAAAAAAACACTTTCCTTTCCTCTTTCTCTTCCTTCTTCCCTCCCTACTCTAGCCTGTGCTACACTGAGCAATGTACACGGTCTCAGTATTTCAGGCTCTTATTGCGCTTCTCGACTCTTCATGACCAATCGCTTCATGTACCCCCAAGTTGTAAGTCGCTTTGGATAAAAGCGTCTGCTAAATGCATAAATGTAAATGTAGTACGTGTACGTTCTGATGCTCACATGCCCACTGTTGCCGCATGGGCACCCTGACTGGTCATAGTCACGGCCACTGTGTATTCTGACACCTTTCTACCAGAACCAGCATTAACTTCTTGAGCAATTTGAGATAAAGTAGAACTACAATTTGAGCTACGTCTATTTGATCGGACCACACGGGTCAGCCTTCAATTCCCACGTGCATCAATGAGCCTGTTGCAGGTTCACCACTGTTCCTCCTTTGGACCACTTTTGATTCATACTGACCACTGCAGACTGGGAACACCCCACAAAAGCTGTTCAAGTTCACCTGTCAGTGGTCATAATGTTATGCCTTATCAGTGTATAATTATAGAAATATATATACACACACATATATTATACAAACACAAACTTTTATGTTAGATGTGATTAATCACGATTAAGGATTTGACTGCACTTAGAAAGCCAAATAAATTCACAATGGCAGCAGAATTAAGACTGAGAAGTTGTACAAAAACCTTTTCGAGGTTAGAAAGTAAAATATCACGTCTGGTTTACAATTTGATTTGCAATCATTTTAGATGATAAATGACAACTGATAACATATGAAGAAAAAAAAAAAACATGACTTCATGAAGACGTAAATATGTACTTTTTTGAGTAAACAGTGAAAGTCTAAACAAGAACAAAAGGACAATTGATTTGTTATAAAATGCAAGACATTGAAGATATTAACCTTATTGAAGATATTTTATCATTTTGTCAAAGGCAACATTGACCAAAAGTATAAAGTCCCTGATCGACATATAAGTTCAATTCATTACCTGTAAGTAGAATGAAACATGCCAAAAGAAACCGCCAAAGATGTCCCATAACGCTCCGTGTAGATGAGATATCCTTTTGAGTTTAAATCACATCGCTTACTTCCACAGGTGAAATGTGCCGACTCTTTACTGGCAACATCATGTGCGGTTACATATGTTGTTTAACACCTTCGGTAACCACTGACCTGTCGCGTTTTAACAGCTTTCGTTGAACTCATTAGTGATCTACCTTGTTTTTCCATTCGATGAAAAAAACATGTGCCACACATTTAATTAGAGGAAAGTACAACTGATTCACACAATAACTATTATGGCTCTTCAAGATGTTGCCATACTTTCTTTATTAAATCTACTTGAAAATATTTGTCATGTATATCTGTTTTTTTTAATATACACTCACCTAAAGGATTATTAGGAACACCATAATAATACTGTGTTTGACCCCCTTTCGCCTTCAGAACTGCCTTAATTCTACGTGGCATTGATTCAACAAGGTGCTGAAAGCATTCTTTAGAAATGTTGGCCCATAATGATAGGATAGCATCTTGCAGTTGATGGAGATTTGTGGGATGCACATCCAAGGCACGAAGCTCCCGTTCCACCCCATCCCAAAGATGCTCTATTGGGTTGAGATCTGGTGACTGTGGGGGCCATTTTAGTACAGTGAACTCATTGTCATGTTCAAGAAACCAATTTGAAATGATTCGAGCTTTGTGACATGGTGCATTATCCTGCTGGAAGTAGCCATCAGAGGATGGGTACATGGTGAGAAACAATGCTCAGGTAGGCCGTGGCATTTAAATGATGCCCAATTAGCACTAAGGGGCCTAAAGTGTGCCAAGAAAACATCCCCCAACACCATTACACCACCACCAGCAGCCTGCACAGTGGTAACAAGGCATGATGGATCCATGTTCTCATTCTGTTTACCTCTACCATCTGAATGTCTCAACAGAAATCGAGACTCATCAGACCAGGCAACATTTTTCCAGTCTTCAACTGTCCAATTTTGGTGAGCTTGTGCAAATTGTAGCCTCTTTTTCCTATTTGTAGTGGAGATGAGTGGTACCCGGTGGGGTCTTCTGCTGTTGTAGCCCATCCGCCTCAAGGTTGTGCATGTTGTGGCTTCACAAATGCTTTGCTGCATACCTCGGTTGTAACGAGTGGTTATTTCAGTCAAAGTTGCTCTTCTATCAGCTTGAATCAGTCGGCCCATTCTCCTCTGACCTCTAGCATCAACAAGGCATTTTCGCCCACAGGACTGCCGTATACTGGATGTATTTCCCTTTTCACACCATTCTTTGTAAACCCTAGAAATGGTTGTGCGTGAAAATCCCAGTAACTGAGCAGATTGTGAAATACTCAGACCGGCCCGCCTGGCACCAACAACCATGCCACGCTCAAAATTGCTTAAATCACCTTTCTTTCCCATTCTGACATTCAGTTCAGAGTTTTTTAGATTGTCTTGACCAGGACCACACCCCTAAATGCATTGAAGCAACTGCCATGTGATTGGTTGATTAGATAATTGCATTAATGAGAAATTGAACAGGTGTTCCTAATAATCCTTTAGGTGAGTGTATATATATGCCATGACTAGTTTTATGTTTTCACAATCCCACCTTCAACAGCCTTGTTTGTATGTTTGTATTATTTGTATTATGCTGCCATTTTAATTGCATTTTCATTATTTACCATAAATAATAATTTTGAAATGTTTTAAAATATATTTATTTCAATAAATGTAATGTACAGCCGCGGTAACTCAACTCAATAAACAACCACAAAACCAAAGAGCAATGTTTGATTGATAATTTAATTATAGTTTATTATTTTTTTCTCAAACTTTTCTCAAGACTAAAATTGAAATTACTGTTCATGCTGTACCAAAACTAATAAAACATTTACATGATACAGATAAAAAAAAGTTTACACATTTACTAAGTTTATAAATATATATATAAATTCTAGTGCAAAAAAATTCCATAATTCTATGCAATTTTAAGTAATGGGACCAAACAGCAACCTCCCCCAGTTTCTCTTGAAGCCTATATGGAAGTGACTTAAACTGAAATTCATCGACTGTCGCAAGGGCTCCAGAAGAGAGCAGAATCTCATTGAGCTCCATGTTAAAATGCCCAACTTTACAGCAGAAATACACATGTTTACAGCCTGGTACAAATTGTGGTTTTGGTCTATACGGCTAATTTTGCCCTTCATGACAACTGTGAGGGGGTGAATTTTTTTTATAACTCATTCGTTTACATTATATAAAGCCTTATATTTCTGCATAATTAAGGGCGTGGTCACTTTGAGTGACAGGTGGATAGCCATTTATCTGGTGTCTGTTAGTCATCGCGTCACCTCAGCTCCACCCACGTCCCTCTTTGCCCATTTTCTGTTATCCGGACTGGGAGTGACGCGCGATGACGTGCTGCCAAGATGGCGACGGCCAGCTTGACCCACGCTTCAAAACGGCTCTTCAGAACCCTATGGGTGATGCCATGGACACTACGTCCATATTTTTTTACAGTCTATGATTGGGACACTTGCCCCCATAGATATGTATACATAGATTCCTCATTTGACCGCTCCAGGCACGACGTGCCGCCATTTTAGAACAGTCAACACACGTCAACACTTCAGATGCTGTCATCACTCGCAATAAAAAAACTGCACAGCCTCTGTAAAACTCAACGCGATTTAAATGAACAAAGACATGGGATAACCTTTCACATGTGAGAATGTGTTTGTTTTTGTTTTTATATCCTATATGTTTTAACTCAATATTACAGGGTTTTAACTACGGTTAGGCTACTTTTTAATGTTGTGTTAGCTAACGTCTTCTTCATGTTTAGGAATTAATAATAATGTTTGCGTCTACACAAAAAACATGTAACATTTGTTAGTTAATAACAGGCTTCACGGTTCTTGAATTTCAGACACAGTATTCAAGGACAGGAAAGAAACTGGAACCAAACATTGGTCTTTGAAAGTGCTTAAATAAAACTAAATTTAAGAGTAGTTCAAGAAGAGAAACCAACATATTTCTGCTGTTCCATAAGCGCGTCCTAATGTCAGGGAGTGAAAGTGCATTTTCATTCAGCGAGTCTGCTGACTTTGTTGTTGTTTAGACGAATGCAAAAGATCGACCCTGACGAGCCCAATTTTACACACACAGTGTTGTAAATCTATGTGCATTCAAATAATGTAGAATAATAAGCTATCTAGAATATTATATACATTTGTATTTTAAATAAATGTATAATAATTTATGTTCTTTTGACTCCTAATTTATAATTTCCCTGTTCTTAAAAATTATGTTCATAATTTTATTTTAAGCTAGAATTTAAGCTTTCAAATAATACCTAGTTTATGGTGATTAAACATGGTGTGAAATTGATAAATAAGCTATATTAATGTTTATTAAACACATTATTCATTTATTACTATTTTTATAATTTATTTATTTTGATGGTTGATGGTTTACTTTCCAATATAAACCATAACCAATATTTTTTTAGCTTGCAGAATTATCTACCATTTATGATCAATTAAATCCTATAAAATCATCTACTTCAGTCTATTGCAGATATAGATATTCATACATGCAGCATGCGTATAACTACAGTTGCAGATGCACAGGCAACTTTTGAATGTTCACAAATCACAATGCGCGTTCACGACCAGTTTGACTGTTTGAAAATGGGGGACAGTTAACGTATAGCGTCGCTAATGAGGCATCTACGTATACATATCTATGCTTGCCCCTATAAAGGGTATTTTGTTTATGATCCCTTGCATTAATTCACAGAGCAGGCCATAATATACTATGATTTTTTGTCCAGACTGTACGAGTACAGCCACAGAACCATGATTGTGCTTAAACTCACAACAATAAAGAGAGTATACAGTATAAAGAGCACACGGTCAATGACCTGAGCAAACATGATCCATTCATTAGTGCTGTTGCCATTGCTGAAGTGCTCTTCAACTTGGTGGCGGATGGCCAATAAATCCTTACTCATCTTCTTAATTTCCTCTAGACATTGTTCCCAGACTCTTGCTGGACTTGCACTAACTTGTTCTTTCTTTGGAATATCAATCATGGTGTTTTTGTAGAAAGTGCTCTCAGATCTGTTTGCTGTAGGCAAGAAACATTCATATCACACAGTGAGATATGAACTCTGACATCAAGATCGCACCAATAACTCTAATGTAAAAGCAGGAAGACGAAAATATCTGCTTACCTTCAGCGTTTTCTTCACAAGATTTCTTCATACAAGCAAGTTGAGCCAGATATTTCAGGACCAGAATCCTGAGCCACTTAGGTAAGGGAGGAAAGTCACGGGAACGACACAAGATATTGGTGATGAGGACAGTCTCAAGCAGACTTGCCACCATCAAGGCCATGCAGAGAGAGAAAAACACATCTAGACCGAGAGAGAAAGATCAGATCAGACAAGGCTGGAGGTGAAGAAGGATTACCTATGCTTCTGAAAGTGTCCTGGGCTGTTTTCCAAAAAGCCTCGTAAGCATAAGTACAGTTGATCATAGATAGCATTAGTACCATTGATGGTCTACGATGCTTTTATGAAACACAGTCCAGGCTGGTTTATATGCCAGAACCTGGACCTGAAAAACTAAGCCCAAAGTATACTTCACTTTTTACAGCATGTCACCGAACAGTACACACACATACTTTATGCATGCAGCCTGGTTTTTCTAACCACGTATAGGGGAGAGTGGGGTGATTTGTGCCAGGGGGGAAGTAGTTCCACCCATTGTTTCTGGAAAACCATAGAAGAAATTGGTCATGTGACCACATAATTTTGAAAAGCCATCCATTTTACTCTAAAGAAGGGAGACACGTGGCATGAGAGCTTAGCACATTTTAGCTCAAAAAACTGTTTTTTTCCTTTCAAAGTAAAATTTCTCTGATCAATGTTTTTTGATTGTAGCGTCTGAACAATTATAGACAAGTTTGAAAACATTTCACACATGTTTTAGTGCTTTAGCAGGCTACACAATGAGTCTATACAGTTAACATGATGTTAGCTCTTAACTGCTGGATCATGCTAGTTTTTAAAACTTGTGAGTCTGGGGTGATTTGTGCCAAAGGGCCATTGAAAGAAAACGATGAAGGAGTCATCCCTAGAGGTGATGTGCTCAAGAAATTACCCATACCCCAAAAACTTGGTGTTACAGCCAGAAGAGAGCAGAAGTATATAAGTAGTAAGGCCAGATCCAGACCACCTAGCTCTACACACCCACTGGGGATAATCTGGAGAAGTGAGGAGATGGGCATGCCTCATCAGTGTTTGACTCACCTGCCATTTGTTTAATTTAACTAACACTGATTTCAGTTTTGTTAATAAAGAGAACTTTTATTCCGTTTTTAAGAGGCCTAAGTCACAATATGATGTTTAGAAATGAGCCTCACTTTATTCTTATATGTTACATAATTGAGAGGCAGCTTTCTATGTATGCCAACAGGCATTTATTACCAAAGCCTTTTTGCCTGAAATGATTCACAATTATCATATATTGTGTATTTAAGTTTGTGTTTTCCCAAAAACTTCAAAATATGACTTATTCTAACAGTTTAATAGGGTGACAATATCTAAATAAACCTTAAATGGGTAATTTTGTATTGAATTTGTCTTGCTTTCATATAGCATTACAGTTCATAACTGTAACGATTCTCCACTGATGAGGCAAGTTGAGAACCCAAGTGCAGTTTAATCAAAAACATAAAACAAAAACTTGGCAATACTTGAAACAAAGACTTGACATGGCTAAACAAACCTCACCTACGCAGCAGATAACAACATCAATAACAGACAAGAACACACGGCAAACATGAGGGCTTAAATACACTGACTAAATGACAAGACAAGTGACACCTGTGAACAGTGATGAGACAATTAACCAATGACATGACACAACACATGAGGGCATGGGAATCACATGACAAAACCAGGAAGTGCATGACAAGACAGTGAACATGACACACTAAAACATAACCAAGAACAAGATAAACTTAAACAAGGAACAATGAACATGAACCAACACCAAAACACCCTGTGACAATAACATCAAAATGTTCTGTTTTACTTCAGAAATCACTGGCACAATTTACCCCAACGTATTCTCCCCAAAGGCACAACTTACCCCTCACCAGGGGCAAGTTGTGCCACGAGACCACTTTTTTTCCCAAAAGCTATATTTCTGAAACAATTTATTTCAGATCCAAAGTTATTGTTCTCAGGGATGCACCACATCCTGAAATATATGTACATTCTTAAGTTGAAGACATTACTGTCATGGCCTCACTTTAAAGTCACTTTGAGTAAAAACTGGCACCCCACTTTCCCCTACTCTATCTGTGCTGGTCGCAATTTTTTGTTGTTGCACTAAATTTGTCCACAAGGTCGCAACAGTGCCCTTGGGCCATTAATTCACAAGCCAAAGAAAACACAGAATAAACGGATGAGTAAGACACATGTACAAGCTATAAGAACAATAGATGGCTACGTTGATGAGAGATTGTGCTAAGAGGTTAGAAAGTACCCATATTTGTACAACTCTAGCCTTAAAGGTTAAGGCACTAGGCAAGGCTGAAGCATTAAACGTTAAATGTAGTGTACTTTGAAAGGCTATGCATTGAACTTTGTAAAAAAAAACACACAAAAAAACCGAATAGCTTTAAGCTGATTAACAAGAACAATCTTCATGATTAAACGGGTCAAATCAAGGAGGTCTTTAATACCTTGAAAAAGCTAGGCGCTAGCCCATTCATCTCAAGGATGGCCGTCAATGGAGAAATGTGCTCCCAGATGATTTTTATGATATTCCAGCACTAACTGTGCCTTGCTAACCAGACAAACTTTGACCCCTTTGGTTTACCAAAATACTCTTATTGGGTAGGTTGCACCAGCATCACATACTAGAAACCATCAACAATAGCAGGTGACCACCTGGCCTTTTCAGCAGGGTAGAAAGATGAAAAGATGCAAAATTAGAGAATAAGGGTTGAGAACGTACTTATAAGAGGTAAGTTGTTTCCTGTGACAGGCAGCAGGTCGTTCATTAGCAGCAGGAAGACGGTGTAACCCAGGATGAGGGTCATTTTGAAGGATGCACGGTCCACACTTTGAGGAGGCAGGAGGAAGCTGAAGAGATCCAAAGAAAGCAGGAAGCTGCTGGGAATCAGGAGGTTCACCACATACAGCGCAGCTCGACGTCTCAAGACAATCTAATCCACAACATTGAGTGAGAATATTAGAATTTCTAAAAGGCAAACAACATTTCACAGTAGCAAACATAACACTTAGGGGTAAATTCACTAAGAAGTTGCACAACTTTGTATGTGGTATTACAGAGCAATTTCTAACCTTCTTGTATTGTATATCCGTTTTTGTTGTTTTGAACTACTGTTGTTTTCTATTTTATTTCTGACATTTTCCATCCTCTTCTTAAATTAAGTAACGACCCAACTGTGAGTGTTGCCACCTGGTGGTTCCACCAAATAGTGCATTCAGATCCTGGCACAAGTGCACAGTCTGTGTGGAACCTTCTTATTATCACAGCACATTCTGGACTCTGTAATCTCCTTATCCTTCACTCACCCGCTTTCACTTGCATGAGTTGTAATCATACACACCTGCAGCTAATCACCGTCTCATTTGGACCTGCTGTATGTTACATCACCTTTTGCGTTATTGTTTGTTGGGAAAGACGATCTTTCCTGAGTTAGAGATAAGTTATTATGTGAACTGTTTATTGGATACTTACCTGTATTACTTACCTGTGACTTATTTTTTGGATTTTGGAAGACCTTTTTCTTTTACTTATGTTTTGTTTACCTGATTTCTTGAAATGACTGGCATTTAAAGTTCCTGATTTGAAAAGAAAAGACCTGTAATACCTCGTTGATAAATCGCATTCTGTTTATGTTTTCTGAACTGCTTAAAAATTGCATAACGTACCTATATACTTACCTCACATTCCTCACCTGTTTGATCTCCGCTTGTTTCAAACTCCGCTACTGGGTTCTTTTACCTGTTCTATGTTGGTGTGTCATTACAGAAAGGCCAGGCCAACGACTATGAACCCAGCGTGAGTTTTTCTCGGACCAGTGTTTTATTTTCCAGAATGCCAGGGAAATTGAGTATGTAGAGTCGTTTTTGGAATACTGCCACATGACATTGTGGGATGATCTTATTCTGACGGACATTTTTCAGAGTGGACTGGACAGCAATATCAGCCTGTTGTTGCCAGTGGGAGATTCCAGCATGACCCTGGCACAATATCCGGTCCTTTGAACTGTCACCTCCATCTTAGGTCCTTGGCTCCACCTGGGGCCGTCGTCCTTACGGCTGCACTAGGCTTCCTTGTCCTTCTGGTTCCACCTTGGTTAGTCGTCACCCTGCCTTCGCCATGGACTTCCTGTCCTTCCTGGCCCCCTGGCCTCTCCACCAAGGCTCCACTATGGTTGCTCCCTCCTTCGACTCTTCTGTGGGACTCCCTCCATCTCCTCCTTCTTGACAGTGGGGTGGGGGAAAATCGATACAGCATAGTATTGCTATATTTTGTCTGGGGATCTATCAATATCGTACTAATATATATATATCAATACAAGGACGGCAAGTAACGTGTATTATGCAACATTTTACAGTAAGCTCCGAGCTTATAAGGCGGGAAATAATAATTTGAAATATTTCTTTCAGACTGTAATATCACAAACAGTACATCACTCTCACACGGTAAGCTCTGTGTGCAGTAAGTGCATTCTTGCATATTTCTGAACGCAGACTGCTCTGTCCATGTGTATGTGTTAGTTACGTGTTGTGCAAGCCAGCTACGCACTGGAATGCACCAGAACTTTGCTCGCAATTACAATAAAAAAGCTGTCTATATTATGATATATCTACACTGTCAGTGCTCTCGTTCATTATACAAGACAATAGGCTTGCTGCGATAGTCGGTTTTGCCAGTGTTACCGGTGTTCAGCTGCAATACAGGTAACATAACTTGCCTACCACGGCACCACCCCACTGTCATTTTGATTATTTATAGTAGTAAAAATCATTTAGTTCAGTTAGAGAACAGACACTACAATTAAAAACTGAACGTGCAGTGTGAGCCGAATGAGAGTCACAGCACAGAACAGCAACAGGAGTCAGATCTCATTCATCACGAGATACTGTGAATGCTGGATGACAAGATAATCATGCAAGATTTGGTTTCAAAACAAAATGTAAAAGCGCCTATTTAAGTGACTTTGTCATTGTATTGTTTTGTTGTTGTGCTTTTCATTTAGAATAACAGCGAACCCACCATTCAAGCAACCCTCCCCTGAATTGCCGCTAATTCTAAAGTGAAAGTAAAATGGGCACGGCCATTAATAATGGCCATATTAATGTGTTATTGCAATACTCAGCATATCGCTTTTTTAAAAAAAATCGCAATATACCGTATCATGGCTCAAGTATCGCGATAATATTGTATTGTCTGGCCTTTTGTATGTTAAATGGACTCACCTTTTGCACTATTGTTTGTTGGAAAAGACTTACCTGTATTTTTTGGTACCTGTTGATGAACGATCTTTCCTGAGTTAAAGAGATAAGTGATTATGTGAACGGTTTGGATACTTACCTGTGCCTTCATTTTTGGATTTTGGAAGACCTTTTACTGTTTTGTTCGCCTGATTCCTTGAAATTACTGAGATTTTAAGTTCCTGATTTGAAAAGACCTGTAATACTTCGCCTGTAAATCGCATTCTGTTTATATTTTCTGAACTGCATAAAGACTGCATAACTTACCTGCATATTTACCTCACATTCCACATCTACGTTTATTTCAATAAACTCCTGCTCCTGGGTTTTCTACCTTCCCTGAGTTGGTGTGTCATTAGTTTCACCATAAGTATAATGTTATGCATGACATCATACTTTTGGCTTGTTTACTAACCATCTAACCATGTACTATCTGCGGATATATTGAGAGATACAGTGATGACATCATTTTGTAGGCCTTCCTAAAAAGTTAGCATCACCCTGCTTCATTTGACCAAACACCGAACAGGATTTTTTCATTGGCTTTTCGATTATTGCAGAAAAAAAGATTGCCACTCTTAAAAATAAAAGATGCAAAAAGGAGTTTTTTGTTATCTCAGATTTTTGTTCAAAATGTTAGCCTGGATGTTAGCCAAACTTAGCCCCGTCCACAACATTTGAGGTCGGGAAGTCAGATCTGGACTTGATCTGTTGTGGAACAACTATGCTCGAACCGGAGCTGTTTGGACCAATCAAATTGTCAGGGCGGGCTTTATACGATGATGGACAGATGACCAACAGTAACGTAAGCATCCATGTCACCAAAGAATGTTTGGGTTGAATTCATTCTAATCCTAAATGGAGAACTTGTTCGTATATGCGTTCACCTTTACTATTTCTCTCAAAAATGATGATCGTGTTGATAAGTACTCTGTGTATCCTTAAATTCTTTTTACAACACCAGCAAAGATCGTTTATACTCATCTTCTTCTTCTACTTCTTCCAGTGCGTGCAGTTGAGTTTTGTTGTCAACTATGCGTCGCTCAACATACGTCACTTACTCTGATTGGTTGTAGATCTATCCAATTGTGTGCAGAGGCATTTTCTTTCCTGGTTCGGTTGAAACTCGCCTCATAATCACAGCCTAATGGACCAGAATTTAAGGACTCATATTCTGACTAGAATCTTAGGCTATCAAAATGTTGCTTTTTTAAATGAAACTTACCCACATTCAAGTGTTGATAAAAAAAAATTAAGGTACAATAAAACAGGTTTAAAAAAAAAAAAACAGAGGCTCTGTTGTTTCTTGTGATATATTACATGTTCAGATATTAATACAACAAAATATTGTGGGGGCCATGACAATTTTATAAAAATGATCAAAAACGCTGGCGGAGGCTGGCAATTATTATTATTTTTTTTCTTAATGCTGGTGGGGAAAGAGTTAAAAAACATTTTCCCTAAAGGATTGAGTTATAATAGTGTGCAAATCCGTAATTCTAAACATAAGGAGGCTGTGAAAGCGGATTATTGTGTAAAAATGTATGCTTTGTGTAAAAATTTGGCTCATTTCAGGTTGTGCTGATGCTGAACAGTCGGAGTAACGTGTCAAATAATGACAGGAAATCAGTGCTGCGATTCTTTCTTAGTGAATTACCCCTAAATCTAAAATGCCACCAACATAAACAATGAGGTTATCCCATCTTCCGTCCAGAAAGAGCTGTACAGGTTTTTCAGCCAGCATGTCTATCAGCTCCCACTCTCCTTCAGTTGTCATTGCATCAAGAGACTGCTTGAATATCTGCTCCACTGGCCGAAAGAAAAACAACTGAACATCTTCACCTGTGGAGAAAGAGACCAATGGGTACAATGTAATCACAAGTAGCCAAACGAGGGATGTAGAGTTTTCAGTTTTGCTCACTCACGAGTGTGTTTGTAGGAGTTGAAAGTATATGAGCAGTTTTGGAAATCAAATGGAAAGGTGTAGATGTCCAGTTTGCATGAGCTAAACACGTGAAACGGCCGTCCGTCAAGCACTTCACCAGTGGAGGTCACATAGACGTAAAACGTGTCCGGGGCTCGGTTTTCATCCATGCTGCAAAATGACGGTGGGTAGTAGGTTAAAAACAGAAAGGGAAATACTTTTTGCATGTGCACAATCCAACACACTCACTCACATGGCAATTCATATGAAATCACCCTATAGAACAACTATTTTGTTGTTGTTTCCTAGTCACTAGTCAAAGCTGTTGCAACTTACAATTCGTTAATGACAATGTCTGGAACCCATATCTTCTCTCTTGGTAGTGAGATCTTGTCTGATCCACACTCAGCAGGATCCCAGGTCAAACCTTCAATCTGCCACCACTGCAAAAAAATAATTCTATCAGCACTGCTCTTCAAATAGTGTACTTGCAATAGTTAAAACGGATGTATTATGCAATCTAAAATGTGATTGGGTCACGCAAACCTATTAATACCAGGTCTAAACAGTGTCTTTGTTGACTCTTACCATCCTCACCCACAGATATGTTTCCAACACCTGTGATTTTTCATTCTGAAAGGGAAGATATATGGATTCTGTAACCATTTTTTTGTGGGATTAGTATTATAATAAAAGCTGTAGGCTTCCAAAGATTTGTTTACCACTCCTAAAATGCCATAAAGTGTCAAATCCACACTGACGTTGGTGGGAGTTTTCAGACTTATAACCGGCCTTGCTTCGCTGTAGCTGATGACTTCCTCTTTCAAGGCATTGAGGAGTGATTTTGTTGTTGGTTCTGAACAATTTAGCGGCTCCACAGATCCTAGCAAGAGAGCTGGAGGAACAAAACTTGGTAAAGGATTTGACATTTTATGTAGTTCAATCAGACTAAAGATTAAAGGTCTGGTCAATGCAGTTTGTGTTTGTTAATTAATGCATCTTTTTGGATACACTTTATTTAGATTGTCCACATTCTACTAACTATAAGTAACTTTGCAACTACATGTCAACTAACTCTCATTAGAGTATTAGCAGACTGTCAGGTTAGGGTTCGGGTTAGTAGAATATGTTGACATGCGAAGTTACTTATAGTCAGTAGAATGTCTAAAGTGGACCGTCAAAATATATTTTTATAAATCTACTATCAAATAAACTCAAACGGCTGCGGTTGCGTTGCGGTTGTTTAAACTAGATTAAGGATAAAATGAATAAGAAATAATAATAGAAGAAAATCATTTGTATGGAAATATATCTTACATTGTATAATGACACAGTTGGTGATCCATTGGAACCAAGTGTGAGCGGGATACCATGTTGTAGCCTGCTGAATCTAATATTTGCAATATATGGCAAATATGCACAAAATAATTACAATGTCATCTAGTAATTAAAACAAAAGTACAAAGACATGGTGGTGGAAAAAATGTGAGATGGGTGGAAAAATTATATTTCAATGCTTTTGCGTTCTCTCACCAACATTTGCGTTCCCCTAGGAAAGTTTCAAGAGGGAAAGTTTCAAGATGGTTTTTTTTCCACCACCATGTCCTTTTAGGGGCTTCCGTACAAAAGCTTCACCAAGATTCTTTAAAATTACCAAGATATTAAATAGTGCAAAGTTTGATTTTTGTGATAAATGGGGAAATTAAAAACTCAACACAAGATAAAAATAAACAACTAATATTTCAGCATACTTAAAAATAAGGAAACCTTAATAAAAAAAAGCTAAATTAATTAAGTTTCCTTGCCCAATACACATACAATTAAAATTAAATGTTATAACACAAAACTTATCATACATTTTTTTAGTCTTACCTGTGTTCTTGGAAGATGGACAAAAGCCATCATGTCCTTAATCAACTGGACTGCAACTAAATGTTTAGCAGGGTTTACTTTGGTGGAGGTCTGTACAGCACCATGGCTAGTGAACATAACCTAAATACTTGCTTTTTATGTGACTTATTTGTTTACACAAATTAGAATAACCAGAAGGGGCGATGCCTTTTTCACACCCATTTCTCTAAATTCAGTCTCAATATAATACAGCTATTCCACAATATTCCATATCTCAATATTCATGCGTTTGATTATTATAGGTTTTTTTTTACCTGAAGAACCATCATTTCCAACAGACATTTGTTTTCCAAGGGATTACTTGCAAGGCAGTAACTGGCAGTTTTGGCTTGCTGGTACAGTTGTATTATTTTTGCTTTAAGCATTAAGTGGTTACAAAGGTCTTTCAAAATCAAATATTTTAATAGTTAAAATCAGAAACAGCCAAGAACCTTGTCAACTCAATCATCTCACCCACTCAGAAAGACAAGAATATTGATACAACACTACACTCTAAAAAAAATAAGGTTCTATATGGCACTAAAATTGGTTCTTGGCTCGTAATCATAGGGGAACCTTTTTAAGTGCTGTATAGCACCAATTTTGGTGCTTCAGTGGTTCATCAGCAGTTCTTCAGCGGTTCTCCTCTGGTTCTTTTGCTAAGGTGCTATATAGCACCACTGACTAAGGTGCTATATAGCACCGCTACCATATACAGAACATGTTAAAGGTCCCATGGCATGACATTTTCATTTTACAAGGTTTTTCAACATTAATATGAGTTCTCCTAGTCTGAATATTGTCCCCAAGTGGCTAGAAATTTTTACACCGAGTTCTGGGTGTCTTTCTCTGCCTTTAAGAAAATGACAGCTCAGACGAGCTGATCTTGAATTTTCCTGTTATGATGTCATAACAGGAATGGTTACCTCCCATTCCTCCGCCCAGAGAATTTGGCACGCCCATGCGAGCGCCATATTTGTTTGTCCTCGAGAGATCATGGCTTGTGAACGAGTGAATGCTGGCAGTTTCTCAGTGTTTGGATGTACAAATGAAAACAGAAGTCTTTTTTCAGTTCCTTCTGATCTATGATCAGTGATGTGTAGCTAATTATTCAAGTTCACACAGAACTTTATTATTCGTGCACCCGCTGCGGCTTCTCTCTCCCCCGACAGAACGGTGTTTTCTATCTTGTGAGTCAGTGTTTATTAGTGTCCTAGTCACGTCTATTTGTTTCTAAAATGTGCATACAGTCGTGAGTTTCTGCTCAACATCGTCAGAGCCACATCTTTAGTGATAAACTTCACGCATGCCGAAGCTGGTGCTGCACTGACCGGTCAGCCTTCAACATCACCGACCCCCAGTACTGCATCTGGCCCACAGCAGAGGCACCATACGCGGCGCGAGATTAAGCAGAAGGGGGGTAAGTGTGAGGGTATCCAGGCTAGGCTAGCCAGCTATCCCTACAATAAACTGGATTACATTCGATTACTGCGCTGTTGTGTCTTTTTTTGCTCTGTGTACTCAATGCGCGTCACTGACGCTTTTCACATGATAGGAAAATATAAAAAAATAATGCTATAATCAACACTTACTCGTAACTCGTTCATCTCGACAGCTGTAATGGTACATTACATATGTTACAAAGTTGGTAGAATAAGGAGGAAGACGGGCTCGGCATGACTGGGACTCGTGTTTATTCAGAACTCTCAGATACAAACAAAATAAACTCACGCTAACAGCGCTCTCACAACTCAGTAGTTACAATATCACTTTGTTAGCAATCGCTCCATCTCTAGTGATGTCCGGTTCGCCAACGAATCGTTCTTTTGAACCGGTTCTTTTTAGTGAACCGGTCGAACCAGTTCACCAAATCGGACTGAATCGTTCTAAACGGTTCGTGTCTCGAGTCAGCGCTGATCCATAATTTACTAAAGTTACCAACTTTCTGACATGAGTGACAGTCCCTCCGACTAGAAATAAACTAATAAGCTGAAGTATATGCTAGTAACTGCAACAGTTCACTGAACTGAGACGTGCTGAGAGAACTGATGAGATGTGAACTCAGGTCCATCCGCCTCTCTGGCAGGCTCGTGCCTCGTAGACCTCGTTAAACCACGCACCCTCCGCTACAAGATCTAATACTCATTTCAAATGCAAAGATGTCAGCCAATCACAGCAGTGGGCGTTTTCAATGAAGACTCACAGCAGACACGCCCCTTGAAATAGGGCATTCAGCCAGAGGGCAAACATCAGTATAGAACAAATGCCTTTTATTTCTAAATTATGACATTTTATGATGTAAAAATTATACTAACAATATAAGTACACCTCAGAATACATTATAAAATAAAATAAAAAAATCCATGCCATGGGACCTTTAAAGGGTTAGTTCACCCAAAATTGAAAATAAAGTCAGTAATTACTCACCCTCATGTTGTTCCAACCATGTAAGACCTTCGTTCATCTTCGGAACATAATTTAGTATATTTTTGATGAAATCTGAGAGCTGTCTCACTCCTCCATAGGCTTTCAGAGGGAATGAAACTTGATGGCCCAGAATAGTAAGTAAAAACGTCATTTAAGGAGTCCAAATGACTACAGTGGCTCTGTATTAAGTCTATCATGCGACGAAAATACTTTTTGAGCGGAAAAACAACAAAAATAACGACTTTATCCCACTATTATTGTTGTTCAATTTGAGCCTCTGACGCCACGACGCATGCGCGAAAACTGAGATTAGTAGTAGTAGAAGAAGAACGCCGTTTTCGCGCATGCGTCGTGGCGCATTTTTACTTACTATTCTGGGCCATCAAGTTTCAGTCCCTCTGAAAGCCTATGGAGGAGTGAGACAGCTCTCAGATTTCATCAAAAATATACTAAATTATGTTCCGAAGATGAACGAAGGTCTTACATGGTTGGAACAACATGAGGGTGAGTAATTACTGACTTTATTTTCAATTTTGGGTGAACTAACCCTTTAAGATATGGTGCTATATAGCACCAAAAGTGGTTCCTCTATGATTACGACGAAGAACCACTTTTAGTGCCATATAGAACCTTTTTTTTTTAGAGTGTAGACAGCTGTCATTGGTTCTGTCTGTAAAACATTTGCGAGAGCTTTTCTTACCAGAGAACCAGCTCAGATTCTGGTTCAGGCCTCAGACTACTTTAGTTTACTGCACACTCTTAAAAATACGGGTTCTTTATTGGCATTGATGATGGTTCCATGAAGTGCCTTTAACATCCATGGAATCTTTCCATTCCACCAAATGTTCTTTATAGCAGAAAAGGGTTCTTTAGATTATTAAAATGTTCTTCACATTAAAAAAGTGAAAAGAACTGATAAAATAAAGGTTCTTTGGGAAACAAAAACATGTTTTGTTGAGTGTAAAAATGGAAAATGGAGTGCAAACATATTTCCTCTCCAATTTTTATTCTTAATTTTAGTAGATTATTTATGTTATAATTTCTAGCAAACCTTGATGGCACAATTAATCAAATTAATAATTAAAAATCTTGAAAATGAATTTAAAAATGATTTATTATTTATTTTTTGCATTATGATTTAGGACCAATGGGTAAAGTCCCAGGTCATTTATGTAAAGCAGGGGTTTCCAATCCTGCTCCTGGAGGGCCACTGTCCTGCAGAGTTTAGCTCCATCTCCAATTAAACACACTTTGACCATCTAATCAAGGTCTTATTAGGCATACTAGAAACTTCCGGACAGGTGTGTTGAGGCAAGTTGGAGCTAAACTCTGCAGGACAGTGGCTCTCCAGGACCGACTTTGGACACCCCTGATGTACAGTGACGTCCCTAACATCAGCTGTCTGTTTCATTACCATCTTGCCTCCAAGCTGAAATAAAATGGATATATCAATCTGTGGCTATGGAATCCATATAGGACACCTCAATGCTTCATGTTTTCCTGTTTAAGATGGACAACAGGTATTAGCATAAAATGCTATAAGAACAGTTGAGGATCTGTGCTTCCTTCACATGCTATCGGAAATTTCCCACTTCTGAAGTCGTGATTTCAAGCTCGTCGGAAAGAACAGTAATCATGGAGGACACCAGGTTTATTCTTGACTATTTCTTAAGGAAATCTTTTTAAAGCCAAAATGATTTAGCGTCCCGTTCATTGACAACCATATAAACATTCATAACCAGCTTGATGACGATTCTGGAATACATGCTATTTTCACCGTGTATAAAATATAAAGTACGCTTCACATGATTATTCATATATGTAAATATGCACTACTTTAACAACAAGAGAAGGCGATGTAGCTTTTGTCGAAAAACTAATAAAGAATAGCAGTCGTAGCAGCAATCGTTCTCTGCTCTCCGCCATGTTTAAAGTTTATGGCACATCCAACTCAGGAACCTTGGTATAAAAATGAATCCACAGCTTCTCAGTGGTAAATATGACTTGAGAGGGCGTTCATATCCAATTTTGACCTAGAAAACTTGTATTTATGATCATTCCGATAGCATGTGAATGCGGCATAAAATGTAACAAAAAAAAAAATGGCAACCAAATCTCAAAATGAAATCATGAGAGGAATAACAACCTCACATGTTTTCATACTCAAGCCGTAACCACAAGGGTTTGATGGATCATACAAACCAAGCAAACCGAGGTTGAGAAATGGGTTAGAGCACTTACACTATGTAAATGATGGACATTTGTAAAACCTGCACATTTGATTAAAATCAAACAACCAGATCCTGCATTGTCTTTGATCTCTTGCTATCTTCCTCCTTTTCACCATCTTTCATCCACACTGAGACAGCGTTGTCCAGTGAATACGGAGCACCAATCGATTGGCTATTGAGTGCGACCTGGATGCACCATTGAGTGGTGAGATATTTTGCTAATAAAATGATCGTGGCAAAAGAATAGCATGAGAAATGCATTATGTCTGGTGTCTCAGTATCATCTCAGCGAGCTTTTATGATGTATTATGCTGAGAGATGATATAACACTTTACAGATGTTTCAGTGTGGATGAGCAACTTGTGCTAGTGCAAAACGCAACTTGTGCAAAACGCTAGTGTGGATGGAAAGTGGTTTAAAACGAAAACTCTGTTTTCAGATGTATTCGGATTAATGTAGAGTAGACGTAGCCTAAAAGCCCGTTCACATGAAGAATGATAACTATAACGATAACTATATTAGCATACACACCATTGCACAATAATGTTCTCTTTGTTCTAAACGTGTGCTGCAGTTTTGTTGTCTCCCACTTTAAATTCTCTAGCACTTTAAAGCAGACTGGATTCTGATTGGCTGTTAATGTTTTTATCATTCACCAGCTGGAAAAAAAAATCTAAAAGTGATTCATATTATATTGTTTCTTTGTGCCGTAATTCCCGCATCTGACCATAAGATGAGGCTTGCAACTGAACCATCCATCCATTTCCAAACCGCTGGTCCAATGTGGCTACAGCGTAATATCACACAGGTATAAATTCCTTTTTAATTGATTATTAAATTGTTTAATTAAGCTTTATACATAGTTCCCTTTCGATATAATTCGTCCTGCGCCAATGGTGAAACTTTGGGGAACGTCTTCAGCAGTGCCGTGTTAAGCCTTTGCGGGGCTCTGGGCTAAATTTAGATGGTCCCCCCCATCTAAAAATAATCAAGTGTGCAATCAAACAAACACCATATAAATACACGCACTTTATACTCGTGAAATAAAAATAAACAAACACAAAGCATAATCCCAAAGTAGGCTAAAAAGGATGTACATAAATTAAACAATATTATCAAATAACAATCTTACAAATCATAAACAGCCCAGCAAATAAAATGAATTAAATAGGCTATAACTCACCACTAAAAGGGCTTCTTCCTGCTCTTCTTCAAAGAGAATTCCTCAATTAAATCTTTGAAATCAAGTTGACGCAGAATGTCGTACTCACTTGACATTACTGTCAAACAGTTCAGCCTTTGTTCGTGCATTGATGTCCTCAGTTTATTTTTTATAAGTCACAATTTTGAAAATGACTTCTCTCTCGAGGCATTTGACACAGGGAAAGATCCTTAACGCAATTTCAACATTGGGAAACGCACACTAGAGCTGCTTTTCTTTGAGGATAAGCATTCAATTTCTAGGCGAGAGGTCATTGGTCAGGGAGCAGCAAAACGCAATAAACTGAACAAGTTCATCATCTAAATACTCCTGCAGATCTTCAGAGTATTTATGTACGAGACTCCGACAGGCCGCGCGGCATGTCTTTTAGACACGTTAAAAAGCCCCAGTAGCGGCAGGTTTCTTCGTATGCATTACACCTTCTCTGTCAATAATAACAAGGAACATATCTACACAAAACTTTTCACTGCCCGCGAAGATGTGATCGGGAGTTGTGGATTCATCTGCTCTTGTTTTATTTTTTATTTTGCGAGTGGTTGCGGTCCTGTATTCTTGGGTAGCAGAAATTTGTTTGGCCATCATCTCCAACTCTCCAAACTGTTCGTGTAAATGTACTTTTTGAAGAATGGTGCTCGTTTTATGAAAGTTTTGCAGGATCTTGTTCCATAATATGCATAAAAATGCAGTCTCAAGGCGACCCATTTTTTTCGCAAGAGATTGAGCTTCATTTCGAGACTGTCGTCTGCTGACAAGTTAAGCAAGACATCCATTAACTTCTGGTAATGCAAGCAAAGGGCTTTGGTGGCCTGCACGTGGGAGGCCAATCGGGTGTCGGATAGTCCTTTTAATGTCTCTAGGTGACCGTTTTCGTTTGATTCAAGTCCATCCATAATAACTTTCCATCGCCTTGGGCGAATTAAAAAAGGACTGTGTAAATCCAAAAAACAAAACAGTTTCACTGCAGCAAGCAACACTGTTCATTCCAACAAGGTTCAGTGAATGAGCAGCGCAGGGTATCCAGTCAGCTAATGGATTCACCTCCTGAATGTGAGGCCTCAAACCCCGATAAAGACCAGATATGTTAGACGCATTATCATAACACTGGCCCCTGCAGTTTTTAATATCAAGATTCATCTAATTTAGAATCCCTGATAAGGACTTAAAAAGTGAATCACTCGTGTGACTGAATATCGGCAGACATTTTAGAAAGCGTTCAAATACTTCCCCTTCTGTGGAAACGTAACGTACCACAAATGTGAGTTGGTCCACATGTGCCAAGTCGGGGGTGGAATCGACTATCATGAAAAATATTTAGAGCTCTGTACTTGAAGAATTATTTCAGCTTGAACTCTCTGTCCCATCAGTGCAATAAATTCCTCGCATATGGTGTTAGATAGATAAGATGTAGTTCCCCTCCCCTTATTTCTATATTTTCTCATATGTTCTGCAAGGAAAGGGTCAAACTTGCTAAGAAGTTCAAGTATGCCTAAATAATTGTCATTGTTTGGAGACTCGATCATCTCAACGTCTCCCCAGAATGCAAGGCCGCGTTCTGACAGGAACTGTATCACAGCAACCACTCGTTTTAGAACTTCTTGCCAACATTTTTGCTCGTCTTCGCATTGCTCTTTCAGTTCTGCATCTATTCCATGTGCCTGCGTCCATGCCAACCACGTAAGCATGGCATTTCTATGAGGCTGACTTGATTCATGTTCCTCTGCACGCGCGCACGCATGTTTCCAATCACAGAAACGGGAGTGAGAAAAAAAAATCGCAGACTGCCCAAATAATCGACAAAAGAAGCAAAACACGTTTCCAGTCGAAGGAGAATAAGCAAGCCATTCTTTTTGCACAGCTTCACCATTACGCATAGAGCGAGTGAACGTTTTGCTTAAACACCTCTTCTGGTTTTTGTAAAATCGCTCTGATGCATGGAATGGTGCGTCTTTATTTTGACACAACAGGGATGCTATCATGCCCTTACTAATCCAGTAACAACGCAATTCCTCAGTGACAGCCGGGCCCCAACAAGCAACATCAGTGGATGTAATGTGTTCTTTAATTGGAGAAAACTGCAGGCCTGTAGTATCAGTTGCATCATCATCACCTGATTCAGAAGTGCTGGCCAAAGGAGGGGGTATGTTCGTCCTACCTAAAGTGGGCAAGGACGAGGATGTCTCGATAGATTCGCGAAGCTCCGCCGCCTCCGCGGCAGATGTTGTAGCTGATAGTGAATTAGTCTCGTCGTCTTTGTCGGCAGCGTCAACTTCAATGTGTTATTCTGAATTTTTTTTTGAAGAAAGTCGTAAGCTTAGGTATTTTTCTCAGAGTTTCTTCATTTCTAATTTTTTTCTGTTGCTGCTCTTTTCTCTTTTTAGCGCCACTGTCATATTTTCTTACATTTTCATTCGACATGTTGAGGTGACGATGTACTGCGTGTCCGCTGTGACTCTTGATTTGGGTGTGTGACAATGACGATCAACGTGCATAATTACCTTGATCAAAACATTTTATAACACAAAAGAGAATTGTCTCGGGGGCCCCCTAGTGTCCGGGGCCCTAGGCTGCAGCCCATGTTGCCCATTAGGATAACGCGGCCTTGGTCTTCAGCACGACTGCGTCTGAAACACGTGCAACTTAGTCCAATTCTGATTGGTGCAACGTCATCCCATGATGTACACCAGCTTCATGGTGCTTCATTCCTGGTGGGGATACACACAATCTTTGTGTTAGCTGTTTGGGAGCGGAGCATGCTTGGTCAACCCTCGAGGGGGTTGATTGCGAGCATTGCAAGTGTCTACCCTTGAGAATGCTCTGCTCTCGGCTACAATGTTTGGACACCACACCCTAGTCACCACAGTTTGAGGAGTTAGTGGAGGTTATAACTCGTGCCGTGGCACGATTTGTGTGAAAGCTACTGCGATAAATGAATAGCTCACAATCCACTGTCTCATCAAAAGAGTCAGAAAGCCACCTTCAAGTAACACACATACAGTAAACCCAAGTGTTGTTCACTCTGCTGTGCATAATACCACCAAATTAATAAAAGACACAATACATTGACCCACGTCCTGTTTTCTATCATGAGGCGTGCACGTTTGTAATGGTGCAAAATGAATGCAAGTACACCAGGGTTCGATAGAATCAAGTTGAGTGTGAAACCAGACCAAGCGTACAGGGGGCGTCAGGAACAATCCCTTGGACTCGGACCGCAGCAAACAAGCCCAGTGTTAAATCACCCTAAGCAGATTGACAACCTGACTTGTAAAATGGATCGGTGTAGAATGTAGACCAATGGTATGGAAATAAAACAAACATCACAGTCTATTGACTGCTAAAGCCAAGCTGCTTTTTTGCTGTGTCTGTTCAGTGATTCAGTTATCAGCCACATTAATTCCTTTGAATTAGCTTAATCTGGAGGCTTGTTTCAGCAAATATTGGTATTATCACAGGTATCTGCTTATCTTAATAAACTTACATTTAATTTCATTATGGCAAACAAATCTCAAAATTGAATCATGTGGGAAGAAAATGTTCTACTTTTCAGTTAGTGACCACAAGAGTTATACAAGGGTTCATACCTACAAGCCAAGGTTGAGAGTTGGGTTAGAGCACTTACACTATGAAAATGAGGGCCATTTGTGCAAAAACTCCACATGCTGGGGCGGCTCTCTATGGAGAATTTGCTCCAGGCCCAGGACAGACAAACAAAGTCGTGCCGTTCATGTCCTGCCTGCCACGTCAGGGCTCGTTCATGTCATGACTGCTATGCTAGGGCCTTTATTCTTTAGTTATTCTTTATTCCACACCAGATTCAAGTCACATCAGTCCAACGTTTCTTTATGTCATGGCCCCCATACCAATGACCACCAAGCCTGAGCCTCATCACATCATGATGCCAAGCCTTAGTCTTGTCACAACATGGCCACCACGTCAGAGCCTCTTCACATCATGGCCACCACGCCAGAGCCTCTTCAAGTCATAGCCATGTATTATGTTCTCATTGGTTGTTTTTGGTCATGTGTTCATCGTTCTGTTTCATGCTACTCATTAGTCCTTGAGTATAACTAGCCCTCGTGTTCCCATTGTTCCTTTGTTCAAGTCAAGTAGTCTTTGTTTATTGTATATTTTGCCTACGTTTATGTTCATAAACTGCACATGGGTTATGCAACTCGCCTTCTGTGGACTTACAATTCTGTGGACTTACTATTAAAGTATACTATATTTATAATATAAGTATTTATTACTCTATAAGTATTAGGGCTGGGCGATAACCCGATAACTCATTTTAATCGAGCCACATGGACCATTTATCAGCTTGGTTCAAACAGCAGTGCAGTGCGAGCTTACTAAAGCAGATGCGTTTACTCGCTGATCACTCGACCACTAAACATGCTTTGAGATCATTTACATACATTAGGAAAGTTCATGCAAGTTCTCTGTGGTATGCTATTAAGTTGTATAGAACATAATTTTGTCTTTTCATCATTTTGTAAAAACAAAAGCAAAGTTTTACAGTAATATGCTTGCAATTGAAGTTTAATGATAGAACAAAAAGAATCAACAAGAATTCAAGTGAGGGTGACCTGAGGGTGACCTCTAATGACTTCATTACATGAAACAGCTTTTTTTGCCATATAAAACAAAACAAAAACCTTAAAAGATTATTTTCACAATTTACATAACAAGATGCTCAAATTCCCATTTCATGACTATAGTGATTCCTAAATGCTGATGCAAATTAGAAAACAGAATTTGTGACCAGAATAACTTCAGATCATTCAACAAGTTTTCTCTTATTGCTTGTCTTTTCCTACTTGTATTTATAGCATACTTGTATTGCCTTAAGCCAGATGTTTCAAGTTCCTTTTAGGTCAAAAGCAGGATATTGTGGGCTGAGTTTCTTATTACTACTGAATGCCATCTGCAATTAAAAGAAATCTACTGTATAACGAATTACACTTTATGAGGAGTCCATGTATGCAGTTGAGCAGTTTGAGCAGTGAATTCGTGAAAGCATCTGAATTTACACATGCACAGTCTTGGCCGGGACATTATTCTGTTTTGCCAAAACTGTACCAGTACATCCAGAATAATAGTATGGTGAAGAAGCTGACAGTGAGGAAAACAACATACAAAATGAACAGAAATCGATCAATGACCTCGCCCAAGTGTTTCCACTCCTCTGAGTTCTGATCACTGGAGAAATGCTTATCAACTTGCTGGCGAATGGTGAGTAAATCTTCATGTAGCCTTCTTAGCTCCTTTACTTCTTGCTCATCAAAATTTTGCGTTGTCTTAATGCCTTTTTTGTGGTTTCTAATTTGTTGTATTTCTTTCTCAGATGAACAGGAAATTATGTCATTGGTGTTTTCTGTTGGCAGAAATAGTTTGATTTATTAATGTGATCTATAGGTAGGTAAACACACGATTCATTATTGATATGTTGCAAATAGACATACTGCATTTTTTAAACTTATGACTTTAATGTATTTGATATATTCAGTATTTTATTTATTTATGTAGATGCAGATATTATATACTGTCAGTTGTCCAACCGTGTTAATATTATTTGCTTGTTTTTTGCAGAAAATGTTGGACTGGTTTTTCAGCCGGTATTAGACTTACTTTGAGGGGCATAATTCTGGTCAGAGGGTTTCTGGCCCAAACAAACCATTCGTGCCAGGTAATGTAGAAACAACACTTTAACCCAGTTTGGTAGAGGAGGATAGTCACTCGAGCCACAAAGAATATTAGTAACAACAATTGTCTCCAATAGACTGGCCACCATCAGCACTAAACACAGAGAGAAAAACACATCTGCAGAGAGAGAGGGAGACAATAACATAAGTTCCCAACCTTCAAATCAAAGCTATTGGTGTATAAATCAGTGGTTCTTAAACTGTGGTATAGAACACAACATGACACTAGAAATTTAAAACATTAAACATTCCTCATGTTCAGTTTGATGACCTCAATACCATACACCGAAAAGCATCAGGTGGATACTTCTTGACTGTTACTAATGTTGTGATACTTGATGAGCTTCAAATGACCACTATGAAAATGTTACTTTTGTTTGTAGTCTTAAAAACATAGAACATATTAAGAAAAATTAATAAATTACGTCAAGCTATGACTCTCTATAAATGGTATGCACACTGTAGAAGCTCACTCTGTAGATTTGTTTTATTGTACTTTTCTACAGTATGATTTTGCTCCAAATAAACTTACTTAGAATAAAAACCAGTCACACTTCTGCAAAGTACATGATTACTTTATGGTGAAATCAGCTTAAGCTTCAATAATCTCCACCTACTGGATTTTTGTTTAGAGCAGAGTAATCAAATTTAAATAGGAAAATAAGAGGTTAATTAAACAAATATATGATGATTTATATCGATAACCTACATTTTTGGTCTCATAAAAAGATCAATCTCAACAGAACATGAGGGTTAAAAAAACCCAAATAATAATAATGAAAAGGTTAGATGGAACATAGTTGCAGATAGTTGGTACTTTCTGGTATGTTCTGATTTGATTAAGGGTGCCTGAATAGTTTGAGAACCACTGATATATATTTTTTATATTTATATATTTATATTTTTTAAAAGTACAGTAGAGTCCAAAAGTCTGAGATTCAAAATTTAATTTAAATAAAGTTAAAATGAGTAAAAGTAAAAAAAAAAAAATGTTTTTTTAACACAAAGTGTAAAATTATAATAAAAAATTAATTTGTGATAAGTTCCTATTAGAATGAAATTAAATGCAACACATATCACAAGTGGACTCAAGACTTTTGGACCCTGCTGTTTATATAAAGTGATATCAGACTTATTAGAGGGATGGTGTCTCCTGTAACAGGAAGCAGATCGTTCATGAGCAGAAGGAAGACGGTGTAGCCCAGGATGAGAGTCATTTTGAAGGCAGATCGATCCATAGTTTGAGGAGGCAGGAGGAAGCTGAACAGATCTACAGTAATCAGGCAGTAGCTGGGGATCAGGAGGTTCACCACGTATAGAGTCGGTCTCCGCTTCAGGGAAACCTATTATGTGACAATCATTAGAACAATAAACTAAACAAAAATCTAATAAATAGTTGATCCAAATTAAAATTCTGAACTATGAACTTAAAGCATGTCAGTTAATCTTAGTAGATTTTTTTTGCTGCTATAACAATATTTATCAACTACAATATTTAATAATTGAGGGTGACAAACATGATAAATAAGTTCATCCCAGGTGGACAATCCGTCTATGGTAGGGTCTGATGCATTGGCAGATTTTCTGGAGACTATGCCAGTCAGTTGCCACTCCCCTTTAGTCTCCATGTACTGTAGAGATTTTTGAAACGTGACCTCTGCTGGTTCTGACATTATTAGCTGAACATCTATAACTGTAGAAGGATAAATTATTTTGCATCAATCACAGTGGATTATTATTGCAGATTTGCATTTCCACGTTTTCTTTTTTTTGTGTGTGAACAAGAAGACTAAAGCACTGTTAAAGGTCCCATGGCATGACATTTTCATTTTATGAGGTTTTTCAATATTAATATGAGTTCCCCTAGCCTGAATATTGTCCCCAAGTGGCTAGAAATTTGGATCGGTGTAAACCGAGTTCCGAGTCTTTCTCTGCCTTTGAGAAAATGACAGCTCAGACGAGCTGATCTGGAATTTTCCTATGACGTCATAACAGGAATGGTTACTTCTCTTTCCTCCGCCCAGAGAATTTGGCACGCCCATGCGAGCGCCGTATTTGTTTGTCCTCGAGAGATCATGGCTTGTGAACGAGTGAATGCTGGCAGTTTCTCAGTGTTTGGATGTACAAATGAAAACAGAAGTCTTTTTTCAGTTCCTTCTGATCTGTGATCAGTGATTTCTGATGTGTAGTTAATTATTCAAGTTCACACAGAACTTTATTATTCGTGCTGCGGCTTCTCTCTCCCCCGACAGAATGGTGTTTTCTATCTTGTGAGTCAGTGTTTTTGTATGTCCTCGTCGCGTCTATCTGTTCTAAAATGGGCATACAGTTGTGAGTTTCTGCTCAACATCGGCAGAGCCACATCTTTAGAGATAAACTTCACGCACGCCGAAGCTCGGGCTGCACTGACCGGTCAGCCTTCAACATCACCGACCCCCATTACTGCAACTCGCCAACAGCGGAGGCGCCATACGCGGCGCAAGATTAAGCTGAAGGGGGGTAAGCGTGAGGGTCTCTGGGCTAGGCTAGCCAGCTATCCCTACAACAAACTGGATTACATTTGATTACTGCTGTTGTGTCTTTTTTTGCGCTGTGTACTCAATGCGCGTCACTGACGCTTTTCACATAATAGGAAAATATCTAAAAATAATGCTATAATCAACACTTACTCGTAACTCGTTCATCTCAACAGTTGTAATGGTAAGTTGGTAATAAGGAGGAAGACGGACTTGGCGTGACTGGGACTCGTGTTTATTCAGAACTCTCAGATACAAACAAAATAAACTCGCGCTGACAGCGCTCTCACAACTCACTTTGTTACAATATCACTTTGTTAGCAATCTCTCCATCTCTGGTCCATTGATGTCCGGTTTGCGAACGAATCGTTCTTTTGAACCGGTTCTTTTTAGTGAACCGGTCGAACCAGTTCACCAAATCGGACTGAATCGTTCTAAACGGTTCGCGTCTCTAGTCAGCGCTGATCCATCATTTACTAAAGTTACCAACTTTCTGACTTGAGTGACAGTTCCTCCGACTAGAAATAAACGAATAACCTGAAGTATATGCTAGTAACTGCAACAGTTCACTGAACTGAGACGTGCTGAGAGAACTGATGAGAAGTGACATCCGTCTCTCTGGCACAGCCTTGTGCCTTGTAGACCTCGTTAAACCACGCCCCCTTCACTCATTTCAAATGCAAAGATGTCAGGCCCCTTGAAACAGGGCATTCAGCCAGAGGGTAAACATCAGTATAGAAAAAAATGCCTTTTATTTCTAAATTATGACATTTTATGATGTAAAATCATACTAACAACTTAAGTACACCTCAGAATACATTATAAAACAAATAAAAAATCCATGCCATGGGACCTTTAAAAAACACTAGGCAGGTAGATTTTAATTAAAGACATTAATATTCTACTGACTGTTATCCAAACAGATTGAAAAACCCACACAAATGACATATATTTGGTTTTCTTTCCTTAAATCAGAACCAAATGTTAGCATGTTATTAATCATGATTATATATTTTAATTGACAGTTATTACTTACTTGTGTGCTTGTATGAGTTAAATGTGTAGGTGCAGTTTTGAATATCAAATGGAAAGGTGTAGATGTCCATGTTGCAGGAGCTGATCACATGGACTGGCACACGATCTTCTACTTTGCCGTTGTTGTAAAGATAAACATAATAGGTTGGTGGGGCTCGGTTACCACCCATGCTGTAATTAAATAGGGCAGTATGACACAGACAGCCCCAACAGTTGTATCTATTACAACTATTGACAAAATATTAGTAATAGTTGATTAGTGTGATCGTTGATTAGTCAAATCAACTTTGTTGATTAGTCTTTGTGTTGATCTTGAAAATATGTTACATTGACCAAGCAGCATCCAGTATTATCTGGAACTATCCATTTTATAATTCTCAATTATTTACCATTTTTGTCTTGCCAGTTATGTTCACAGTTTGCACTTCATTGACCAGTATGTTTACGCTATTATACTATGGTTACCACACCTCAAGACCAGGGGTGGCGTTTACGTATGGCAGAGTATGGCAGTTGCCATACCCTGGCATTCAGACAAGCAGGGGAAATAAATGGCTTATGATGCTGCTCGGTAGTTCTGTTGCAGCTTTGAAAAGCAAATTTAAACAGCCCATTGCTGTGTCCTAACCAGACACAATGCGAAAAGATTTTCAACAGCAATACAAAATACATACTGAGTGACTGAAACAATTTTTTAAAATCATAGAATACTTGTTTGTTCACCTTGACAGCTTGAACATAGTTGTTTCCTTTCATTTATTTTCAAGATCAAATTATCCATTGTTGCTTTCAATGAGGCAATGTCTATAAAGGTCACGGAAAATGATATTCAAACTTACTTTAAATTCTTTGACATTAAATAAAGCACATAATCTGCACTTGTCATACTTTGTATGTTGTTCCAGCCACAACACCGCAGAAATAAAAACAGTGTTGCGCTTGGTTAGGACACAGTGAAGGCTTATATATATTTCAGTATTTGCATTGTTGTTAAGTTCTTTTAGTGGATTTCTGTCCACATTTTGTTAAGATAATGTTATTATTTGGGAATGTGCCAGTAGGGCTCATGCCATACATAAATACGTTTTTGTGAAACGCCGCCAATGCTCAAGACATTGTTCAAATGTTTTATTTCAATTCAGATATTTGTCCTTTACGGAGCCCCGCACATGACATGCAAGAAAAAAAAAGTAAAGCGTGCGCACGATTTAGCCTACTAGTTTTTTACTGCATGTCTGTGCGGGGCTCCGTAGTCCTTAAAACACTATTGTAGGACTAATTTTGTATGCATCTATTGCAAGCATTTTGTACTTTTCCAGTTTCTAATTCTAAACCATCATTCTTGAGCTAATAATAGAGGCTTGAGCTGTTGATATGCAGATCATTGGAAATTGATGATACGTTCAATACCTGCCTGCAACTACTTTAGCTGTTTCTACTGGGAAAAATTGCACACCTTAGAATGTTTGTCAACCAATAACCCTGTCGTAGAACCTTATTTAATGGTTTGATTTTTTTTTTCAATGTTGTGTTTTGGAACTCACAATTCATTGATGAGAATATCAGGCCTCCAGAGTTTTTTTCTTGGCAGTGTGATTCTGTCTGTTCCACATTCAACAGGATCCCAGCTCAAACCTTCAATATTCCAGTCCTTCAAAACGCAAATATCATCAAATTTTACTTTTATATAATAAAAATACTTTTTAAAACAATTTTACACGTATCAACATAACATATTTAAGATTTTAGGAATAAATGGCAAGGTGACAAATGGCAAAGCTCTTACAAACCACAGCCAGATAAATGTATCCAAGATTTGAGCTTTTTCATCCTAAAATAAAAAAAAATTAAAAATTAATGTAATGCCACGGCGTACTGGGATTGGTATATCTGGAAATGTACTCACCACATCTAAAATGGCATACAGAATGAAACCCAAATTGATAATTGTTGGCGTTTTTGGATCAATAACTGGCCGCATTGCAGATTTGGTAAAGGCACTCTCTCTGAGCGCTTGTAGGAGAGACATTGCGTTTGGTTGAGAGCAGTTTATTGTGTCTGCAGATCTCATGAGTGCAGCTGCCATAAGGGTTTGGCCCCAAAAAGAAAAGACAGTACAAAAATAGTCATGACAGAAACAAGCTATAGGCATACTAAACCAAAAAGAACAATCCTAGAAGCCATGAACGACAGGCTATTTTGTTCATGTTTTAGACTTGATTATTAAAATGATTATCTTACATTGAATAATGAAGCAGGTGAAGATGAAGTGGGTTGTAGCAGATTGGCAGTTCATTGTCTAGCCTGTAATGAAAATTATAAACAGTTGTTTATAATTGTTTAACATGGGTTGCAAGAAAATAAGGGTCCTCTTAAGGAACTTTAAGGCTGACATTAAGTATTTTCCCTTAATTACTTGAGAGTTCCCTTAAGTTCTGTTATGCATTGCAACAAAGTCCTTAGTAACCATTCAAAAAAGTTCCCTTAAAGGGATAGTTAACCCAAAAATGAAAATTAGCCCATGATTTACTCACCCTCAAGTCATCCTAGGTGTATATGACATTCTGTTAACACTTTACAATAAGGTTCATTAGTTAACATAAGTTAACTACATTAGTTAACATGAACTATAATGAACTTCCCTTAAAAAGCATTTATTTATCTTTGTTAATGTTAATTTCAACATTTACTAATGCATTATTAAAATATTGTCAACATTAGTTAATGCACTGTGAACCAACATTAACAAACCACGAACAGCTGGATTTTTATGAACTAACGTTAACAAAGATTAACTAATGCTGAACAGAGGTGTTGTTCATGGTTAATTCATATTAACTAATACAACCTTATTGTAAAGTGTTACCAACATTCTTCTTTCAGACAAATAAAATCTGAGTTATATTAAGTCCTGGCTAATCCAAGCTTTATAATAGCAGTAATTGTTGTTCTGTTTTTGAAGTCCGTAAAAAAATGCATCTGTCCATCAAATAACATGCTCCACACGGCTCATAATGGGGGGTTAATAAAGGCCTTCTGAAGCGAATCGATGCGTTTGTGTAAGAAAAATGCTTACGTTACGTCTAACTGGTAGCGTAAGCATTTTGAACTGCAGAGGCACCTTCAACACTTTTTCCATAAATTGAATACGGATGGCCATCGGGCAAAACTTTAAATATGTTTTAAATATGGATATTTTTCTTACACAAACACATTCATTCGCTTCAGAAGGTCTTTGTTAACCCCCCAAAGCTGTGTGGAGCACGTTATAAACTATGCCTTAAAGTCATCAACTGAACTCGGATGATTTCATGTTATTTGAGGAACGGGTACCGATTTTTTGCACTTTTAGCGATCGAAATAAGCCTGTTGAAAGTATGACGTGAAAGTTTTTTATTAAATGAACACCGTTTTCATATATTTTCATCACTTCCACTGCACGCTATGCCAGGCATTCATCTTGTGTACAAGAGCAAATGATTGTAGCGGCAGGCTTGGGTGCTTTTTTTTGTCCATGGCCCAGTTTGGTTTAGATTTCGTTTCCAGTAGCCTGCTGTAAATCCAGTTAGCAGACGGGACTAGGTGTCGAGCCGTGTCGCGTCTAGGACATCAAACGTGTCATTCTGTACTGTCGTGCTTAAGTTCAAGACTGAAAAAAATTAGACCAAACAGGCAAAGTGGAGTTGATGTGTGAGCACAATAACGAGTTGGACAAATATAATAAATAATATAATTTAATGGAAAATGATGTTAGTGGCTCGACAGGATTTTGAGCATCGTCCGGTGTCGTAGCTGGACTTATCAAAACAATGTGCTTGAATTTTAGGACACTCTGTGTTGTCCATCGGACTGCCTTTAATCATCTCCATAACTCAAATACAGTAGTACAGCTGTATTGTTTAGTAAATGTTAAACTTGTTTAAAAGTCAGTGATCCGTTATGTTCTGTTTATTTTGGGAGATTTCATAACTATAGCAACCGCTTCTCAGTTGCCGTGTTTTGCCAGAAACTGTCGCAAAATGTTAAGTATAAACACTTAGGTAACAAAATTGTTGCAATGCTCTTAAAGAAATCCCTTGCCTCAGGGACTTTTAAGTAAATTTTTCTTACATAGGAAAAATTACATAGTACATAGAAACTTTAAGATATTTTTTTTTATTTATTTTTTAATTTAAAATGTGTGCATTAAATGGGTTATACAGAACTGTCTGCAATGCAATACTACCATTCCTTCTCTGCTTAAGCATACATTCAAAGTTTTAAAGCAATTAAAGCATTAACCCCTAATTATTTTCAGTTGAAACCCAACCTTCTTGTAAACTGCTGAATCTTACCTTGAATGTTGACAGAAGTTCTGTATCCATGAAGTACTTGGTCAATGTTATGACTATCAGGGACCCACAGATTTTCATTTCAAGATCATTTCTCAGTTTGACAGGAAATGTGTAAGAATGGTGATTATAACAGAATGGTGAATAGCTAATTTGCTTAGGCAAATATGAATTAGTCATCTGGCTTATGCTGGCTCGCAACAATGAACACTTTTTCAAAACTCAACATTTTACTTCTAAACCTTCTGGAAATATCAGACATTGGAGACATAAGCCCAACATGTAAAATATCAAGTGTGTGTCAAAATAAATGTGGTGGTAACTGGGATCTCTGTGGTGGGACATACATTTGCATACTTAAAGCTGAGGTTAAGACACATGGCATTGACTAAAATTGTGGTGTAGATATGACTGTCAGGAGTTTATGTGTAGATAAATCCAGGTAGATGGATGTGTGATGCAGAATGAATGATTATATAACTTAATAAACAGAGCAGAGCAGCACGTTCAGATTCAGCCTTTAGATACAGCAGATGCATTTGATTCAGATCTATGAGTCTCACTAGCTGCAAGTCTTACTAGTCTCACGCATCTATTTCATTACGTTTCTAGTTAAGTTTACCCCTCAATGAGGCGATTAATTAAAAAAGTTCCCTTTGAACTGGAACATGTCATGGTGATGATTCTATGGGACACGTGAATACACCCAGTGGGTCAGGTCCTGTTGCTGAGGAGGCATTGGGCCACAAACGTTTCCCTTTCCATGAACCTTCTATTTCTTACTGATCTCCACAAAGTATCAAGATCATGGAAGAAACCATACTCTATCTGCCTGTTCGCCTCCTCTGCAAAGAGTTACTCGAATCTTAAGGGGTTGGCTTAGCATGGGTATATGAGGATGTCCCAGTTTGTGGAGACACTTGCTGGCTATCTCTCTCCCCTTGTGCGGAATTCTCTTTGAAGACCCCCACCCTGCCCACCCACCAATCATCATCATTTATGTGTACCAGCCCACCCACCCCCCAACATGCATGGCTGGTGCGTGCGCACACGCACACACACACATTGCAGGTCCGACTGACAGAGAGTCTGTTCGGATGAATACCGCTTCAGTGAGCTCAATTATAGTAACGCCGCATTTTTTTCTCAGTAACACTAACGGCGTTGTGTGTGTGTGTGTGTGTGTGTGTGGTCGGTCGTCGTCTCTTGGGAGATTGTTCTGTTCTGGTCTCTGGAGGATCCGCCGTGGAGTGGCCCATTGCTTCCCTGCGTCACTGCCTGCGTGCCTGCCTGTTCCTCTGCCTTCCTGGACTTCCTGGTTTCTCTGTGTCTTTGGACTTCCTGCTTGATCTTCCTTTGTGCTTTTGAGGATAATTTGAGCTCTCAATTGGATCCTGTGTATCTTTCCCTGACACTGAGAGACACTCATCCTCATAGCCAAGTTACAGTAGACGTCCCAGGATTCACCGCACGTTACTCCTGTTTCACTAAAGACATTCTAAAACATCTGTATATTACTCAAGCTTATGGTTCCATGGGGGGTAATGCAAAGCTCTTGTATGTTCTATTAATCATGGAGCAAGAACCCCCATTAAGGAACCATACCGCCAAAAATAAACTGTTTCAATAAACTGAAGTTACTTGCCAAAGTGGTCCTGTCTGAACTAAACATAATTGTGACAGTAGAACACCTCCAGAAAATACAATCCTTCATACTTTCCTATTTAATGGAAAACAGGTATTAGCTCAACATGCTAAAACAATCACAGTTGAGGATTTAATGACATAGGGCATGACCTTTTACACCAGAAAACAATGGCAAACGAATCTTTAAATTGAGTAACGAGAGGAATACCTCCTCACATACAACCTCACATAATCTCCTACACAGGCCATGACCACAATGGTTTGATGGATTATACAACCAAGCAAACCGAGTTTGAGAAATGGGTTAGAGCACTTACACTATGTAAATGATGGACATTTGTAAAACCTGAACATTTGATTAAAATTAAACAACCAGATCCAACATTGTCTTTGTACTCTTTGCCATCTTTTGAAAAGTTTTGTTCCATCAAAAGTTGTTGATTAATCTCAGCTGAGTTTTTCAGAAAATAGTGTCAAAACAGATTTTTTACAGATGCTGGGGATTTTACAGGAGACGGAGTCCTCTTTGGACTGGAGACAGGAGACGGAGTCCACTCTGGACTGGGGACTGGAGACGGAGTCCTCTCTGGATTGGAGACAGGAGATGGACTCTTCTCTGGACTGGAGACAGGAGACGGAGTCCTCTCTGGACTGGGGACTGGAGACGGAGTCCTCTCTGGACTGGGGACTGGGGACTGGAGACGGAGTCCTCTCTGGATTGGAGACAGGAGATGGACTCCTCTCTGGACTGGAGACAGGAGACAGAGTCCTCTCTGGACTGGGGACTGGAGACGGAGTCCTCTCTGGATTGGAGACAGGAGATGGACTCCTCTCTGGACTGGGGACTGGAGATGGAGTCCTCTCTGGATTGGAGACAGGAGATGGACTCCTCTCTGGACTGGGGACTGGAGACAGAGTACTCTCTGGACTGGGGACTGGAGACGGAGTCCTCTCTGGATTGGAGACAGGAGACGGAGTCCACTCTGTACTGGAGACAGGAGGTGGAGTCCACAGGAGGACTCTCTGGGATCCAAGACATCCCCTCAAATTCAATCAGTACCCCTAGGGATACCTGTACAGCAGGACATGAGACGGGGACATGAGATGTCATCAGACATGCACAAATGATAGCGATCACTAAAGGATTTTACTCTCTCTGTCATGGCCAATATGAACTGTAAGTAAGGTGGTGTATTGGATAAATACAGCCACCATTAGTTATATTTGGTTCTATACTACCACCTGTTGGCGCAGTTGTGTAATTTAGAGAAGATTAACTTGTGATTACTAGAAAAATAAGCTATGGCTTTTAAGGGCTTCCGTAGATTATAATGTTGTAATGATGTTTATAGCTATGATTAAATAGATTTTTATTTTTATAAAGCTACAAACTGTTTAGAAGTGTTTGAAAATAGATGGTGTCATCGAGGGGCGTTGTGTTCTTACATTTACATTTAGTCATTTAGCAGACGCTTTTATCCAAAGCGACTTAAAAATGAGAGCAATAGAAGCAACTAGAACAGTCAAGGGCAACAGTATGCAAGTGCTGTAACAAGTCTCAGTTAATCTAGCACAGAACACACAGGACAGAACTTTTTTTTATTTTTTTATAAATTAGACAGACAGAAAATGAATAGAGTGTTAAGTGCTATTCTTGATTGGTCAGGTGCTGCTGGAAGAGATGTGTCTTTAGCTGTTTTTTGAAAATGGCTACAGACTTGGCTGCTCGAATTGAGATAGGCAGGTCATTTCACCAGGTGGGGGCGTTCCAGGAAAAGGTCAGTGAGAATGATTTCATGCCTCTTTGGTATGGCATCACAAGGCATCATTCACTGGCAGAACGTAAGCTCCTGGAGGGTGTGTAAGTCTGAACAAGCGAGTTTAGGTATATTGGTGCAGAGCCAGCGGTTGCTTTGAAGGCGAGTACCGGTGTCTTGAATTTAATGTGAGCAGCTATTGGCAGCCAGTGGAGACTGATGAAGAGAGGCGTGACGTGCGCTCTCTTCGGCTCGTTAAAGACCACCCTCGCCGCTGCATTCTGGATCAGTTGCAAGGGTTTGATAGTGCATGCCGGAAGGCCCGCTAGAAGAGCATTACAGTAGTCCAGTCTGGAGAGAACAAGAGCTTGGACCAGGAGTTGTGTGGCCTGCTCTGATAGGAAGGGTCTAATCTTCCTAATGTTGTATAACGCAAATCTGCAGGATCGGGTTGTTGCAGTGATGTGGTCAGTGAATCTTAGCTGATCATCAATCACAACTCCAAGGTTCCTGGCTGTCCTGGACGGAGTTATGGTTGATGATCCTAGCTGAATGGAGAGTATGTGATGAAGTGCTGGGTTGGCTGAGACCACAAGCAGTTCTGTCTTTGCAAGGTTGAGTTGCAGGTGATGTTCCTTCATCCAGGCAGAAATATCTGTTAGGCAAGCAGCGATACGAACACCAACCGTGGGATCATCTGGTTGAAATGAGAAGTCGAGTTGAGTGTCGTCGCCATAGCAGTGATAGGAAAAGCCATGTTTCTGAATGACAGATCCCAGTGATGACATGTAGATGGAGAAGAGAAGTGGTCCAAGCACTGAGCCCTGTGGAACTCCAGTGGCTAGATGATGTGACTTAGACACTTCACCTCTCCATGATACCCTGAAGGACCTACATGAGAGGTAAGACTTGAGCCACTGGAGAGCAGTTCCTGAGATGCCCATCTTCATGAGAGTTGACAGGAGGATCTGGTGGTTAACTGTGTCAAAAGCAGCAGACAAATCTAGTAAGATAAGTACTGTGGATTTGGAAGCCGCTCTTGCCTGTCTCTGTTCTGTTATTGAAAATGAAATACCATTTTCTTTAAACATGATGTGATTTATATTTGAATTTTAATGCATTTATATTTATCTGTAATAAAGCTTTGTGAAATCTCTCTCTCTCTCTCTCTCTCTCTCTCTCTCAATTCAATTTCAATTTCAATTTTTCAATTTCAAATTAGCTTTATTAGCATGACTGTGTATCACAATGTTGCCAAAGCATTAACATATTATATATAAATAATAAAAACAAACAAACAAACAAACACACACACACACACACACACACACACACACACACACACACACACACACACACACACACACACACACACACACACACACACACACACACACACACACACACACACACACACACACACACACACACACACACACACACACACACACATATATATATATATATATACATACTCACCTAAAGGCTTATTAGGAACACCATACTAATACTGTGTTTGACCCCCTTTCACCTTCAGAACTGCCTTAATTCTACGTGGCATTGATTCAACAAGGTGCTGAAAGCATCCTTTAGAAATGTTGGCCCATATTGATAGGATAGCATCTTGCAGTTGATGGAGATTTGTGGGATGCACATCCAGGGCAAGAAGCTCTATTGGGTTGAGATCTGGTGACTGTGGGGGCCATTTTAGTACAGTGAACTCATTGTCATGTTCAAGAAACCAATTTGAAATGATTCGAGCTTTGTGACATGGTGCATTATCCTGCTGGAAGTAGCTGTCAGAGGATGGGTACATGGTGGTCATAAAGGGATGGACATGGTTAGAAACAATGCTCAGGTAGGCCGTGGCATTTAAACGATGCCCAATTGGCACTAAGGGGCCTAAAGTGTGCCAAGAAAACATCCCCCACACCATTACACCACCACCACCAGCCTGCACAGTGGTAACAAGGCATGATGGATCCATGTTCTCATTCTTTTTACGGCAAATTTTGATTACCATCTGAATGTCTCAACAGAAATCGAGACTCATCAGACCAGGCAACATTTTTCCAGTCTTCAACTGTCCAATTTTGGTGAGCTTGTGCAAATTGTAGCCTCTTTTTCCTATTTGTAGTGGAGATGAGTGGTACCCGGTGGGGTCTTCTGCTGTTGTAGCCCATCTGCCTCAAGGTTGTGCGTGTTGTGGCTTCACAAATGCTTTGCTGAATCTCGGTTGTAACGAGTGGTTATTTCAGTCAAAGTTGCTCTTCTATCAGCTTGAATCAGTCGGCCCATTCTCCTCTGACCTCTAGCATCAACAAGGCATTTTTGCCCACAGGACTGCCGCATACTGGATGTTTTTCCCTTTTCACACCATTCTTTGTAAACCCTAGAAATGGTTGTGCGTGAAAATCCCAGTAACTGAGCGGATTGTGAAATACTCAGACCGGCCCGTCTGGCACCAAAACCATGCCACGCTCAAAATTGCTTAAATCACCTTTCTTTCCCATTCTGACAATCAGTTTGGAGTTTAGGAGATTGTCTTGACCAGGACCACACCCCTAAATGCATTGAAGGAACTGCCATGTGATTGGTTGATTAGATAATTGCATTAATGAGAAATTGAACAGGTGTTCCTAATAATCCTTTAGGTGTATATATATATATATATATATATATATATATATATATATATATATATATATATATATATATATATATATATATATATATATATATATATATATATGTATGTATGTACAGATCATGTCACATGTAGCACAGTCAATAAGTCAATCAAGTCCATCTCAATAAGTGAGTAGCAGAAGCTCTAGAGAGTTAAAGGTCTCTATCGTTATGAATGGCTAACACATATTGTGCAGCGAGTGCGGCTGTGCTCTCATCTTCTCCAAGCATGAAGGGCATTTTCTCAGTATCACTCAGTTCAGTGAATGATGGAATCAGAGTTTCAAATCTGGCCAGAAATGTTTCGTACATTTAGTACAGATTAGCAGAAAGTGTTTCTCATCCTCTATTTGCTGTAGATCACAGTGTCTACTGATCCTCTGCTCTCTCTCTGTCCATGTTTGTCTGTGTCTTCCTCTCTCTATTTCTAGATCATGGTCACTCAATCTGTATTTGGAGAGGATTTGTCTTTCTTTAAAGGGCTTTAAAGGGCTTTATATTGGACTGATTCTGGATCAGACTGATGGAGGTGATGCCAGAACTGAACGCATCTCTTCTGGATCTCGATGTCCAGTGGGTAGAGGCCTAATTCAGCCCTGCAGGCAGCGTTGGACATGCTTCTTTGGACCCCTAAAAAATGTTTTTGGTAATTTCCAATTGTAGTTTTTCTACTGAAGTTTTATCCCAATTAAATTTCAATTTTTAAATTCAGTACTGATCCCCAAATTTCACATCCATATAAAAGAATGGGTTTTATTATTGAATTATATAATTTTATTATATAGTCACGGCCACATTTAATTTTAGAATTTTTTAAAGAAGGAACAACAATTTCCTTGTATCCTATTGGACAATGTAATGTGTCATTACTGCGACACCACGTCTCATGAAAGATACAGATGTCCATATCTGTGACACTGCTGAGCAAGTCTTGGTCTGCCGTCTTGTTACCAAAAGTAGAAGAGTGCAGACCCTGTATGTACCAACAACTGATTTTAAAAGATTTCAAGGGTAGTTTTTTCTGTAGTGCGTGTGTGCAGGTTATGTCCTCAGTCTGGAGCAGATGATGTTCAGCAGATGTCTTATCTGGTTGAGTTCAGCAGAGTTCAGCTCTGGTGTTGTGATGGAGGTCCTGTGATTGGTGTTTCTGCTGTTTCTTGGCGGTGCTTTTCAGGACTCTGGCGAAGACTTTCACTCCTTGTTTGTTGAGATGTACATGGTCATACATATGATGGGGTTGTATGTCTTTGTGATGGGTGAGATGAACATTAGGAATAAGTGCACAGCTTCTGGAGAGCTCCACATTATTTCCATGGATCACGTGGAATGGCACGTGTCAGAGCGTGGCAGATGTGTAGACAGTGTTATTTTAGCCTCTGGGAAGCGTTGTGTGGCTCTGATTGCCACCTCTCTGATCACAGGAGCCACACGGCCCTTCATGGTCCTTAAATCGTTTGCCCCTGTGTGGATAATGATGTGCTTATAATTTTCATATGGGTCTCTCTCAGACAGGATCTGAAAAGCGCTTGTGTTTGGGCACCAGATTTTCTTGACTCTCATATTTGGGAGTAGAAGTTTCTCATTGATGTATTTCCCATTTGAGTCGGTCAGGGTGAGAGCGTGTGTTTCTCTCGGGTCCTCTGCTGCGGAGCTGTGGATCTGGGCTGCTGGATCAGTCGAGCAGTGACACTCTTCTTCCTCTGGTAGTTGTTCAGGTTGAGGATTTTCCATAACCATCTCTGGATGCATCAAGGGTTTAACAGAAGACTCTTTGGGTGATGCTGACACAGAACTGAGTTTTTCTCTCAGATCATTGATGAGTTCATCTTTGGTGTGGAGTAGTGACTTCAAGGCAGAGAGCTCCTCCAGCATTTCTATTCTAACTTCTGTTAGTTGTCTTCCTAGAGTTGATTTAACTTCACTCAGTTCATCTTTAGTAAGCTGTAGTTCCTTTGACATCTCTTCTCTGTGTCTTTGAAGACATTCAACGTCTTGTCTTAAGTTCATGTCGTTTGTCAGCTGTTCCATGTCGTTGTCTTTCAGGTGGGACAGTATCAGTTCTTTTAGCTCCACTACTTCTACCTCCAGGAGTGAAAAATTGTCTTTCATTCTTAACATTGGAGATGGAATAACAGTTGCTGAAGCCATTTTCATCTTTTGGACTGATCTTCCAGGAGAGGCATCGGTGTTCTTGTTGTCATCTTCATCAGACAGTGCCAGTGTATTTGATCAAAATCGTTATTTGATCAAAATCCTCAATGAAGACTTTGAGAGCAGACTCTGATCCCTGGACCAAGACAGTGCCATTTTGATACAAGTTCAGGGTTAAAAATCTTGTTTCAGCATGTTTTTCAGCATCTTCAAATGCTAAGATCTGTCTGCCTTTACAGATGCCTCTTTTCTTGGTAAAGGGGAAATGTTGACAGAAGGCAGTGTGCTGTGTTCAGCGTAGAAGAGCAGGTTGGTCATGACACTGTGATGTTGTTCAGCGAACAGTGTTTCAGGCCTTTCCTTCACCTGCTTGTGTTTGAGCAGCTGCCTGGAGTGTTCAGAACTCTTCTGAGGGTAGATAAAGGGGCGGGGCCAGGATGATGATGATGATGCACTGGCCATTGCTGATTTAGAAAGTAAACAATTAACCTCTCTTTTCGTGTAAGTTTTCTTCTTAGTTGTTGTTGTTTTTTTGTTTGATGATATCCCTTTCAGCATGAATATCCTCTTCTGTAGAGGGGAATCCTAAGGTTATCCTGTGATTCTCTTCTTGTTGTGAATTTTCCTCAGATTCAGGTGTGACAGTGTAAAAAAACTGGCCTAATTCAACAAAACCTTTGAAATCTTTGTCTCTCTCTCTCTCTCTCTCTCTCTCTCTCTCTCTCTCTCTCTCTCTCTCTCTCTCTCTCTCTCTCTCTCTCTCTCTCTCTCTCTCTCTCTCTCTCTCTCTCTCTCTCTCTATATATATATATATATATATATATATATATATATATATATATATACAAATTTACATGTTATGTGCATTATATATGATAGGCTCAAATTTGCTCAGTGTTGCATTGACACTTTTACATTTACTGATCATTTACATGCATTATAGGGTTAGTACACCAAAAAAATTAAATTAGCCCATGGTTTACTCACCCTAAAACACAGATGGAGTAGATCGAGCAAATCAACAACCCTAATGCTTGCACAGTCCTATAGCTCGTCCTGGGTTGACATTTCATTCAGCTATTTTAGTCAATAAGTGAGTAAATCATCGGCTATAATTTTCATTAATTTTACAGTAATACATTTGCAATGGAAGTTTAATGAGAGAATAACAGAAAAAGAGCAAGGGTGACCTCTAGTGACTATGTGGTGATCTTGCTACTGAAGGAACCACCATGATATGCATTATGTGTTTTCACAGCATTGCTTTATTACATTAAACTATTTTTGCCATTTAAAACAAAAGAAAACATTAAAAGAATTAAAGCAAGATGCACCATTTCTTATTTAATGACTATAGTGATTTATAAACTCTGAAGCAAATTAGAGGACAGAATGTTTATCATAAGACTTCTGATCATTGAACAAGTTTTCTCTCATGGCTTGTCTTTTTCTACCTTTATTTGTAGCATATTTCTATTGCCTTAAGCCAGAGGTTTCAAATTAATTTTAGGTTAAAGGCTGGATTGGACAGAATGTCGCCTAATGTGGGCTACATTTCTTATTTGATAAACCTTGGTCCACCCATTACTAATTAAAAGCATTTAATGTTATAATTCACATGCATGAGCAACTACCAAATGCTGCATAATTAAACATAAAAGCTACTGTATAACAAAAGACACTGTATGAGGAGTCCATGTATGCAGTTGATCAGTTCGAGCAGAGAATTCGAGCATCTAAATTTACACATGCACAGTCTTGGCCGGGACATTATGCTTTTTTGTCAAAACTGTACCAGTACATCCAGAATATTAGTATGGTGAACAAGCTGACAGTGAGGAAAACAACATACAAAATGAACAGAAATCGATCAATGACCTTGCCCAAGTGTTTCCACTCCTCTGAGTTCTGATCACTGGAGAAATGCTTATCAACTTGCTGGCGAATGGTGAGTAAATCTTCATGTAGCCTTCTTAGCTCCTTTACTTCTTGCTCATCAAAATTTAGTGGTGTTTTAATGCCCTTTTTGTGGTTTCTAATTTGGTGTATTTCTTTCTCAGATGAACAGGAAATTATGTCATTGGTGTTTTCTGTTGGCAGAAATAGTTTGATTTATTAATGTGATCTATAGGTAGGTAAACACAAGATTAATCATTAATATGTTGCAAATAGACATACTGCATAATCCTTTTAAACTTATGACTTTAATGTATTTGATATATTCAGTATTTTATTTATTATGCACACATTATATACTGTCAGTTGTCCAACCGTGTTAATATTTTTTGCAGAAAATATTTGACTGGTTTTTCAGCCGGTATGAGACTTACTTTGAGGGGCATAATTCTGGTCAGAGGGTTTCTGGCCCAAACAAACCATTCGTGCCAGGTAATGCAGGAACAAATCTTTAACCCAGTTTGGTAGAGGAGGATAGTCACTCGAGCCACAAAGAATATTAGTAACAACAATTGTCTCTAATAGACTGGTCACCATCAGCACTAAACACAGAGAGAAAAACACATCTGCAGAGAGAGAGGGAAACAGTAACATAAGTTCCCAACCTTCAAATTAAAGCTATTGGTGTATAAATCAGTGGTTCTTAAACTGTGGAATAAAAGGTACACAACCTGAAACTAGAAATGTAAAACATTAAGCATCCCTCATGTTCAGTTTGATAACCTGAAGACCATTTTAATAGACTGTAAAGCATCAGGTGGATACTTCATGACTTTTACTACTCTTGTGATGCTGGATGAGCTTCAAATGACCACCATGAAAATGTTACTTCCCATTCAGTCGGTCACGTTCGACGTACGTCGGACGTACCGACGAATTGGGATCACTTCTGGGAGCCCCTATCAGCTTCGAGCTATCTAGAACCGGCCAATGCACAATTGGCGTGCGAGATTTGCATCTCGCGCCCCGCCCCGCGCCGCGGGTATAAACAGGAAGCGAGAGCGAATGCACGCTGTCATTCACTTCGGAGCCACACAGGCACATGAAGGACTCACTTGTTACGAGTATTTTCGCTGCTATCAAGCAAGAGACTACAAAGGACCGGAGAGAACCAGAGGAGGACGCGTGTTGGAGAAACGGCACCTTTCAGCGGGACCGCGCTGACTCATCAGCTGCCTCTGAGATACAGAGAAAACTGCTGTTATCACAGCAACCTGTTGGTCTGGGTAGGGCGTTTTCCTGTCTGAGTACAGGCACGGGCTGCACTACAATCCCGTGCGCTGTTGCGGTTCCCCTGAGTGCTTCAGCACAGAGGGTTTTTTCCTCACAAAAAGAGTTTCACGGGTGACGTGCCGTCTTTTTCAAGATGTCTTTCCACCCGTGCGTTTCTGGATGCGGTCGTTCCCTGTCCTCTGCTGACGGTCACAATCGCTGTCTCACGTGTTTGGGCACTCAGCACGCTGAGGCGGCGTTTGTGGATAGTTCATGTTCCCACTGCGGGAACATGACTATCGCGGAGCTTAGATCGAGACTCTCCTACCTCCGGGCTGGGGGAGTCCCCTTACCCATCCCACGAACTAGGTCTTCCCCTAACCCGGGTGGACCTGCTTCTTTGGATGGCCAGGGTGATCTGAGGATTACGTTTAGGGCAAACCTGCCGAGCGATCCTCCGCAGGCCCCTATTCCCTCAGCTCCGCAGCCGGTTGAGCTTCCGAGAGAAGCCGCTGGACCCTCCCACGGGAGACCAGTGGTGACTTTTGGGGCTCCAGCGGACCAACAGATGTCGATCGCTGCATCGGAGGGGGAGTTTCAGTCCTCGGGGGATGAAGGGTCAGTTGTACCGCCTCCCGCTGGGAGAGCGGCAACGGCTGCCCCGGACCCTGAGATGGCTGCTATGCTTGCCCGGGCCGCCGAAAGGGTTGGGCTCGCGTGGAACCCTCCACCGTGTCCCAAACCCTCTAGGTTGGACGATTGGTTCCTCGGGGTGGGTCGCGCTGGTTCTCAGCGTCCCGCCCCGACACCTTTCTTCCCGGAGGTGCATGAGGAGCTCACGAGGTCGTGGACGGCACCTTTTTCTGCCAGAAACCGGCCGAGTGACTCCTCCCCCCTCACTACCCTCGACGGTGGGCCAGCCAAGGGTTACGTGGGGATCCCGCCAGTGGAGCGCGCCGTCGCGATGCAACTGTGTCCGGCGACCGCCTCCAACTGGCGCGGTGACCCACGTCTCCCGTCCCGGGCCTGTAAGTTCTCTTCCGGTCTGACCGGGAAGGCTTACAAGGCTTGCGGACAGGCTGCGTCCGCCTTGCATGGCATGGCGTTGCTGTAGGTCCACCAGGCCCAGGCACTCCTTGACATGCACGAGGGTAGGCCTGACCCAGAGCTCCTCCGGGAGCTCCGGACGGCGACGGACCTCGCCCTCCGGGCGACGAAAGTCACCGCCCGTGCCATCGGTCAGGCGATGTCCACGCTTGTGGTCCAGGAGCATTATCTCTGGTTGAACCTGGCTGACATGAGGGAGACTGATAAATATCGGTTCCTGGACTCCCCCATCTCGTCAGCTGGGTTATTCGGCGACGCGGTCGAGAGCTTTGCCCAGCAGTTCTCGGCCGCCCAGAAGCAGACGGAGGCGATCAAGCACATCCTGCCCCGGCGGCCCGCAGCGCCTCCGACTGCTCGTCGCCGAGGACCTCCACCCGCCGCCGCCTCCGCCTCCGCCCCCGCCAAGGCGCCGCAGCAGCCTTCCACCAGCCGTCGGCGTGGGGCCGGCCGTGGGAAGGACGTCCAGCCCGCTCAGGCCGCTGCCAAGCCAGGTGGCAAGCGTCGTCGCAAGCGGCCCTGAGACGGGCCACCCAGAGATGGAGGAAACTGCTCTGAGGGAGATGGTTGCAGCACCACTCCTTCCCCCGGAGGAGGGCCGGGGGAGAATCTTTTGTTTGTCTGTTCCGCCGCCAGTGCCTCACCGAGGAGCGCGTCCAGTCGGTGTTGAACTGCTTGAATTCGTTCAGAGGCAGGACAGCGGTACCACTGAAACATTTTCAGAGGCTCCTGGGGCATATGGCATCCGCAGCCGCAGTAACGCCGCTCGGATTGCTTCATATGAGACCGCTTCAACGCTGGCTACACGATCGAGTCCCGAGATGGGCGTGGCACAGCGGTTCCCTCCGTGTCCAAGTGACTCCGAGGTGCCGCCAAACCTTCGGCCCGTGGTCGGACCCTTTGTTTCTCCGGGCGGGAGTTCCCATAGAACAAGTGTCCAGGCACTCCGTTGTCTCCACGGATGCCTCATCCACGGGTTGGGGTGCCACGTACAACGGGCTTGCAGCTTCGGGTCTGTGGACGGGGCCTCAGCTGCAATGGCATATCAATTGCCTCGAGTTGTTAGCAGTTCGTCTTGCACTCAGCCGCTTCAAAGTGCCGCTCAGAGGCAAGCACGTTCTGGTCCGGACGGACAACACTGCGGCCGTAGCGTACATCAACAAACAGGGTGGTCTACGCTCCCGTCGCATGTCGCAACTCGCCCGCCATCTCCTCTTATGGAGTCAGAAGCATCTGAGGTCGCTTCGTGCTGTTTACATTCCGGGCCTGCTCAATCGTGCGGCCGACGAGCTGTCACGTCAGCAGGTACTTCCGGGAGAATGGCGACTCCATCCCCAGGTGGTCCAGCTAATCTGGAGTCGTTTCGGGGCCGCACAGGTGGACCTGTTTGCCTCCCCAGAGACGACCCACTGTCAGTGGTTTTATTCCTTGACCGAGGGGACCCTCGGGTCGGATGCCCTGGCCCACAGCTGGCCCCGGGAAGAACGCAAGTATGCGTTTCCCCCAGTGAGCCTTCTTGCACAGACACTGTGCAAAGTCAGGGAGGACGAGGAGCAGGTCCTGTTGGTCGCTCCGTATTGGCCCAACCGGACTTGGTTCCCGGAACTAGTGCTCCTTGCGACAGCACCTCCCTGGCCCATTCCTCTGAGGCAGGACCTCCTGACTCAGAGACGGGGCACCCTATGGCACCCGCGTCCAGACCTCTGGAAACTCCATGTCTGGAGTTTCTAAACCCCCTCTACGAGGCGCCTCTATGCGTTGAAGTGGAACCTGTTCGTCGATTGGTGCTCTTCTCGCCGAGAAGACCCCCGAAGATGTTCGATCGCATCTGTGCTTACCTTTCTACAGGATGGGTTGGAGCGAAGGCTGTCTCCCTCCACCCTTAAGGTCTATGTCGCCGCTATCGCCGCTAATCATGAGCTCGTAGATGGAAAATCTCTAGGTAAGCACGATCTGATCGTCAGGTTCCTTAGGGGAGCGAGGAGATTAAATCCACCTCGTCCTCCCTCCATACCCTCTTGTGACTTAACTCTGGTGCTAACTGCACTACAGAGAGAAACTTTTGAGCCTCTGCAGTCAGCTGAGTTGAAAGTTCTGTCGTTAAAGACGATACTCCTGACTGCGTTGGCCTCCATCAAGAGGGTAGGGGACCTGCAGGCATTTTCATTCGACGAATCGTGCCTGGAATTCGGGCCCGGGTACTCTCATGTGATCATGAGACCCCGGCCTGGATATGTGCCCAAGGTTCCCACTACTCCCTTCCGGGACCAAGTGGTGAGCCTGCAAGCACTGCCTTCGGAGGAGGCAGACCCAGCCCTAGCTTTTCTCTGTCCCGTCCGTGCTCTCCGGACTTACGTGGACAGAACACAAAGCTTCAGGACCTCAGCGCAGCTCTTCGTCTGTTACGGAGGACAGCAGAAGGGAAAGGCTGTCTCCAAGCAGAGGATGGCCCACTGGATAGTGGATGCCATCGTCTTGGCTTATCAGTCCCAAGACGTGCCCTGCCCGCTCGGGTTAAGAGCCCACTCCACTAGGGGTGTTGCCTCTTCCTGGGCGCTGGCTCGTGGCGCTCGCCGACAGATATTTGTAGAGCTGCGGGCTGGGCGACACCTAACACGTTCGCTAGATTCTATAGCCTTTGTGTAGAGCCGGTTGCTTCCTGTGTGCTCACTTCCCATAGTCAGTAACACCGAAGTCCCCGTTCTAGTGTCGGCTTGCTGCACCATTCCCTCCCCTATGGTAGACGGATGCGTGCGCTTATTCTGCTCCAGTCGAGTTCCCCGGTTCGGCGAACCCTGTTGAGTCCTCCGCAACCCACGGCAGTCGGACGTGGCGGAGCGTTTGACGCCAGGTCTAACACTCGTATCCATTGGTGGAATTTGTGTTAGGCTGGGTTCCATATGTAGTGACCCCCACGGCGGTCCCATATGTGTATTCTTCCACGGTACGGCTCCCTACGGCGAGCCCGTGTCTTTCCCTCGGCAGAGTCTCCTCTGCCGTCCCAGGTACGTGTTGTCCCCCTCCTCTAATTGGCCGGGGCCACCCCTGGGACTTCCGTATGTTGTGCTGCCCAAGGCCAGCCCATACGTGTATTCTCCACATGTTAACTCCCTCTGGGCATGATGTGGCTTCCGCAGCTGCCTTCTCAGGCACGCTTTCCCAGCGTTATCCAATACAGTCAGCTGTTGGGGTCTTGCGGAACAGCAGCTTGGACTCTCCCTGCGTGAACTTTCCCGCCCGCATCAGATCGGGGTCTGTGGGGCTCATCGCTGGGCGCTGGAAGTGGTAGTAACTATGGCGTTTTCCATAGGGGATCCCAATTCGTCGGTACGTCTGACGTACGTCGAACGTGACCGACTGAATGGGAACGTCTCGGTTACGTATGGTAACCCTCGTTCCCTGAAGGAGGGAACGGAGACGTACGTCCCGTCGCCACAGTTGCTGTACCATCACTGCAGGTTGAGCCATTACGTGTGGCTCCTCAGTGAAAAACAGCGTGCATTCGCTCTCGCTTCCTGTTTATACCCGCGGCGCGGGGCGGGGCGCGAGATGCAAATCTCGCACGCCAATTGTCCATTGGCCGGTTCTAGATAGCTCGAAGCTGATAGGGGCTCCCAGAAGTGATCCTAATTCGTCGGTACGTCCGACGTACGTCTCCGTTCCCTCCTTCAGGGAACGAGGGTTACCATACGTAACCGAGACGTTCTGTTTGTTGTCTTAGAAAACCCTTTATATAAAAAGCTCCCTCTTTGTTTTATTGTATTTTTCAATGATTTTTCTCCAAATAAACTTACTAGAATAAAAACCAGTCACACTTCTGCAAAGTACATGATTACTGTATGGTGAAATGAGCTAAAGCTTCAATAATCTCCACCTACTGGATTTTGTTTAGAGCAGAGGAACATAGTAATCAAATTTAAATAGGAAAATAAGGTTAATTTAAAAAATGATATTATTTTGACACGCAACTTACATTGTTGGTGTCTCGCATAAAAAGGGAAATATCGACAGAACATGAGGATTAAAAAGCAAATAAATAATAATAATGAAAAAAGTTAGATGGAACATGGTTGCCTATAGTTTGTACTTCAACGTTCTAATTTGATTATGGGTGCCTGAATAGTTTGAGAACCACTGATTATATATTTTTTATATTTTATAGTAGGGTTCAAAAGTGAGATTTTAATTTAAGTAAAGTTTTAAGATTTCAATAGTAATAATTTTTTAAAAAATGAAACGTTACATGAAGTGTAAAATGATCATAAAAATGTATTGTGTGTTAAGTTTATATTAGAATTCTATTAGACACACATTATATTGCCAAAAGTTTTGGGACGTCTGCCTTTACATGCACATGAACTTTAAATTACTTCCAATTCTTAATCTGTAGGGTTTAATATGAAGTTGGCCCACCCTTTACAGCTTCAACTCTTCTGGGAAGGCCATCCACAAGTTTTAGGAGTGTGTTTATGGGAATTTTTGACAATTCTTCTAGAAGTGCATTTGTGAGGTCAGGCACTGATGTTGGACGAGAAGGCCTGGCTTGCAGTCTAAGCTCTAATTCATCCCAAAGGTGTTTTATCGGGTTGAGGTCAGGACTCTGTGCAGGTTTTGTGCACTGGTGCACAGTCATGTTGGAACAGGAAGGAACAGCCATCCCCAAACTGTTCCCACAAAGTTGGGAGCATGAAATTGTTCAAAATGTCTTGGTATGCTGAAGCACCAAGGGTTCCTTTCACTGGAAATGAAAGCTCTAGCGTAAAGTTCTGCCAGGAATATTCAATGTTACGTCACTTATCACATCCAGACCTAACCAATCATGTCCTAATTCTCAGAGTATAAAAGGTGGTCACTTACAAACATATCTGAGTTCACAGATGCTGACGCCAACATTTACCTCCATGCTCCCCACCACCACCAGGATGGTCCCTGCCTATACCTCCCAGGGGGTCGGCTGCACCCCTGCCTTCATCTTCAGGCAGGAAATGCAGAGTCCGTTACCCTCAAGACGGGAGCTATGGAAGCCTACGCCAAAGAAACTCTAATTATAATACTTGCTGGTCTGTTAATAAATGTGTTACTTCATTGTACTCATCTGGCCTCCCGAGTCTTTCTGGTAGAACTAAGGGGCCAAGCCCAATCCCTGAAAAACAACCCCATACCATAATCCCCCCTCCACCAAACATTAAACTTGGTACAATTCAGTCAGGCAAGTACCATTCTCCGGGGCAACCACCAAACCCAGACTCGTCCATCAGATTGCCAGACAGAGAAGTGTGATTGGTCACTCCAGAGAACACGTCTCCACTGCTCTAGGGTCCAGTGGCAGCTTGCTTTACACCACTGCATCCAACGCTTTTGTCACAGGTCGGGGCGGGCCAAACCAGACTGCACCCACCCCTGAAAAACCCGGGAACCACCTCGAGGAACGTGTCAAGGACCAGACAGACAAGGGAATAAAATAATACAGTTTATTTATTATATTAAAAGATCAGTGAATTGGATAGGTCCTAATTAAAATCTTCTTCTTGCCGCCAGGACAGTTCAAGTGTCTCTAGACCTCCCGGGACGGGGGGGGAGGGACGATCGTGACGGACCGGAGGCTCGTCGGAGGGAAATCAGGGGGGAATCCCCGCGCCGTCCAGGTAGGTCACTGGGTAAGTACTCCTCTACGGGACTCAAGAGGGGAGGCCGTGGTCATACGAACCCCATTCAGGCTGGAACCAGGTAAGTATGCAGATGCGGGGGCGAAGCGAGTCGCTGGGGTTCCTCCGGAAGGAGGTACTCAGAGGTGGGGGCAAGCGAGCCACTGGAACGTTACAGCAAGGTTTAACTGTCCAACAATATGTGGGACATTCGACTGGATTACCTCTCTTCTTCTTCTGAGCAGGGTAAAAGGCTTCCAATGAGGGCGTGTGGGGACCACCAGGCGGGGAGGACACTTGGAGCGGGGCTCTCACGTCAGCTGAACACTGGGACAGACACAGCACAGTTTCGACGGTTCAACAGTATGTGAAGCTTTTCAACTGATATACCTTCTCTCCTTTTGAACAGGGTCAAGGCTTCCAATAGGGGCGTGTGGAGACCACCAGGCGGGGAGGACACTTTGGGCGGAACGCTCCACTTCAGCTGAGCACTGGAACAGTACAGCAAGGTCTCAACGGTTCAACAGTAGGTGAAGCTTTTCAACTGATATACCTTCTCTCCTTTTGAACAGGGTCAAGGCTTCCAATAGGGGCATGTGGAGACCACCAGGCGGGGAGGACACTTTGAGCGGGGCGCTCACGTCGGCTGAACACTGGGACAGACACAGCACAGTTTCAACGGTTCAACAGTACATGAAGCTTTGCAACTGATATACCTTCTCTTCTTCTGAACAGGGTAAAGGCTTCCAATAGGGGCGTGTGGAGACCACCAGGCGGGAAGGACACTTTGAGCGGGACGCTCACTTCGTCTGAGCACTGGAACAGTACAGCAAGGTCTCAACGGTTCAACAGTATGTGAAGCTTCTCAACTGATATACCTTCTCTCCTTTGAACAGGATCAAGGCTTCCAATAAGGGCGTGTGGAGACCGCCAGGCGGGGAGGACACTTTGAGCGGGGCGCTCACGTCGGCTGAACACTGGGACAGACACAGCACAGTTTCAACGGTTCAACAGTACATGAAGCTTTGCAACTGATATACCTTCTCTTCTTCTGAACAGGGTAAAGGCTTCCAATAGGGGCGTGTGGAGACCACCAGGCGGGAAGGACACTTTGAGCGGGACGCTCACTTCGGCTGAGCACTAGAACAGACGCAGCACAGTTTCAATAGTACATGATATACGAAGCACTCAGCATTAACGGGGCCGGGTCTTTTCAAAGCAGGAAGTTGGGCTGTTGCTTTATCAGACCCCTTCGTTAGAGACAGCGGGTGGAAGACTGTAGGAGACGAGTGCACGGCAGACTTCTATTACTTCTCCACACACCAATTTCACTTCACAGCACAAACCGTGTAAATCGTCACTTCAGGCACTGCAATTCCACTCGCACACCGTGCATTCGGGCCAGCACTCACCCACCGGTCTTTTCTCCCACCAGATCGGATCTAGTCCTCGATCAGGGCTTGACTTCGCTCCGGGAAAGCAGAAGAACGATGCAGCGATCATCACATTCGGCAAGGAGAGGACAGAAGTTGGAGACAGATCATTAATTCACTCGGTGTCATAGTTCACTCGTGCCAAACATTTTCCAAACTCTCCACACCACTTCAGTGTTAGTGCATATAAACAACGGATCCAATACTCATCACTTGCGTCTTTCTCACTGCTGACGATATTCCTCAAGCCTTCGCTGACAAATCCTTCACTCCTTCCTTTCTCTTCCACAGCTTCAATCTTCCCCACTCCACAGCCCAGCCTCAATAAAAAGAACAACCCGCTGAAAAACACAGCATCATACGGGAGGAGATCCACACCACAGTCTGTTTTCTCTCTGTTTTTAAAGCCTCATCTGAATAGGTGTCCCTCTCACAGCATTCTCTGTAATTGCCCCACACCTGCTGTCACTCAGGCAATCAGCCCCGCTGCCATGGCAACAGATTCGCAGGGCATAGAATGGACGTTCACTGGAAAATCCTGAATAACTGCATTCACCAGGATCTTAGTCCCGTTTGGTTTTTTTGTCACCCCGTGACACACCCCCCTGCCAAGCCGTTCTAGTCCCTAGAACGGGATCCGGACACCCAGTCTCCGTACCTGGCTGGGGGTTGCCCCCGGTTCTCCCGTTGGGATCGCCTTGGCGGGGAGTTAGGTTCCTCTGGCCTTGGCGGGGAGTTAGGTTCCTCTGGCCTTGGCCCTATATCCAGCCTCCGGGGAGCCACAGCCCATCCCACCACGGGAGGCATCCACGCTGGTTCAGTCGGAGGTCTCTCTACAGTTGGTTCGGGGTAATTCGGACAAGGGCGCATCAGGTTTCGGTGGAGCACCCGCTCTGGACCTTCTCTCCCTTCGGGACGGATGGCATACACCGGTTGATCGAGATGCGGCTGTCGTTGGACCACATACGGCTGGGGCTCCCACCGATCACTGAGTTTGCCCTTTCCTTGTAGCCGGTTATCTCGCACCAGAACTCTTTCGCCAGGCAGTAGCGGCGCACTTCGAGCCGTACGGTCATACAACCTTTTGTTCTTGGCTGCGGCTTGTTTAATTCGGTCCGAGACCCGTTCATAGGCCAGTTGAAGGCGTTGATGGTGTCTGGCCACCCACTCCGTTACACCGCCTCCCTCTTCAGCGGCCGCAGTCCCCAGCAGTAGGTCAACGGGTAGTCTCACATGCCTTCCGAACATCAGGTAGGTCGGTGCATACCCGGTCGTGCTGTGTATGCTGTTGTTATACGCCTGGACCATTGCCGGGAGGTTGTCAGCCCAATGCCCCTGTTGGTCGTTTCCCAAGGTCCCCAAGAGACCGAGCAGCGTCTGGTTAAACCTCTCGCACCCTCCGTTCCCCTGAGGATGATAGGGCGTCGTATGGGTCTTCTTACATCCGTACAGTTGGCACAGCTCGTGTACTACCCTGGATTCAAAATTTGGCCCTTGATCGGAATGGAACACTTCGGGACACCCGAAGGGCTGGATGACATGCCTCCACAGGGCATTAGCGGTGGTAATGGCGGTCTGGTCCAGAGTTGGGATGGCCCAGGCATATTTGGTGAACAGGTCAGTGACCACTAGGAGGTTTTGAATGCGATCGACCGGCCGACCCAGCGTCAGATAGTCCATAGCGAGGATATGCATCGGTGCTTTAGCTCGAATTGGGACCAATGGAGCTCGTGTCTCTTTCCTGGCTTTGAACAGGGTGCAGCGCGGGCAGCCCTGTAGGTAAGTCCTCACGGTCCCCTCCATCCCAGGCCAGTAAAAGTGGCGTCGCAAGAGTGCCGTCGTCCTCTCCCGCCCTTGATGACCAAGCTTGCTGTGATAAGCCTCCAGCAGAGCGTGACATCTTCCCTCGGGGACCACCACTTGCCAGACCAAGTCACCCGAGCGTGAGTCCTGGAGGGACCGACAAATCACCCCTTCCTTCAGATGGAGTCTCTCTTTCTGGCCCAGTAGGCCCCTCACGATTCGGGTTTGAGCCCGGCGTCCCGCACCCTCCGGCCACTTGTCCTGTTCCAGCCAGACCCGGACCAGTGACAGGTCCTCATCCTCGCCCTGCAACACCCTCCAGCGCTGTGGGTCCCATCCCCAACTTGCGGGCGGTTCCTCCAACGGTGGTCCCGGTGCCTCCACAATGCCCACCATCATTCCCTCGTCGCGGTTCACCTCCCGCATGGGTCTCAGACCCTCCGGCCCTCCTTCTGGCCACCTAGATAGTACGTCAGCGTTGGTATGTTCCCTTCCTGGCCGGTACTGAAGCTGGTACTCAAAGTTGGCCAATTGTGCCACCCACCTCTGTTCCACCACCCCCAACTTGGCAGTTTGTAGGTGTACCAGTGGATTGTTATCGGTCACTACGGTCACCTTTGCTCCCCATAGGTAGTCTTTGAACTTCTCACTGAGCGCCCACTTCATGGCCAGTAACTCAAGCTTAAAGGAGCTGTAGTTGGCATCGTTCCTCTCCGCGGGGTGTAGACTCCGGCTCGCATAAGCAATGACTCTTTCTTCCTCCTGCTGTTTCTGCGCTAAGACAGCCCCCAAGCCCAAGTGGCTGGCGTCAGTGTAGAGGATAAAGGGCTGGGTGAAGTCTGCGTATGCCAGGATGGGTGCTTGTAACAGCTCCTGCTTGAGCCTCTGGAAGGCGGTCTCGCATGCCGGATCCCACTGAATCGCTGGGGACCCTCGGCCCTTGGTGTGTCCCGTTCCACCCAGCAACTGGTTCAGGGGTTTGGCGATCTTAGAGAAATCCTTAATAAATCGCCTGTAGTACCCGACAAAGCCGAGGAAGGATCGAACCTGGCGCACGGTCTTCGGGGCAGTCCACCCCTGTACAGCCGACACCTTCTCTGGGTCCACAGCGATTCCTGCAGCACTCACGATATGGCCCAGGAACTTTACCTCCTTCCGGAAAAGCTGACATTATTCCGGTTGGAGCTTCAGCCCGTACTTCTCAAGGGAGCGGAACACCTGCTCAAGATGCTGAAGGTGAGTCTCAAAGTCAGGGGAATAGATAATCACGTCATCCAGATACACAAGAGCGGTATCCACTAGCTGGCTCCCCAGGCAGCGCTGCATTAGCCGTTGGAACGTGGCGGGGGCGTTGCAGAGGCCGAACGGCATCCGGTCCCACTCATATAACCCAAAGGGAGTCGTGAAGGCTGTCTTCTCCCGGTCCCGCTCGTCCACCTGCACTTGCCAGTATCCGCTCGCCAGGTCTAGTGTGGAATACCAGGCCGCCCGGTTGAGACTCGTGAGGGAATCCTCGACTCGAGGCAATGGGAAAGCATCCCGCTTCGTCACTTGGTTCAACCTCCGATAATCCACACAGAATCTCCATGCGCCTGTTTTCTTCCTCACCAGAACAATCGGGGCCGCCCAAGGGCTACTGCTCTCACGGATGATCCCTTTATCCAGCATCCCCCGCAGCAGAGCCCGAACCTCAGAATATAATGTTGGAGGTACCGGCCGGTAGCGCTCCCTACTAGGCGGGGCTTCTCCAGTGGGAATTTGATGCTGAACGATGTTAGTACACCCGTAGTCCTCGTCATGGGTGGAGAACAACTGTGGCCATTTTGATAGAAAAGCCTCGAGCCGTCTTGTTTGATCCTCCTCCAACCCTTCTCCCCGTAGGGACTCACCTCCGAGATGGGCCGGCAGTCCTCCTTCAGCCTCCCCTCTGTGCGTCCCCGTCTGCGTCAACGCAACCTCCACTACGGTTGGGCCCACTTGACTGAACTGGACTCCTCCTGGATCTTGCACTTGCTGGGGCAACACTGAGGTAACTCGGGCTAGACACTGATGACGATGCAGTTGGATCGGGAAAGGGTTCGTGTTCCGGACTCTCACCCGGACTCGGCTGCCTCGGGCGGATGCCAGTCCTCTGGCCACTTCCACCTTAGGACCGTCGTTGTGCGGTTCTACCAACACCCACTCCTCCGGGTGGTAAAGTCTAGGGGGCACCCGGACCCAAACCATCGCCTCGCTTCGAGCCGGGATGGACAACGCATAGCGGCAAGCCACTCTTCCAGTGCTCTCCCGGTCCCCCTGCTGTTCGGCCAGGCAAACTCGGCGACAGTCAGCTCTAACGCGATCCCATTCTCTGCCCTCAGGCGTCGCAGTTGCTCGGGCCGGCCCACTCTGGAACAGCCCCTCCCAGCATTCGGAGATGACATTCATGCCCAACAGGGCGCGATGAGACCCTAGGCAGGCGTCGCGAACCACCACCACCCCCTTCTGGGGTACGACCATGCCATGGATCTCCAGGTCTGTCACTACGTATCCCACGTATGGGATGTCGAGACCGTTGGCCCCTCGCAGAGTCAGCCAGGGGGCTTCGGTCGTCGGCCGGCCCTGGGTACCGAATAGTTCCTGGACTAGGCTCTCCGCGAACAGAGTGACTTGCGACCCCGTGTCCAGCAGACACTGCACCTTCTGGCCATTGACTTGAACCATGATGACCGGACAACGGCCCACCAGGCGTTCCTTCGATAGTTGGGAAGACGAGGGGTCTGAAAAGGGGGTCCCGACCACTTGACCCACAGTGGCCGGAGACTCTAAAAACCCCCCTGCGAAGCGCGTCTGGAGGAGCACTGACGAACGTAATGTCCGGCTTCCCCACAGCCATTGCAGATAGGACGCCCCTGTTCGTCCCACTGGAATCGGGGACCCGTGGATCGAGTGAAGTGATGCTCTGGAGGGCGATTCCCGTCGGAGTAGGCTCGCTCCCGCGGTGAGGGTAATGAATGGAGGCGTTCTCGGCGGAGTTCTTCGACGACAGACTTAGACAGTTCAGACATTTGCTCACGGATATCCCTCTTTAGTTCCTCCCGGAGGGCATGCTTCCAATCGGAAGTAACAGGGGCCGAAGGCCCACTGACAGCGTTCGCAGCCAGACAGCTGGGGGGATCCATACCTTCGGTGTGGTCACGCTCGAGGGCTAGAGCCTCCTGCCGCAGCTCTTCGAACGTGAGGTCCGGCGTCCGTCTCAGTTGCACCCGCAGACTCTGACGCACAGGACCCTCCCGTAATCCCAACAGAAACTGTTCTCGCAATAGGGTCTCCTCGTCCCCCAGGCCGTGATCCTGTCTTCCCCTTAGCCTGGTAAACTGTTCCCTCAGTTGCAACGTGAATGGCCGAACAGTTTGTCGAGGCCCTTGCCTACAATTAAAGAATTGCGTTCTCAGGACCGCTACCGGGGTGGTGTCTCCGTATTGCCCCGTGAGAAAATCAAAGATGGCTTGGACTGTGATGCGGGTTGCTTCCGGCGCTGCCTGTACTTCTCTTCTTGCTTCTCCCTCCAACGAATTTAGCACAAACTGTACCTTCTGAGGGGCACTTAGCCCTTGGAGCCCTGCCAGGTATTCAACCTGGGTCTTCCATGCTGACAGGCTCAATTCTGACCCTGGACCTCCGTACTTCTGGGCCCACGGGGCCCCCATAAAGAAAGGCATAACTGGCTGCCGGGCCACTGGCTCTTCTTCTGCCATCTAGGTCCTTGATCGCTCCACTCGAGGTGGTTACCCTGCCGACCTACGCCAAGTTCTGTCACAGGTCGGGGCGGGCCAAACCAGACTGCACCCACCCCTGAAAAACCCGGGAACCACCTCGAGGAACGTGTCAAGGACCAGACAGACAAGGGAATAAAATAATACAGTTTATTTATTATATTAAAAGATCAGTGAATTGGATAGGTCCTAATTAAAATCTTCTTCTTGCCGCCAGGACAGTTCAAGTGTCTCTAGACCTCCCGGGACGGGGGGGGAGGGACGATCGTGACGGACCGGAGGCTCGTCGGAGGGAAATCAGGGGGGAATCCCCGCGCCGTCCAGGTAGGTCACTGGGTAAGTACTCCTCTACGGGACTCAAGAGGGGAGGCCGTGGTCATACGAACCCCATTCAGGCTGGAACCAGGTAAGTATGCAGATGCGGGGGCGAAGCGAGTCGCTGGGGTTCCTCCGGAAGGAGGTACTCAGAGGTGGGGGCAAGCGAGCCACTGGAACGTTACAGCAAGGTTTAACTGTCCAACAATATGTGGGACATTCGACTGGATTACCTCTCTTCTTCTTCTGAGCAGGGTAAAAGGCTTCCAATGAGGGCGTGTGGGGACCACCAGGCGGGGAGGACACTTGGAGCGGGGCTCTCACGTCAGCTGAACACTGGGACAGACACAGCACAGTTTCGACGGTTCAACAGTATGTGAAGCTTTTCAACTGATATACCTTCTCTCCTTTTGAACAGGGTCAAGGCTTCCAATAGGGGCGTGTGGAGACCACCAGGCGGGGAGGACACTTTGGGCGGAACGCTCCACTTCAGCTGAGCACTGGAACAGTACAGCAAGGTCTCAACGGTTCAACAGTAGGTGAAGCTTTTCAACTGATATACCTTCTCTCCTTTTGAACAGGGTCAAGGCTTCCAATAGGGGCATGTGGAGACCACCAGGCGGGGAGGACACTTTGAGCGGGGCGCTCACGTCGGCTGAACACTGGGACAGACACAGCACAGTTTCAACGGTTCAACAGTACATGAAGCTTTGCAACTGATATACCTTCTCTTCTTCTGAACAGGGTAAAGGCTTCCAATAGGGGCGTGTGGAGACCACCAGGCGGGAAGGACACTTTGAGCGGGACGCTCACTTCGTCTGAGCACTGGAACAGTACAGCAAGGTCTCAACGGTTCAACAGTATGTGAAGCTTCTCAACTGATATACCTTCTCTCCTTTGAACAGGATCAAGGCTTCCAATAAGGGCGTGTGGAGACCGCCAGGCGGGGAGGACACTTTGAGCGGGGCGCTCACGTCGGCTGAACACTGGGACAGACACAGCACAGTTTCAACGGTTCAACAGTACATGAAGCTTTGCAACTGATATACCTTCTCTTCTTCTGAACAGGGTAAAGGCTTCCAATAGGGGCGTGTGGAGACCACCAGGCGGGAAGGACACTTTGAGCGGGACGCTCACTTCGGCTGAGCACTAGAACAGACGCAGCACAGTTTCAATAGTACATGATATACGAAGCACTCAGCATTAACGGGGCCGGGTCTTTTCAAAGCAGGAAGTTGGGCTGTTGCTTTATCAGACCCCTTCGTTAGAGACAGCGGGTGGAAGACTGTAGGAGACGAGTGCACGGCAGACTTCTATTACTTCTCCACACACCAATTTCACTTCACAGCACAAACCGTGTAAATCGTCACTTCAGGCATTGCAATTCCACTCGCACACCGTGCATTCGGGCCAGCACTCACCCACCGGTCTTTTCTCCCACCAGATCGGATCTAGTCCTCGATCAGGGCTTGACTTCGCTCCGGGAAAGCAGAAGAACGATGCAGCGATCATCACATTCGGCAAGGAGAGGACAGAAGTTGGAGACAGATCATTAATTCACTCGGTGTCATAGTTCACTCGTGCCAAACATTTTCCAAACTCTCCACACCACTTCAGTGTTAGTGCATATAAACAACGGATCCAATACTCATCACTTGCGTCTTTCTCACTGCTGACGATATTCCTCAAGCCTTCGCTGACAAATCCTTCACTCCTTCCTTTCTCTTCCACAGCTTCAATCTTCCCCACTCCACAGCCCAGCCTCAATAAAAAGAACAACCCGCTGAAAAACACAGCATCATACGGGAGGAGATCCACACCACAGTCTGTTTTCTCTCTGTTTTTAAAGCCTCATCTGAATAGGTGTCCCTCTCACAGCATTCTCTGTAATTGCCCCACACCTGCTGTCACTCAGGCAATCAGCCCCGCTGCCATGGCAACAGATTCGCAGGGCATAGAATGGACGTTCACTGGAAAATCCTGAATAACTGCATTCACCAGGATCTTAGTCCCGTTTGGTTTTTTGTCACCCCGTGACACTTTGCTTTGCACTTGGTGATGTAAGGCTTGGAGGCAGTTGCTCGTCCATGGATAATCCATTCCATGAAGCTCTCTACGCACTGTTCTTGAGCTAATCTGAAGGCCACATGAAGTTTGGAGGTCCGTAGCTATTGACTCTGCAGAAAGTTGGCGACTTCTGTGCACTGTGCACTTCAGCATGCGCTGACCCAGCTCTGTGATTTTACGTGGCCTACCACTTTGTGGCTGAGTTTCTGTTGTTCCCAATTGCTTCAACTTTGTTATGATACCACTAACAGTTGACCATGGAAAATTTGGTAGTGAGGAAATTTCATGAATGGACAGAGGTGGCAACCTATCACGGTATCATACTTGAATTCACTGAGCTCCTGAGAGCGACCCATTTTTTCACAAATGTTTGTAGAAGTGTCTGCATGTCTAGTGCTTGATTTTATACACCTGTGGCCATGGAAGGGCTTGGAACACATGAATTCAATGATTTGGAGGGGTGTCCCAATACTTTTGGCATTATAGTGTATCACAAGTGGACTCAAGACTTTTGAACCCTGCTGTTTATATAAAGTGATATCAGACTTATTAGAGGGATGGTGTCTCCTGTAACCGGAAGCAGATCGTTCATAAGCAGAAGGAAGACGGTGTAGCCCAGGATGAGAGTCATTTTGAAGGTAGTACGGTCCACTTTTTGAGGAGGCAGGAGGAAGCTGAACAGATCTATGGTAATCAGGCAATAGCTGGGGATCAGGAGGTTCACCACGTATAGAGTCGGTCTGCGCTTCAGGACAACCTATTATGTGTCAAACATTAGAACAATAAATGAAACAAAAATCAAGAAAATAGTTGAATTCTGAATTAAGAATTCTGAACTAACTATGAATTAACATCACTTAATCTTAGTAAAAAAATGTCTTGCTAACAGTATTTAGCAACTACAATATTTAGGAATTGAGGGTGATACAAACATGGTAAACAAGTTCATCCCAGCTGTCCAGTCCATCCATATTAAAATATGTTGAGTTGGCAGATTTTCTGGCGATTATGTCAATCAGTTGCCACTCCCCTTTAGTCTCCATGTACTGTAGAGATTGTTGAAAAGTGGCCTCCGCTGGTTCTGAAAATAATATCTGAATATCTCTAACTGTAGAGGGAGAAATTAATTTGCATCAATCACAGTGGATGTAAAATGTATTTTTGTGAGCAAAACGCCAAGAGCACTTGTTTTTATAGAGTTTAATATTCTGCTGAACGTCATTCACACAAATTACCTATATTTGCTTTTCTTTCCTTAAATCAGAACCAAATGTTAGTATGTTATTAATCATGATTATAATTTTAATTGACAGTTATTACTTACTTGTGTGTTTGTATGAGCCGAATGTGTAGGTGCAGTTTTGAATATCAAATGGAAAGGTGTAGATGTCCATGTTGCAGGAGCTGATCACATGGACTGGCTGGCGATCTTCTACTTTGCCGTTGTTGTAAAGATAAACATAATAGGTCTTTGGGGCTTTGTTATCACTTATGCTGTAATCACAACAGTTGTACTTATTATTACAGCTATTGACAAGAGGTTACTAATATAGTTGATTATTAATATGGTAGAATAGATGATTTCTTTAGTGTTTTAAGTTAATGAGTCGACTTCTAATGCTGTAAAACAGCATATACATATATATAACCCTTTAATTGCATATACTAGTGTCACAATCACCCTGTTTGGCACCATTTCCCGCCACTAGTTGTCACCATAGTTACTGATTTGATTCGTCATCACTGTCAGCCATGTTATCACTAAACACCACATTTGTCTGTGTTTTTAAGGCCCTGTCCACACAAACACGGGTATTTTCAAAACAACAGCTTTTTCAACATAGTTTGGCTGTTCATCCACACGCAAACGCAGTATCCGGTTATTGAAACTGGACTTTTTTGAAAACTCCAGCCAGGGTGAAGATTTTTAGAGACTCCGGTTACAGCGTTGTCGTGTAGATGGTGAAACAGGAGATTTCGGCTTGTTAAGTCGAAGTGTGCACCATTCTCTCCTTTGTTTGACGTCAGATTGTGCATGTTTTCTCTTTCGTTTACATGAGTCGAGTCTATGTGGTGGACGTATAGCTTTTAATAACTCTGCTAACAGCGCTTACATGTATACAGATATATGTGCAGTTATCTCATTGTATTGCAGAACAGAGGCGCCAGAATGCAATAATGCAAAATAGTAAGGCAAGTGTGTGAAGCTATTACAGTCCACTTGGGCCCAGCCCCTGTGTATATACAGTTACCTGTCACTGAGTCCAAATTAAACTTGTAGAAGGGTTTCACTGAGCCCATGGCATCCCTCAGTGCATCTGTGCCGTGGATGGGACCCATGTGGAAATCAGGCAGCCAATCATAGCGCGGTTTTGCATTTTCATGTGGACATAGATTTTTTTTTAAAACCGTGCTTGTGTGCACACGATTGTTTTTTAAAATGGAGAAGGAAAAACTCTGGTTATAAAAATACCTATGTACGTGTGGACTAGGCCTAAGTCCTGTGTTTTCAGTTCACCGTTGTCCGGTCTCGTTCATGTATGGTTGCGTTTTGCTTGCTCTTCATCGTTTAGATTCACCTTGTGGATACTATTAAATACTGTGTGAACCTTTAATGTTCATCTTCGTGCCTTCATATGCAGCATAACTGTGATAGAAGACCGGACCCAAAAAAGTGAGTTAGTTATTGTGGCATGTTTTTATTTTGCTTTGAATCAGTGTTTTTTGCATTTATTTTTTCCCTGTCATGATGGACTCTCCCTCCCTGTTAATTTCCCTTGAGCTGGGAAACTGCTCACTCGAGGCACATGACAGAATTCCTTGACCTACCACATCAGGGTAGGTCAAGGAATTCTGTCCCGGACAACTGCCTTTGTTCATTCTTCTTTGTAGGACTCAATGAATCGACAAAGGCAGATGTCCAGCGAGGGACCACGAACGAGTTTCGCCGCATTTGTGGAGTGGGTGCTGGCATCATGTGGATCGCCTTCCAGAGTCAGACTTCTCGACGACGACACCAACCCCACTCCCAATCTAGTGCCCAGCCAGGAACCTCTAGACAGTGAGGGATGGCAGACAGAGAGCCCGATGTGACCGTGATGCAGAAGCCAGTGATTAAAAGAACAACTGAGCTAGACAATGCCACAGAGCTGGAGCCTTGCGTGTCTGACCAGGTGTGCAAGCCGTCTGCATCATCCGTCGCTGAGGGAGCTTGTGATGAGTGTAGGATGGAGCCCCACTCACACTCCCGCCACTGAGAGCGAGTTTCTAGCTTGCACAACAAAGTTTTAAATTTTCTGCCAGTCCCTTTGTTCCTCCTCAGTGCTTTCTCCAGCCCTCAGCCACACCTGCTACCCAGCCCTCGCTGTCTCCCATCTGCCCCTCAGTTTTCAGTTCACTGTTGTCTGGTCTCGTTCATGTATGGCTGTGTTTTGCTGGCTCTTCTTCTTTTGGATTTACTTTGTGGATACTTTTAAATACTGTGTGAGCCTTTCATCTTTGTGCCTACATATGTAGCATAACTGTGACAACTGTGCAACACTATTTATATTGACCAAGCAGCATCCGTATTTTCTGGAACTATCCTTTAATCATGTTCAGTAATTTACCCAGTTTGTCTTGCCAGTAATCTTCACAGTTTGCACTTCATGTCTAGTCTGTTTAAGCTATTAGTTATTAAATGATTCATAAAGTTATTAAGTTATTATTGGATTAATAAAGGAATAGTCCAAGCTTATATAATAATCATAATGGTTTGATTTTTAAGAGATTTTGTTTATGGGGTCTACTAAAATTGTTTTTTATATTTGAATGATTAAAAACACATTATTTTCCCCATTCTCCATTGTTGCAGCTCCTCACTTCCCAGTCTGGCAGTCTCTCTTTTTAGTTCCTGTCTCTATGAAACCCCTCCTTCCAAAAAGCACAATATGCTCTGATTGGTTGGCTGGATCAGTATGTTGTGATTGGTCAACCCCTTCCAGCGTGTGTCAGAAATGTCACACCCCTTACCATAACTGTGAGTTTCAGCACATTACTAATGCAACTCAACCAGGCCTCGTCCCTTTATTTTGTGTATGGCAGGGGTGCAAAACCGGAGGGCCACAGCCCTGCAGAGTGTAGTTCCAACACACAAATCTGTAGTTTTAAGCCTGAAGGACATGACTAGCTGGATCAGGTGCATTTAATTAGGGTTGAAGCTAAACTCTGCAGGACTAGTTTTTCACCCTGTGCATATGTCTTGGGTGGGAATTATTTAAATGAATAATATTGTGATGTGTTTGTTCCTGGAAAACATCTCGGTTACATATGTAACCCTCGTTCCCTTTCAGTCTGTCACTCTCAGAGTCATGTCGGGGAGTGACCGGATGAATTGGGATCTCACTTGAGAGACCAATCCACTTTGAGTGTAACTAAATGAGCCAATGCATATTGGCATGAAAACTCTTGCATCTGACGCCCCACCCCGCCGTGCGGGTATAAATGAGGAACCAGATGCATCACATATTTGATTTTCGGTGAGGAGCTGAGCCGGTGACCCGGCCCCAGTGGTAGAACAGCAACAATGGCGACAGGACATCTCCGTTCCCTCCTTCGGGGAACGAGGGTTACATAGTTAATCGAGACGTTCACTTTCAGTCAGTCACTCTCGACGTCACGTCGGGGAGTGACCCGTCGAATTGGGATCCCTACTAAAACGCCATTGTTGTTGGCCCTTCCAGTGCCCTGCATAAGCCTCTCAATTCCCCACCTGTTTGGGGCGGAAGACTTATGCAGATAGAGTCAATCACTGCTGTTCCTGAAGTTACACATATGGACTGGCATATTAGGGCAGTACAACATATGGAATGTATCTGGGGTGGCTCCTGGTCTAGTTTTAGGGAGGAGAACGACACAGACAGAGACGGCAGAGAAGGCTCTGCCAAGGGAAAGACACTGGCTAGCCGACAGGGTCGCCATACCGTGAAAGAGTACGAATATGGGATCGTCACAGGGATCACAACATACGGGCACCCGGCCTAGCACAGTTTCCACCAATGCATACGAGTGTTAGGCCTGGCATCGGACACTCTGCCATGTCTGACTGCCGAGGGTGATGGAGAAATTTGACAGGGTTCGGCACTGGAGCAAATAAGTGCACATATCCAGTCTATAAGAGGGGAATGGTGCAGCAAGCCGACACTGAATGGGTTCCTAGCACTAATGGCCACTTGGGGTACTTAGGAGGATACCAGTTCTACACAAAGGTTATAAAACCTAGCAAACATGTTGGGTGTCACCCAGCCTGCAGCTCTACATATACAGTATCTGTCAGCGAGGCACCTTGAGCGAGTGCTCAGGAGGAAGCAACACTCCTAGTAGAGTGAGCCCCAAGCGTGCAAGGCATGCCTTGGGACTGATACGCCAAGACAATAGTTTCCACTATCCAGTAACCTTTACTTAGAGACTCCATAACAAACAAAGAGCTGGTCTGAGGTCCTGAAGCTTTGCGTTTGGTCCACATACGGGACGGGACAGAGCAAAGCTAGGGTAGGGCCTACTCCTCCAAGGGCAGCGCTTGCAGGTTCACTACCTGATGCCTCAGGATGATGTGAGAATCAGCCGGCCCAAATTCCAGACACGATTCGTTCACCGAAAATGCTTGCAGGTCCCTTACCCTCTTGATGGAAGCCAATGCAGTCAGGCGTACTGTTTTCATTGACAGTATTATTAACTCAGCTGACTGTAAAGTTTCAAGGGGTGGCTCTGAAGTGCTTTCAGCACCAGAGACAAGTCCCAAGAGGGTATAAAGCTAGGTTGAGAGGATTTAACCTCCTCGCACCCCTCAGGAACCTGACAATCAGGTCGTGCTTTCCTATGGAATTATCCTCAACTGCATTGTGATGCTTGGTAATCGTGGCAACAAACATTTTCAGGGTGGAGGGAACATCCAACCCATGCTGCAGGAAGGAAAGTACCGTCCTCATCAGGCATCTCTAGGGGTCTTCCTGTTGGGAAGAACACCACTCAATGAATAGGTTCCACTTCAATGCATAGAGGAACCTTGTAGAGGGGGCTCTAGCTGAAGTGATGGTGTCTATCAGCTGGACCAATCTGGGTTGGAGTCTCCATTCTCCCGGAAGTGCAGGCTGTCATGAGAGCTCATCGGCTGCACAATTGAGCACTCCTGGGATTTGAATGGCATGAAGCGACCTCAGATGCTTCTGACTCCAAAGTAGGAGATGGTAGGAGATGATATACGCAACTGTTGCAGTACTGTCCATATGGACCAGTACGTGCTTTCCATGTAAGCAGCCCTTTGAGGCGGCCCTGCACAAGATGTACTGCTAGCAACTCGAGGCAATTGATATGCCAATACAGTTGGGGACCTGTCCAAATGCCAGAGGCTGCATGCCCGTTGTATGTGGCTTGTTGACGAGCAGGTGGAGGAGCTGAGGCTGGCTGCAAGGGGGAGGCAGCAGCAGGCCACTGGGGCAGGATATGCTTGATCACTTCAGTCTGCTTCTGGGCAGCCGAGAATTGCTGGGCAAAATTCTCGACCACGTCGCCGAAGAGGCCGGTCTGGGAGATAGGGGAATTTAAAAAACGATTTTTGTCGGCCTCCCGCATATCAGATAGGTTCAGCCAGAAATTACATTTCTGGACCACTAACGTGGACATCGCCCGACCCAGTGAGTGTGCAATGACTTTTGTCGCTCTTAGAGCGAGGTCCGTTGCTGTGCGCATTTCCTGGGTCAAAACTACCCTTGTGCAATTCTTTTAGCGCTTTGGCCTGCTAGACCTGCAGGTGCGCCCCCAGATGACTCCTGCTCACCCTACGATACAGCGATAGACATCCTGTCATTGGCCGGAGCCCCAAAGGAAACGACTGGGACCCCCCCAAGAGGGAAGCTACACTGGCTTCGGTGTGCAGGACTGAGAGGCCCAAGGAGGTTGGCTCATCGGGAAAGCCCTCACTGTAATCCTCAGATCACCCATGCTATTAGCCAAAGTAGACCGTTATGATGGCCACCAGAACCACAGCTAGATCGGGGAATAGGCAAAGGGACTCCACCCCAAGTGAGGTTCTCAAGTCTCGATCTTAACACAGCGATGGTCATGTTCCTGCAGTGGGGACATGACATGTCCACGAATGCTGCCTCAGAGTGCTTAATTCTCAAGCGAGATCCCAATTCGTCGGGTCACTCCCTGATGTGATGTCGAGAGTGACTGACCGAAAGGGAACTGAAGACTACAATGGAGGCGTTTCAGGGAGTTCAGAAACAGTGACATTTATTTACACAATAACTCCCTTTGGAGTGATTTTGTGCTTTGTCACTTTGCAGACCGTTTTCATGCTCAAACAGCAATATTATACACTAAAGAAAGTTGTTACGTAAAAAAGCCAAATAGCATAATATTTTGGAACTCACAATTCATTCATGACAATATCAGGCCTCCAGAGTGTTTTTCTTGGCAGTGTGATTCTGTCTGTTCCACATTCAACAGGATCCCAGGACAAACCTTCAATATTCCAGTCCTTCAAAACACAAGTATCATCATTAATTATAATGATTAATTTTACATTTATATAATATAAACACTTTTTTAAAACTATTTTACGACTATCAAAATAACATATTTAAGATTTTAGGAATTGAAGGCAAAGAATAAATGGCAAGGTGACAGTTCATTATAGATGCGTAAAGCTCTTACAAACCACAGCCAGATAAATGTTTCCAAGATTTGAGCTTTTTCATCCTAAAAGGGAAAACATCCACAATTTCTATTTAGCCATTTGAAAATTTTAAACTATTAATGAAATACCACTGCATACTGGGATTTATATCTTTGGAAAGTTACTCACCACATTTAAAATGGCATATAATATGAAACCCAAACTGATCTTTGTAGGTGTTTTTGGATTAATAACTGGCCGCACTTCAGTTTTGTTGAAAACACTCTCTCTGAGCGCTTGTAGGAGAGACTCTGCATTGGGTTGAGAGCAGTTTATTGTGTCTGCAGATCTCATGAGTGCAGCTGCCATAAGGGTTCAGCCCCAAAGAGAGAAGACAGTATGAGGTTAGTCATGACAGAAACAAGCTATATGCATACTAAACCATAAAGAAGTATAACAATCCTATAGGCCATGAACGACAGGCTATTTTTATGATTTGCTCATGTTTTGGATTTGATTATTGTGCTGATTATCTTACATTGCATAATGAAGCAGGTGAAGATGAAGTGAGTTGTAGAAGATTTGAAATTCATTGTCTAGCCTGTAATGACAATTATAAACATTTGTTTCTTTATTCATGAAACAACCAAATCTGTAATAAATCAATGAGAATGTGTCTTGAAGTTCAAAATGATCTAACAGCCATTTTACCAGACCAGTCCTTGACAAATGTTTCTTTTACTTTTACATCAACAAAAGGCCTTTACATTTTGAACCTTGAATTTGACCAGTTTACTTAAGATAGGCAGCATATCTTTGCAGCACAGAAAGGTCCAATTAGTAAAGTATTAAGGCTTAGACATACATGAAATGCTCTTTGTGAGTGAAACAAATGATTTTTGGTTCCGCTCTATATTGTGTCTTTACTACCATACATTGTCAGGTACAGTTTACTTATGGTGTTCATATTGTATTGCCAAACACAGAATTTTCCGGGTTTCCGGGTTTTCACTGTTACACGCTAGGGGGCACTATTACACATCTTCCTAATGAGTACAGAATCTCCCGATCAAAATACAGGCGAAAAAGACGCAAAAAAACACAAAAAAACAAGCGATTAGTAGTTCGGGAAGTTCGGATCATTTTACTGACTCGGATCTTTGAATCTCGTTCATCAAAATAAACAAATCTCATCACTCACAAATCTCTCATTTCAGTCATTTCGTTCATTTCAGCAGAATATAATTAGAAAACGTTCTTTCTTTTGTCACTACACATTTAATCACATTTGTTTCCAGGAAAGATCAGTTCACCTCTCGTGTCTTTGGGTTCGAGCCGTAAGTTCCTAATCAGTGCCTGATCAGGGCCGTGACAGCCTCATATGCAATGCATGCAGTCTGGAAACAGAATTGATTAGTTCACCTCTCAAGTCTTCGGGTTTGAGTAATTAGTTTATCAAGTCCCAGCCCCACAGGCAAGGCTATGCAGTCACCGGAAACAGAAATGATTAGTTAATCTCTCGAGTCTTCGGGTACGAGTCTCGTACTTTTGTCACATGACCGCTTCCCGGTTCAGTGTCTCACAACATATTATATTCATATTATTGACTGCATGTTGTAATAAAATAATTATTATAAAATTATCATAAGATATATGCAATAAACATTTATGTTATGCCTATCCACTCTAAACAACCAATATATCCAGCCTTCAATGGAAAATCAGTTATTATTCTAGCTAACCACCTAAAAAAAAAAAACCCTACACACTTGTTTGTAAGGAAGGTTGTGAATTAACTAATTTCTGTATCCAACACGGCTGTCACGTCACGTGGCAAAAGAACTAGATTCGTACCCAAAGACTCGAGAGATGAACTAATCATTTCTGTTTCTGGTGACTGCATAGCCTTGCCTATGGGGCTGGGACTTGATGAACGATGATTATGATATGTCCTCTGTAGTTGACACCAGGACTCAGTTGTTTAAAAAATAAAATGACATGAAATTGCATGTATAGGCAAAAACAATGGGATTTATTTTTAATTCACCAATCAATTTTTAGGTTTCAGGATTTTTAAAAAAACAAACTTTGTTTAAAGATGATTCTGAACTATGTTATGAAAGATTTAACGAAATGCATTGATATACCATTTTAGTTTATGCAATATGTGGGTAAAATTGTCAGGGTAGGTGAAGGGAAAGGAGCGAGGACTCAGAGATGCAGAGGAATGGGCTCTTTAATGGTAATAATAAAACAAAAAACAAGACAAAACAAAACTACCCCGAGGGGGAAAAACAAGACTTGACTTGAGCTTGGCTTGACTTGACTTGACGGGAGCAGGGAAACATGAGGTACATTTGACGACGATTCCGCACTGGACTGCAAACACAAGGATATTAAATAGGGAACAAACAAAGGAGGGTAACGAGGGAAGACAGGTGGGGCAAATGAACCAATAATCAGGAAACAAGGTGGGCGGGGTTAGACAATGGACACGAGCACATGGCACAAAGAAACACTTAACAAGACATGTGCTCACACCAAACATGACATGAACATGCAACTAATGAGAACTCATCAGCTGCATGTTCACACAAAACATGACAACATGACGTAGCACGTAGCCAGTGAAAAAACACCAACCACGTGCTACACAACATAAGACAAAACATGAAAGCACACGGCCGATGTAAACATGAACCGTGTGCTACACAGAACACACAGACAGAAGAGCACACGCTCACATGACAAAACAAACACACGGAGCATGAATGTCCGAATCCCAACACAAAACTGAAACTAGACCGAAGTGCTGGGATCCGAACACCACGCCCCGCACACAAAACACAAGGACAGAAGAGCACGCAGCTTGAGCATGCTCAAAGCTGTGCGCTCACACAAGACAAACAATACAGGAGTGTCAGGGCTCTGTCACAAACCAAGAGTAAACTAGACCGAAGTGACAGAACCCTGACACTACCCCCCATCAAAAGGGACGCCACCTGGCGTCCCTAACGAGGGACACCAAAACAAGACAGGAACAAGATAACAAGACAGATACACAGACCAAACACAAGACAGGAAAATCAAAACACAGAGACAAAGAGGGGAGGGAGGGAGGGGAGCCAAGTCAGAGCCAGCAGGACAGTCCAGGAAGTCTCCAGCGTGGACCAGGGAGGGACGGGAGGGTTGAGCCAGGGAGGCTCAGGCGGGCCTGGAACCCCAGCAGAAGACCAGGGCGGAGCTGGAGGGACAGACCAGGGTGGTGCCGGAGGGACAGTCCAGGCGGGCTCCAGTGCATCTGGAGTCCTGGCAGAGGGCCAGGGCAGGACCGGAGGGACAGGGCAGGGTGGCTCCTGCAGATCTGGAGTCCTGGCAGAGGACCAAGGCGGTGCCGGAGGGATGGACCAGGCGGGCTCCAGCGGGTCAGGAGTCCTGGCTGAAGGCCAGGGTGGTGCTGGAGGGATGGACCAGGCAGGCTCCGGCAGGTCAGGAGTCCTGGCTGAAGGCCAGGGTGGTGCCAGACGGACGGGCCAGGCGGGCTCTGGCGGGTCTGGATGGCTGACTGGGACCCTCACAGAAATCAGGACAGGAGCCGGAGGCAGGACAGGACACAGGACGGGAGACAGAGTCATTACCAGACATTGATCAGGGGCCGGAGACCTCACCGGCCTCGGGTCAGGGGCTGTGGCTGGCAGGGCAAAGCGAATGGGTGGCGCGGGCAGCGCAAGACGCCTGGGTGGCGCGGGCAGGGCAAGACGCCTGGGTGGCGCGGGCAGGGCAAGACGCCTGGGTGGCGCGGGCAGGGCAAGACGCCTGGGTGGCTCGGGCAGGGCAAGACGCCTGGGTGGCTCGGGCAGGGCAAGACGCCTGGGTGGCTCGGGCAGGGCAAGACATCTGGGGGGCGTCTCTGGGCCAGCAGCAGGCTCTGGGATGGCCTCCAGGCCATGTAGGGTGGAGGAAGCCTTCTTTCTCCTCCTCCGAGAACGAGGCGGTGGTCGGGTGCTTACCGCCTCCGGGGAATCTGCAGCCTCTTCGGCCGTCTCTGGGGGAGCTGCAGCCTCTACGGGCGCTTCTGGGGGTGCTGCAGCCTCTACGGGCGCCTCTGGGGGTGCTGCAGTGTGGATGGGCGCCTCTGGGGGTGCTGCAGCCTCTACGGCTGTCTCTGGGGGAGCTGCAGTGTGGATGGGCGCCTCTGGGGGTGCTGCAGCCTCTTCGGCCGCCTCTGGGGGAGCTGCAGCGCTGATGGCCGCCTCTGGGGGTGCTGCAGCCTCTTCGACCGCCTCTGGGGGAGCTGCAGCAGTCACACCTGACCAGGGCAAATCTTCAGGGTGTGTTTCCCCGACTGGATAGGAGACAGATAAGGCGGGCCGGTTCTTCCTCCTCCTACTCCGTTTCCGGATCATCGGAGGGCTGGGGCTTCCACTGACTGCCGATGGAAGAGGGGAACAGTCAGTGGGATGGGACTCCGCTTGAGGTGGAGGTTCAGGCTCCCCAAGATGGAAAACATGGTAAACGAAGTCCCAAAAACAAAGACTCCCCAGCTTCTCCATCTCCCACAGGCTGAGAGGTTGATCAAGACAGATGTTAAATACCTCCTTAATCTCAGCCTCACTGTACGCCAGGTGGTCCACTTCTATGAGGAAGTCACACGCAAAGTCTCTCACGTCAGTCCCCTGCTGACGGATGTAATGGGCATTTACATGCTGGACCAACAGCTGGCGGTTGGAAGGTACAGTGGTGGGAGAAGGAAAAAGGAAGATGCCCATTGTCTGCTGAGTCCTCTTTTTGGCTGAATCGTTCTGTCAGGGTAGGTGAAGGGAAAGGAGCGAGGACTCAGAGATGCAGAGGAATGGGCTCTTTAATGGTAATAATAAAACAAAAAACAAGACAAAACAAAACTACCCCGAGGGGGAAAAACAAGACTTGACTTGGACTTGACTTGGACTTGACTTGGACTTGACTTGGACTTGACTTGGACTTGACTTGGACTTGACTTGGACTTGACTTGGACTTGACTTGGACTTGACTTGGACTTGGACTTGGACTTGGACTTGACTTGACTTGACTTGACTTGACTTGACGGGAGCAGGGAAACATGAGGTACATTCGACGACGATTCCGCACTGGACTGCAAACACAAGGATATTAAATAGGGAACAAACAAAGGAGGGTAACGAGGGAAGACAGGTGGGGCAAATGAACCAATAATCAGGAAACAAGGTGGGCGGGGTTAGACAATGGACACGAGCACATGGCACAAAGAAACACTTAACAAGACATGTGCTCACACCAAACATGACATGAACATGCAACTAATGAGAACTCATCAGCTGCATGTTCACACAAAACATGACAACATGACGTAGCACGTAGCCAGTGAAAAAACACCAACCATGTGCTACACAACATAAGACAAAACATGAAAGCACACGGCCGATGTAAACATGAACCGTGTGCTACACAGAACACACAGACAGAAGAGCACACGCTCACATGACAAAACAAACACACGGAGCATGAATGTCCGAATCCCAACACAAAACTGAAACTAGACCGAAGTGCTGGGATCCGAACACCACGCCCCGCACACAAAACACAAGGACAGAAGAGCACGCAGCTTGAGCATGCTCAAAGCTGTGCGCTCACACAAGACAAACAATACAGGAGTGTCAGGGCTCTGTCACAAACCAAGAGTAAACTAGACCGAAGTGACAGAACCCTGACAAAAATGGCCATACTTGGATTTTCCCATTCAATACAATGTATCTATACACTGCATCTAATTTGCATATTAATGTGTTCTTGGTGCAACATGTAATAAAAAAAAGTTGTGTAATAATGGGAGTAATAATTGGCAACATTTTCATAATAATATCTAATATTTCATAGGAATATTGATATGTAATTTATTTCCATATTCACTTGAAATAGTGATTATAGTGAATGAAATCAATGCCCTGTTTTGTAACAGAAAGTCATATTTTGATTAGAAATCCCATAAAATTTTCCTGAGATTTATAACAAACAGTTTGAAAATAAATCCGATTTAAATTATAATTACAAAATATTATCATATTTCCATAAGAGCTAAACATTAATGTCAGCCATTTTTAAAGACCAAGAAGAAGCTGTTGTCCTGGTGAAACCTCCAAACATTTGGTATCTCTGCAAAGCCCCGAATGTGCTCTTTACAGGTGAGCTCTTTACTTAAAACTGTGATATGTTATGATGCCAGAGAAATTCACTAAAATATAATGTCCACTACAGTGGACAAAAGTCTATTCCTGTTAAACATCATTTAAACCAAAGCTGCTTAATGTCACTGAATGAAATGTTGACCCAGAACGAGCTATAGGACTGCGCAAGAATTAGGGGTGTTGATGAACTCGATTTGGTCCATTTGTGTTTGATCATCGTTCTGAATCTGATCTAGATGTCAAAAATATTAGATTTTCTCAGCTTTTTGTTCAAAATGTTGCTTCATATTCAGGTGTTGATAAAAAAAGCTTTTGTTTGTTTAAAAGCAGAGGTTCTGCTCTTTCTTTTGATATATTGCATGACCATGACGGTGGCTGGCAACTTTTTTTTTTAAATAAAAAAATTAGGTTTTTACATTTTGAAATTAAATTTGATTTTGAATCCTGGATTTTGAGTGTTCTGAGACTTTTTTGTCTCCACTTTATATATACATATATCTTTGACAGCTGTGAAGTGTATTAGCTTGTAGTTTTTGATAAATAATATAAATCAATTAAATAATATATTTAAACTACACTGTAAAAAAATCCTGAATTAAATTTGAAGTAGAATCAATTTAGATGTTTAAGTCATTTCAACTTACATTACATTAAACTGACTTTAAAAAATGAGTTGAATCTTGTATAACTTTCTTGTGTAACTGTATAGTTTTTTTCTTTTTTAAATGTATAATTCATGCATCAAACAGGGTTAAACCGAACTGCTACCATTTCTTCTCTGCTTAAACGTAAATTCAAAGTTTTAAAACAAAACCATTAACTATCCTAATTATCGTAAGTTATAACCCCACCTTCTTAATTGCTAAATCTTACCTTGAATATTGACAGAAGTTCTTTATCCATTAATTTCTTGGTCAGTAATGTTATTATCTGTGACCCATAGATTTTAATTTCAGAATCATTTCTCAGTTTGACATGTATTGTGCTAGAATGTATCCTATGTACCCTAAATACAAATAGCTGATTTGCTTAGGCAAATATGAATAAGTAATCTGTGCTGGGGTTGCAAACATGAAAACCTTTGCAAAACTCAACATTTTACTTCTAAACATTCTGCAAATATCAGACATTTGAGACATAAGCCCAACATGCAAAATATGAAAAATAAATGTGGTGGTAACTGGGGTCTCTGTGGTGGAACATACTTTTGCATACTTAAAGCGGAGGTTAAGACACATGGCATTGTCTACAATTGTAGTATGTAGTATGAAGTGACATTAATATTGCATGGTGTGAGACTAATGTGAAAGTCTTCCTTTCTCATGTCACATTTCTATTTGATGTTTAGCACAGTAATTATTACATAATTGAACACCGTAATGGAACACCGTATCAATATATAACCAAAACAATTGTATATTAACAATTTTTTAAACCAAACCCTTGTTGTCTCAGTCCTTGTGTGGTGCCAGACAGATGATACCTATCTACCATTCGCAAGTGGTCCTAGGAGCCCCATCTGAGACCTTGGAGTCTGTCTTGAAGACGCCAATGACAGAGTGTTGAAGTTCCACTTTGAAGGGGAAAGTCTGGTCAAAGCAATTTTCTTTTTTAGAGTGGGTGGAAATTATAATGGTAACCGAATAGCTAAAATTAAATGCAGAAAATCAATGTCCACTGTATGCACTAATCAAGAATGATATATTCAAATAATCTTGGGCAACTCAGATTACTCTTCCACATTTAATAAGGCTGGATATAAAATGTATCATAATGAACAACCACAGCTATGTTTTTGACCAGCCTAATTACTCAAAACACAAATGCATTAATATTTACACATTAATAATACATAATTTACGCAAATGGATTAATAAAATGCATAAATGCTTCCTGCTTGTTAGGCTGAAAAACTGACTTTTACTACACACCCATCTTTGAAAAAGTGAAAAAGTTTATTTTTCTTCGATGCAGAGTTGGTGGGATCAGTTGTAGAAACTGAAATGTTGAACTTATGGCACAAGAAATCAAGCTTTGTTGACAGATTCTAAGGAAATAAGAGAAAGGGCAGTTCGTTTTTATGAAAAAACTTTATAAATCTGAATATAAAGAAAATAAAGACATAGAGCAGTTAGAAAAAAGTATGCAAACTGATTGCCTTAAAAAAACAAGTTAAGTGAAATAGGAATAGTATGTTGTGGTAATAAATGCTTAGTTAGTATAGTTACTATAGCAGATGATGTTATTATAATGATTAATAAGCAAAATGATGTAGACTTATTACTAAAGACATTCAAGGATTTTGGTTTCCTTTCTTCAGCAAAAAATTAACTGGAATAAAAGTGAGGCAGTCTTGACGAGAGAGTGGAAAAGTAGAGTACCAAAACGTCCAGATGGTTTATGTTGGACAAGAGATGGCTTGAAATATTTGGGAGTATATTTAGGTAATGAGACAGTAGCTCAAAAAAATTGGATGGGAACAATTGAAAAACTTAAGAGCCAACTTGAAAAATGGAAATGGGTTATACAAAATGTATTGTATAGAGGACGTACTTTGGTTATTAGCAATTTGGTGGCTTCCTCTTTGTGGCATCGGATACATTGCACCCAGAGACGAACAGCCCAATACGCTCACTACGCAAGCTGCGTAGGGCCCCGCAAATTACTCAAGGCCCCGCATCCCTCTCGTGTCCAAGCGCGTCATTCAATGTTTACAACATTGATGATAAAATGAAGCGGAACTATCCTTCTGGTCATGAAAAGAGAAGAAATAAAAAACACAATGAGAGTGAATTGTGGGAACGGCAATCAGGTAAACTTGTGTTCTCTCCTCTCCAAGTTTGATGTCAGCAAATAACAGTAAAGTTAAGTTGATGTGCATGTCTCTTCTGTCCTGTCTTTCTAACCTAGATGAACAGGCAGGCTATGCATCTCTTGGTCTGTCTAGCCTGCTAATGCCAGCTGCTTTCAGGGCTGTGTTGTGTGACTTTGTGCCTGAGAAATAAAATTATTTATTACGTTTTTGATAAACGACAATGGGCAACAGTGTTTGTTTACATGTTGATGTTGATTAGCTGGACATACTGGTAAATATGGATGCACATCCCTCAGTAAAGAATAACCATAAATCAAATATTGCTTTAACATGCATAATATAAAACGTCTCGGGTTATGACTGTAACCCCTGTTCCCCGAGAAGGGAACGAGACACTGCGTCATCAAGTGACGACACTCTGGGAACGCCCCCAGCGTAGCGCGTCTGAAGCATGAATGAAATCTATCCAATCCTGATTGGTGCTGCGTCATGACGTAGTAGATGACGGCATAACCGGAAGATACAAAGGGACGCTGATACACACACACAATAGCTTATTTGCGATGAAGCGAGCACTCTGCCCGTGACAGATGTGGCGACGAGACAAAGTGTCTTGTTCCCTTCTCGTTGAACAGGGGTTACAGTCGTAAACCGCGATGTTCCCCTTCGAGGGAACTCGGACTGCGTCGTAGAGTGACGACACTCTGGGAACGAGCTACCCACTATGCCACACCAAAATCACGCCCATCCTAGTGTAAAGCTGGGAGACCAGGCACACTTAGGAAGCGAGCACTCTGGCACCAGGCGTTGCCGGGAGATGCAGACTGTAAAATCTTATAAAGGTGTGCAAACCTCTTGAGGCGAGACGCCAGAAAGGAGGGCCACCGAGGAGGCGATGCCCCTGGTGGAATGAGCCCTCACGGCGATAGGTGAAGGCAAGTTGCGCACCTGATAAGCCGCGGCTATAGCCTGGACAATCCAATTACTGATTGTCTGTGTAGATGCAGGCAGCCCTTTCTTGGGTGAGCCAAAGCACATCAACAACTGGTCTGACCTTCTCCACTGGGAAGACCTCTCTAAGTAAATTCTTAGGGCTCTGACGGGGCAGAGCAGATTAAGTCTTCCCTCTTCCGCCGTCAGGTGGGGGCCTGAAGAACCAAAGACCGTGCCACATGAGATGGCACCTTGAGCGCATAACCCAGTCTAGGATGTAAGATGGCCTTAACTCCGCCGGGGGCAAACTCCAGGCAGGTTGGCGTAACAGCCAAGGCCTGGAGATCCCCCACTCCCCCACTCTAGCAAGGAGAAAGGCCACCTTAAGGGTCAGGTTCTTCGCCTCAGCCGACTCGCCTCAGTGGCTCGAAGGGGGCCTCGGCCAACCCCTCGAGTACCACCGCCAGGTCCCAGGTTGGGACTCTGGAGCGAGCCGCAGGCCTCATCCTCCAAGCCCCCACGAGGAAATGGAAGCTTTAGCATAAGTTCTGCTGGGAAGACTTAATTGTCATGTCACTTTAACTTTATCTATCCAATCACATTCTAATACTTGGGTATAAAAGATCGGTACTTACGCTCTTCTGAGTTCGCAGATGCTGACGCTCCAATTCACCGCCATCCTCCCCACCACCTCCAAGTCAAAATCCTTCCCTACATCCACCCCACCACCACCAGGATGGTCCCTTCCATACCTCACGGGGGGGTCGGCTGCGCCCCTGCCTTCGTCTTCAGGCAGGATATGCAGAGTCCGGACCCTCAGATTGCGAGCTATGGACGGGGCCTATGCCAATGTACTTTATTGCTTGCTGGGTTGTTAATAAATGGATAATTGTTACAGTATTTATTCTCCCGAGTCTTTCTGGCAGAACTGTACAACCAGATGGTGCTTCCCCAAGGGTCCATCACCTATAGGTGAGTGGAAAGCCCCAATGGCACCAACATACACCTTAAGGGTGGACGGGGTAAGATCGGCGGAGAAACGATCTTGGAGGAACTCCAGCACTGAAGCCACTGGATAGTTAACTGGGTCCACCTCATGCTCTCTACACCAAGTGGAGAACCCATTCCACTTGAGGCTGCACAGTCTCCTGGTGGAAGGAGCCCTGGAGCTGAGTAGGGTCTCGACCACACCTGCTGACAGGCCAGCCTCTAGGTACCGAGCCCCCTCAGGGGCCAGACCCAGAGGTTCCATAGCTCCGGCCGGGGGTGAAATATTGTGCCCCCTTCCTGCGAGAGCAGATCCTTCCTCAAAGGGACCTGCCAGGGAGGGCCGTCTAGCAGTGCTACGATGTCCGAGAACCATACTCGGGCCGGCCAGTGGGGTGCCACTAGAAGTAGGCTGATCCCCTCCTGGCGGACCCGCTCCAGAACTCCCAGGAGCAGAGTGATCGGGGGAAATGCGTATAGACGCAGCCTTGTCCACGTCTGCATCATGGCGTCCAGCCCTAACGGAGCTGGATGCCTGAGAGAAAACCACAGTGGACAGTGGGACGTCTCTCGAGACGCAAATAGATCCACTTCCACTGGGCCGAATCTCTTGCACATGACCTCCACCACCTCTGGGTGGAGTTGCCACTCTGCTCCCTGGTTTTGGTCCCCGGAGACATACATCACTCTGAGAGACGACAGTTTCCCCTGGGACCACAGGAGGATCTGGTGTGCCAGTCAGCATAGAGGGCGCGACCTCAGACCCCCCTGATGGTGTTGTCTGAGCGTATCAGGATATGGTGGCCGCGGAGGTCCAGGAAAAAGCTCCTCAGAGCCTTGTAGACCACCAGCATTTCCAGGCAGTTGATGTGCCAGGAGGAATGCTGGGTCTCCCACAGACCTCTCGCAAAGCGGCCGTCCATGACCGCGCCCCAACCAGTGAGGGAGGCTTCTGTTGAAATGGTTTTCCGGCAACATGATGCTCCCAGCACTGGCCCCTGGGACAGGAACCAAGGTTTCCTCCATATGATGAGGGAACGCGTTACCCTGATCATATGGAACGGATTTCCCCTCCAGGAAAACCCCTTGGCTCTCAGCCACCACTGTAGGGGTCTCATGTGCAGCAGGCCAAAAGGTATGACATTGGACGCTGCTGCCATGAGCCCCAGCAGTCTCTGAAACTGCTTCACAGTGAGGCTGCGGCCTAGCTTCACTCTGGAGACCATCACCAGTATGGAGTCTATGCGCGCGGGAGACATTCGTGCCAGCATCGTCGTGGAGTCCCATGCGACCCCCAGGAACGTAATCCTCTGGGAGGGCGTGAACACGCTCTTCTTCGTGTTGAGTTTCAGCCCCAAGCACCTGATGTGGGTCAGAACGACATCTCGATGCCGAACCGCCATCTCGCGCGACTTGGCCAGAATAAGCCAGTCATAATAATGCCCTGGAGTCTCAGCGGAGCCAGCGCTGCATCCATACACTTGGTGAAGGTGCGAGGGGAGAGGGCTAGGCCGAAGGGAAGAACCCGATATTGATACGCTTCACCCCCAAAAGCAAACCTCAGAAACTTCCTGTGACATGGAAGGATGGAAATATGGAAGCATGCGTCCTTCAGATCTATCGTGATGAACCAGTCCTCGAACTGGATCTGAATCACGATGGCTGGAATTGTGAGCATCTTGAACCTGAATCTCCTCAGAGAACAATTCAAGTGCCTGAGATCTATTATTGGACGCAACCCCCCATCCGTCTTGGGAACTATGAAGTACCGGCTGTAGAACCCGGACTCCCTGTCTGTCAGAGGGACACGCTCTATGGCCTCCTTGACTAACAGGGCTTGTACTTCCTGTTCCAGAACCCGAACCTGCTCTGGGCCGACCACAGTCCAGACAACCCCGCTGAACTTCGGGGGAGGGGAGCCGAACTGAAGTCTGTAACCCAGCTCTACATTTACATTTACATTTATGCATTTGGCAGACGCTTTTATCCAAAGCGACTTACCTTAAGGGACCTTATTACAGGGACAATCCCCTTGAGCAACATGGAGTAAAGTGCCTTGCTCAAGGACTCACTGGCGGTGACCACTGCGATCGAACCAGCAACCTTCTGCATATCAGTTCCATGGTTTAACCCACTGGACCACCATCTCACATTTAATTCTACAGTCTGCAGGGCCCATGTAGAAATATTCGGAAGGCATGACCATGCGCCGAGATAATCTACTAAGTGAACCAGCCTCTCGAGGCTGGCCTCGGGTGTCAACCGAGCCTCGTTCCCGACCCCCTGAAGCGGTTGACCGGCCCGGAGCAGTTGAGAATGATTTTCGGTGTGCGGTCGCTGAGAAATCGCGGACACGGGTGCACACACCTTTTAAACTGTTGCTCGCAAGCCATCTTTTTATATTGCTTTGACTGATATATATGGGACAAACAACACCAAATAGACAGACAATATGACACAGAGCGCTCAGCTGAAGAGCAAAAGCTATTGTGTGTGTTTCAGCGTCCCTTTGTATCTTCCGGTTATGCCGTCATCTACTACGTCATGACACAGCACCAATCAGGATTGGATAGATTTCATTCATGCTTCAGACGCGCTACGCTGGGGGCGTTCCCAGAGTGTAGTCACTTGACGACGCAGTGCGAGTTCCCTCGAAGGGGAACATAGTAGCATGCAATGGCAAGCCATTATAGCTTTTATTAATTCACAGTTTATGCATTTTTGATATCAAAAATTAATTCAAAATTGTTCACTATTTACAATGTGAATTCTTGATATTAGCTAAGAAATTCTTACTAGAAACAATGTCTATTTTTGATATCAGGGATTATATGTTCAGGTATTATATGATGCTGGATCAGCAGCCAGTACAAGCACAGACTCAGTTGATCCACATCCTGCCTCAGCCAATACTAGCACAGACCCAGTACAGCCAGCTTCAGCAAGTAACACAGTGACAGACCCAGGTGAAGTACAGGCAGCCTCAGCCAGTACTAGCACAAATCCAATACAGCCAGCTTCCGCAAATACAGTAAAGCCATCTTCATCAAGTACTAACAATGGCAAATGGTTTACATAGCTCACGGGTCAGATATAGGGCCCCTTAGCAGAATTTTGCCTAGGGACCCAGGGAGGTCAGGATCGCCTTTTATTGCATCGATCCACCGGCTTATTTACTTGGAAAAATCCAGTCTGTTTTATTAAACGTTTTTTTGGGACAAGATATACTGGATACGATATAACAGCCGCTTCAGGGGGTCGAGAACGGTAATCAAAAAACACCCAAGGTCAGTCTCGAGAGGCTGATTCCCTTGGTAGATTTTTTTCCATTTGCGGGCACAAATGTCTCCCGCATGCATTGAGTCCACACGGGTGATGGTCTCCAGCATGAAGCTAGGCCGCAACATCACTGTAAAGCAGTTTCAAAGACTGCTGGGGCTCATGGTAGCTGCGTCCAACGTAAAACCTTTTGACCTGCTGTACATGAGACCCCTGCAGTGGTGTCTGAAAGCCAAGAGGTTTTCCCCGAGGAGAAATCCATTCCGTATGATTAGGGTAACGCGCAGATGCCTTCATTCCCTATCAATATGGAAGAAAACTTGGTTTCTGTCCCAGGGGCCAGTGTTGGGAGCATCATGTCGCTGGAAATCTGTTTCGACAGACACCTCCCTCACTGGTTGGGGTGCGGTCATGGACGGCCGCATTACCCTGGGTCTGTGGCAGGACCATCATCATTCATGGCATATAAATTGTCTGGAGATGTTGGCTGTGTTCAGTGCTCTGAGGAGCTTCCTCATAGATCTCAGGGGTTACCATGTTCTGGTGCGCTCCGACAATATGTCAGTGGTCGCGTACCTGAACCATCGGGGGGGTCTGAGGTCTCGCCCTGGACCCCAGACTGGTGCATCAGATCCTCCTGTAGCCCCAAGGGAAACTATCATCTCTCAGAGCGATGTATCTCCCTGGGGACCAGAATCAGGGAGCAGACATCCTGAGCTGTGGAAGCTTTGGGTCTGGCCGCTGAGGGGGCTCAGTACTTAGAGGCTGGCCTGTTGGCAGGTGTAGTAGAGACCATACTCAGTTCCAGGGCTCCTTCCACGAGAAGGTTGTACGGCTTAAAGTGGAACATGTTTTCCACTTGGTGCAGGGAGCGTGAGGTGGACCCAGTTAACTGCCCAGTGGCTTCAGTGCTGGAGTTCCTCCAAGATTGTTTCTCTGCGGGGCTTACCCCCTCCACACTTAAGGTGTACGTGGCTGCCATTACGGCTTTCCATGCTTTAGTCACCCAGGCACCCTTTAGTCGTATGTTTTCTCTGTGGTACGTGGAGGATGAGGCCTGCAACTCGCTCCAGAGTTCCAACTTGGGATCTGGCGGTGGTTCTCAAGGGTCTGGCTGTGGCCCCCTTCGATCTGCCTGAGTCACGGGTCAAGTTCTGTCGCTAAAGGTGGCGCTGCCCCTTGCTATCACCTTGCTTAAGAGGGTGGGGAATCTCCAGACCTTGGCTATAACACCAACTTGCCTGGAGTTTGCCTCTGGCGGAGTTAGAGGCAAACATCCTTCATCCGAGGCCAGACTATGTGCCCAAGGTGCCATCGAGTGTGGCACGGCCTACGGTCTTGCAGGAATTTCATCTTCCACCTCATGTGTCGCCGAAGAGGGGAGACTTCATCTGCTCTGCCCGGTCAGAGCACTGCAAATTTATCTGCGGAAGTCTTCGCAGTGGAGAAGGTCGGACCAACTGTTAGTGTGTTTTGGGTCTCTTAAGAAGGGGCTCCCCGCGTCCAAGCAGACGGTCAGTAATTGGATCATTCAGGCTATTGCCTTTGACCTATCAGGTGCGCGGTTTGACTTCACCTTTGGCCTTGAGGGCACATTCCACTAGGGGCATGGCTTCTTCTCGGGCCCTTCATATTGGCGTCCCACTGCAGGAGATCTGTGAGGCAGCTGGCTGAGCTACCCCACACACATTTATCAGGTTTTATAGTCTGAACCTCCCTGCGACGCCAGGCGCTAGGGTGCTCTCGTCGAGAATGCAAGAAGGGTCGGTACTGCTCTTGCACCCCCTGCCATCTGTAAGAAACAGAAGAAGAAAACAGAAGACGAACCCACAGCATATACCGCAAATAAATAACCTTTAAATCACCATTACAGTGCCAACGTCTAATACACAGCACACAGCAGTGCCACACACCACCCAGATCAGCCACACCAAGGGAGGTTAGGTGTCAATGAAGGCCCGGCCCTGTACAAAGCCACTAGCACTGTAACAGAAAAAGGAGAGCAATACCACGCAAACAAAAGCAAATAAAAAGTAATGTTAATACGCGTCAATAAAAAAACGCAATAAAAGAAAAATCAAACAAAACATACTTTAGCGAAAGTACAACTGCAGCACAGTTATCCAATCTCCGCACTCAATCTCCAAACATGATACAAAGTTGATGCTATAAACAAAGAGCACAGATATTGAAAACAAAGAAACTCTTATGTATTAATTACATCAACTTTGTATCATGTTTGGAGATTGAGTGCGGAGACATAATTGCGATCAGTCCTTCAATAAAACATACTGCATTTACCAGTTATTCAACGTTCCAACATGGCCGTCAGCCCATTGAAGGTACTGCAGCAATAAATGTTTGACCCGCTTCCCAGACAGAGTGCAAAACTTCTCAAGTCAGCCTAAAAGAAGAAAGGGATCATTTAAGAATTAAATCAAAACGCAAACATTCAACGCAAACAAACCACATGGTTAATAATTCAACATACCTCTATGAAAGGTTACAGAGGCTGCAAAGAGCTACCTCAGAAAAAGTGTTTGAAAATGAAATTACATTTTATTTAAACATGATGTGATTTATATTTGCATTTTAATTTTATCTCTAATAAACCTTTCTGAAAAATCAAAACAACTCATGCAAGTTCTCTGTGGCAGGTATAGAACATAATTTTGTCTTGTTCCTCAGTTTGTAAAAACAAAGTTTTAAAGTAATACATTTGCAATGGAAGTTTAATGAGAGAATAACAGAAAAAGAGTGAGGGTGACCTCTAGTGACTATGTGGTGATCTTGCTACTGAAGGAACCACCATGACATGCATTATGTGTTTTCACAGCATTGGTTTATTGATTCAAAATTAAATATTTATGACATTAAACCATTTTTGCCATATAAAACAAAAGAAAACATTAAAAGAATTAAAGCAAGATGCACCATTTCTTATTTAATGACTATAGTGATTTATAAACTCTGAAGCAAATTAGAGGACAGAATGTTTATCATAAGACCAGAATAACTTCTGATCATTGAACAAGTTTTCTCTCATGGCTTGTCTTTTTCTACCTTTATTTGTAGCATATTTCTATTGTCTTAAGCCAGAAGTTTCAAATTAATTTTAGGTTAAAGGCTGGATTGGACAGAATGTCGCCTAATGTGGGCTAAATTTCTTATTTGATAAACCTTGGTCCACCCATTACTAATTAAAAGCGTATAAGGTTATAATTCACATGCATGAGCAACTACCAAATGCTGCATAATTAAACATAAAAGCTACTGTATAACAAAAGACACTGTATGAGGAGTCCATGTATGCAGTTGATCAGTTCGAGCAGTGAATTCGAGCATCTAAATTTACACATGCACAGTCTTGGCCGGGACATTATTCTTTTTTGCCAAAACTGTACCAGTACATCCAGAATATTAGTATGGTGAACAAGCTGACAGTGAGGAAAACAACATACAAAATGAACAGAAATCGATCAATGACCTCGCCCAAGTGTTTCCACTCCTCTGAGTTCTGATCACTGGAGAAATGCTTATCAACTTGCTGGCGAATGGTGAGTAAATCTTCATGTAGCCTTCTTAGCTCCTTTACTTCTTGCTCATCAAAATTTAGTGGTGTTTTAATGCCCTTTTTGTGGTTTCTAATTTGGTGTATTTCTTTCTCAGATGAACAGGAAATTATGTCATTGGTGTTTTCTGTTGGCAGAAATAGTTTGATTTATTAATGTGATCTATAGGCAGGTAAACATAAGATTAATCATTAATATGTTGCAGATAGACATACTGCATAATCCTTTTAAACTTATGACTTTAATGTATTTGATATATTCAGTATTTTATTTATTTATGTAGATGCAGATATTATATACTGTCAGTTGTCCAACCGTGTTAATATTATTTGCTTGTTTTTTGCAGAAAATGTTTGACTGGTTTTTCAGCCGGTATTAGACTTACTTTGAGGGGCATAATTCTGGTCAGAGGGTTTCTGGCCCAAACAAACCATTCGTGCCAGGTAATGTAGAAACAACACTTTAACCCAGTTTGGTAGAGGAGGATAGTCACTCGAGCCACAAAGAATATTAGTAACAATAATTGTCTCCAATAGACTGGCCACCATCAGCACTAAACACAGAGAGAAAAACACATCTGCAGAGAGAGAGGGAGACAATAACATAAGTTCCCAACCTTCAAATTAAAGCTATTGGTGTATAAATCAGTGGTTCTTAAACTGTGGTATAGAACACAACATGACACTAGAAATTTAAAACATTAAACATTCCTCATGTTCAGTTTGATGACCTCAATACCATACACCGAAAAGCATCAGGTTGATACTTCTTGACTGTTACTAATGTTGTGATACTTGATGAGCTTCAAATGACCACTATGAAAATGTTACTTTTGTTTGTGGTCTTAAAAACCCCTGGCATAGAAGATATTAAGAAAAATGAATGAATTACCTCAAGCTATGATTCTCTACACTCACCTAAAGGATTATTAGGAACACCATACTAATACTGTGTTTGACCCTCTTTCGCCTTCAGAACTGCCTTAATTCTACGTGGCATTGATTCAACAAGGTGCTGAAAGCATTCTTTAGAAATGTTGGCCCATATTGATAGGATAGTATCTTGCAGTTGATGGAGATTTGTGGGATGCACATCCAGGGCACGAAGCTCCCGTTCCACCACATCCCAAAGATGCTTTATTGGGTTGAGATCTGGTGACTGTGGGGGCCATTTTAGTACAGTGAACTCATTGTCATGTTCAAGAAACCAATTTGAAATGATTCGAGCTTTGTGACATGGTGCATTATCCTGCTGGAAGTAGCCATCAGAGTATGGGTACATGGTGGTCATAAAGGGATTGACATGGTCAGAAACAATGCTCAGGTAGGCCGTGGCATTTAAACGATGCCCAATTGGCACTAAGGGGCCTAAAGTGTGCCAAGAAAACATCCCCCACATCATTACACCACCACCACCAGTCTGCACAGTGGAAACAAGGCATGATGGATCCATGTTCTCATTCTGTTTACGCCAAATTCTGACTCTACCATCTGAATGTCTCAACAGAAATCGAGAATCATCAGACCAGGCAACATTTTTCCAGTCTTCAACTGTCCAATTTTGGTGAGCTTGTGCAAATTGTAGCCTCTTTTTCCTATTTGTAGTGGAGATGAGTGGTACCCGGTGGGGTCTTCTGCTGTTGTAGCCCATCCGCCTCAAGGTTGTGTGTGTTGTGGCTTCACAAATGCTTTGCTGCATACCTCGGTTGTAACGAGTGGTTATTTCAGTCAAAGTTGCTCTTCTATCAGCTTGAATCAGTCGGCCCATTCTCCTCTGACCTCTAGCACCAACAAGGCATTTTTTCCCACAGGACTTCCGTATACTGGATGATTTTCCCTTTTCACACCATTCTTTGTAAACCCTAGAAATGGTTGTGCGTGAAAATTCCAGTAACTGAGCAGATTATGAAATACTCAGACCGGGCCACGCTCAAAATTGCTTAAATCACCTTTCTTTCCCATTCTGACATTCAGTTTGGAGTTCAGGAGATTGTCTTGACCAGGACCACACCCCTAAATGCATTGAAGCAACTGCCATGTGATTGGTTGATTAGATAATTGCATTAATGAGAAATTGAACAGGTGTTCCTAATAATCCTTTAGGTGAGTGTATATTTGCTCCAAATAAATTTACTAGAATAAAAACAAGTCACACTGCTGTAAAGTACATGATTACTGTATGTTAAAATCAGCTAAAGCTTCAATAATCTCCATCTACTGGATTTTGTTTAGAGCAGAGGAACATATTAATCAAATTTAAGTAAGAAAATAAGAGGTTAATAAAAAAAAATATGATGATTTATATCGATAACCTACATTTTTGGTCTCATAAAAAGACCAATCTCAACAGAACATGAGGGTTAAAAACAAACAAATAATAATAATGAAAAGGTTAGATGGAACATAGTTGCTGATAGTTGGTACTTTCTGGTATGTAATGATTTGATTAAGGGTGCCTGAATAGTTTGAGAACCACTGATATATATTTTTTATATTTATATATATATTTGTACAAGTACAGTAGAGTCCAAAAGTCTGAGATTCTATATATATATATATATATAAAGATGTGAAAATTATTACACAAAGTGTAAAATGATAATTAAAATTTAATTTGTGTTAAGTTTCTATTAGAATGAAATGAAATGCAAGACACATATCACAAGTGGACTCAAGACTTTTGAACCCTGCTGTTTATATAAAGTGATAACAGACTTATTAGAGGGATGGTGTCTCCTGTAACAGGAAGCAGATCGTTCATGAGCAGAAGGAAGACGGTGTAGCCCAGGATGAGAGTCATTTTGAAGGTAGTACGGTCCACTTTTTGAGGAGGCAGGAGGAAGCTGAACAGATCTATGGTAATCAGGCAATAGCTGGGGATCAGGAGGTTCACCACGTATAGAGTCGGTCTGCGCTTCAGGGCAACCTAATATGTGTCAACCATTAGAACAATAAATGAAACAAAAATCAAGAAAATAGTTGAATTCTAAATTAAGAATTCTGAACTAACTATGAATTAACATCACTTAATCTTAGTAAGAAAATGTCTTTCTATAACAGTATTTAGCAACTACAATATTTAAGAATTGAGGGTGACACAAACATGGTAAACAATTTCATCCCAGCTGTCCAGTCCACCCATGTTAAAATATGTTGAGTTGGCAGATTTTCTGGCGATTATGTCAGTCAGTTGCCACTCCCCATTAGTCTCCATGTACTGTAGAGATTGTTGAAAAGTGGCCTCCGCTGGTTCTGAAAATAATATCTGAATATCTCTAACTGTAGAGGGAAAAATTAATTTGCATCAATCACAGTGGATGTAAAATTTCGAGAAATCATTTCTTTTGTGAGCAAAACGCCAAGAGCACTTTTTTATAGAGTTTAATATTCTGCTGAATGTCATTCACACAAATTACCTATATTTGTTTTTATTTCCCTAAATCAGAACCAAATGTTAGTATGTTATTAATCATGATTATATATTTTAATTGACTGCCTAAAACAGTTATTACTTACTTGTGTGCTTGTATGAGTTAAATGTGTAGGTGCAGTTTTGAATATCAAATGGAAAGGTGTAGATGTCCATGTTGCAGGAGCTGATCACATGGACTGGCTGGCGATCTTCTGCTTTGCCGTTGTTGTAAAGATAAACATAATAGGTCTTTGGGGCTTTGTTATCACTTATGCTGTAATCACAACAGTTGTACTTATTATTACTGCAATTGACAAAATGTTACTAATATAGTTGATTATTAATATGGTAGAGTAGTTGATTTCTTTAGTGTTTTAAGTTGATTAGTCGACTTGTCATTGTGTTGCTTTTGGAAAATACTGTTTTGCACATACTAGTGTCACAATCACCTTGTTTGGACAAGGTTTGGTTAATAAAGGCCTTCAGAAGCAAATCGATGTGTTTGTGTAAGAAAAATATCCATATTTAAAGGTTCATAAAGTAAATTATCTAGCTTGCGGCCGAAAAGTGTAGTGCCTCTCGCAGTTCAAAATTCTTACGCTACGTCTGACGAGCGTATCTAGTGTGCAATGTCGTCAGACATAGCGTAAGCATTTTGAACTGTGAGAGGCGTTACACTTTTTTCCGTAAGTTGAATAAGAAAGATGACAACGGAACATGAAATGTCACGCCCCTTACCATAACGGTGAGTATCAGCACATTACTAACACAACTCAACCAGGCATGGCAGGTATGGCAGGGGTGCAAAACTGAAGGGCCACAGCCCTTCAGAGTGTAGTTACAACCCTGTTCCAACACACAAATCTGTAGTTTTAAGCCTGAAGGACATGACTAGCTGGATCAGGAGCATTTAATTAGGGTTGAAGCTAAACTCTGAAGGGCTAGTTTTGTACCCCAGGCATATGTCTTGGACGGGAAATATTTAACTGAATAATATTGTGATGTGTTTGTTCCCGGAAAGAAAAAGTCTTGCTTACATATGTAACCCTTGTTCCCGTTCAGTCGGTCACTCTCTGCATCATGTCGGGGAGTGACCTGACGAATTGGGATCTCACTTGAGAGACCAATACACTTTGAGTGCAACTAAATGAGCCAATGCACATTGGCATGAAAACTCTTGCATCTGACGCCCCGCCGTGCGGGTATAAATGAGGAAGCAGATACATCACATGTTTGGTTTACTCTGAAGAGCAGAGCAAAGATGGCAACAATGGCAACGGGACGTGATGTCTCTGTTCCCTCCTTCAGGGAATGAGGGTTACATACTTAATCGAGACGTTCCCTTTCAGTCGGTCACTCTCAACGTCACGTTAAGGAGTGACCCGACGAAATGGGATCCCTACTAAAACGCCATTGTTGCTGGCCCTTCCAGGGCCCTGCATAATCCTCTCAGTCCCCCACCTGTTTGGGGTGGAAGACTTATGCAGATAGAGTCAATCACTGCTGTTCCTGAAGTTACACATATTGACTGGCTTATTAGGGCAGTACAACATATAGAATGTCTCTGGGGTGGCTCCTGGTCTAGTTTTAAGGATGAGAACGACACAGAAAGAGATGGCAGAGCAGGCTCTGCCAAGGGAAAGACACTGGCTAGCCGACAGGGTAGCCGTACCATGAAAGAATACACCACAGGGATCACAACATATGGACACCCAGCCTAGCACAGGTTCCACCAATGCATACGAGTGTTAGGCCTGGGATCGGACACTCTGCCACATCTGACTGCCGAGGGTGATTCTGCCGAGGGTGAAATTTGACAGGGTTCTCCAACCGGGGAACTTACTGGAGCAAATAAGTGCACATATCCGGTCTATAGAGGGGAATGGTGCAGCAAGCTGACACTGAATGGGTTCCTAGCACTACTGGCCACTCAGGGCGAGTACTCAGGAGGTTACCAGTTCTACATGAAGGCTATAAAACCTAGCAAACATGTTGGGTGTTGCCCAGCCTACAGCTCTACATATACAGTATCTTTCAGCGAGGCGCCTTGAGCCAGTGCCCAGGAGGAAGCAACACTCCTGGTAGAGTGAGCTCTCACCCCAAGCGGGCAAGGCACACCTTGGGACTGATACGCCAAGACAATAGTATCCACTATCCAGTGGGCTAACCTCCTCTTAGAGACAGCATTTCCCTTCTGCTGGCCTCCATAACAGACGAAAAAAGAGATGTTCTGAGGTCCTGAAGCTTTGCGTTCGGTCCACGTATAGGTGCAGAGCGTGGACGGGACAAAGCAAAGCAGGGTTGGGTCTGCCTCCTCCACGGGCAGCGCTTGGATGTTAACCACCTGATGCCTGAAGGGAGTGGTAGGAACCTTGGGCACATATCCGAGCTAGGGTCTCAGGATGATGTGAGAATCAGCCGGCCTGAATTCCAGGCAGGATTTGTTGATCGAAAATGCTTGCAGGTCCCCTACTCTCTTGATGGAAACCAATGCATCAATGGAACATCACTCAACGAATAGGTTCCACTTCAACGCATAGAGGCACCTCATAGAGGGGGCTCTAGCTGAAGTGATGGTGTCTACCACAACTCCAGAGACCAGACGTGGAGATTCCAGAGGTCTGGACGTGGGGACGTGGGTACTATACTATATGACTACAGCCCCATTGACTCTCTATGTAAATGCAGTGCCAAAACTTTCTTCAGTTAAACAAAGACACAACTGAAATCAGTACATTTGGAAACAAAGATGAAATTCTCAAGGTGAACGCATATTTTGAGGCTAAAGGTCTAAAATAAAAAAAATCAAGTCAGGAATCTTGGTGTGATTTTGGTGTCAGACCTGAGTTTCAGTTGTCATGTCAAAGCAATAACTAAATCAGCCTACTATCATCTCAAAAATATTGCAAGAATTAGATGCTTTGTTTCCAGGCAAGACTTGCTTTTATCACCAGCAGGGTGGACTATTGTAATGGTCTTCTCTCCGGCCTTCCCAAAAAGACCATTAGACAGCTGCAGCTCATACAGAATGCTGCTGCCAGGATCCTGAGCAGAACCAGAAAATATGACCATATCACACCAGTTCTCAGGTCTTTACACTGGCTTCCAGTTACATTTAGGATCGATTTTAAAGTACTATTACTTGTATATAAGTCACTCAATGACCTAGGACCTCAATACATTGCAGACATGCTGATTAAATACAAACCTAACAGATCACTCAGATCATCAGGATCAAGTCAATTAGAAATACCAAGGGTTCACTCAAAGCAAGGAGAGTCTGCTTTTAGCTATTATGCCAACCGCAGCTGGAACCAGCTTCCTGAACAGATCAGATGTGCTCCAACAGTAGCCACTTTCAAATCCAGACTCAAAACACATCTGTTCAGCTGTGCATTTACTGAATGAGCACTGTGCTACTGTACATCCGACTGATTGCACCTTATCTTATGCTTTTACTGAATGAGCTCTGTGCTCTGTCCGAACTGCTTACACTTTAATTATGTATCAATTTAACCCGGTTTTTATTTTTAGTGCACTTTAATTATGTTTCAATTTAACCCTGTTTTTAATTTTAATACTTTTTATTTTATTATATTTTTTTTATTATTTTTTAATTTTTTGTTAAGGCTGTCTGGGTGGAAGAGGTTGAGAGACAGGGGAGCGATAAATCGAAATCCCTCCGGCGCGAGGACGATCCGTGTAGATCCGCTCTGACGGTCAAACAAAGTCGAGATTGCCCTGGTGTTCCTGTCCAGGAAGATTTGTCTGTAAGGGTAATGTTTAAATGCACAGTTACCTGACAAATATTTTTTTTGAGTACTCCCTCCAATGCGAGGAAGACCCGTTTAGATCTGCTCTGACGGGTAAAACATCTAGAGAACGCCCTCAAGTTAGGCCAAGAAGATTTGTCTGTAAGGGTACTGTCTAAACGCACAGTTACCTAACAAATATTTTTAAAGTAAACCTGACTCTCCATTTTCTTCCACCCCAGATAGGGATTTCACCTTTATTTTTTATTTCTTTTAATTCCTATTATAACTGTTATACTACGAATATTTTAACTTAATTTCTGTGTAAAGCACTTTGAATTGCCACTGTGTATGAAATGTGCTATACAAATAAACTTGCATTGCCTTGCCTTGCCTATATGGGGCCCCATCTCTGAGAAAGTAGATCCATCCTCAGAGAAATGCGTCAAGGAGGGGCTGTCATGAGGAGCATCACTTCTGGGAACCAGGTCCGGTTGGGCCAGTAAGGCACAACAAGCAAGACCTGCTCCTCGTCCTCCCTGACTTTGGACAGTGTCTGTGCAAGAAGGCTCACTGGGAGAAATGCATACTTGCATAGGTCCCAGGGTCAGCTGTGTACCAGTGCGTCCATGCAGAGGGTCCCCTCGGTCAGAGAGTAAACAACTGGCAATGCAACATGTATGTTGAGGCAAACAGTTCTCCCTTTGCGGCTCCGAAGCGTCCCCAAATCAGCTGGACTGACCAGAGATGGAGTTTCCATTCTCCTGGAAATGCAATCTGTTGTGAGAGCTGCATGATTGAGCAAGCCTGGGATGTGAATGGCACGAAGCGACCTCAGATGCTTCAAACTCCAAAGGAGGAAATGGCGGTCGAGTTACAACATGCAACGGGAGCGTAGACCACCTTGGCACCACCTTGGCAGTTAATATACGCAACGGTCGCAGTACTATCCATACAGACTAGTATGTGCTTGCCATGCTTGCCATGTAGCAGCCTTTTGAGTCAGCCCAGCACAAGACGTACTGCTAGCAACTCGAGGCAAATTATATGCCAATACAGTTGGGGACCCGTCTAAATGCCAAGAGACTGCATGCCCGTTGTATGTGGCTCGGCAACGAGCAGGCGGAGAATCTGCGGCTGGTGGCAAGGTGGAGGCAGCAGCAGCAAGGTGGAGGCAGCATTTCAGTCTGTTTCTGGGCAGCTGAGAATTGCTGGGCGAAATTCTCGACCACGCCGCCAAAGAGACTGGCCTGGGACATTGGGGAGTTTAAAAAACGATTTTTGTCTGCCTCCCGAATATCAGCCAGGTTCAGCCAGAAATGGCATTCCACTAATGTGGACATTGCCCGACCCAGGGAGCGTGCAGTGACTTTTGTCACTCTTAGAGCGAGGTCCGTCTCAGTGTGCAGTTCTTGCATACCTCGGTTGGAACTACCCTCGTGCAATTCCTTTAGTGCTTTGGCCTGGTAGACCTGCAGGAGTGCCCACAAATGACTCTTGCTCACCCTACGATGCAGCGATAGTCATCCTGTCATCGGCCGGAGCCCCAAAGGAAACGACTGGGACCCCCTTGGAGAGGCCAGGACGCTCCTGCTGAAGCTCCATTGGCTGTGGTGTGCAGGAGTGAGGGGCCTGAGGAGGTTGGCTCGTCGGGAAAGCCCTCACTGTAATCCTCAGATCACCCATGCAATTAGCCGAAGTAGACAGTTATGATTGCCACCAGAGCCACAGCTAGATTGGGGAATAAGCAAAGGGACTCCACCCCAAGTGAGGTACTTGAGTCTCAATCTTAACACCGATGGTCATGTTCCTGCAGTAGGGACATGACTTGTCCACGAACGCTGCCTCAGCGTGCTTAACTCTCAAGCGAGATCCCAATTCGTCAGGTCACTCCCCGACGTGATTTCGAGAGTGACCGACTGAAAGGGAACTGAATACTACAATGGAGGCATTACAGGGAGTTCAGAAACAGTGACACTGATATACAGAATAAATCCCTTTGTAGTTACTTTGTGCTTTGTCACTTTGCAGACCTTTTTCATGATCAAACAGCAACTTTATATACTAAAGAAAGTTGTCTAATGTAAAAAAATATTTTTGGAACTCACAATTCATTCATGACAATATCAGGCCTCCAGAGTTTTTTTCTTGGCAGTGTGATTCTGTCTGTTCCACATTCAACAGGATCCCAGCTCAAACCTTCAATTTTCCAGTCCTTCAAAATGCAAATATCATCATTGATTGATTTTACATTTATATAATATAAACAATTTTATGAGTATGAAAACATATTTAAAGCTACACTGTGTGATATTTTCCCCCATCTAGCGGTGAAAAGGTATATGACCATCCAGTAAATATTAGTTTCTGTTCCTTCCAATTCTGATTTCGTTTTAACTCCTACGGTGGCCGATTTAGTCCAAAATTAACATGGCTTCCAGTTCAATCCAGCAATCCCCCTCTTCACATTCGACACGGTGCCATCGAGTGTTAAAACGCGAAAGGGAAGCTTGAATTTACGGGTATGTCCCTCTTTGGCTAATGTACTTTCAAGATGGAGGGGCAACATGGCGACTCCCATTCGAACCCCTTACCCGTATGTATTTTCAATGGCATATTATAAACTTACGAGAATACTTTATTACTTGAAAGAAGTAAATATACATTAATGAGCACATATATTTTTGAAAGAACTAAGTGTTTTTAGCTAAGAATAAACTAAAAGAGTTACACAGTGTAGCTTTAATGTTTTAGGAATTGAAGGCAAAAAATAAATGGCAAGGTGACAGTCCATTATAGATGCGGAAAACTCTTACAAACCACAGCCAGATAAATGTTTCCAAGATTTGAGCTTTTTCATCCTAAAAGGGAATACATCCACAATTTCTATTTAGCCATTTGAAAATTTCAACTATGGATGTAATGCCACTGCATACAGGGATTGGTCTATTTGGAAATTTACTCACCACATCTAAAATGGCATACAAAATGAAACCCAAACTGATGTTTGTAGGCGTTTTTGGATTAATAACTGGCCGCATTTCAGTTTTGTTGAAAACACTCTCTCTGAGCGCTTGTAGGAGAGACTCTGCGTTGGGTTGAGAGCAGTTTATTGTGTCTGCAGATCTCATGAGTGCAGCTGCCATAAGGGTTCGGCCCCAAAGAGAGAAGACGGTACAAAGATCAGTCATGACAGAAACAAGCTATATGCATACTAAACCAAAAATAAATATAACAATCCTATAGAGGCCATGAACGACTTGAACGATTATCTGATTATTGTGCTGATTATCTTACATTGCATAATGAAGCAGGTGAAGATGAAGTGAGTTGTAGAATATTTGCAATTCATTGTCTAGCCTGTAATGACAATTGTAAACATTTGTTTCTAAATTCATGAAACAACCAAGTGTAATAAATCAAGAAGGTGTCTTGAAGTTCAAAATGATCTAACAAGAATTTTACCAGACCAGTCCTTGACAAAAGTTTTCTTTACTGTTACATCAACAAAAGGCCATTACATTTTGAACATTGAATTTTTTGCAGCACAGATGCAAATTAGTAAAGTATTAAGACTGAGGCTACTACACACTTAGAAGTACATGAAATGCCCTTTGAGTGAAACAAATTATTTTTGGTTCCGCTCTATATTAGGTGTCTTTACTACCATACATTGTCAGGTACAATTTACTTATGGTGTTTATGTTGTATGGCAAAACACTTTTACTACTATGAATTTAAATGTTAGCACATAGTAGTTAAAGACACTTAATATAAAATAGGATATCATTTTTGGCAAATAATACTAAGACTAACTTTATTGCAAGGCTACAAAGCAAAAAGGTTTAAATTTGATTTTGAATTCTGACAACAAAAATTCAACATGGCTAATGAAAGTATTGAAGGACCAATCACCAATTTTATAAAAACCTTTTTTTCCAAGTATATATAATTTTTTATTTTTTTAAATTTAAAATTCATGCATCAAAAAGGTTAAACAGATGCTGCTACCATTTCTTCTCTGATAAAGCGTAAATTCAAAGTTTTAAAACAAAACCATTAACTATCCCATTTATAGTCAGTTAAAACCCAGCCTTCTTACTTGCCTTGCTTAACTTAATCTTACCTTGAATATTGACAGAAGTTCTATATCCATTAATTTATTTGGTCAGTAATATGATTATCAGTGACCCATAGATTTTAATTTAATTCCTCAGTTTGACATGTAATGTGCTAGAATGTATCCTATGTATCCTAAATACAAATAGCTGATTTGCTTAGGCAAATATGAATTAGTCATCTGGCTTGTGCTGGCTTGCAACAATGAACAATTTTGCAAAACTCAACATTTTACTTCTAAACCTTCCGGAAATATCAGACATTTGAGGCATAAGCCCAGCATGCAAAATATCTAGTGTGTGTCAAAAATAAATGTGGTGGTAACTGCGGTCTCTGTGGTGGAACATACTTTTGCATACTTAAAGCAGAGGTTAAGACACATGGCATTGCGTACAATTGTAGTATGGATGTGACTTTAATATTGCATGGTGTGACAACAATGTGAAAGTCTACCTTTTATCATGTCACATTTCTATTTGATGTTTAACACAGTTTAATTAAATACCGTATGTACCCTATCAATATATAACCAAAACAATTGTATATTAACAGTTCCCTTTCGTTCAGTCACTACGACGTAACGTTAGTGACTAACGAATGGGGGTTTCGCTTAGAAGACAATCATCTTCGAGATCTTAGAAAACGCCCAATGGTGTGCCAATGCCATGGGCATGCGGAATTTGCAATCGTAACTCCGCCTCACCGCGTGTGTATAAAAGGAAGTACGTGGCAATATCGCATTATGTTTCTGCATCGGAGCCAAGAGCATCTCTTCACTCCTGCAAGCCTGAATTCTGAAGTCCTCTCTTCAGTCTTCGAGATGAGCGGTTCTCCAGGGTGTTGGTGTGACGGCGCGTTCCAGCGATCTCACATTGCCTGCCTGCTGATCTGTGCAGTGATCTGCAACAGCTGTGTGTGTTTTCCCTGGGCGCTTCGGCACTCTGCAGAGCTTTCCTCTCACAAAAAGAGCTTGAGCGTGGCACGTCTTTTTTAAGATGGCTCGCCCGTGCACTTCCGGGTACGATCGATCTCCGTTGCTGTCTATGGGCATATTCACTGTTTGACGTGTTTGGGCTTCAGCACGTTCGGGCAGTGTTTGTGGATGTGTCATGTTCCCTCTGCGGGAACGTGACCATCGCAATGTCGCGGTCGAGACTGTGATCTCTGTGAGGAGAGAGAGTCCCCTCTGCCACACCCCAATCTACCGTCTCTGAGAGAGGTGGTACTTTGGCTGGTGGCCAGGATGACCTGAGGGTGGTGCTGTGGTATTAAGAACCCAGACGATATGTTCCCCGGGCCACGCCCCCCTCTCGCACATCGCTTCCCGCGAGTGCTGGACTGAAACAGCGGCCCATCTCTGACGCCTCGTTCGTTTCGTCCACACTCCAGATAGCACTGAGATGTCGATCGCCGCATCCCAAGGTGGGCTAGAGTCCTTTAGGGATGACGATTAGGTTGTGCTCCGCCTCCGGGTGTGTCAGCACTGCCTGATCCGACCTAGAGTTGACAGCCATGTTATCTCGGGCAGCCGCGAGCCTCGCGCTGGTGTGGACCTCCGCCCTGTCGCAAGTGCTCGTGGTTGCGCGATTGGTTTTTGGGGGCGGCACCCGACAACTGTTGGGCCCCGCCCCCAATGCCTTTCGCTCCCAAGGTGCATGAGGAGATCACGTGGTCCCGGAAGTCCCTGTGCTTCCCGCGACCGTTTGGTGGCCTCCTCCGCCTTCTCTTCCCTTGATGGGGCCGCGGCCTAGGGTACACTGGGGACCCAACCACTGTTGAACTCTCCGTTGCGCACTACGGTGTCCACGGAGGGCTTTGACGTGGGTGGCTGTCCTAAGCACCCTCCCAAAGCCTGTGGGCTCATCTACTTCGGTGGCATGGTCCTGCAGAGCTACCGCTGCCGCTTTGCACATGCACAAGGGTAGAGCCGACCCAGGGCTCTTCTATGAGCTGCGTGCCGCCACTGATCCCGCCCTCTGGGCGGTGAAGGTGGCCACACGCTCCCCCGGTCGGGCGATGTCCACAGCTGTGGTCCGTGAAAAACACCTGGCCTTACCTGGTGATGTGGGGGGGTTGAGTGAGCCCGTCTCCTCAACTCACCCATATCCCAGGCTGGCCTCTTCGGCGGCGTGGCTGGGAACTGCGCCCAACGGTTTTCGGCCGCCCCAGAGCAGACTGAGGCTGTAACACGTACTGCCCCGGCGGCTTGCTGCTGCAACCAGCCTTCACCTGCAGCAGCCTTCACCGGGGCCGCGCCGTGGAGGTGGTTGCAGGATGACGCCCAGTCCGCTTCCCAGCCTGGTTAAATGCCAGGCTGGAGGCGGACAACTCAGAGATGGGTCCCAGTTCTTTCCAGGGGATGATAGCAGGGCCTCTCCTTCCCCCGGTGGAGGGTCGGGGGAAAATCCTTCTGCTGCTGGCCCCCGGGCTGGCGGCATTTGGAGAGAACTGGTGTCCCCATCTCTGAGGTCCCTGAGACAGGTGATGGCAGTGTGTGCCGCCCCTCGGGCCGTGCCGCTCTCATCCCTCTCTGTCGCCAGCCTCCTCTCAGAGCAGACCCCAGTGGAACGTGCATCCTTCCCTGGTCTCCTCTGTCAGGACGCAGCTGCTGACTGTGCCCCCACACTGGGACGCTACACCTCCCACTTCCGGGCCAGTCACGCTGCCTCGCTGCCCCACCGCCCCACCAAGGGTACGTCTGTGGTTCGAGTGACTCCGCTGGTCAGTTCCGAGGACCATCAGGCTCGGCTACGTGATTCAGTTCGCGCAGGCTCCTCCCCGCTTCTGGGGAGTCCGCGCTCCATGGTGGGGCCCAATAGAAGGCCCCAGTCATGCGTGCGAAGGGTGCGATCAAGCCTGTCCCTCCAGCCGAAATGAAGTCCGGCTTCCTCAGCCCTTACTTCATTGTACCCTAGGAAACCGGTGGGTTATGGCCAATCCTGGACCTGCCCATCCTGAACCGATCCCTTCATAGGCTTCCGTTCAGGATGTTGGTAGCGAACGCCTCCTCGGACACGTTCGTCCAGTAGATTGGTTGCAGCAATCGATCTGAAGGACGCTTACTTCCATGTCTCCTTCCTCGACACGGACCGTTCCTATGGTTTGCTTCGAGGGGCGGACATTCAGTATCTCTGTCCCCTCGTGACTCCACGCAGTCTATCGAGGCAGCCCTTGCGCCACTCAGGCAGCACGGGGTTCGCATCCTGAACTACCTCGATGACTGGCTCATACTGGGTCACTCTCGAGAGCAGGTGTGCGAACACAGAGTCCAAGTGCTCCAGCACTTAGCCCGTCTGGGCCTTCGGGTCAACTGGGAGAAGAGCGACTCTGCCCCGTGCAGAGGCTCTCTTTTCTCAGTATGGTTTCCGACTCGGTCGCCATGTGCGTGCTGCTTACCAGCAAGCACGCATGGTCTCTGCTGACTTGCCTTCGTTAGTTCGAGAACGAGAATGCAGTCCCACTGAAATTTTTTCAGAGGCTCCTGGGGCATATGGCATCTGCAGCCGCATTAACGCCACTCAGATTGCTTCATATGAGACCGCTTCAGCTTTGGCCTCACGATCGAGTCCCGAGATGGGCATGGCTTTCGGGCACGCTCCGAGTCCCAGTGGCTCGGGCCAGCCTGCAGACCCTCACCCCGTGGCCGAACCTCATTTCTACGGGCTGGTGGCCCTTAGGACGAGTTTACAGACATTTTGTTGTGTCAACAGATGCCTCTTCCCCGGACTGGGGTGCCATGTGCAATGGATGTGCTGCCGCTGGCTCCTGGACAGGACCCCTGCTCCTCCTGTATGTCAATTGCCTCGAGTTGCTGGCAGTACGGTTTGCCCTGCACCGCTTCCTAGTGTTGCTGAAGGGTCAACATGTACTAGTCCGGTCAGACTACACGGTCAGTAGCGTACATCTACCACCAGGCTGATCTATGCTCCGCCGTATGTCTCAACTCGCCCCCCCCCCCCCCCCCCCCCCCAGTGAGCCTATTTGCACAGCTCTTGTGCAAGATCAGGGAGGTCAAGGAGCAGATCCTTCTGGTCGCCCCGTACTGGCACGGCCGGAACTGGTTCCCCGAACTCTTACTCCTTGTGACAGCCCTCCCTGGCTTTCCTCTGAGTATTCCTCAGAGACGGGGCACCCCTTGGCACCCGCGTCCTGATCTTGGTACCTCCGCGTGTGGCTCCTGGTTGGGACGCGGTAGGTTTGAGTACCTTACCACCTCCGGTGGTGGTTACCTTCACTTCCGCTAGGTCAGAAGCTACGGCATGACTATGCGTTGAAGTGGAACCTCTTCGTCACCTGGTGTTCTTCTCGCCAAGAAGACCCCTGGAAATGCCTGATCGGGTCTGTGCTCTTGTTTATCCAAGAAGGGTTGGAGCGAAGGCTGTCTCCCTCCACCCTTAGAGTTTATGTGGCCGCAATATCTGCCCACCACGATCTCTTGGGGGACAAAAAGGTAAGTCAGCACGACCTGATCATCAGGTTCCTGAGGGGAGCGAGGAGGATTCAGTCTCCTCGCTCCCCTCAGGAACCTGATGATCAGGTCGTGCTGACTTACCTTTTTGTCCCCCAAGAGATCGTGGTGGGCAGATATTGCGATATTCTCCTCTCGTACCCTCTTGGGACCTCTCAGTAGTTTTAGATGCTCTGCAGAGGTCTCCCTTTGAGCCTTTGCAGTCAGTGGATCTTAAATATTTGTCAATGAAGACAGCGATCCTGACTGCATTGGCCTCCATCAAGAGGGTCGGGGGCCTGCAGGCATTTTCGGTTGACGAAGCGTGCCTGGAATTCGGGCCGACCTACTATCACGTGATCCTGAGACCCCGGCCTGGATATTTGCCCAAGGTTTCCACCACTCCGTTCTAGGACCAGGTGGTGAACCTGCAAGCGCTGCCCATGGAGGGGGCAGACCCAGCCTTGGCATTGCTCTGTCCAGTACGCGCCCTCCGCGCTTAAGTAGACAGGACGCAATGTTTCAGGACCTCAGATCAGCTCTTTGTCTGTTATGGTGGAGAGCGGAAGGGAAGTGCTCTCTCAAAGCAAAGGCTGTCTCACTGGATAGTGGACACCATTGTTTTGGCTTACCAGCAGCAAGGTCGACCGTGTCCCCTTGGGGTTCGGGCCCACTCCACTCGGAGTGTGGCCTCCTCTTGGGCTTTAGCGCATGGCGCCTCGTTAACAGACATCTGCAGAGCTGCAGGCTGGGCGACACCTAACACATTCGCCAGATTCTACAATCTCCGAGTGGAGCCTGTGTCCAACTATGTACTCACCTTTACTAGTGACCGGTAATGGGCTAGGCTCAGGTGTCTTCGCTTGCTCGCCATTCCACTCCACGGACTGGATACGCGCAATTTTCTCCTCAGGTGAGCTCCCCGAGAGCCCTGAGTCCCTCCAGCACTGCTTACGCCAATACCTGTGTGTCTGCCCTCTAACGAGCCCAGACCCTCGTGTCCGGCCAGGTGCGCCGTGTGCATGGTTCCCCTCCGGTGACCCTCACACATGTATTTCCACCGTAAGCCTCCTCAGTGAGCGGGTGTCTTCCCTTGGCAAGTCCCTGCCACCCCTGGGGTTAAAAATCCACATTCGGCTGGTACCCTAGAGTTTTCCCATATGCAGCCCTTAGCGGGTCATATGTGTACTTTCTAAGTCCTCCCTATGGGTAGGCGTCTTTGCATATCTCCACTGGAATATGCTTCCCAGTGTACCTTGGTATTCCTGTGTTAGGTGGGAGTCCCTCGTCCGTACTAGTCTTACAACTGGGAACTCACACTTACGCAGGGCACTGGAAGACAGCTGATTGGCGTGATTTTATTGGGACCCCCATTCGTTAGTCACTAACGTTACGTCGTAGTGACTGAACGAAAGGGAACGTCTCGGTTACGTATGCAACCCTCGTTCCCTGAGGAGGGAACGGAGACGTAACGTCCCTTTGCCACATCTGCTGTACTGCTGGAACAGCCGGGAGTTCCGTCTTGGCTCCTCAGCAGGTAACATAATGCGATATTGCCACGTACTTCCTTTTATACTCACGCGGTGAAGCGGAGTTACGTATGTAAATTCCGCATGCCCATGACATTGGCACGCCATTGGGCGTTTTCTAAGATCTCGAAGATGATTGGCTTCGAAGCGAAACTCCCATTCGTTAGTCACTAACGTTACGTCTCCATTCCCTCCTCAGGGAACAAGGGTTACATACGTAACCAAGACGTTTTTTAAACCAAATGAAATTGTGTCTTCAAATATGTCAGCAGGCCCCAGCTACTTTAAAGGTTCATGTGTTGCTATTCCTGCTAGCCACATACCTTTAAAAGAGCTTCTGTTGGGAGCCACCCCTTGGTGTCTCAGTCCTTGTGTGGTGCCAGACAGATGAGACCTATCTATCATTTGCGAGTGGTTCAAAGAGCCCCACTTGAGACCTTGGAGTCTGTCTTGAAGACGCCAATGACACAGTTTTGTAGTTCCACTTTGAAGGGCAAAGTCTGATCAAAGCAATTTTCTTTTTTAGAGTGGGTTTAAATTATATCGGTAACTGAATAGCTAAAATGAAATGCAGAAAATCAATGTTCACTGTATGCACTAATCAAGAATGATATATTCAAATAAAATAGGGCTACTCAGATTACTATTCCAAATTTAAAAAGGCGGGATGTAAAATGTATCATAATCAACAACCACAGCTATGTTTTTGACCAGCCTCATTAATCACAACACTAATGCTTTAATATTTATGCATTAATAATACATTATTTACGTAAATGCATTAATAAAAAAACGTTTGTTAGCCTTATAGCCTAGGACCTGAAAAAACGTCTCGGGTTATGGCTATAACCCTTGTTCCAAGAGAAGGGAATGAGACACTGCGTCATCGAGTGATGACACTTTGGGAACGCCCCCAGCATTACGCATCTGAAGTATGAATGAAATCAAGCCAATCTGATTGGTGGTGCGTCATGACGTAGTAGATGACGGCATACCCGGAAGATACAAAGGGACGCCGATGCTAACACACGGCAGCTTCTTGCGATGAAGCGAGCGCTCTGACCGTGATGGGTGTGGTGACGAGACGCAGTGTCTCGTTCCCATCTCGGGGAACAAGGGTTATAGCCATAAACCGAGACGTTCCCCTTCGAGGGAACTCGCACTGTGTCATCGAGTGATGACACTTTGGGAACGTTCACACCCACTAGGCCAAACCGACATCACCCATGTCCTAGTGTGAAGCTGGAGACCAGGCACACTTAGGACGCCAGCACTCTAGCACCAGGCGTCACCGGGAGGTGCAGACTATAAAATCTAATGAAGGTGTGCGGGGTGGCCCACCCAGCCTCCTCGCAAACCTCTTGAAGCGAGATGCCAGAGAGGAGGGCCACTGAGTAGGCCATGCCCCTGGTAGAATGGGCCCTCACAGCCATGGGTGAAGGCAGATTGCGCACCCTATAAGCCGAGGCTATAGCCTGGACGATCCACTTACTGATCGTCTGAGTAGACGCAGGTAGCCTTCTCCACTGGGAAGATCTCTCCAGATAGATTCTGAGGGCTCTGACAGGGCAGAGCAGGTGAAGTCTCCCCTCTTCCGCCGTCAGGTGGGGAGGAGGATGGAAAGCGTGAAGAACCAGAGACCGTGCCACCTGAGTTGGCACCTTGGGTATATAACCTGGTCTAGGGTGTTAGATGGCCTTTACTCCGCCAGGGGCAAACTCCAGGCAAGTCGGCATGACCGCCAAGGCCTGGAGATCTCCCACTCTCCTAAGAGAAATAATGGCGAGGAGAAAGGCCACTTTAAGGGTCAGGTTCTTCGGCTCAGCCGACTCCAGTGGCTCGAAGGGGGCCTCAGCCAGCCCTTCAAGTACCACCGCCAGGTCCCAGGCTGGGACTCTGGAACGAGCCGCAGGCCTCATCCTCCGAGCCCCATGGAGGAACTGTACAACCAAGTGGTGCTTCCCCAAGGGTCCATCACCTAGAGGTGCGTGGAAAGCCCCAAGTGATTTATTAAACTCAAAATATTATTTTCACTAAAACATGGTAAAAGTGGCAACTTTCATATTCACGTAGCCTATGTCCTGTGAATGAATGTGTCATATAGCCTATTAAAATAAATATAGGCTATAATTTGCTAGTTAGTTCACATGCATTATTTTACACACTAGCAATCAACAGGTTGAAATAATTAAGACTTTTTGAATGTTTTTGAAAGGAGAAGGCTGAATTTATTTGATTCAAAATACAGTAAAAACTAGTGGTGGGCCGTTATCGGCGTTAACATGAGACTCTTATCGGGCGATAAAAAAAATATCGACGTTAATCTATTCTCAAAGTTGGGTTGGGAGCTGGGTCTATACTACGCAAGCTATGATGACTTACAACTTGATAGTTTAGCGCGGCTGTATACCTAGCCGAACTGCACTGTAGGGGCAAGAGAACGAGTCTTCGAACCTGTGTGTATGCCTACTAGTGTTGTCAAAAATATCCATATTTCGATATGTATCGATAGTGAAATATCTGAAACGATACGATACTCATTTTCTACAGTATCGATATGACAGCGTGTTAGTATTGGTGTGACCGGTCTGAATTTTGCGCGGGGTTGCACATAACGTTAATTCTACTAATTCCCGCAGATTTCGCGCTCGCATCTGAAGCACACACACACATACCGTAATAAAGCCGCCTCTGACATACAAGTGCAAAAATGAGCAACTTTTTCCAGCTTATTAATGGTCAAATATTTTACACTCAAAAATGTCTCAATGCCCATCTTGGTGAGTTTTAACGTAAACACAGTTGTAACCAACTCACAGGAACAGTGTTTGGGATTCATGCGTACGTCAGGTCTTAAAGGGACAGAAGTTATTTATTTTCAAACTACAAAAAGACAAAGGATCACTTACGAGCACACATTCTGAATGCCTTCGGCAGATTTCAAATCAGCCATTTGACTCTAGATTAATTCCAAGATTACAGTGAGATTAATCTAGATTAAAAAAAGTAATCTATGCCCACCACTAGTAAAAACACAATATTAAGAAATATTAATACAATTTCCAATAGCTGTTGTGAATATATTGTAAAATGTAATTTATTCCTGTGTTCAAAGCTGATTTTTTAGCATCATTACTCCAGTCTTCAGTGTCACATGACCCTGCAGATATCATTCTAATATGCTGTATTTTTCTAGCCTGGATGCCAGCCGAACTGGTTCTCCGGAAAAAATGGATGCTAAAATTCGCATTCCTGGGTCTAAATATCACATAATTGGAGTCGCTTCAACCCATGGACATGGAAAAACAGCCTGCGGGAAAACCACAGACTTGGCGTTCTTTTGACATTTGACAACTAACGTTATGCGTCGCTCCGTTTCTCTGATTGGTTGTAGATCTATCCAATTGAGGTCTTTCCTGGTTCGGTTGAAACACGCTCCCATAATCACAGCCCAACGGAGCAGTATCAGACTCATATTCTGACTAGAATTGAGCATGACAACGTCAAGCTAGTATTTTTAATTTAACATTTTTTAAAATAAAAAAAACCCTCCAGGACCAATATAATTTTTAAACTTTAATTTTTAAACAATTGGAGCTCTATTCCATAAAATGAAAGATGCCAAGCTCCTGAAAGGACAAATGCTAGAAAGGCATCATAAAATAGTCCACATTCTGCACTACATACTAAGTCTTCTAGACCATAGCATTGCTTTATTTGGACTGATTTTATAGTAGGTATTGAACTTTATGACATTGCACCCATTGAGCATGTTTGGGATGCTCTGGATCGGCGTATACGACAGCGTGTCTGCCAATATCCATAACTTCACACAGCCATTGAAGAGGAGTGGACAAACATTCCACAGGCCACAATCAACAACCTGATCAACTCTATGTAAAGGAGATGTGTTGCACTGCGTATGGCAAATGGTGGTACCCCCAGATACTGACTGGTTTTCAAACCTCCCCCCCCCCCCCCAATACAATAAAACTGCACATTTTAGAGTGGCCTTTTATTGTGGCAATCCTAAGGCACACCTGTGCAATAATCATGCTGTCTAATCAGCATCTTGATATGCCACACCTGTGAGGTGGATGGATTATCTTGGCAAAGGAGAAGTGCTCACTAACACAGATTTAGACAGATTTGTGAACAATATTTGAGAGAAATAGGACTTTTGTGAACATAGAAAAAGTCTTAGATCTTTGAGTTCAGCTCATGAAAAATGGGGGCAAAAACGAAATTGTTGCATTTATAATTTTGTTCATATCCATATGGTAAATTCAGTAACCTAATACCGGCAAAAACAAACCAAGAAACAGCATTTCACCAGCATTATCCACATTCTATAATGGGGTGATCATATTTAATATACTAATGTTTTTGATATAGTTCTAATGCAAATATGTGAAGGATGTACTTGTACTGAAATGTAAAGAGAAGGTGAACATCCATGGTGTAACAATTCATGTTTTGTGTAAACCCACAAAAGGTCATGGTCATGTCTTGGTTGGCCTTTTTACTGTAGATTTTTATGATAAAGGCAGGTCCTTCAAAAATGAAAAAGTGGCACATTTCAGAAATCATACATATTTGATGATTAATTTATTAATTGTTTCTACTCATTTTAAACAACAGTAAGAATAAATTTATATTTTGTAATATTTCAACCATTCCCCAAACAACTAGTGATTTCCAAAACCAAAAACAGAAATCATGAACTGTATATATAAACTCTCATTACAGTTATCTAAAACGGCATAGCCATTTGTAATATTAACACATAAGAAGAATGTTTTTACAGTGCTTCATTTAATTTTACACTGCTATATTGACCCTTTGTCAGGAACTCATCACATCATAACTTATAAACTTTTTACCTAGGTACTTTTGAAAATAAACATCTTACAACATGCATTTATGCTGATTAATCAGTTGGATTACAAATAAATAATAAAAACAAATACAGAAGTACAGAACTTAACATTGGCATAAAATGTTAATTACAGACTATATCATTTAATAAATGGGTTCATTTATAACAATGATATATTTTTGTGGTACCAGGACAGCCAAAAGACAAAAATAGTGACAAAACTCACAGAGAGAAATATAATATACAGCCCAAAAAGCAAGCGGTCAATGACTTGACCCAAATGTACCCACTCATCTGTGCTCTCATCAGTTTTAAAATATTTCTCGACCTGCTGACGGATGGATAGTAACTCAAGGCTTATCTTCCTCAGTTCCTGATGAGCAGGAGATGCCATTTGGACCCCTTCGCTCAGAGGGGTGTCAACTACAGGATCACAGCGTTTGCTCTCAGTCCTCTGCTCTACAGGTACAAGATAAGTTGTTGAAATTAATGTTTTATACATGAATATTCTTAAATTACATTTAGAAATGTTTATTTGATAAAACTTTAACATGTGGGGTCAGCACAGTGGATCATTCGTACATTTATCTGGCAAATTTTAATTTTATAAACAACAGTAGACAGACTTATTTATTTCTGCATGGTAAGACTCACCTTCAGGATAACAGTTTTGGTCACTGGGTTTCTTGCTTAAAAAAACAAGTCTTGCAAGGTAGTTGAGGAAAAACACCTTGACCCATCGAGGTAACGGTCCATAGTTAATGGAGCCACACTGAATATTTACGATAAAAATTGTCTCCAGAAGACTGGCCACCATCAGTGCCAAGCAGAGAGAGAAAAACACATCTGGAAAGAGATTGAATATATAAAAAAAGATGAAATGTAATGTCTTAAAAATAATATAAAACGTCACAATATTAATGTGGGTTAGCAAGAGAGAAAAAGTTGCTTTAAACTGTCATAACAGGACAAATTGGAGACTACAGGATTGTGCTCCACACAAATTGATGGAAAATGACTAATGAGTTATCATCAGAATTGGCATAAACCAAGGAACGTAATGACAGGGAAAACACATTTTGAACAACGTTTTCAAAAGTGTTCGCATTTTGCATTATATCTCTGGAACACTAGGTGGCGATGTGTACAAACTTCTCAGGTGCCTTCAGGACATGCTGTCAATGAACTCTACCAAATTTCGTGTCGATATGTAAAAGTGTTTAAAAAATATAGCTGCTTATGTCAAATTTCAAAATGGCGTACAGGCTATTTGTCAGATCCAAAATTGGTGTAGAAAGATTCAGCATGATCCAAGGCATCTGCAGACACCAAGCTTATAATTTTTTTGAATCTCATGACCCACAGGTGGCTCTGTTCCCAAATTTGACATGTACCCTCAAATCATGGTGTTGATACAGAGTTCCCTTTCGTTCAGTCACTACGACGTACGTTAGTGACTAACGAATGGGGGTTTCGCTTAGAAGCCTATCATCTTCGAGAATTCAACAGCGCCCAATGGCAGTGCCAATGCCATGGGCATGCGGAATTTGCATGCGTAACTCCGCCCCACCCTGTGGGTATATAAGGAAGTACGCTGGCAACATCGCATTATGTTTCTGCTTTGGAGCCAAGAGCATCTCTTCACTCCTACAAGCCTGAATTCTGAAGTCCTCTCTTCAGTCTTCGAGACGAGCGGTTCTCCAGAGTGTTGGTGTGACGGCGCATTCCAGCGATCTCGCATTGCCTGCCTGCTGATCTGTGCAGTGATCTGCAACAGCTGTGTGTGTTTTCCCTGGGCGCTTCGGCACTCTGCAGAGCTTTCCTCTCACAAAAAGAGCTTGCGCGTGGCACGTCTTTTTCAAGACGGTTCGCCCGTGCACTTCCGGGTGCGATCGATCTCCGTTGCTGTCTATGGGCACATTCACTGCTCGACGTGTTTGGGCTTCAGCACGTTCGGGCAGTGATTGTGGATGTGTCATGTTCCCACTGCGGGAACGTGACCATCACGATGTCGCGGTCGAGACTCAGTGATCTCCGCAAGGAGAGAGAGTCCCCTCTGCCACACCCCAATCTACCGTCTCTGAGAGAGGTGGTACTTTGGCTGGTGGCCAGGGTGACCTGAGGGCGGTGCGTGGTTTAAGAACCCCGACGATCATTCCTCGGGCCACGCCCCCCTCTCGCACATCGCTTCCCGCGAGTGCTGAACTGAAACAGCGGCCCGTCTCTGACGCCTCGTTCGTTTCGTTCACGCTCCAGATAGCGGCGAGATGTCGATCGCCGCATCCCAAGGTGGGCTAGATCCTTTGGGGATGACGATTAGGTTGTGCTCCGCCTCCGGGTGTGTCAGCACTGCCTGATCTGACCTAGAGTTGATAGCCATGTTATCTCGGGCAGCCGCGAGCCTTGCGCTGGTGTGGAACTCCGCCCAGTCGCGAGTGCTCGTGGTTGCGCGATCGGTTTTTGTGGGCGGCACCCGACAGCTGTTGGGCCCCGCCCCCAATGCCTTTCGCTCCCGAGGTGCATGAGGAGATCACGCGGTCCTGGAAGTCCCCGTGCTTCCCGTGACCGTTTGGTGGCCTCCTCCGCCTTCTCTGCCCTTGATGGGGCCGCGGCCTAGGGTACACTGGGGCCCCCTCCCCACTGTTAAACAACTCTGTTGCGCACTCCGGTGTCCACAGAGGGCTTTGACGTGGTGTGGCTGTCCTAAGCACCCTCCCTAAGCCTGTGGGCTCGTCTACTTCGGTGGCGTGGTCCTGCAGTGCTATGGGGTAGGCCGCCGCCCCTTTGCACATGCACAAGGGTGGAGCTGACCCAGGGCTCTTTGTTGAGCTGCGTGCCGCCACTGATCCCGCCCTCTGGGTGGTGAAGGTGGCCACACGCTCCCTCGGTCGGGCGATGTCCACAGCTGTGGTCCGGGAGAATTTCCTGGCCTTACCTGGTGATATGGGGGGGTTGACTGAGCCCGCCTCCTCAACTCGCCCATATCCCAGGCTGGCCTCTTCGGCGGCGCGGCCGAGAACTGCGCCCAACAGTTCTTGGCCGCCCCAGAGCAGACTGAGGCTGTAACACGTACTGCCCCGGCGGCTGGCTGCTGCACCAGCCGCCGGCCCAGTCGCCTCAGTCCGCTCGCCGCCGAGGGCGCCCTCCCTCCTCCCGTCCGGCCCCAGCAGCAGCCTTCTCCGGGCCGCGCCGTGGAGGTGGTTGCAGGATGTCGCCCAGTCCGCTCCTCAGCCTGGCTGAAACGCCAGGCTGGAGGTGGACAACTCAGAGATGGGTTCTAGTTCTTTCCAGGGGATGGTTGCAGGGCCTCTCCTTCCCCCGGTGGAGGGCCGGGGGAAAATCCTTCCGCTGCTGGCCCCCGGGCTAGCAGCGCTTGGAAAGAACTCATGTTCCTGTCTCTGAGGACCCAGAGACCGGTGATGGCAGTGTGTGCCGCCTCCGGGCCGCGCCACTCTCGTCCCTCTCTCTCGCCAGCCTCCTCTCAGAGCAGACCCCAGTGGAACGTGCGTCCTTCCCTGGTCTCCTCTGTCAGGACGCAGCAGTTAACTGTGCCCCCGCACCGGGACGCCCAACAGCCTCCCATGTCTGGGCCGGTAACGCTGCCTCGCTGCCCCACCCTGGGTACGTCTGTGGTCCGAATGACCCCGCTGGTGCAGTTCCTGGGAGTCTGGCTTCAGCTTCCGGGACTGTTCCGCTGGGTCACGAAGATCATCAGGCGCGGCTACGCGATTCAGTTCGCGCAGGTTCCTCCCCGCTCTGGGGAGGCCGCCCGCTATGATGGGGCCTATCCCCTGTCATGCGTGCGGAGGTTGTCACCCTACTGGCGAAGGGTGCGATCGAGCCTGTCCCTCCAGCCGAAGTGAAGTCCGGCTTCTCAGCCCTGGCTTCATTGTACCCTAGGAAACCGGTGGGTTATGGCCAATCCTGGATCTGCCCGTCTTGAACCGATCCTTCTCAGGCTTCCGTTCAGGATGTCGGTAGCGAACGCCTCTTTGGACACGTTCGTCCGGTAGATTGGTTGCAGCGATCGACCTGAAGGACGCTTACTTCATGTCTCCTTCCTCGACGCGGACCGTTCCTACGGTTTGCTTCGAGGGGCGGACATTCAGTACGCAGTCCCCCCATTCGGGCAGCTCTGTCCCCTCGTGACTCTACGTAGTCTTCGAGGCAGCCCTTGCGCCACTCGGCAGCACGGGGTTCGCATCCTGAACTACTTCGATGACTGGCTCATACTGGGTCACTCTCGAAGCAGGTCTGCGGACACAGAGTCCAAGTGCTCCAGCACTTAGCCCGTCTGGGCCTTCGGGTCGACTGGGAGAAGAGCGTCTCTGCCCCGTGCAGAGGATCTCCTTTCTCAGTGTGGTTTCCAACTCGGTCGCAGGTGCGTGCTGCTTACCAGCGAGCGCGCACACAGTCTCTGCTGACTGGCCTTTGTCAAATCGAGGGCGAGAATGCGGTCCCACTGAAGCTATTTCAGAGGCTCCTGGGGCATATGGCATCTGCAGCCGCGGTGACGCCGCTCGGATTGCTACATATGAGACCGCTTCAGCACTGGCTACGCGATCGAGTCCCGAGATGGGCATGGCGGTCTGGCACGCTCCGGGTACAAGTGACTCGGGCCTGCTTACAGACTCTCACCCCGTGGTCGAACCTCAAGTTTCTACGGACCGGTGTGTCCTTAGAACGAGTTTCCAGGCATCTTGTTGTATCAACAGATGCATCTTCCACGGGCTGGGGTGCCATGTGCAATGGACAAGCAGCCGCGGGCTCCTGGACAGGACCCCAGCGCCTTCTGCATGTCAATTGCCTCGAGTTACTGGCAGTACGGTTCGCCCTGCACCGCTTCCGAGCGTTGCTGAAGGGTCAACATGTGCTAGTCAGGACAGACAACACGGCCGTAGTAGCGTACATCAACCACCAGGGCGGTCTACGCTCCCGCCGTATGTCTCAACTCGCCCGCCATCTCGTTTTATGGAGTCAGAAGCATCTGAGGTCCCTTCATGCTGTCCACATCCCGGGAGTCCTGAACCGTGCAGCCGACGAGCTCACGGCTTCAGCCACTTCCTGGAGAATGGAGACTCCATCCCCAGACGGTCTAGCTGATATGGAAACGGTTCGGCGACGCACAGGTAGACCTGTTGCCTCCCAGGACTCTTCCCATTGCTCCCTGTATTATTCCCTGACCTATGGTCAGCACGGATGCACTGGCGCACAGCTGGCCGTCGGGGCTACGCAAGTATGCGTTTCCCCCAGTGAGCCTTCTCGCACAGGTACTGTGCAAGATCAGGGAGGACAAGGAGCAGGTCATGTTGGTCGCCCCGTTGGCACGGCCAGGCCTGGTTCTCAGAACTGCTACTCCTTGCGACAGCCCCTCCCTGGCCTATTCCTCTGAGTCAAGACCTTCTCACTCAGAGACGGGGCACCCTTTGGCACCCGCGTCCAGTGTTCTGGAAGCTCCACGTGTGGCTTCTGGACGGGACGCGGCAGGTTTGAGTAGCCTTCCACCTGCGGTGGTCGCTACCATCACTTCCGCTAGAGCAGAGTCTACACGACACCTCTATGCGTTGAAGTGGAACCTCTTCGTCACATGGTGCTCTTTCCGCCAGGAAGACCCCTGGAAATGCCCGATTGGGTCCGTGCTATCGTTTCTCCAGGAGGGGGTGGAAAGAAGGCTGTCTCCTTCCACCCTTAAAGTGTATGTGGCCGCAATATCTGCCTACCACGATCTCCTGGGAGACAAAAAGGTAAGTCAGCACGACCTGATCATCAGGTTCCTGAGGGGGGCGAGGAGACTGAATCATCCTCGCTCTCCTCTTGTTCCCTCTTGGGACCTCTCAGTAGTCTTAAGTGCTCTGTAGAGGCCTCCCTTGAGCCTTTGCGGTCGGTTGAGATTAAGTTCTTGTCTATAAAGACGGCTCTGCTGACCGCATTGGCCTCTCTTAAGAGGGTCGGGGACCTGCAAGCATTTTCGGTTGACGAAGCGTGCCTTGAGTTCGGGCCGGCTAACTCTCACGTGATCCTGAGACCCCGGCCCGGATATGTGCCCAAGGTTCCCACCACTCCGTTCCAAGAAGCCAGGTGGTGAACCTGCAAGCGCTGCCTTGGAGGAGGCAGACCCAGCCTTGGCATTGCTCTGTCCAGTACGCGCTCTCCGCGCTTATGTAGACAGTACGCGATGTTTCAGGACCTCAGACCAGCTCTTTGTCTGTTATGGTGGAGAGCGGAAGGGAAGTGCTCTCTCAAAGCAGAGGTTGTCTCACTGGATAGTGGACACCATTGTTTTGGCTTACCAGCAGCAAGGTCGACCATGTCCCCTTGGGGTCAGGGCACACTCCACCTGGAGTGTGGCCTCCTCTTGGGCTTAGCGCATGGCGCCTCGCTAACAGACATCTGCAGAGCTGCAGGCTGGGCGACACCAAACACATTCGCCAGATTTTACAATCTCCGAGTGGAGCCAGTGTCCGACTATGTACTCGCCCCTGCGGGTGGCCGGTATGGGCCAGGCTCAGGTGTCTTCGCTTGCTCGCCATTCCACTCCACGGACTGGATACGTGCGATATTTTCCCTCAGGTGAGCTCCCCGAGAGCCCTGAGCTCCTCCAGCACTGCTTACGCCGACATCAGTTCAGTCTGCCCTTTCGAGCCCAGACCCTCATGTCCGGCCAGGTGCTCCGTGTGCATGGTTCCCCTCCGGCGACCCCCACACGAGTATTTCCACCGTAAGCCTCCTCAGTGAGCAGGTGTCTTTCCCTTGGCAAGTCCCTGCCACCCCTAGGGTTAAAAATCCACCCTCTGGCTGGTACCCTAGAGATCTTCCATATGCAGCTCTTAGCGGGTCATATGTGTATTCTTAAGTCCTCCCTACGGGTAGGCATCTTGGCATTCCCTCACTGGGATATGCTTCCCAGTGTACCTTGGTAATCCTGTGATAAGTGGGAGTCCTTCGTCCGTACTAGTCTTACGACAGGGTACTCACACTTACGCAGGGCACTGGATGACAGCTGAGTGGCGTTGTTGTATTGGAACCCCCATTCGTTAGTCACTAACGTACGTCGTAGTGACTGAACGAAAGGGAACGTCTCGGTTACGTATGTAACCCTCGTTCCCTGAGGAGGGAACGGAGACGTACGTTTCCTTTGCCACGTCAGCTGTGTTGCTGGTATGCGGAGTTCAGTCTTGGCTCCTGCAGCAGTAACATAATGCGATGTTGCCAGCGTACTTCCTTATATACCCACAGGGTGGGGCGGAGTTACGCATGCAAATTCCGCATGCCCATGGCATTGGCACTGCCATTGGGCGCTGTTGAATTCTCGAAGATGATAGGCTTCTAAGCGAAACCCCCATTCGTTAGTCACTAACGTACGTCTCCGTTCCCTCCTCAGGGAACGAGGGTTACATACGTAACCGAGACGTTTTGTTTTAAAAGGTCAAAGTTTGGTCAACATTGTCAACTTTACATCACCATAACTTTTGAACAAAAAGGAATATCAAAATTATATTCAGTCAATTCTGTGTGGCTCGGCCCAGCGATCATCTGAGCATATTTTGGTAGGAATTGGGTCAAATTTGAAGAAGTGAAAAAATGGATTACAGTACATTTCAAAATAGCGACTACTAAAATGAGTGTAAAATATTGAATGTGATCAGCATGAAGAGAGGAATTGGGTGTACTAAGAATTTTGTTTCTATGAAAAAGGGTTCAAAAGTGAATTATTTAGCTGGTGGTAGCGATATAGAGTTGGTCCTAGAGACTCCTGTTTTAGGAGACTCCAAAACAAAATTAGAAGCATTTAAAAAAAGAATAATAGGGGCACTTTAACAGTTTCCCAAAATCAAGCTCAAATGGAGCTTCAAGGTTTTTCACCAGCAAATGTTGGAGTCAGATATGCGTTTTGTCAGTTTTGGCAGTCAGTGTTTTGCATTACGTTTTCATCAACTTAACAGGTTACAAAGTTTGTTGTAGCTATGTGGGTGCTCAGTTTTCCTGTAATTTAATTTTTTTTTAAATTTTTTGTTTTTCCTACTTACAGTTCATAGGGCTGCCATAGACTAGCCTGGCTCCGCCCTCCTACATACTTCCGCTCAATTTAAATTTTCCTTCAGTACTACGTCTGGTACTGCTGTATATGCTTAGGTTTTCTCCCGAACAATTTTTTACCGGTCCAATCAGCGAACAGAGGGAGTGGCTGAGAGCGATGACGTTGATATCGTGCGCTAGTTTGAGTTGTAGTTCAGTAATGGCGGCGGTGAAAGATGCGAGTGTGTGGCACTGGCACCGCTGACGAATGTCCAGAAGTTAAAGCCGGAGTGTGGCGAGGTGGACGAGCGAGCGAGATCGGTGTGCGTGATTGAGAATGAGACACACCGGTCTCGAGTCCTCTCATGAGGGAGCACGGAGGCATATAAGGACGAGCGACACCAGTGAAGGATGAGAGAGGACCAGGCCTGGATTTTAAGTTGTTTTGTTTACGCTTTGTTATGTATGTGCGCTGCAGTCGTCCGTGAGGGGCTGCCGCTTTTACTTTCATTTTGTGTTTATTATTTGATTAAAAGTTGTTAAACGTTCGCCGGTTTCCGCCTCCTTCTTCCCTGAACAAACAAACTCCGTTACAAGCAAGAACAATCACTGCTGAGTTTTGTTGGTGGCCATGATGTTGTGGTCCGGGAAAAGTCTTTTTCAGCTCACTCCATTTGTGGTGAAGGAGTTGGTTGAAGCCGTCCGTCTCCCACCACCCGCGAAAAAAACCCAGGCTGAATTACCTACTGCTTTTGACAAACAGGTCGTGTGGTAATGTAATTGCTCTCCGAATCCATATCTCTGATTTTTCAAGAATATATCACTTCAAAATGCACTGTTTATATCCTATTTAGACCCCTGCAGAGCACCGTGCGGTTGCATGCGCTATAATTTGGATGCATTTCTAGACTTGTATTTATTTAAATGCTGGCAAGTGTTTACAAGAGCAAAATATTTCATCACCGCTCAAAAATTAAAAGAAGAAAAGCACGTAAACATTTGAATTGGACTGTTATTTATGGCAGCATTTATTCTTATCATACCAAGCATATGACATTTTATTTATAGCATATAAAATCATGTTATGATCGCCCGAGATATGCACCACGAGAGCAGCGTGTTCCGATCACAAAACTCTCCTCTCCACCGTGAATAAATAACAATCCGAATGCACACGGTTTTATCACTGACACTGAGGTGGTGTGCACAGTTAATGTGAGAGAATCAAAGGCGGACGACGCGTGACATACGTCATGACCAAACGTTAGCGATTGGTTAGGCAGATCCACAGTTTCTCACTGTGTTTCTTTAGTAAATCCTGACAGTAGTTTTTTAATGCCAAAAAAGGGGTTTAGCTGGTGCAAGCTGTTAGTAAATCTGGCCCTAATTCACTTCACTGGAGCATTTTGCTTTCAGTGAAGACAGAATAAGTAGTCGACTCTGGAAGCTTGACACATGCCTGGTTATGATAAAGCTACAATAAAAGGCTCCTGTACAAACTTATGAGAGGTAAGGTGTTTCCTGTGACGGGCAGCAGGTCGTTCATTAGCAGCAGGAACACAGTATAACCCAAGATGAGTGTCATTTTGAAGGCAGAACGATCCACATTCTGAGGTGGTAGAAGAAAGCTGAATAGATCTACAGCAATGAGGAAACAGCTGGGAATCAGGAGGTTCACCACATACATTGTGGGTCGACGGCTGAGACTGACCTGATTCATAAAATCATATATAAAAAAGTTCCAATAAAAATGAATTTTATTAAAGAATGTATTAAAAGAATTTATAAGTTATATAAATTGATCTTATGTGTGTTCATACATGGTAAATGAGTGAATCAAAAGAAGTGTTTCTCTCTTCTGGAAGTATGGATGGTTTTTCAGCATACATGGCGACCAGCTCCCACTCTCCTTTAGTTTTCATTGCAGCTAGGGACGTTTTAAGTGTTTCCTCCACTGGTTCAAAAAAAGACAATTGAACATCCAACACTGTAGAGAAGACCAAACAAATGGTAAATGACGGGGGTCACAAAGGTAGTAGTTATAACTGAAAATGTACCCTTCAGTCAAGCCAACTTACCACTGAGCTTGTATGAATTAAATGTAAATGAGCAGTTCTGAATATCGAATGGAAAGCTGTAGATGTCCATGTTGCAGGAACTGATCACATGAATTGGAAGGTCATCCATTACCAAACCAGTGTGTTGGACATAGAGGTAATATGTGTCTGGGGCTTTATTTTCATCCATGCTTCAAAGTAAAAAAAAAACTGCTGCATTAGGAACGGGTAGTATGCAAATGTTACAGGGCATTCTTTTTATTATCCATCATATTTATTAAAGCTTTTGAGTAAGCTTTTTAGTCAAAGTTACTAAAGTACAAAAACTCTTGTATCATTTCATGAGATTTCAGTGATTCCATGAATCAAATCAAATATAATAGCTTGATACTTTTGAACTCACAATTCATTAATCACAATATCAGGCATCCACAGATTATCTCTTGGCAGTGAGATTCTGTCTGTTCCACATTCAACAGGATCCCAACTCAAACCTTCAATATTCCAAAACTACAAAATGAAATATCATTATATCAAAAGCTGCATAGTGGGGAATAACACTTCTTTAGAGGCCCAAAATACAGAATACTGGATACTGCAGAAGCTCTTACCAAATACACCCAAATGAATGCATCAAATATTTGAGCCTTTTCATTCTGAAAGAGAAAAAGTATGAATGTACGTAATTCCCCCCCACAATTGCCTAAAGACCTGCTCCCTAACATGTATTTGTTAATTGATTGAATTCTAAAGTAGCATTCACAAACCAACTCAATATGACAGCAAACAAGAAAATCAAGTGTCCTTTAAATGAACAACAGTTTTTTTAATCTATATAAATAATCATTCCTAAATTTTAGGTTCCTCAGGGTTCAATGCTTGGCCCATCCACTCAGCCCCTGTCATCACAGAAGCTTACTCCCTTTACTTTTCCTATCACTGCTGTACAGATACGGAGCTCTATTTTGTCCCAGCTAGACAACCCAACAAATTCTGCTTGTATTTCTGGCTGCCTTGCCTTTTCAGATTCTTCCCTCTGATCTGACTCTTTTCTTACGTGGAAGAAATATTAAATAAACTTACCACATCTAAAATTCCATACAGAGTGAAGCTCAAACTGATGTTGGTGGGAGTTCTCGGGTAAATAACTGGCCTCACTTCAGTTTTGTCAAAGACGTTCTCCTTAAGGGCTTTGAGAAGAGCATCTGTAGTCGGTTCGGAGCAGTTAAGAGTCTCTGCAGGTTTCAATAATAGTGCTGTATGAATAAATTAATAATATATTAAACACAATAACAAGAGGTAGTCATGAAAATCATGTTATGCAAATATGTTTTCAGTTCAGTGAAATAAGTAAAATATCAATTGCACATATTTTTGTTTGAATTTGAGACCGAAAAGTGGACAACAGTTTATGCTTGGAAGATCATCAACTGATCACTAAAATGTATCACTTAACATGTATTATTTATTCACCCACCATAAACTATTTTGTCATCACAATGCAGCTGAGTTATTTTGAATGAAAATATAATTTCTTCTTACACTGCATTAGGAGACAGTAGATAATGAGCTGGAATTGCGGAAGACCGGCTGGGAATTCAGCAGCCTGTAATGATGATATATTTAACAAGTAAAGTTATTTGTTCGATTAGCAGGTTCTTTTCCCACATGTAATAAAAACAAAAATCATGTGATAATTTTTAAACCTGAAATGTCACTGTACATTTGCCATTATAATGTTACTGTTATAAAATGTGTTTAGAATTAGTTTCATACCAAAAATTCAAACACTTGTGTAACATCAAACGTATTTGAACTCAATGAGTAGCATTTTACACTACAGTGTACATATTACAAATACTGTGTGTAACATGTTCATATATATTATAACAAACACCCAAATGTGTAAACTGCTCCTGGAAATGATTACATAATAAATACATAAAAAATGTTCATTAATGGCATCATAATACAGAAGATGAACCACAGTATATCATTAATTACTATTGTAGTAATGTATTATATTATAAACCTGCTATTTACACAGTTTACATGCAGAAGACACATACAATGTGCTTGCTTTTATGTTGTAACAGTGAAAAACATAAACAATGTCTTACCCATGAACTTGAGAGCAAAGCTACAGCCATCACCTTCTCAAGAATGTGAAAACAGTTGGCAATGAATATGCTATAAAATAAAATGTATTATTAAACTTACAGTTTCGTGTCTGTGAGTCTGTGATTCAAATAGACTGTCAAACTATATACCAACACTGATTTGCCTAGATTTTTTTTTTGTGTAGCCCATGAGAAGCCAAGAATATGCAAAACGTGTAAATCCCACATTACAAATATGGTGGTTTCTGTGGTGCTTCCATATGAAGGGCAAATTGAATAACTGAAATGATTTATTTTATTTTAAATTGTATTTATTATAAAGAGCATAAATCAGTAATAAGTAATTAATAAAGTTGTCTTAGTTTTGAAGACTCTAAACTGATTTTTACAGCACTATCAATGAGACCTTTGTAGATGGACATACACAAGTAATTAGAGCACTGCAAAACATTTTAATGGCAAAAGATGGAAAAAACATGTTAATTGGTTAACCGCATGTACCCTCATTATACACGATGAAAAACTGTAATAGATCTCATGTAATTTTACAGTAAAATATTGTTAAATGTACAGATTTTGGAAGTACACTGTAAAAAAAAAACTTACCGTAGCATTTACTGTACCTTACTTATGGTAACAATATTTATGTTTTACAACATTGAGCTTAAATTTATGGTAAAAAACTGGCAGCTGTAGTTGAATTACCACAAAAAACACTGTAGTAATATTTGAGGTTTTACGGCGCTGAGCTAAAGTTTACGGTAAAAAACTGGCAGCTGTGGTTGCAAGTGCTTTACCCTAAAAAAATATATTACAAATCAATGTGACATATGTGTACAAAAGTTGTTATTGAGAATTAACGGAGGTTTAGATGTTGATGTTTTATTCAAAATAATAAAGTTTGAAGTCACCATTATGGTGATTAGTGTTTTCTTTAGTTGGGCTCTTGACCCTTGACTTTCTGACATTAAATTTCACTGGCTGCTGTTTATAAAGCACATTCGTTATGGTTATAAAATCAGAGAGAAAATGTGATCAGGTGACGTTGGCTATGGTTTGATTACATCAGCAAATAGTGTCCTGATTCACTGATCTCATAGAGTCATAGTGGCAATAAATGACACATTATTGATTATAATAGCTGTATGGCCCTGTACAGCATATGAGCCAGCAGTGACAAAAAGATAATCTGAATGACTTGATTGCGTACAATACTGTATAATGTAGACAAACACAGACATCAAGAATCAGCATATGAATCTCAATAACAGTGACAATTAAAATATTCAGATAAAACTCTGAACATCACAAACAAGCTACTAAAAAGTTGCAAAAACTACAGCAAGAAGAAAAAAAAAAACATAAAGTAATAATACTTTAATAAAAGAAACTACTAAGGCCATTCAGCTGCATACTTTTATTCATGCTGCAATGCATTCTGGGAGCCATGGGTGAGTTGTGATTGGTGGCTCCCATCATGCACTGCAGCATGAAGCTTTTTTTATTGTCACTATTGTTGATATTCATAAGCTCATTTTTAATGTCTGTGTGTGTCTGAAAGATACAGCAGTTCAACATTTTTGTGCTGCATCTTGTGCTGTAGGGTCACATGTCTATTAATAATGTAATATAATGTAAAATTAATGACCCATATAACCAAAGATAAGTCTCTATATGAGACTGTAAATCCAGCCACGATAATTGTCATCATCGATACATAACAAATATCACCTGATTCATTTTATCTAGGCTTTTCTTACCACAATGAATGTTTTATACATAATAATAAAAAATTCCCCCCCCAAAAAAACCTAAAACACAAAAGACATTATTTATATATACTTGTACTACATATTCAAGGCCCACTAACACGAGGCCATCTATGATGATCATTACATATTTCCCATTACATTTCATAAACATATTAACACTGGTTATATTAAGACTAAGAATTAGTGTAATAAAGATACAAATCAAAAATGAAATTTCAGTTCAGATTTTATCCATAAAAATACTCATCTAATAAAATTGCTTTGTTCTAATTTGAAGTGAAACGTGGAGATTTTCCTGCAGCTAGTGTTACTATCATTGAGTGTAAAATACAAAACACATCAAAATGGACAAGCTAGACAGAAATACAATTTAAAATAGGTTTGATTTATCCTGCTTCTATTGTAAAAAAATAACGGACATGTAAAGTCTTGTGGAGTGACTCATAAAGTCTATTTTAATGTGCAAGTCATAAGAGACAAAACTGAAACTAGCAGGAATGTACAGTATCTGTTTACTTTCAAAGGTCAACACTGATAGTGGACTACAGCAGAATAAAAACTTATGAATGGTGATACATTTTGTATTATGCATACGTGATTTTTACATGTAAGCAGAATTAGTACGAGGCATGAGCTTGCTAATGTCTCATTCAGTCTTGGCTGATTGAAATTGCATGAAAACTGTCCCAAGACATGAATACATCACTGAAGCTGTCACAACTGATCAAGTTTGTGACAGCACAAATCACAGAAATGCAACTGAAAGTTATTTTTCACCTCGCCAACTGGACAACATGTTACAGAAGTACAGATAATGAAATTAAAACCGATCCTATATTTACAATTGCATGTATTGTTCCTAATCTTACTGGGCATGATTATAAAGTATACATTATTAAATAATTAATTGTAACATAAGAAAATGTGTCTAAATATTTTGCTCCTCCTCTGAAGCAAGTTGCCATCAAAAATTCCTACCTATTTAGGTATGAAACTCCCACTTTTCAACATTGAGTCGATTCATGATAGATAACATCAAATTAACATTTTTTTTCTTGTTGGCTGCAATAAAGATCACTTCCTTATATGATATCTGAAGACTTTCATTTTTTTAAGAGAGGAAAAAGAAAATGGACAAAGCATTTTAGAATAAACAACATGGTAATATCCTTGTTACCGGCATATGTGAAATTGTGACAGTGAAATTATACAGTATTTTAATTCCACAACCATTTTTTATTCTATTTAACTCATAATATATCAGTAACTTAAATGTAATTAAACATTACAGAATTACATTTGTGACATAAATTAATGATGTGCATGAACCCTTAGGTCTGACAGGACTACAAATGTATGATATTGTTTTTGTGTAAAAAACAAAAGAACAAAAGTAGAAACAAAAATGTACTTTTGCAAAAAATATTCACTATTAACTATAAAGCAGTATTACATCCCATTAGATTGAATAAATAGTAGTATGTTACAGGTTCAGTAATCATGTACAATATAGTATAGTACAATATATATAAGAAGGTTTATTTATAACAAAGATGCATTTTTGTTGTACCAGTATAGCCAAACAATAAAAATTGTGACGAAACTCACTGAGAGAAAGATAATATACAGCCCAAAAAGCAAGCGGTCAATGACTTCACCCAAATGTACCCACTCATCTGTGCTCTCATCAGTTGTAAAATTTTTCTCGACCTGCTGACGGATGGATAGTAACTCAAGGCTTATCTTCCTCAGTTCCTGAAGAGCAGGAGATGCCATATGGACCGCTTCGCTCAGAGGGGTGTCAACTACAGGATCACAGCGTTTGCTCTCAGTTCTCTGCTCTAAAGGTACAAGAGAATAATAATGTAACAATCTATTAGCAGATGCAATTTACACTAAGTGAAAATAGCAGTATTTGCTTTGCACTAAGTGTATACACTATATTGCCAAAGGTTTTGGGACTCCTGCCTTTACATGCACATGAACTATAATAACATCCCATTCTTAATCCGTAGGGTTTAATATGGAGTTGGCCCACCCTTTGCAGCTATAACAGCTGTATTGAACTCTTCTGGGAAGGCTTTCCACAAGGTTTAGGAGTGTGTTTATGGGAATTTTTGACCATTCTTCTAGAAGCGCTTTTGTGAGGTCAGGCACTGACGTTAGATGAGAAGGCCTGGCTCGTAGTCTCCGCTCTAATTTATCCCAAAGGTGTTCAATCAGGTTGAGGTCAGGACAGGCCAGTCAAGTTCCTCCACACCAAACTCACTCATCCATGTCTTTATGGACCTTGCTTTATGCACTCGTGCGCAGTCATGTTGGATCAGGAACGGGTCATCCCCAAACTGTTCCCACAAAGTTGGGAGCATGAAATTGTCCAAAATGTCTTGATATGCTGAAGCATTAAGAGTTCCTTTCGCTGGAACTAAGGGCCAAGCCCAACCCCTGAAAAACAACCCCATAATATAATTCCCCCTCCACCAAACTTTACACTTGGCACAATGCAGTCAGGCAAGTACCGTTCTCCTGGCAACCGCCAACAGATTGCCAGACAGAGAAGCATGATTGGTCACTCCAGAGAACACGTCTCTACTGCTCTAGAGTCCAGTGGCGGTGTGCTTTACACCACTGTATCCGACACTTTGCATTGCACTTGGTGATGTAAGGTTTGGAAGCATCTGCTCAGCCATGGAAACCCATTCCATGAAGCTCTCTATGCACTGTTCTTGAGATAATCTGAAGGCCACATTAAGTTTGGAGGTCTGTATCTACTGATTCTGCAGAAAGTTGGTGAGTTCTGTGCACTGACCACGCTCTGTGATTTTAGGTGGCCTACCACCTCGTGGCTGAGTTGCTGTTGTTCCCAATTGCTTCCACTTTGTTATAATACCACTAACAGTTTACCGTGGAATATTTAGTAGTGTGGAAATTTCACAAATGGACTTATTGCACATGTGGCAACCTATCACGATACCACACTTGAATTCATTGAGCTCCATAAGTGACCAATTCTTTCTCAAATGTTTGTAGAAGCGTCTGCATGCCTAGGTGCTTGATTTTATACACCTGTGGCCATGGAAGTGATCTGAACACCTGAATTCATTGATTTAGAAGGGTGTCCCAATACTTTTGGCAATATAGTGTAGTTGTTAGTGTATTGTAGTACATTATAAAACAGTATGCAATCATAACAACATATTCAGTGTATATGCTTATTTATCTATCCCGTTTTCTACCCAATGTGATTCCACCCACGACTGGTGATGTAATATGCACTGTTAGCTTAGCTCCTCCCTTGAGTGAGCTGTACACAGTCCGCCATGTTTATCTCTTCACCAGATCAGCTAGCGGAAACACAGACGTCTCAGCTATGTGATAAACCATTTAAATGTTCTGTTGATGGCTATATCAATAATCACAGTACGTGTTTTGCCGTAAATGTAGTAGACGGACGTTTTTGACCACTGTGCTCGCGTCTTGCATCTTTTACAGCATATTACACTGGAAACAGTGCTCTAAAAACACAGCACTCAAGTTAAAAGAAGTTTAAAGTTAAAAAACACATCTGGACACTGCCTTGTTATCTACTGCCTTGCGTTTTTAGACGCAAAAATGCGTCATGTGTATATGCCCCGAATGGGAGGAAAAAAAACGCAGTGCGTGTTTGCATAGAAAACAATGGAAACGCAACGCAGATGGCTATGCTTTCCTGGGCCGCCAAGAGCGTTGGGTTGAGTGGAACCCTCCACCATGTCCCAAACCCTCGAACCTGGATTATTGGTTTCTCGGGGCGGCTTGCACTGGTTCCATTCTTCTCGGAGATGCATGAGGAGCTTACTAGATCGGGGACGGCACCTTTTATTGCCAGAAACAGACCTAGTACCTCTTCCCCCCTCACTACCCTGGGTGGTGGGGTGGCTAAGGATTATACGGGTATCCCCCTAGTGGTGTGGTAGGTTGTGATGCAATTGTGTCTGAACACTGCTGCCACCTGGTGGGGTAATCTGTGTCTTCCCTCCCTGGCCTATACGTACTCGTCCGATCTAAGGCTTGGGGTGCTTGTGGAGGAAGCTGTCTCTGCCATGACGCTACTCTAGGTCTACCAGGCCAAAGTGCTCAAGGAGCGTGCAGCAACCAACCTCACCCTACGACTGGGCACACACTGAGTGGCAATCACCCAGGTCTGTCGCCAACCCTTCAGCCCGTAGTCGGACCCTTCATTTTTACCAGCAGGAGTGCTCCTAGAACAGGTGTCTAGGCGTGCTGTTATGTCCACGGATGCCCCCCAAACACCCCCCCCCCCGGCTGGGGGGGCCACATACAATGGGCATGCAGTTTCAGGGATATGGACAGGTCCGCAACTGCATTGAACTGCCTCGAGTTGCTAGCAGTATGTCTTGTCTGGGCCGCCTAAAAAAGCCGCTACAGGGCAAAGACGTATTGATCCATACAAACAACACTGCGATCATTGCATACGTCAACCAACAAGGTGGTCTACGCTCCCGTTGCATGTCGCAACTCACCTCCCTGACTGGCACACAGCTGGCCCCGGGGCACGCTCAAATATGTGTTTCTCCCAGATGCTCTGCAAAAAAAGGGAGGGCAAAGGGCAGGTCCTGATAGTGGCATCCTATTGGCCCAACTGTTCCTGGTTCCCAGAACTCCCACTCCTTGCAACAACCCCTCAGCATTCCTGAGGAAGGATGTGCTTTCTTAGAGGGTCGTAAGTGCATACATACCCTCGTAAATAAATGAGCCAATCACTGATTGACATTCATCGTGCCATTGCAGCTGCCGTTAGAAGCTCCGGTTGCTTTAGAAACAGTCAGAATTCTGAGATGCGCTTATGACTGTACATTAGCATTGGCTGGTCTAGCCTGAAAAATAATAAAGCCCCTGCAAATATGGCTGCCGAGTGAACAGACTTTCCATGAAAGGGACTTTGTCCTTACCAATTAGGCACTTATTTTCACTTTTATAATATTTTCTTTATTTTTGTTTAAAATAGACACCTCTCTAAGTTGATATGTGATGAAAAAAGACAGAAGAATGAGTTCTGTAAAAGGCTGAACTCAGTCGCCTTACTCTCCAGACCACTGATTCTGTTATCAGGCAGGTTTCTTTTGTAAATTTTTGGGGCTCAATCAGACAATAGTGGACAGAGTTAGTGTAAATAGCCTCTGCCAACAAGGTGGGCTATTTGCACTTGGTGCAACTATTTATGCTAGTTGAACATTATTACACAGTGCATTGAATACTTGATTCTGATTGCCCAATCACGGCATTCAATCATTTGTGGGAACGCTGACAGACTGCTAATATTTCATAGAAACACATCTAATGAACTCTTGAGTCTTTGTTACAGTATAAAATGTTTTACATCCAATAGTCAAATAAGCAGGATAATATACATGAGGTTATTCATTATGGCATAGTATAATAGGTTAATCAGGACCCCAAGTAGGAGTGAAAATATTGCATTGTTTCGCATGGCAAGACTCACCTTCAGGATCATAGTTTTGGTCACTGGGTTTCTTGCTTAAAAAAACAAGTCTAGCAAGGTAGTTAAGGAAAAACACCTTGACCCATCGAGGTAACGGTCCGTAGTGACTGGAGCCACACTGAATATTTATGATAAGAATTGTCTCCAGAAGACTGGCCACCATCAGTGACAAGCAGAGAGAGAAAAATGCATCTGGAAAGAGATTGAATATAAAAGTGAGGAAATGTAATGTCTTAAAAACCAGCTAAAAATTGACAATATTAATGCAGGTTGGCAAGAGAGGAAAAAGGGGATAAAGGAAAAACTGTCATAACCAGCAGTGACTGAAGAGTGATAAGACATTTTGTCACTTCACTTGAACAGTTTGCTTTCAGTGAAGACAGAATAAGTACTCGACTCTGGAAGCTTGTCACATGCCTGGGTGGTTATGAAAAAGTGTAAAGCTACAATAAAAGGCTCCTGTACAAACTTAGGAGAGGTAAGCTGTTTCCTGTGACGGGCAGCAGGTCGTTCATTAGCAGCAGGAACACAGTATAACCCAAGATGAGTGTCATTTTGAAGGCAGAACGATCCACATTCTGAGGTGGTAGAAGAAAGCTGATTAGATCTACGGTAATGAGGAAACAGCTGGGAATCAGGAGGTTCACCACGTATAGCGTTGCCCGACGTCTGAGGACAATCTAATAAAGGACAAAAGTAATTTAAGCAATTTCAGTTAGAATGCAGATTCAGTTAATTAAAATACTAACAAAGGCTCATTTGACAGCTTGAGCAAATATACTGATATCTTATTTATGCTTATTCTTCTTCTTCAACTTCAGAGAGAAAATGCCATGACAGTATGTTGGTCTTGATATACTTTAATTTCTTGTTTAAAGCTAATTTTTTATTTTATTTGAATTGTGTTAAAATTGTAATACATTGTAAATAACCGTGTCCCGCGAGTTATTTGACATTTCCTGGGGAGGTATTGTAGGCTTTTGAGCAAGCATTTCGAGCAGCTCCCACTCTCCTTTAGTTGTCATCACTTCAAGAGAATAATTAAATGATTCTTCCACCGGTTTAGCAATGGACAAGTGAATATCCATCACTGCAGAGAAGACCAAACAAATGAGAGTTAATGGGGTCATACAGGTAGTAATTACTGTAAAAGTGATAATTTACTCTTCAGTCAAGCCAACTTACCGGTATGCTGGTATGAATTAAAGGTAAATGTGCAGTTCTGAATATCGAATGGAAAGGTGTAGATGTCTAGGTTACAGGAACTGATGACATGGTATGGAACATCGTCCGTTACCTTACCAGTATTATCAATGTAGACATAATATGTGTCTGGGACATTATTTTCATCAACGCTTCAAAGTAAAGAGAGGCATATGTTATGGTTCTTTTTATTATCCATGCAAAGCTTTCAATTAAATAAAAAAATAATAAAAAAATCAGTCTCAAGCCACAAAAAAATCTATTATTATTGCATTATATGCAATATATAAATTAAAAGCGGATAATGGTCTTCAGAAATATAGATATTTTTGAACTCACAATTCCTGAATGACAACATCAGGCCTCCACAGCTGTTTTCTTGGAAGAGAGATTCTGTCTGTCCCACATTCAACAGGATCCCAACTCAAACCTTCAATAGTCCAGTGCTTCAAAACACAAAGTATCATTACTATGCAGTTTGGATTTTTAAAAAATCTGTCAAATGACAGTATTAATACATTTTAATTAATTCATTTTAAAACTATTATAGTTACACTCTATTTTGATCCCCTTTAGACATTCTGTTGACTATATGTCAGAGTATTATATCTCTCAGAGTATTAGTTGAGACAGTGGCGGATGTAGGGATGGGTGACATTGGCAACCAACCAGGGGTGTGTTTCCCAAAAGCATCATTAGCCATCTATGGTTGCAAGTCAACAATTCTTGTTTGCATGACCTGTGGACTTAATAAACCTTTATCTTGAGCAAAATAAGCAAGCTGATATTCAGTACAATCTTTTATTTTGAATATATAGAAATGTAATTTACGTCTTTTAGTTTGTCAAAACTGCACATGTGCATACGTGCTCTAGTACGCAAGAACGAGCCGACAATTGAATCTGAATATAAAGAAAAATAAGTGAGAACAAAAAAAAATCTAGCATTAATTCGATCTCAAACGGACTCATTAAAAGAAATTATTACTCCACCTTCGGGTTGAACGACAAATTTGCAACAATGCATTTCAGTTACATCATTGTTCAGGAAATGCACCCCTGGTTGTGACTCGTACGAGAAGGAGGGGTGGCGGTTGGTTGATGTGATCCCAGTGCTTTCAGTGGGAAAATGAGGAGGAAAAGGCCAAGGAGGAGCTGGTGGAGTAAAAGGCCAGAGAGAAGCTGGTGGAGGAAAGTGTCATGGAGTCGCTGGTGGAGGAATAGGCCAGAGAGGAGCTGGCAGAGAGAAAGGCCAGGGAGAAGTTGATGGAGGAAAAGGCCAGGGAGAAGATGGTGGAGGAAAATGTCAGGGAGGAGCTGGTGGAGGAAAGGGCAAGGAAGGAACTGGTGAAGGGAAAGGCCATGGAGTCGCTGGTGGAGAAATAGGCCAGAGAGGAGTTGGCAGAGGGAAAGGCCAGGGAGAAGTGTGAGGAGGAAAAGGCCAAGGAGCTGGTGGAGGAAAAGGCCAGGGAGAAGTGTGAGGAGGAAAAGGCCAAGGAGCTGGTGGTGGAAAAGGCCAGGGAGAAGCTGGTGGAGGAAAGGGCAAGGGAGGAACTAGCTGAGGGAAAGGCCATGGAGTTGCTGGTGGAGGAAAAGGCCAGCGAAGAGCTGGAAGAGAGAAAGGCCAGGGAGAAGCTGATGGAGAAAAAGGCCAGGGAGGAGCTGGTGGAGGAAGAAACCAGAGTAGAGACATCAGGACAAAAGCCCACGGTGGAACCAATGGAGGGAGGAACCAGGGTGGAGCCAGGAGCCTGACCAACTGAGGTGGGGACCTAGTTGGAGCTGAGGGTGACATTGCTGGACTGGAGGGCCAAGGTGGGCCATGGGTCCAAATGTGCCAGTTCACATACCTGATCAGACTCTGATACTGGCTCGGGCTCTGGGACAAGAGTGTGGCTGCTGGCTCTAGCTTCAAGAGCGACCCTCTCCACCAGCAGAGGGTATTTGGGGGCTGTGGTGGATTAAGCTTTGGGTCTGCTGTGGGCTTTGGCTCTGGGTCAGTTTCCTATCTCTGGTAAGTCCAAAGGCCCATAATAGTTTTCTCCCAGCCAAAAGATTGACTAGCGTGGCATTATCAAGGAGAACTTGGCCAACATACAGAACCGGGCGGGATATTTCAACAAGGGAAGACCTTCTCGGGCATGTTTACACAACACCTTTTTCAACTGAAAACGGTAAACTGTTTATACCTTTGGTCGTTAATTTACACGACAACCTGAAAATGCAAGCTTTTGAAAATGGTTTCAATGTGCAAGGTTTTGAAAACGATGCCTTGAGCGTCTCCATGTAAATGACAAAAATGTGAATTTGTGAAAATGGTGACATCATGCAAATGCATATTACATGTTTGCAGGGTGTTTCTTGAAGAAGTGGCATCGCCAACTACTGGCCTGGCATGCATAATACAGACGTTTTAGTCATTTAGTCACAGATTTGTGTGAATGGGGATCGTTTGACCTTGTCGACTGCTTTTAGTACATCATTGTCGTGTAAACATACCCTTAAATAGACATGTGAAATAAGACAGGTGAGTAACTAATCAAAAACCATGGCAACAAATGACGAGCGGGAACATAGACATGGGAAAAAAGGAAAGCAAACCAAACGTCCCAAAGAATTAAAAGAACATAACTGTATCAGGATAGGGGGCTTAGTAGAATAAGTAGACATGTACTTGCAAAGTTACTAATAGTTAGGAAATGTCTGTAGGGCCATCAAAATAAAGTGTTACCAGTATTCATTTATCAAAAAAAAAAAACAGAGCTAAGTAGCCTTAATTTTTTTCCCTGATTGTATTGCTCACATTTGTAAGATATTATGGATAAAAGGATCAACTATATTAATTCATTTTATTTGTTTTAAAGTTAATAAAGTAAATAAGACTTGTTGAAAGAGACATTTTTCCAAAAAAACTTACCACATTCAACCAGAGGAATGAATTCAGTTTCTGTCCTTTTTCATCCTGAAATAGAAAAAAATAGACACATTTTTTTAACACGATTACCAAAAAGCAATTGCTATTCTTAAACCGATTAGCAGTAAAGTGGCAATTGCGCAAGACTCAGTACAGATGTGTCTGGAGTGCAATACAACCAGTGATATTAAACTTACCACATCTAAAATTCCATACAGAGTGAAGCTCACACTGACGTTTGTAGGAGTTTTCAGGTCAATAACTGGCCTTATTTCAGTTCTGCCAAAGATGCTCTCCTTCAGGGCTGTTAGTAGAGCATCTGAGGTTGGTTCGGAGCAGTTGATGGTCTCTGCGGATTTTATTAGTAGAGCTGGAAGGATAAAATTGCAAATTAAATATTAAAAGGCTTGTCTGTTGTATTGTCAGGTTCTGTTTAAAGGGAACCTAACCTGGCGATGAAAGATTATTGTTAGTGGGTTTTTTAGTGAGCCCTGCACATGACATTCGGGAAAACATGAATATTGTGGCCACAAATTACTAATCCGTTCAAAATTTAATAATATATCAGCACGTTTGACTAATTCCTTTTCTCATTCTAAGTAAATTGTGTGCACCAAATAATAATTCAGTGTTACCCAAAAGAGTCATGAATCAAATTACAATATGCTAATGTAATATATATATATATATATATATATATATATATATATATACACACACACACATATACATACAAACACACACAAAAGATTGTTGGTTTTACATAGAGTCTATGAATTTTGTTTTGAAATTTTTACTGAAGATCAATGTTCTTCTTACACAGCATGATGAGACAGCAGGTAATGAGCTGTAACTGTCGAGGACTGGCTGTGAATCCAGCAGCCTGTAATGATAGTGTTAACAGCAATAAAACTGTAAATCACTACAACAATGCTATAAGCTTTACCTTACTATCTATTGCATTACTATTTCATGACTGTCTTACCTGTAATCTTGAAAGCAAAAATAAAGCCATCAGCTGAAGAACGAGAAGGCAGATTACAGAAAGAATGTTATAAAATATATTTAAGCTTTTACCTCACAGTTCATGATCACTGTAAGGACTGAAATGGACCATCAGACAAAACTATATACTCCAAAAATGATTTGTTTAGGTAAACCAAACCAACAGAGACTTGTTTACCACAGTATTTCAATTTTTTTCATAATCCCAGAATACAAAGGCAACAACATGCAAAGCACAATATGTGTGATGTAAAACCCACAATAACAATATGGTGGTTTGGTTTCTGTGGTGGCACGCTTTTTTACATACAATATGTGTAGGCCTGCAATGAATTTGTATAGTCAGTAAATGGTAAAGATTAAGACTTTGTTAAGAATGCTATGTCCATCAATAAAGAGCAAAATTCAACAACAATGAATAAATCATCTCAATTTTGCGGCAGTAGCAGGTGTACTTTGTTTTACAAATGGCTCCACTAAACGGCAAACAACATAATCAACACACCAACCCTTTATAATTGAATATTGAAATAATGGAATATAAATATGACAGTTATTATTGCCCACCCAGGCATTAGGCAATAATAACTCTCATGTAAATACATTTATATTTTTACTGTTGCATATACACAATTTAATATGCAAAGCTGTACATAGGCCTTCTGCTTACCATCAAAATTATATATATATATTATTTATTTTTTTAAATTCCACATATTTAATATTTCTCTCTGTTCTATTGTGTTATACTGTATGTAAGTAACTACAGCTCCTGGAAACCATATCAAATTCCTTGTGTTCTTGTGCACACTTGGCGAATAAAGTGCTTTCTGATTCTGACATTTCTCTAATTTGTACTAAATTATTTAAGGCCTATGGGATGGATGGCATGACACTGATGTTCAGAAGTCTTGAGCAATCAATTAATATTGAGTAACTTGCATTTTAAAACACAATATGTCAGTTTTTGCTTTGTAGTTTCAAACAAAGCCACAACAGCAACACATAGATGTTGTTTCTGTCCTAAATTAACCATTATTTTTTAATAAATAAGCTGAATGATTCAGTGACGTTGTAGCAGAGGTGTCACTAGGCTTATTTTAGGAGGGCTTTGGCCCCCCTAAAAATCTGCGATTAACTCCATAATATGTACACTAATTGGTGATCGCCTCAACTAATACCATGCTTCCTAATGATATCTTCCAAGGGTAGCATGTATAGGGTGAAAAGCAACGGTCCAAACACTGAGCCTTGAGGTACTCAATATTGAATTTGTGATCGATATATCTCTTCATTTACTGCTACAAACTGATAACGGTATAAGTATGATCTAAATCATGCTAATGCAATTCCACTAATGCCAAATTCATTTTCAAGTCTATTCAAGTACTCATGGTTTATGTTACCGTTTAAAAAAAAAAAGACAAATACAATAGTTTGAGTCAATAAGTGTTTATTAACTGACAGCCCAATGTTTTCAACAAAGACTGTATACGTCTTTTACATGTATTGTCAAAACATTAAAATATCAGGTTTCATTTTGCATTTAACATAGGAAAAAAAGAGCATTTTGTACATTGACAAGCAACTATATGACCTTAACATCCATGTCTTTAACGGAGAACAAAAAGTGCATACATACTGTATATTAATAAAATTAATTTTAACAGTTAGCCTAGGGGTATTATACAACATTAGCCTAAACAATAACAAATCTATACTCGCATCACTTCAATAAATTTCACGTAGTCTGATTTGACAGAGTACAACATGTTCCTGGATCATCATCCTTGTTGATCCTGAAACAACATTCCAATCAACCAATCAGGTTCGAGGGACAAGTTTACAGTTGGGTTATGTGCTTCTACATCAGTGTTATTCACCATCATTCCCCTCTGATTTTAGGGAGAGCTTATAGGTAGGGGTTAGGGATATGGTTAGGACTACATTTTTAGACAGGAATGTTGTTCCAGGATCAATAAACATGTTGATCCAGGGCCGCATCTAACTTGGCAAAATCAATACATGCTAGTCTGTTCGCCGTCATCTGCCTCTGCCACATGCTCTTTTTCGTGGTCATGCCTCGCTGATAGTTTGCATTAAGAAACACACATGTGGATGTGAAGTTATGGTTACTCAATGGCTTTCGACGGCGCTTACTAGTGCTTGAAGTAGTCGTTTTGAGCAGATCAATGAAATCAATCTCAGATGACCTGAGTACAGATGCCACGCTGACAGGCTTCACAATGAGCGATCTCATGCGGCCCGTTAACTCTGCCATTGAACACTGAGGGTCTGTTCGTTTCACCCAGGTCTTCTTTGTAGCATCTCATGCGGATCTTTTCAACTAGTCTATTAATCAGTACATCAATGTTGTCCACTGGAAAGTTAGGATCCTCCATCTTAGCTTCATTGCACCTCCTGCACTTCTGTTTGAAGCGTCGCAGTTTAATGGTTCCCTCTTTCGTCGCCGTGTTCAGGTGGAAGTGGAACACCACCTGTACTCTTTTAGACATCCAGGTTCTTTTGCAGAGAGAACAGGCGAACCTACGGATTGAAATGGAGAATAGATCAGTTTTTTCTACATGCATTACTAATATATATATATATATATATATATATATATATATATATATATATATATATATATATATATATATATATATATATATAATGAAAAGTGGCCTATTGCATGTGTCAGCAATCTTTAGGGTGATGACTGATGACAATCTTTTGATTCTGATTCAAACCACATTAAGTAAAATAGACCAGTGAATTGTTAATGTATTACAATTATTTTTAATGTAGGGCTATTTAATATTTAGAATTTGCCAAAATGTAAAAAAAAAAGTATTAAGCACAAAACAACAAAAAGTATTAAACATCGGTAACACTTTCCTTAAAACCTTTATGTATAATGCATTATAAAATTATTTTAATGCATTAATTATGACTTTTAATGCACCTTATAATGCATTGTATGGTCTCATGAATAATTGTAACCACAGTTATAATACTTGCATACAATGTATTAAAACACATGACAAACAACCAGTTTCAGATGTAACAAGAAATCTGCAAATCTTATAATGTATAATGCATTTGAACTTTGGTTACAGTTATTTATGAAAAGATATAATGCATTATAGCATACATTATGAATACCTTTATAAGGCATTAAACCTGATTAAAACTACTTCAACTCATCATTAGCATTCTGTGTTAACCTCTTAATGTGACAGATCATGATGTGTATATGTGCAATTGTAATTAGAACTGATAAAATGGGTTTGAGTGTGCAGTTTTATACTTCATAATACAACATAAACATGACATATCTATCCAGGTTTGGTTATTTCAATATTATTAAGAGTTTTAATAAAAGTAATCATCAAAATAATACACCATAATATAAAACATTTTACTGTGGTGAAGTTGTGTTCTTACCGTGCGAAGGAGCCAGAGATGTATTGGTGCCAGTCACGAGCCTGTTTGTGTGGCTCAAGAGAGTCTGTAATTGTAATGTGCCATGTGTCGTGGTGAAGATCACTCGCCTTCGTCTGTAAAGAACTTTTCCACAGCATTAATGCCATGTCTTTCTCCTTACAGTGCTGTTGCAGAAATGATCTTACCTTGTTATTACCCACTGCATATATACTGTACAATCTCTCAATTCATAAGAAATGAAACTGAAACTATCAAGTAAGTATCTGTTTATACAAAAGTGAACCTTACTTTACATTGCTTTAAAATTCAAATAAGCTACTTTACAAGGTGTGTTGAGCTTGCCTTAACATTACATACTGTATTATAATGCACTTAACCTAAAATATTGTAACTATAGTAACTATAACAACTATAACACAAATAACTTCAGATATCTTACATTAGTCTAATCTTTGACCACTTTAATACTTATTTTCTTATCGAGTTATTTTTCAAATAGCACAAAAATATCTGAAAACTAATTGTCTAATTATGTGAACAGTTAAGAAACAGTTTGAAGACAGATACAGAAATAAATGGTTGTTATTGTTTTAGCTCCACCTACTGGACAACATGGTAGCCTACACATGGTGCGTATTTGTTCTTCTCTGTTGTCTTCTGGATTTTCTCATTTAAGTGTGTGAAATATATCAAGTATCAGATCATAAGTTTCAAATCTCAATAAGTAAGGGATAATACGCAGTAAGCTGTTTTTCATTGCAAAATAACAATCAGGGCTAATGGCAGAATGAGTAGCCTATTCATAACATGGCTACTTACTAAATAAATGATGGACAGTTAAAAAATAAATAAATAAATAAAAATAATTTATAATATATATATATATAAACAGAGTGTGTGGAGGGACGCATTAAACTAGATCGTCTATGAAGGAAACAGTAAAAAAATATATATAGTAGCGTCATTATACAAAAAAAATATTCATTCCAGTCGTGATTATTTTGATTATATATACACTCACCTAAAGGATTATTAGGAACACCATACTAATACTGTGTTTGACCCCCTTTTGCCTTCAGAACTGCCTTAATTCTACGTGGCATTGATTCAATAAGGTGCTGAAAGCATTCTTTAGAAATGTTGGCCCATATTGATAGGATAGCATCTTGCAGTTGATGGAGATTTGTGGGATGCACATCCAGGGCACGAAGCTCCCGTTCCACCACACCCCAAAGATGCCCTATTGGGTTGAGATCTGGTCTGTGGGGGCCATTTTAGTACAGTGAACTCATTGTCATGTTCAAGAAACCAATTTGAAATGATTCGAGCTTTGTGACATGGTGCATTATCCTGCTGGAAGTTGCCATCAGAGGATGGGTACATGGTGGTCATAAAGGGATGGACATGGTCAGAAACAATGCTCAGGTAGGCCATGGCATTTAAACGATGCCCAATTGGCACTAAGGGGCCTAAAGTGTGCCAAGAAAACATCCCCCACACCATTACACCACCACCACCAGCCTGCACAGTGGTAACAAGGCATGATGGATCCATGTTCTCATTCTGTTTACGCCAAATTCTGACTCTACCATCTGAATGTCTCAACTGAATTCGAGACTCATCAGACCAGGCAACATTTTTCCAGTCTTCAACTGTTTGTTTTTTTTTTGTAGCAAATTGTAGCCTCTTTTTCCTATTTGTAGTGGAGATGAGTGGTACCCGGTGGGGTCTTCTGCTGTTGTAACCCATCCGCCTCAAGGTTGTGCGTGTTGTGGCTTCACAAATGCTTTGCTGCATACCTCGGTTGTAACGAGTGGTTATTTCAGTCAAAGTTGCTCTTCTATCAGCTTGAATCAGTCGGCCCATTCTCCTCTGACCTCTAGCATCAACAAGGCATTTTCGCCCACAGGACTGCCACATACTGGATGTTTTTCCCTTTTCACACCATTCTTTGTAAACCCTAGAAATGGTTGTGCGTGAAAATCCCAGTAACTGAGCAGATTGTGAAATACTCAGACCGGCCCGTCTGGCACCAACAACCATGCCACGCTCAAAATTGCTTAAATCACCTTTCTTTCCCATTCTGACATTCAGTTCAGAGTTTTTTAGATTGTCTTGACCAGGACCACACCCCTAAATGCATTGAAGCAACTGCCATGTGATTGGTTGATTAGATAATTGCATTAATGAGAAATTGAACAGGTGTCCTTTAGGTGAGAGTATTTCCTTGCATATAAGGCGTGTTCATGCCATGTCTATTACCTTAATTACGAGATTCCAACTTGTAAAAAGCGTTCACGTCTTTGTAGAATTCAGCACCTCCAGGGTTTTGCAAGACATGTGGATTCAATGGTACATGTGGATTCAACGCGTACCAGATGTGGGCCGAATCTGGGCTGACACTATTTTGCAGTCTGGGAACAACAAGTGTTGTCTTCTTAACCCTATAATGTTTCATATTCAATACATGAATTTCCAAGGACCCTAAATAATCAACATGAACAAAACTTTGCTGAAAAATTTCTATTACATGAGCAGAATAATTAGCTTTAGATAAATCATGTTAAAATGTATGCATCACATGATACAACAGGCTTTTGAGGAATGTTTATTTGTTCATCTCTCAATCATTGTTGTGTTTTGCCCTCCACAAAAAAATGGCAGAGCTTATTATAAAACTAAGCCTTTAAATATCATCTTACTAATACATATTATTAGCAGATATAGTGTCACATTATATTTATATGCATTTTATGTAAGTAATCTACTATAATGTTATAAAAACCGAATTAATTTACATTTCTGCCAATAGGCCTATACAGTAAATATTAAAGGGACACTCATTTTCCAACTCCCCTAGAGTTAAACAGTTGAGTTTTACCATTTTTGAATCCATTCAGTCGATCTCCGGATCTGGCGGTAGCACTTTTAGCATAGCTTAGCATAGATCATGACTAGAGTTTGGTTTTTCAAGCTCGCAAGCCTACGGAGAGTTGCTAGATGCCCTGGCTGCAGCTGCCGCTAGGGTGCATCTAGATTTCTAGGCTAGTTCCTAGCTATATAGCCTAGAAAATCGAAAACTTTTAATTTTCCGTCTGTCTTAGTTCACAATGTAAAAGTGCTACCGCCAGACCTGGAGATCGGCTGAATAGATTCGAAAAACAGAAACTCAACTGTTTAACTCTAGGGGAGTTGAAAACTATTTTCAAAAATAGTGGAATGTTCCTTTAACTGCACCAAATTGCTATTTTTTTCTGCTTTTTTGCTCTGAATAAAGACAAACACTATATGAGCCATAAAAGCCTGGTGTATCAAATATATGACAAAAAACACATATGGAAACTTTTTTCCTTTTATGTTTTGTCTAAATTTAAATACTGACTTATTAAATTATTTCAAGCTTTAAATAATTTTCAGGCTAATACAAGTTAGTATTTTTATAATATAACAAAGTGTAAAAGAACTGTCACGGTTAAGGTCTACAAAGATGCTGAATTGAGGCATAGCAGTTCAAATACTAGTTTAACTTTAATAAAATTAAAGAAAAGCAGAACACTTCAAACAGAAAACAACGCACCATGAACCAAGGAAATTGAAGGCCTTAAATACACAGGATAACGTACTAAACAACAAACAGGTGTGCTCTAAATAATCATATAATGAATAACCATGGCAACTAATGGGTTAAACTGCTGGAAAGGGTTAAAATATGCAAAAGATGCTGAAAAACCTGAAGAATTTGAGGATTTTTCTGAAGAACATTGGTCAGTTTAATTGATCAGGACAAACAAGAGATTCAAGAACAACCATTACAAAACACACACACAGCCGTGGATCATCCAGGGAACGACACACAGGATTAAGAATCAAGGGAATCATACACTTTTGAACGGGTCTTTGTAATAAACGCAGCTATTTTTTTGTCTTGTGGAATATATGATAACATCTTTTATGTAAAATATCTTATTCGGGACAGTACTAAATACAAAAATAACATGCATTTTGGATGATCCCTTTGATTTTGTTCAAATGAATCACATTTGCACAGATTCTGCAAGGGGTGTGAAAACTTTTGAGCATGACTGGATGCCACTTAATTAACCTGTTTATTAAAATGTAGTTTTATTGAAAATTTGTTTGTTTGTTTCTGGTATTGTAAAAATATATTCTGCTGCACATCGTAACAATTCTCAATAGTGTCCCCAGTGTATTCACAAATATCACCTCTCATTTAAAGGCATAGTGTATTATTGCTTTTCTGTTAAACTAATCTTTCTAGAACCAGAAGACAAAATATGACTCTAGAAAAATGAATAAAGTCAAGTCAAGTCAAGTCAAGTCAACTTTATTTATATAGCGCTTTTAACAATGTAGATTGTTTCAAAGCAGCTTTACAGTGTTAAACAGGAAAATAATGCAGCATAATTTTATTAAGCTGTATAACCATTTGATGTCATCAGTTCATTTCAATTTCCATACGGTGACAGTGTGGGCTTTAGATCAATAATTAGATCAGTACTTTAGTTTATATGGTTAATTTAGTTTATTAATTCGATTTATTTCGATGTTTAGTTGAAAAATTTAGTGTCCCTAACTGAGCACGCCAAGCCAGAGGCAACAGTGGCAAGGACAGGTTTATTGCGGATGACATATCGATTTAAGTATTATTTAATTGTAATATTCGAACAATCGGAGTCATCACGCTGGAGACGGGTTTATTGAGATGCCGTGTCGATGAGGCAGTTGCAGGGGGAGGCTAATTAACACGGTCTCTGCAGACACTTCGGGGTCCTGTGTTGGTCTTCTCTGGGCGCAGGTCCACCATCTGATCTGGATACGGCCCGGATCCGGCTGACTGCAGTAAACCTCGTGATAAAACAGAGAGACTATCTTTAGCGTAGATGCCATTCTTCTGATGATGTAACGAGTACATCAGGTGTTATGGGAAGTGTTCCCGGTTCCGGCTGACCTAGTTAATGCAGCCTAACAAACATTTCATTGAAAAAGTGTTTTATGTGTATGCCACAGTAAAGAGATGTGTTTTTAGTCTAGATTTAAACTGACAGAGTGTGTCTGCTTCCCGAACAATGTTAGGAAGACTGTTCCAGAGTTCAGGAGCTAAATAGGAAAAGGATCGACCGCCTGCAGTTGATTTGGATATTCTCGGTATTATCAACTGGCCAGAATTTTGAGACTGCAGTAGACATGATGGAGTATAATATGTTAAGAGCTCGCTCAAGTATTGGGGAGCTAAACCATTTAGTGCTTTGTAAGTAATAAGCAAGATTTTAAAATGTATGCGATGTTTAATAGGCAGCCAGTGCAATGTTGACAGAACTGGGCTAATATGGTCATACTTCCTGGTTCTAGTAAGTACTCGAGCTGCTGTGTTTTGGACCAGCTGGAGTTTATTTATTAAGCGAGCAGGGCAACCACCCAGTAGAGCATTACAATAATCTAGCCTTGAGGTCATGAACGCATGAATTTACTGTTCAGCATTTTGCATTGAGAGCATGTGCCCGTAATTTAGATATATTTTTAAGATGGTAGAATGCAGTTTTACAGATGCTAGAAACGTGGCTTTCAAACGAAAGATTGGTATCAAAGAGCACACCCAGGTTCCTCACTGACGACGAAGACTTGACAGAGCAGCCATCAAGTGTTAGACAGTATTCTAGGTTACTACTTGTGGAGCTTTTTTGTCCAATAATTAAAAATTAATTTTTTTCTGAATTGAGTTGCAGGAAATTACCGGTCATCCAATATTTTATATCAGCTATGCATTCCGTTAATCTTGTGAATTGGTAAGTTTCTTCAGGGAGTGAATAAATATAGAGCTGAGTATCGTCAGCATAACAATGATAAAGACCAACCTGAATGATAATTACAGGAAGTAACAGTTTCAATGAGCAAAATCAATGGAAAATGAGATACGGGGGTTACTCTAGAGTAGGCTACGATAAATGCTTCACCAGCACTACTGTGGTTATTTTGTTGATTGAAAGGAAAACATTTCACTGTGAATTTAAAGTAAGCGGAACTTGCATGCGGTCGACCCACAGTTTTTTTAATAGGCCATATCGTGCTTCTCATTAGATATTTAGGACAAGCCTGTGTGGGTGCTGGAAACTGTTCGACATGTAGGTAAGAGTCATACTTCTCAAGGTGTTTGCATATTTCGCGGTTTGAAATGTTAGTTTTCGCAGAAATTTCAGAGAGAAAGAAGCTCTCCAGCTCTCGGTTTAAAACGCAGTTTATGACTCCATCAACACTCCTACTCACAACTGCCAACACACGCAGCCACATCTGACGCTATCTTCGTGGCCATGCTTATTTGAACCTTCAGACAGAAGTAAACAAAAGCAAACGCAGGACTGTGTGTAAAGAGCACACAATTTCTTGGTGTTAAATCAGGACTCAAAAATGACAGACTGTGTAAATGTCTATATTTTAAACTCCTTTAGCATTTTTACAAATCTTATGAGATTACTTTGTGGCTATACATTCATATGTAGTACAGAAATCATTCAAGTACAATATTTACAGTACATACATAGTGCAATAATCAGCATATAAAATTTACACAACAATACACATTAAATGCCGTCACTTATATTTTAGTATGAATAGTGTTAGGATACACAGAAGCGCATATGAAAATAATAGCAGGAGTATAACAAAACCATAACTAATTTTGACATTTTCTGAGGAAAATGTGAGTGGTGTTTAGTAATGCAAAACTCAGCGCCACACTCTCAAGTCCCTATGATGTTCGGGTCTCGATATGACTCGTGTGGATTTTTTGGCCAGGTTTATCAAATCGTAAGTCTCATTCTAATAAATGTAAAAGCACATAAACCTCTCCTCATGAGCCCCACAGTTTGAGGTATCGATGTGTGTACTACAGACGGTTGTGGTTGCCTTCTTGTAAAAACGTGCCTCTGCCTACATTTTTGCAAAACTATACAGTTCACTGCAGTTTCCATCTGAAATTAACACCAGTGGCAGTAAAACACCAATAACATGTATTCCAGTTGACACAAATTATGATTATGGGAGATTGATTAATATTTTCACATAGTTCTACTTCACATCACATCACATTCTACATCACATAACCTATATTTATATATATATATATGGATTTTCTGATGTATCCCAACTAACAAAAATATGTTATTTTTGCTAATGTGCCCATTAAAACCCCCCAGGTGAACGTAAATAACGTTCCATGTTTTTGTGCAAACATTTGGAGAACATTGATAAAGACCAGATAACTTTGAGCAAAGTTTTATTACTGAAATAACATTTCTTCAGAACTTTAACAGAACCTCGCCAGAACATTAACCAATGTATTAACCAATGTTCTGAAATTGTTCCCTATTAGCAGGGAGTAAACTTGCTCAGTAGTTCAATTGGTAAAGATGCCAAGCGCCTGGGTATGAGTCACGATAAAAAAAGACTTGTAGAAGTGAGTGTAACCCTTCCAGTGTTACTGGCATGGGAGGCCGGCGCTACAAGTTAGCTAAAGACCGCCGCCTCTAGCGTCAGTCACTAGTGCCAGGGGGCTGGGGGCCCCCAAACAGCTCTTACTAGTTCATCTCCATTACACTCACCCCTCTAAACCTCACTCTCATCCGGGTCACGGCACCAATGTAACCCCTGGTTTACTCACACAGCTCTGACTAGCCGGCCTCCATTACACTCACCTCCCTAAACCTCATTCTCATATGGGTCATGGCACCAATGTAACCCCTGGTTTACTCACACAGCTCTTACTAGCTGGCCTCTGTTACACTCACCCTCCTAAACCTCACTCCCATACGGGTCATGGCACCAATGTAACCCCTGGTTTACACACACAGCTCTGACTAGCCGGCCTCCGTTACACTCACCCCCTTAACCCTTTCGGCGCCAGAGGTTTTTTCCTAAAACATTCAATTTTGTAATTTTGTAAATATACAACAATATTCAAGTACCTCAGGTTTCTTCATGGGGGCTTCTGTGGTTAGCACCTCGCTATGACTCAGTGTTAAACTCTGTGGCACATTTACAGTATCTATCAGTTTGAACTAGTTAACATGAGAGGACGACTTATGTGGCAGTTTGCGATCATAATTATAATCAAAAATCATAACAGTCCTAAACTGTTTAGGATTTTCTCCCAAATGGTATATATTAGGTTCACATGAGCAAAAGTTAAAATAGACTTTAACTTTAATTTTTCAATTTTGACATCTTAATTTCAAAAGGCTATATCTTAAAAGTGATAAAAGATAGAGACTTTCTGTAAATTAGAGAAATATTAAAGATGACCCAAAGTTTATGTAGGGATTACATTTTCCCATCTAATTTGCATATTACGACATCATATGGTGGTGGCCATCGTGGATTACAGAATTTTCATGAAAAGTCACCATGTTTAAATGATAAAATGCAGCACTTCTTTGTCCCCAAAATGTCCCTCACCTTCTGTATGCTATATTGCACAATACTGAATGCTCAGGTAAATAGTAAACAAACTGTGTAAATCATTACTAATAAATGGTAGAAACAAACCGAATGCATGTAGCGGTTGGCCTTTTGCTGTAGAGATTTTCCATTTACTACATACAGTAGGCACTCTGATTCCATGTATGGGGCACATGTATATTATTTATATGACACACAAACACAAGTAGACAAGACCTGTTTAGTTCAAAAGCTCACTCACCACGGCAAGGCAAAGATCCGAGTGTGCACAGTTTGGACTACTGTCATTGTGACTCCCCACCCTGCCTCCTAACTGTCCTATGAATACTTTGACCTTGTCTAACATACCCAGTGGCATTAGACAAAGTCTCCACCACAATACTGTTGCCGTGATTGCGGAGAGGCACACGGTCAGAAGACAAAGCTTCATGGCTAGCAAGGTAAAAATCTCCCGTCTCGTTCCCCACAACACTAACACACCTGCTAACTTCGCGATGAACACTCCGACCCCGGGAAACATTGTTCCCACCACTGACATTGGGCAAAGGATTCACCATTTGTGCTTGGTGTAGGGCTATACTTTCACTTTCAGGATCATCGTCATATTCTGAAGGCAGATATTCCCCTTCAGAATCAGGGTCCGCGAATAGAAGACCCAACACTTCATTGCGGGTAAGCTTTATTGATGCCATTAGAAAATAATAATAATAATAATAATAATAATAATAATCTAATGCAAATACTCGCTGACGTTGACAATATTGCTCTGATGAAATGGCTCATTCGCACACTAGCTCCACGTTTGTTCGCACTGATTCAATGCGCTCTTGTTCTAAGATTTTGTATAGAAGCATGATGCTTTTTTGAGTCGGGGATGAAGTATGACGTCTGCCATCTAGTGGAGAGGAGGTTGAACGAAATTTGACACCCTATTTGACAAAATCGGCCGTTTTATTCAGTGCTGCATCTTGTCGAGTAAACTCGACCGTGGCGCCTAAAGGGTTAAACCTCACTCCCATCCGGGTCATGGCACCAATTTGACCCCTGGTTTACTCACACAGCTCTTATTAGCTGGCCTCCGGTACACTCACCCCCTAAACCTCACTCCCGCCCGGTTCATGGCACAAATGTACACATAGTTTACTAAAACAGCTCTTTCTAGCCGGCCTCCGTTACACTCACCCCCCTAAGCCTCACTCCAATCTGGGTCATGGCACCAATGTAACCCCTGATTTACTCACCACTCCGAGCAGGATATGAACCGGTCTCTCTGGCATTGGACGCGGGTGCGCTAACAAGGACGCTAAAGACCGCAGCCTCGAACATCAGTTGCCAGTGTGCCTTTTGAGGCCTGCAGGAGTGAAGTTTCCTACACAGCTCTTACTAGCCGGCCTCCGTTACACAAGCTGAAAATCTATGGTTGCATTAGCAAATGTGTTTTTATGTTTGCTTTTGTTAACACTATCGGTTAGGTTTAAGGTATAGGATTTCTTTTCAAATGGGATAGCACATTAACCTTTAGCTCCACTTACTGGATATGTACAACAACCAACGTAATACAATGTTGCCAGATACACGTTCTGCTTCAGATCAAACTGAAAGCTTTTAGTGCCACTCAATGGTCATTTCACCTTGAAAGTGTGGTGAAACGTGCAAGAAGCAACATAATATAATTTTGCAGAAATGTTTTCACAGGCACGCTTCTCCAGTGAGCATAATACAACAATATTCAAGTACCTCAGGTTTCTTCATGGGGGCTTCTGTGGTTAGCACCTCGCTATGACTCAGTGTTAAACTCTGTGGCACATTTACAGTATCTATCAGTTTGAACTAGTTAACATGAGAGGACGACTTATGTGGCAGTTTGCGATCATAATTATAATCAAAAATCATAACAGTCCTAAACTGTTTAGGATTTTCTCCCAAATGGTATATATTAGGTTCACATGAGCAAAAGTTAAAATAGACTTTAACTTTAGTGGACAATGCATGATCTGACTATCTCTTAATAGCAGGTACTTGCTGTTTATTTCTCATCCGCCCACTCGGTGTCTGTTTTTGCTGAGGGAAAATGATAGCAGCATATTCCACTCCGTCCTGGGCCTTTGATGTCGCCTCGACAGGTTTTACTCTGTCATCTCTTTCAGGTCTATTTTGAAAGTCTAACTCTCCATACTCCACACAGCTGACAAACACATCACCGGATCTCCCACATCGCCCCTGCAAACAGACCAGGCCATCAAACACAAAAAGTGACGAAAACAAAGCTGACATTGAATTAGTGTAAAAAATGTTATTGAGTAGCTTAGAGAAATAAAGAGGTCATGCACATACTTGTTGTGTTGTTGTGTTGTTCTGAACTGGTGGGTTTTCGGCGTCTGAGAAGAAGTACATTTACAATTAGCACTGACATGCTAGTATCATGGGCTACAAAGTGGCACTTGTATAAAATTACTTAAAGAGTTAGTTCACCAAAAAGTGAAAATTCTGTCATTAATTACTTACCCTCATGTTGTTCGACACCCGTAAGACCTTTGTTCATCTTCGGAACACAAATTAAGATATTTTTGTTGAAATCCGATGGCTCAGAAAGGCCTCCATTGGCAGCACTGTAATTTGCACTCACAAGACCCATAAAAGTTACGAAAGACATCGTTACAAAGTCCATCTCACTACAGTGGTTCTACAATAATTTTATGAAGCGATGAGAATAGTTTTTGTGTGCAAAAAAAAAATCTAAATAACGACTTTATTCAACAAGTTCTTGTCTTCCGCTTGGGCCTTTGATGTGATGCGAAGCACCACGACGAATGCACGAGAATATGACGTAGAGCTGGTGTTCTGACACCGGTTATGACCCGGAAGCGAGGAGCTTTGTTTACAAGCAGAGGAAGACGTGCTGTATCTAAGCTTTTGAATTCTACATTGATAGTGCTTTAGGTCTTGGTGTTGTGGTCAAAATGGGGCTAAAGTGTGCCTTTACTGGATGTAAAAACCGAACCGTGAGAAATGAACAAGTGCACATAAAAGCCTTATTAAAGCTGCGAAATTAAAGTGATATTCTCTCGCGCATGCGTCATGGTGCTTCACGTCAGAGGCCCAGGCGGAAGACAAGAACTTGTTGAATAAAGTCGTTATTTAGATTTTTTTCCGCACAAAAACTATTCTCGTCGCTTCATAAAATTATTGTAGAACCATTGTAGTGAGATGGACTTTGTAACGATGTCTTTCGTAACTTTTATGGGTCTTGTGAGTGCAAATTACAATGCTGTCAATGGAGGCCTTTCTGAGCCATCGGATTTCAACAAAAATATCTTAATTTGTGTTCTGAAGATGAACAAAGGTCTTACGGGTGTTGACCCCGATCTGATGCGGGCGGGGAAATTCACGCAGGGAGAGTCAAAAAGCTGCTGTTCCGCAAGACCCATTCAGCTGACTCTATTGGATAACGCTGGGAAAGCGTGCCCGTGGAGGCCGCTGCGGAAGCCACATCATGCCCGGAGAAAGTTACCATGTGGAGAATACACGTATGGGCTCGTCGAGGGCAGCACAACATACGGAAGTCCCAGGGGTGGCCCCGGCCAATTAGAGGAGGGGGACAACACCTTCCTGAGACGGCAGAAAGACACGGGCTCGCCGTAGGGAGCCGTACCGTGGAAGAGTACACACATGGGACCGTCGTGGGGGTCACAACATATGGAACCCAGCCTAACACAAGTTCCTCCAATGCATGAGGAAGACCACGAGTGTTAGACCTGGCGTCGAACGCTCCGCCATGTCCGACTGCCGCAGGTTGCGGAGGACTCAACAGGGTACTGACCAGAACGTGCTTGCCTCTGAGCGGAACTTTGAAGCGGCTGAGTGCAAGACGAACTGTTAACAACTCGAGGCAATTAATATGCCATTGCAGTTGAGGCCCCGTCCACAGACCCGAAACTGCAAGCCCGTTGTACATGGCACCCCAGCCCGTGGATGAGGCATCCGTGGAGACAACGGAGTGCCTGGACACTTGTTCTAGGGGAACTCCCGCCCGTAGAAACGAAGGGTCCGACCACGGGCTGAAGGTTTGGCGGCACCTCGGAATCACTTGGAGGGATCCGCTGTGCCATGCCCATCTTGGGACTCGGTCGTGTAGCCAGCGTTGAAGCGGTCTCATATGAAGCAATCCCAACGGCGTTACTGCGGCTGCGGATGCCATATGCCCCAGGAGCCTCTGAAAATGTTTCAGTGGTGCCACTGTCCTGCCTCTGAATGAATTCAGGCAGTTCAACACTGACTGGATGTGCTCCTCTGTGAGGCGCGCTGTCATGGCGACTGAGTCTACCTCCATACCGAGAAAAGAGATCCTCTGTGTAGGACAGAGTTTGCTCTTCTCCCAGTTGACCCGAAGTCCCAACTGGCAGAGGTGACTGAGCACCCTGTCCCTGTGTTCGCACAACTGCTCTCGCGACTGGGCAAGAATCAGCCAGTCGTCGAGGTAGTTGAGAATGCGAACACCATGCTCTCTCATGGGAGCAATGGCCGTCTCCGCAACCTTCGTAAAGACGCGGGGCGACAGGGACAGGCCGAAGGGTAAGACGCGGTACTGATATGCCCGTCCCTCGAACGCGAAGCGCAGAAAGGGCCGGTGTCGAGGGAGAATCGAGACATGAAAGTACGCGTCCTTCAGGTCGATCGCTGCAAACCCATCTTGGGGACGGATGCACCTGAAGATGCGTTTCTGCATTAGCATTCTGAACGGCAGCCTGTGAAGGGACCGGTTCAAGAACCGCAGATCCAAGATCGGCCGTAACCCGCCACCCTTTCTTGGGTACAATGAAGTACGGGCTGTAGAACCCGGACCTCATATCAGCTGGAGGGACCGGCTCTATCACTTCCTTCGCCAGTAGGACTGCGATCTCCGCCCGGAGCACGGGGGCATTCTCCTTCGCTACTGTCGTGAAGTGAACGCCCCTGAACTTGGGGGGACGCCGGGCGAACTGAATCGCATAGCCGAGTCTGATGGTACGGAGGAGCCACCGAGACAGGCTGGGAAGAGCTAGCCAGGCTCCCAGACACAGAGCAAGGGGGATTAACGGCACCACAGACGTACCCGTAGCGGCGCAGCGATGCGGAATGCAGGGATCCGACTCGGATGGCATGGGAGCGGCCCGAAGTGGGATCTGAGTGTGCTGTGCAACACTTACCTGCTTCCGCGGAGGGGTGTGCGAGTGTGGGGAGGCCCTTTCCCGCAGCCGGCGTCCCCTGCTGGCGAAGGGAGAGGCGCCTGAGGGTAGCGAGGCATGGGAGCGTCGACCACCGCCAAGCACGCTCTCCAAATGAAGGAGGGGCTGAGCGTAACAAAGCTTTGTGGCGTCGCACACGGTCTGCCTCACCTCCTTCCTCAGCGGGGAACAAGAGTGGCGAGGCATAGCGTCACGCACTGTTGTCCACCGACCGCTGAGAAGAGGAGAATGAGAATGGCGAGGCTTTGTAGCGTCACACACTGCCATTCTCGCCCTCTTGTGGGGAGGGGAATGAGAGCGGCGAGGCTTTGTAGCGTCACACACTCCTGAACTCCGGAGACCCAGAGGTATTGGAACTGCTCTTGTTTTTTTTGTTTTTTTTTGTTTAATTTGGGTACCACTGGCTGTTTTTAACACCTAGCAAAGGGCCAGCGCTGTGCGCAGCTCAACCTCAGCTCAGGACTACCCTCGTGCACTAAGCAGGGCGGAGGTGGCCTGCCAGTGGCACTGCCACCCCACCAATGAGTTCCACAATGCCAAAGCCTTCCAATGCACATCCGAGAAAAGGCAAGGGGCAGGCAAGGCGATTTACGCGTTGCACTATGCCTCAGCCACCCGGAAAAGCATGGCTGTCAAGTATTAATCTGATTCAGCACGAGCGGCCACTATTACGGTGGGAATCTCAGCATCATCTTCATTTTCAACACATAACAGCCCTCTCTCCGATGCAGCGATTGACATCTGTCCTCTGCTAGAGCCCCAAATGAAACGCTAGGTCCCCTTTTAAGGACCAGCAATCCCATCTGTAAGCTACCAGCAGACATATGTGAGATAGTGAGCGTGGCCGTGAGACGGCACACAGCGCGCTGAACACTTAAGCCCTTATAAAAAGGCAAGATGAACAACGCGCCGACGTGGCTATGCTCTCATGAGAGAGAATAGACCACCCACAAACACAGTCTCAACATGCTTGCGATGCGATAGAGGAGTGGGGGGCCCCATGGAGGTGTACGCGGCAGGGAAGCCTCACTGTAATCCTCAGGTCACCCAGGCTTATCAGCCAAAGTAGCCCCTTTTCTGGTGCACCAGAAAAGAGACTAGATCGGGGTATAAGTGAAGGGACTCAACCCTGTTTTGAGGTATCCGCATCCAGAAACGCACGAGTGGAATGACGTCTTGAAAGAGACGCAGTCACACCCGTGTTGCTCTTTTATGAGGAAACACTCTTTCAACAGTGCTGAAGCACCCAGGGGAAGACCGCGGCAGCACACAGGAGGTAAGTGCAGTCCTGTGTCTGCACTCACTGAGACAAACGCCCTCACCAAACCGACAGTTGCTGTGAGAACAGCATTTTGTTAAGCTGATGCAGCGGTGAGCACGCGATCGCGCTGATTGTGCCTTTTCGCAAACACAGAGCGTCCTTCTCGTTCTCTGGAGTATCTCTCTCTGTAGATAGGCTCTCTTTTAGAAAAGCAGTCTTGCTTCATCAACGCCGTTCGGCTCCGAAGTGAATAACAGCGTGCATTCGCTCTCGCTTCCTGTTTATACCCGCGGCGCGGGGCGGAGCGCGAGATGCAAATCTCGCACGCCAATGGCCCATTGGCCTGTTCTCTATATCTCGAAGCTGATAGGGGCTCCCTGAAGTGATCCCAATTCGTCGGTACGTCCGACGTACGTCGAACGTGACCGACTGAAAGGGAACTACATTTAATGGGAACTAACAATGAAAAATCAATTATTAATCTTAATTAATGCTAATTTCAACATTTAGTAATACATTATTAGGATCAAGATAAAACATATTATATATGTTTATATTCTTTAATGGACCTGAACTAACATGAACTATAAGAGTTGAATTTATGTTAACATTAACATACTTGTTAGCTAATGTTAGTTAATGCATATTTAGTTGAAAGCAAATAAAGCATTTACAAAATTTGTAGAGCATTTAGTTTAACAATCATGAGCACAAGACAAAAATATCTGTAAATCTGTAAAACCTCAACCCTGTTACCATCAATGTTTATGTACGCATAATTATGTCCCAACATACATTACCATCCACCAGATTTTTTAAAAATGTTTTTGAAAGAAGTCACCAAAGCTGCATTTATTTGATCAAAAATTCAGTAAAAACAGTGAAATATTATTCCAATGTAAAACTTTTGTAAAAATGTTGTTCCCATTGTAAAATGTGTTCTATGTGAATATATAGTAAAGTGTCATTTATTCCTGTGATCAAATCTGAATTTTCAGCATCATTACTCCAGTACAGACCCAAGTCTTTTGAAGTGCATATCAGAAGTTGTGAATTTAGCATGAGATGGAACAATGCCCGCAACGCACTTTGAAATCTTACAAACATTTGATCTTTAAAATCACCCTATCCAACTGTAAAGCAGCTATTTTACAGAATAATAAAATAAATCTACTTGCTTCAAAACAATGATACTATAGCATACCTGGTTTTCTTGGATAGGTCCTGTAAAACCAGCAGAATATGCCCACAAAGAGACATATAAATATGATGAATGATGCAGTGAAGAAAATTAAGAAGGATTTTTGTTCCAATATCTCTGGTTTAGGAGGATTCGTCGTCACTACGCTTTCATTCAGAAATGTAGTTTCTGAAAGAAAAAGCACATCATTTTTTTAAAATGGCCAATTGATAAAAACTTTCTTTTGAATTATCTAAAAATGCAGACCAAGCTACAATTACAATGGTAAGTTCCTAATGTTATGAGTATTTCACAATAGTGAGGTTTTAAGAGGAAACCTACCTATTGTTTTATTGCTGAATTTGACAGTAATATGAATTCTGTTGCTCTCAATAAGAGGGTTTTCACCATCAGCAAGCACCGCGACATGATACGTTCCTTTATCTTCCAGTGAGAGATTTGTGATGTGTAGTGTGACCGTATGGTTTTCCACATCACCGAGTACAAACCTTTCTGAGCAAGAAGGGTTTGCTTGTTTGCAACTTCCTTTCTTTTCTTCATTTTTGTACAGACTTTTGGAAAAACTGTTGATAACAGAATTTTGAAAAGTGAACTCAACAGTGATGTTTTCTTCCGACGTACCATTGACTTCTTGCGTCGATTCCACTGAAATACAAATCACACTTTGTCACTTTAAAAGATTTAACTGTTTAATGGCAGGTTCTTATTGGGACAACTAACCCCAATCATCATTTTCTTAATTTTTTTTGGAGTGCATTTGGTTTCAAATATTAGTTCTCATGAACAATATTACAGCATTTATTAGTTGCTCTCAACATTTCACATTTTTAAGATCAAAAGTTGTATCTGTTAACATTAGTTAATCTGTGAACTAACACGAATGGGGACATTTAGGTTGAAAAATGCTGTAAAAATATATATTTTTTTATTGTTAGTTAATGCATTAATAACAAATGAGACCTTTAAAGCGTTCCCTGAACTTTTGTGTCTATAAAGAAAATAATATTGAATTAAATTAAATATATGACAACTTCAGTACCCAAACTTCCCTACACTTCCTTATTTAGTATTTTTGCCTTCTTTCCAGTCGAAATATCTAAATATTATTACATCAAGATGCATTTACTAGATGAGAAAAATGAAATAAGATGTTATGTCTTGTTTTCTGGAAATAAATCAAAATTAAGTCAGTTGTTGCTTAAAAGCTAAAAAGCTAAAATCAAAATTTTCTGCCAATGGGGTGAGAAAAATAATCAAAATTCAAACAGAGACCAGATAATTTTTCATATACCCCATTGGCAGATCATTTTGCTTGTTTTAGGCAAAAACAAACTCACTTAATTCAGATTTTACCCCCAGAAAACAAGATATAATATCTTATGGCATTTTACTACTTAGTAAATGCGTCTTGATTTAAGGATTTTTTGATATTTGGACTGTAAACGATACAAAAATACTAAGAAAGAAAATGTTTTTTGCAGTGTACATTACAGTGAAACCTGAAATCTGAAACAGTCTGTGACATGATGTTTCTTTTTAGTGTTAAAATAACAGTGTTATCTCATCATCAACATGACGGTATGACACAGAAACTCTTCACAAGGTTGTTTTGCAGATATATGGGTTTTCAGATTTTCCATGAGTCAAAGGAAATTGTTCCTTTTGTACAAACAAAACCTTTCAATAAAATATATTTATGTGTAACTATACAGTGGACCAAAAAGTACAGTATTTGAACACTTAAACGGATGCATAATGTGAAACATCAAACCAAGAGGCATTTATTTAAAAGAAAACAGGCACAAGCACACTTATATTTTAAATATACTGCTCAAAATAAAAGAAATCTAATGCAATTAATTAAATGCATTTACACTGTTTTCACCAACTTGAGTGTACAAAAGTGTTCAAATTTATTTGGTTTATATAAGAAATGTACTGAAGCATGAACAATTTAAGAAACACATTGGCAAAGTATAAGTGAAAATGCAGTACAAATCATCGAACTCAATAGACAGGAAAAACTAAACCAAACAAGGATTGTAACCTCTTTTACTCACCGTTAAGAATCAAGCTCAACATGAATGAGAAAAGTAAGAGTTTGTACTTGAGGTCACGCTTCATGCTGCGGATGGAACAGAGCAAATGGAGATGCAAATGCCTTCCCGTTTCTGCTGATTTATGCTTTGCACTAACATTCTGTTTATAAGAAAACCACTGTCTCTCAGGGGGAGGTACAGACAGGAACTGTCATCGCATTCAGGTTTTTTTCTTCTTCTTGGTTTACTTTTCCTTTTGTTCACTTTCAGATCTCTAGAAACCAATAGCGTGAGGCAATTAAAAAAACTCAGAAATAAATAGTTACAATAAGCAGTGTATTTTTAAATGTGGTCTGTTCACATTTGTGATGTGATTGTGGATCCTACAGTTTGTCAAATCAATTCATCTCCCATGTGCTCACACACTCACCACAAGACCACCGACAGACCACCTTGAGTTTCACAATCCCACAGAGGATGTGTGTGTGTCTTTATCATGTGCATAAACTGACAGAAAACGTATAGACATAGCTTAAAGACTGCATGAGTTTATAACATAGGCCTATTTAAACAACCCAAACCTAAAGTTGGTGGAAAATCCCCTTGTTCTAAGAACAGAGTTAAACATTTCAGTGCAAATACACACTGCATGGACAAAAAAAATGATTTTGTTTTGATTTAAACAGGCAAATGCTTAAAGGATTAGTCCACTTCCTGATATTTTCTCATCCAAGATGTTCATGTCTTTCTTCAGTCGAAAAGAAATTAAGTTTTTGAGGAAAACATTCCAGGATTTTTCTCCACATACTGGACTTAAATTGTAACCAAAATGTTTAAGGTCCAAATCAATGCAGTTTCTAAGGGCTTCGAAGGGGTTCAGAGGCTCTGTGCGAACCCAGACGAGGAATAGGGTCTTATCTAGAGAAAAGATCTGTCATTTTCAGAAATGTTTTAAATGAACATACTTTTTAACCTAAATTGCTTATCTTGCGCTGTTCTGCTCTCGCCAGCAATTGCACAATCACATTGAAAATGTCACACTAGACGTAGGCGGAAGTACCGCCCCCAGCGAACGTGCGAGGACTAATACATTTATTACAAAATGTACTAAATGTTTTCCTCAAAAAACGTATTTTCTTTTCGACTGAAGAGACATGAACATCTTGGATGAGATGGGGGTGAGTAAATTATCAGGACATTTTCATCTTGAAGTGAACTAACTTCTGACTTGCGTTCTTGGTAGTTCATACTTGACAAGTTCGACTCAGGAGAACGTACTCAGTTACTCACATAACCTTGGTTAACTGAGAATAATGGGAACATTTATTGCGTTTTGTGTTAAAGACGCTATGGGAGAGCTCCTTTTCCTCGAAATATCGAAGCCTTATTTTTAAAACGTAGTGCATCTGCACAGACAACATAGATCAGAGCTATAAGCACACTGATTGGTTGGGCTGCGAGAACTGCACAAACCTATGGCGAGGGGGCATGCGGGCACCAATAGGGGCGCTTCTTGCCGCCGCGATCTGAGCCCGCAGAAATGGACGGAGCTACTGGCTATAAAAACAGCCCATTTTGCCATAGAAATCAGATTAATTCGACTGAAGCGACAAGACCTGGACGTAATGCTTAATAGCACGGCCGTCTATGCAATACTTGTTCCTGGTATTCTCAGGGAACCAGGGTTACGTCAGTAACCGAGTACATTTCCTTTAGAAAACGGTAACTCGTGTTGCGCCTTGTGTTAAAGATGCTATGGAAACACAATCCAATCACGCCATGCTATTTAAGATGACCTCGCTCTGAAGTCCTGCCTGAGGAGCAAAGTCTGAGGTTAGGGAAGAGCTTTGGTCAGAATCCCACAAAAGGAGTACCTAGTGGTTTTAGCCTCTTAGAGGCCAAACTCACTTATCCAGAAAGAACTCACGCCTGCAGTGCAGGGACCTCCAGGTTGTGGACGGCAAGGACAAACGGCCGCCGCACAAATGTCATCAATCGGTATGCCACTGGACCAGGCTCATGAAGAGGCCATGCCTCACGTGGAGTGAGCTCTGACGCCTACGGGGCATTAAAGGCCCATAGAGGCGTAGATTAAAGAGATAGCATCTACCATCCAGCGTGATAATCTTTGCTTCGTGAACGGAAGCCCTTTAGTGGGGCCACCGAAGCATACAAAGGGCTGTTCTGACTGCCTGAACTGGGCGGAACACTCTATATAGACTAGGGGTGTGGACCTACACTGGTCTCACGGTTCGGTTCGATTACGATTACCATGCCATTGATTCAGTTCGGTTTGATATCACAATGCATCACAATGCATCAATGATGCACTGCATCCTCATGTATATCATTTTGTCAGTCAGTTATATGAACTGAACCTTTAATTTTACCTGCTTAAAGAAAACACGCTTCTTGAATGTATCAAACATCAAACAAAAGTCTGGGCACAGAAGACAACAGGAGAGTTTAGAACAAATACACAAAATACTAAAAGCCACTTCAGGAGGTGGTCTGGGCCGGATTACAGTGAAAGCTAAGGTCTAAATGCATCTAGTTGTTGAAACATTTTACTCCTAATAATACAAAAAAAAGAAAAAGGTGAGAGCGTTATGGACAGTATGACGTCATAGCCAGATATGACAGCGCTACTGAAGCACGCATTGCCGCAGACGAGCAGCTGCGTATCTCTTCATCAAGCCAGCGCACCAACTACCGCGAATAAAACAGAAAGCAAGTTGCAGGTGCTCAACATACAATCATATTCATTAAAAGTAAAGAAAACGAATGATCTTACCAGTGCTGTTGTCGCAAGCTCTCCTATTGCGGTCTTTGATTTTGAAATTAGCTGATGATCAATAAAGTGCAGCTCATATCTGTTGTTTTCGGTGACGTGAATTCCAATAAATCTGCATATAGTGCGGGAATGGGAGATTGGATTTATATCCGTTTTGCGGAGATGCATTTATGTGACCAAATGTAAATGAAATGGTTTTGATAAATCAGATAGATATCTGATCTGTAAAAACGCATGAAGTGACCAGCTAAACAGGCCCTTTAAGAACTGTAACGTTGATATAATTTGATCCATTTTTGGCTGAGCTGGGTCCACCTTGGCACTGACAGGCGTTAACAGCTCACGATGAAAACGGCTGACGTGTTTTATCAAGTTAGTGGTATTATTACTCCATGCACATTTTATTTGTGCGTGACATGATTTACACACAGCGCGTGTGTTCTCCAGGTCATGCTTACCAGGTTGTTCATAAAAGCCGAAATGTGCCCAAGATGTCTGCTTTTAAAGTCGTTTTTTTAATTACTCTCACTTGCGTCTCGCCTCCCTCTGCCATTGTATGCTACCGCGACAACGCACATACGTGACAAATGACGTCAGAAAATAATCAGTACATTATAATCGGTTATGGTCTATTACTGAACCGATACCGAATCGTCCTCATCTGCATAATTTCGACACCCCTAATATAGACTGAGAGCCCTGACAGGGCAGAGTAGGTTTAGTTCTCTGTTGTCTTCCGATGGGGGAAAAGCAGACAATGAAATGACCTGGGCACTGAATGGTTTGAGAGCACCTTAGGCACATAGCCATGTCTTGGCTTGAGGATGACCTTTGAGTCGTTAGGCCCAAACTCGAGACAGGAAGCATTCGTGGTGTGCGCCTACACACTTGACCGATGCTAGGGCTAGCAGGAGTGCGGTCTTAAGCAAAAGTGGCTTTAACTCAGCCGTGAGGACTGTGGATAGGTCACATGTGGGTATAGAGGGGGGACGAAGCAGGTTCAACCTCCTAGCCCCCTTGACTAAGTCGTTTCTTCCTAGGGATTGGCCGGCCACAGGAGCATGGAAAGCTGCTATGGCCGCCATGTATACTTTGAGCATGGAGGGGGTACGACCCGTGTTCAGTAGCTCCAGTGGTATTTCGCATAAATAGGGGTCTTGGCTCTGAGCTGAACACTAGCGATGTAACCCCATCGTTGCTGAGAAATATAATGTAGCGATTCAGTAGCAAAGTTTTATTAATGCAATGATCATTTTTGACTTTGCCTTGACTATTTTTTTCTTTTCTTTTTTGTGTACATAAAACCACAATATTAACTTTGAAAGCGCAGTGTTTAATTCCTTTATTTTCTGAAAAGTAACGTTTTGGAGATGCGAGTTTCCACCGGACAGCGATGGTGCGTTCAAGTCATGTCGTAAAGATCATATTTACGAGTTGAACGCACATAAACGCCACCACGAAGTCGTAAATACCAGTGGGTTCAGGATTTTCTTTAGCCCCGATCTGTACGAGTTGGGGGCTTGTCAGTGTGAAACATGGCGGAATCAATGGATGCAACGTCTGTAGTTGAATATAACGGGTATTAGCAGTGACACTGTCAGGCTTTGTCATTTACAACAAAGTAAGCTAGCATTGTAATATAACAATTAGCCTAATATATAACAATACTGTTTACAGTGGCTTCATAGATTAATTTAAAAAAGTAAGATTAAAACTCACCTGATGCGCATTCTTTATTTTTCATATTCTATAAGCAGAGTTAACAAACCTTGCTGTATTTTCATGAAATTCATTAAAAGAAGGTACACTGCCATCTTGCTCCGACCATAAGAGACTTGAATGCACATGATGTCGTAAACACGACTTCTCACCTCATACAATATATATATATATATATATATATATATATATATATATATATATATATAGCATATATATATATATAGCATATATATATATATATATAGCATATATATATATATATAGCTGCCTTTTAAATTTCAGGATGAGGGTCCCTATGAGGATGATCATATTTGATGGTCCATGGCATCTTAACAATTGAAAAACCCTGATATAAGCTAATGTATGCTCGTTTTGGATTTATTGTGTTTAACTAACTAACTTACTTTAACTTAGGTCTTTCAGACTCGATATTAATTTATTTAGACTAGTTACAGAGCTGCCAACTTTTCAAAAAAGCTTAGAGTGAGATTTGGTGGGGCCAACCAAAATGTTGCCGCGTACAAAGCAAAAATTGCAACAACAAAAAATAAAAATTATATATATATATATATATATATATATATATATATATATATATATACATATATACATACACACAAAATGCATCTACAGGGAGTGCAGAATTATTAGGCAAATGAGTATTTTGACCACATCATCCTCGTTATGCATGTTGTCTTACTCCAAGCTGTATAGGCTGGAAAGCCTACTACCAATTAAGCATATTAGGTGATGTGCATCTCTGTAATGAGAAGGGGTGTGGTCTAATGACATCAACACCCTATATCAGGTGTGCATAATTATTAGGCAACTTCCTTTCCTTTGGCAAAATGGGTCAAAAGAAGGACTTGACAGGCTCAGAAAAGTCAAAAATAGTGAGATATATTGCAGAGGGATGCAGCAGTCTTAAAATAGCCAAGCTTCTGAAGCGTGATCAACGAACAATCAAGCGTTTCATTCAAAATAGTCAACAGGGTCGCAAGAAGCGTGTGGAAAAACCAAGGCGCAAAATAACTGCCCGTGAACTGAGAAAAGTCAAGCGTGCAGCTGCCAAGATGCCACTTGCCACCAGTTTGGCCATATTTCAGAGCTGCAACATCACTGGAGTGCCCAAAAGCACAAGGTGTGCAATACTCAGAGACATGGCCAAGGTAAGAAAGGCAGAAAGTCGACCACCACTGAACAAGACACACAAGCTGAAACGTCAAGACTGGGCCAAGAAATATCTCAAGACTGATTTTTCTAAGGTTTTATGGACTGATGAAATGAGAGTGAGTCTTGATGGGCCAGATGGATGGGCCCGTGGCTGGATTGGTAAAGGGCAGAGAGCTCCAGTCCGACTCAGACGCCAGCAAGGTGGAGGTGGAGTACTGGTTTGGGCTGGTATCATCAAAGATGAGCTTGTGGGGCCTTTTCGGGTTGAGGATGGAGTCAAGCTCAACTCCCAGTCCTACTGCCAGTTTCTGGAAGACACCTTCTTCAAGCAGTGGTACAGGAAGAAGTCTGCATCCTTCAAGAAAAACATGATTTTCATGCAGGACAATGCTCCATCACACGCGTCCAAGTACTCCACAGCGTGGCTGGCAAGAAAGGGTATAAAAGAAGAAAATCTAATGATATGGCCTCCTTGTTCACCTGATCTGAACCCCATTGAGAACCTGTGGTCCATCATCAAATGTGCGATTTACAAGGAGGGAAAACAGTACACCTCTCTGAACAGTGTCTGGGAGGCTGTGGTTGCTGCTGCACGCAATGTTGATGGTGAACAGATCAAAACACTGACAGAATCCATGGATGGCAGGCTTTTGAGTGTCCTTGCAAAGAAAGGTGGCTATATTGGTCACTGATTTGTTTTTGTTTGGTTTTTGAATGTCAGAAATGTATATTTGTGAATGTTGAGATGTTATATTGGTTTCACTGGTAAAAATAAATAATTGAAATGGGTATAAATTTGTTTTTTGTTAAGTTGCCTAATAATTATGCACAGTAATAGTCACCTGCACACACAGATATCCCCCTAAAATAGCTAAAACTAAAAACCACTTCCAAAAATATTCAGCTTTGATATTAATGAGTTTTTTGTGTTCATTGACAACATGGTTGTTGTTTAATTATTAATGTTGTAAAATTAATCCTCAAAAATACAACTTGCCTAATAATTCTGCACTCCCTGTATATGACGCGTTGTAGGCTAAACAGTAGCCTATATCCTATAGACAGACACACAAACAAACACACACACACACACACACACACACAATTTTAAAGCACTATGTAGGCCTAGAGGCATGGTTTTGTCTAAATAGAACAAATTGATTATACATCAACCTACAGCATACTTTTACAGGGAAGAAAAAGGAAAACAAACTGTCTGTCCTGTCTGTTGCTCTTCTGTCTGTTGTGTGGTTCTTTTTTGCTGTGGCTGATCTAAAAAAACAGTGTTGTAGTAAAAACTACTTTGAGTAGTTAAGTTACATTCAAGCTACCCTTTTGAAAAAGTAGCTACACTACAAGTTACTATCAAAAAGTAGCTGGCTACATTGAAACCACTTTTTTCTTTTTTTTTACAATGAGATTGTTACAAATAACTGAATAATTGTTAATGAAGAATGTTATAATATCTGGGGTTTTAAGCTTCATAGTGCAATGTAATTATGATTTCAAAGAGTATAGGGTGAATTCACAGTTATTGGAACACTTTTCCCCAGTCATTTATATGGAAAAAAAACTGTCAGAATCATTACACACAATACTCAAACATAGCCTATATCTCAAACTGGCTGCCAAAGTGCAAAATGTATACACATTTAACATCAGTGCAAGAACAAAATGTATGCAAATCAACTTTGCGATGCTGTTTGCGAACGTTCGTTGGAACTATGGTTTCGGGAAACACGACTCGTTAAACTCTGCATATAATGACAGAACTGGTGACCATAGTTAGCGAACAACGCTTTCGGGAAACGCACCCGTGAGCGTCACAGCGCTCCACTTCGCTCATTACAGGCTCGTTCTCGTCAGAACCCAAAACGGAATGTAGCTTTAGGTCGCGCAACAACACCGTATTTATTTGCCCATTTATCTTGAACCCCCTCACCGAGAGCATACCTAATCGATCAACATGGCCTACTATGTTTTACTATATAGAGGAACAAGTTGCCTTCGCCTGCTCGGGAGAGATTTATGAAGGTATATTTGGTGCAAAACACCTGAACACGCGTGAGAGTGAAATGTGTAGCTGTAGATCATATCCACACATGTGTATCAATAAATTTGAAGTCGCAAAGAAAAATATTTTAGGAGTTGTAAACTTGTAGATTTTTTTTCTCACCTACAAACACAACTCAACAGTTACACCTTCACACATTCTTCACTGCAGGTGCACAAATCCTGTTCTACGAATCACACGTGAAGAAACTCATACGCTCACATTTTTGCTCCAGTTGCTGCAGTAAATATGGTGCAAAACGCATTCACACACCCGTATCAAAAATGTGAAGTCACAGACACATTTTGCACACCCGCGAATTAATATGTGAATCCATGCAATGAGAGTTGCACACTTGTAGAATATTTGGTCACAAATGTGTTTCTTTTCTTGGATATTTTTCTAACACAATCACAAGTCCAATCACTACAACTGCTTGAATCTGCTGCTGCGAGTCTCAAGCGCATTTTTTTCGCCTTCAAATGACACGTTCCGCGCGCTCTCACTTTTGCACCATATATCACGCGAAATGTGGAGCAAAAGTGATTTGTGCATCTGTGAGGCAGCGGCAGGCCCTGTTCAGAGAGCGGAGAATCTCGGCCAATCAGAAGAGCTCTTTTAAACCGGTGGCGCGCGACCGAGAAAGGGGGAAAAAAACCCATGACCATCTTTCCGAGCTGGCGGTGTGAAGTACCAATAAAGGTATGTTTTTTTTTCTTATCTCCCCCTGCAATCACTCACTGTTATAACTTACATTTGTTTAAGTAGTTTTAATATGTGCGCTGGTCGGCTAAGTTGATAATCATTGTTTCTTAGTTGGGTTAGCCTTTTTTGTTTCACGAAATGTAAGTTACACTAACGCTAACGTTAGCCTATCTGTACTGTTAAGTTTGCTATTCAATCTTATAATTAAATATATTCTCATATTAAACGATGTATTCCTTATATTGTCTTCTGCTTTACCTTCTAGAAAAATGACAGAACAGGGTGGGTCTTCGCAGGTCAGTATCATATCATACTATATGTGTACAATGGTTTCCTTTCTTTTGGTTTGGTGGATGATAACATTTATAGGAATCCATTGTAAAGTAAAGGGATTTCATTTGCCCAGTAGGCCTAATTGGAAGCTGCAGAGAGTCGCAGAGCAGGTTAATTAACATTTTATAAAGCCTATGTAATTTAAAGCATGTTTTAAATCCAAAATTACTGCAAATATATATTACAAATATAAAATCACTCTTTATGTAGTTTAAGAATTGTTTAATTCACTCCCATTTGCCCTGCAGTGTCCCAAATCAGCTGACCTGCAACAGATGCTTAACCACTTAGAAACAGGCGCATCCTCACAATAAGCTAGACTGAGTGCAATAATGTTTGGTCATATTTATCATTGTTTCTCTGTGCCATGACTATAACATATATAATTAGAGTATTTTATTTCAGGTTTGATTTATGCTAAATTTATAAATTATTATAGTACAGTCAGTCATGTTTGTTTTGATAATTGTTTATTGCATAAATGTATCATTTAGGCAGCCAACATTGTTGAGATGCTCTAAGGATTTGTTTGAGCTGTTTTTATAATATATTTTTGTTCTCTCTAGGACATGCTACTCAGTCATTTACTGGACAGGCTCTACACCAGACTATCAAGTTGCCTTGATCGTGCCCCTCTGGACCTAGATTATTTGGAATTTATATGTTCACAGGAGTTTGTTATACTCAGTGCAGTGTCAAGCCAGCTTCAGATCCCTCAAGCAGTGTATGATGCCCTTACAGAGTTACATCACCTAGTCTCTGAACAAAATGACAAGGAAACGCGTATAGAAGTTTCCCTGGAGAGGGGAAATAGTGGCCGCCCCAGAGTTATAATATCCAAGGAATATGTGGCTGAGGTTCTTAGTATGGGCCTATCTGTGAAATACATTGCCAATATTGTAGGGGTTTCTAGGTGGACGCTGCAGAGACGTATGAGTGATTGGGGATTATCTGTGAGGGGTCTGTACAGTGACTTAAATGATGATGAACTTGATGTCCTGGTATCAGACATTCACTCCAGCAACCCACATGCCGGGTATCGAATGATGTTGGGACTGTTGCAGGCTCGGGGACATCGAGTTCAGTGGCAGAGGGTTCGCGCATCAATGCACAGAGTTGACACTGCAGGGATTGTATCAAGAATGTCAGAGTTGCGGTGTGTGGTACGCAGGACATACTCTGTCCCAGGCCCCAGGTCACTGATGCATATCGACACAAACCACAAACTTATAAGGTTGGTTGTGCTTTTCAAACAAATCTATTGCAGGGCTAGTTCAATAAAAAGTAAGGTTATGGATGTTATACACTTTTTTTCACTTTCTCTATTAAGGTACAATATGGTGATATTCGGAGGAATTGATGGATTCTCCAGGAAGGTACTGATAATTATTTGATGCAGGACTTTTTTTGCAGTATACTTTAACAGCAGCATAACAATTACTTAACCCCTTATCTTGCACCACCTTTTTCACATGGACACAAAAAGAAAGTATTTAAACTTAACTGGTTGAAATTCAAGCAATCTTTGGAAGTTAGACATATGGCTGTTCTTGTTTTTAAGAAGATATTTGGCAGATAATTGTATAAGTGGAATAAATTATGAAAGTGAAAAATAAACAAAAAATGTAAGAAAATATACAATGTAAAAAATATAATTATATTTTATATAAAATATATATATTTTACAAAACATATTTGACTCTAAAACTGCAAGAAAATCAAAGCCAAATATCTGAACAAGTTTTAAGTTGATATCTCAAAAAATGAGCTTTCAGTGAGATTTTGTTTGGGCGCAGTACCAAAGTTTTTCACTAGATGACATCCAAGCTCCATTACTGACCATATAAGGGCGCCTCCATTGCCATATATGGTTTGTGCAATCTGAACCATATATTTCCATAATTTTCCCCATATATTCACCCTATACATATTATTTTCTTTACATTTAAAACATTTTCAGACAATTATTTTCTATTATATATATATATATATATATATACACACACAGTATATATACTATATATATATATAAAGTAATGTCAATATTACTTTAGCTTTTTCTAAGATATTATTTTAAATATGTAATGGCAGTGCCACTTAAGGGGTTAAAGAGTATATATAACTTAATCAAACTTAAATTAAAAGGTTTGATTTTGTGTATGAGTTGTTCTGTATTATTCCTGTAGATAATGTATCTTGGTGTTGCCAATAACAACAAGGCCTCCACTACCCTTGCCTTCTTCAGTGAAGCTGTTGAGAGATGTGGCATACCACAAAGGTCCATCTTGTAGTTAAATTTATATATTTTACTCTTAACTATACCACTCTGATTGTCCTTTGTTTAAATGGCCTCTTATAATAGCTGAAAGTTGCAGTCTTAAATTCTGCCACATTTACTTCTCAAGGGTTCGTGGTGACCATGGTGTGGAAAATGTTGATGTGGCCCGCCTCATGTTCTCCATCCGTGGATCCGGGAGAAACAGCTTCATTGCAGGGAAAAGTGTGCATAATCAGAGGTAACCATGAATATATGTTTATATATATATATATATATATATATATATATATATATATATATATATATATATATATATAAACAAACAGGTAAAATGTTTACATACACTTTATTTTTTTTAATACTGCATGTTGTCTGGATGGTCCACAACATTTGTTTTGTTGAACCTTGCTAGTACGTAATCCAAGGCATATAATTAGAATCCTCTTTCACCTCAATTGCCTAACATGAGTACAATATTTAATTTGCCCTTATTGATAAAAGGGACTATTATATTAGCCTGACGTCGTCATACTCAATTCTAGTCAGAATATGATTCTGATCTGCTCCATTGGGCTGTGATGAGGAATGTTTCAACCGAACCAGGAAAGACCTCAATTGGATAAGCCGATAGACCTAGAACGCATATTCAAACAAGTTCTCCGTTTAGTAAACGAGTTCAACCCAAGCGCTCTTTGGTGACATGATGACATTACTGTTGATCATCTGTCCATCATAGTGCCCGCCCTGACAATTTGATTGGTCCGAACAGCTCTGGTTTCAGCATAGTTGCTCCACAATGGATCAAGTCGAGACCGAACTTCCCGACCTCAAATTGTGGGCGAGGCTAAATTTGACTGACATCCAAGCTACTATGTTGCTGCATTAACTATAGTTTTTGATTTGTTGTAATAGTCCTTTTTATTTGCATGCTATAATTGTTATTCAGTTGGAATACCTTGTTTCTGAACAGTAATATTTTAAATGCTGAAATGAATGTATGTGTTTTTAACAGAATTGAACGTCTCTGGCGAGATGTGTTCACAGCGGTCACATGCCATTTCTACAATGTGCTACACCAGCTGGAAGAGGATGGTCTACTTGACCTGTCCAGCAGTTTTCATCTATTCTGCTGCCATTATGTTTTTATTCCCCGCTTGCAAGCCCAGCTTGATGGATTCAGAGATGGCTGGGACAATCACCCCCTTTCAACTGAGAGAAATCTCACTCCTAATCAACTGTGGCACATGGGTCTACAGCACAACTCTGAAGAGTACAATGATGAGGTATATATTTGTTAATTATACTCAAAACAGTATGCATTTGTGGCAGGTGAAGTAATGACTACTTATGTTACAGGATTTGCACATCCCTTTGGTTGACTGGGAAAGTAGTGGTCTTATACCCAGTGATCCCAGCTGTGGTGTCCATGTCCCTGAGAGTGATTGCCCTGTTAGACCTGATGACCTAGCTGGACTTAGTGCTGCTGTGGACCCAATGGGACCCTCGACATGCATGGGAGTAGATAAATATTTAGCTGCGCTGGAGTACATGCACAGCATTGGCTATGTGTAGGATCATCTGTATGATCTTTAATTCCCTATCAAAATCAAATACACACAACTTTTTAAATCAAGTTTACTGTAATAACATTTGTATAACTGTACACAACTGTAAACCATTTCAATAAAAGCCAACATTTCAACATCTTGGAACATTGAAAACCCTGATCAATGCTTAACAATGTTTAGATTCTTCAATTATAAAGCTAAACTTTAATGGAAAACATAATGAAATGAGGTAACATTCCACTAGTTACAATAATCCAAACCCACTGTCATTTGTGGCAATGCAGTTCTCTAAATGAACACTAAATTCGCTGTAACTCTTGTAGTAACCTGGCAAGCGAAGCATGCGGTAGCATGTGGATGAAGTGGGATATTCCGCTCTAACCACCTCCACTTTCATGTTAGCCATGGGTATCTCCCATCCAACCCAAAACTTGACGAGCTGTTTCAGCTGTTCTTGGGACACTGAAAATAAAAAGAGCCAAAGCACAAGAACACTGAGTCTCTAACACAACATGGTGCAGTAAAAAAATAATATATTTGGCTAATTTGCAAGCATGTTAAGTTTAAAAGTCTAAAGTGTACGTGTTTTTCCTATGATGTCTGACATGTTTGTATAATTGAGTAAAAACACTTTGTTGATGTGACTTCACAAGTGCTCAGCATGGCAGAGGGACAGATCTTATGATTATTTTATCTCTTCATGCATTGTACACAAACAGGCAATGCGCCTTCTCAATAGGTGTCTAAAAAACAACGCCAATAAGAAATATTCAAAATGAAGATAATTTTTTTTTTTTTAATGAACATGATAACTTAAGTTCCTCCATACGGTACCTTTACAAAATCATAATATATAAGGAAATAGTCTGGATGTGGGGGTAATTGTTTAACACTAAAAGTGGAAACCACTAGATGGGACATTACATAGGAAAAAGAATATCAGCATGCAATTTACCTGTTTTCATAAACTGACGCAAGTACCCCATAATTCTGCATTTGATGTCAATTGAGTACCCACTATCGTCGTCATCATCCTCCAACCCTCCTTCATCAGGCCATTTAATGTAGTCTAGAATAACCTAAGAACACAAGATAATTATGACAACTATATACATTCTATCATCACTTGCAGGTTTCATTCTTTTGTGGCCTAGTATGTGTTGTGTCCCATTTATTTGTATTTCTAACTGCTCCAAAAACAACAAAAAATATTAATTGATACTAAGATACACAGTATCCACAGTTTAAAAAAAAAATGTCAGGTGGTGTTTTTTTTTTTTAATTAAAATTACTGTTGGACAAAACGTGGAATACCTCCGCACTGCATTCAGCCATTGACTGACGTGGAAAAACTGATGACACTGTGTCAGGTCGAGATTCCAAAAGTGGCAAAATCAACGATTCCCTCAATCCCTGCTTGAACTGTTTCAGCTGGCGTGCGTTTCGTCCAAGAACCTTAAAAGATCAGAAGGATAAAATAGTATTTTTCCTGCCAAGACATTTTTTCCCCTTTTACTATGCCTAAATATGTTATTTTGTTTCAAAGTATTCTTCACTGTCTAAAATTATTTAATCTGTCACATACTGTAAAAGTAGTTACAGTCTGTTGTTGCTGTCTTAAGTATGGAGCTTCGAGAGAGTGTTCCATAAGTTAACTCATAAATTACTGCACTGGAGATGCTGGTAAAGGGTTAGAGACACAATTAAGCCCTTTTCATTAAGCTACAAGAAAAAAATCCAATTACCACTAGGTTTGGAAAGGTAACCAGGAATGTACATTAAAAAAAAGAACAAAGCATGTCTAAAATATGAAAATGTCCAGTTAGATGGGACAAATAATTTACACACCCAAATGACCCAATCCTTCATATTTTTTTAATGCTGGAACTTTAGACTTACTGCATGTTGAAGCAGATTGTGAAGAAGCCAAGTCCTGTTGGCTTCTGTTAATACAGGGAGATCCCATGCCAGTGCCAACTCGTTTACAGCTGCCCTCTGATCCTCAGCGAGTCCACAGCATTGGTTCTGGGATGCTTCATCTTCAAAAAGCTTTCAAATCAACATGAGACCCATCACAATTACATATCAATTGTATATACCACTTAATACAGAGCAGTCTAAATTATTTTTACAATGATAACTTTGTTTTGGCTTGTGGAATGCAACATATTTGATGTTCTCATTAGAAGAGACTGGTCAAGTTTTAATTTTAAGGTACATTCATATCTGGTGAACTGTGTTAGAATTATGAACCTTTTAAAACATAACTCACTTTACTGTGTCCCAGAGTAAGTGGTCAATCATCTGATTCCTGATGTTTGGCTAGTTGTGTTTAATATTAGTTTATATGGAAAAAGTCTAGGTTTGATTCCGTAAGTGGTACTTACATTTTTTACAAAACCATTTTTTATCATTATGATGACTGAATTATTCAAATTCTTTACTTTCCATAAATTACTCAAATTCCCTACTTTTTCAAACTGCATAGGAACCCAGTCATATATCTCATGGTATCATTTAAGATTCTATTGAATTGTCTCATTAATTTTGTTAAGATAAAACACATGTACTTAGTATAAAATGACATGCAATTCCTACACAGTTAACCTGATATGGATGTACCCTAAAATTAATGCTGACAATATGCACTTTCACATCTACATAAAAAAAAAATAATAATACTGGAGTACAGATTTGGATTACATTGCGCTTCTTGGAACATACCGGTCTGATGGTCTCCTTGATGTCTAGATCTGCCACATCTTCAAGTGTGATGGTGGCTGTCTGGGGTGTTCCACCTAACAGTACATGTAGAACTGCAGGGCTAAGACCTGTCAGACGAGGTCCACCATGCAGAAAAGAATGGCCAATCATTCTCCCTGCCATGATAAACATGTCATTCTGCGCCAAAACTTGGGAGGTGGAAGGGATTAGATGGTCAGGTTGGCCCTCAAAGAGTAAAGTGCCGCATGCATTTCCTACAGGGAAATAATCAAACCATAGATGAGCTACAAGTGTGAATACACCCTAAAAGAAACCTTTAAGAACTTAATTTAGCTAAATTATTATTTTATTTTTATGCCAGATTTGTCCAGTAAACTTACCAAAATCAACAGTAAAACCATGTTGCAACTTGTGCATTACCATACTTAAAAAGTGTCGATTCACACCATCCCCAATAGCCAAATCTCCTGAAAAGACAATAAATTACAAACACAAAGTCAAAGGAGTGCACTACTATACTGTACAAAAATTTATAATTTTCTCCAACATTCTCCCTCATTATATAAAAAGATTTATATTTATGCAGTATATGCTCAAAATATATTTTAGAATATGATCTTAAGAAAGGGAAAAAGCAAGAAAGCAGTGAGTAGGCAATCACTGTTCTTATACATCTAATTAAACCAATAAGGTGTACATCCATATGTACAGCTTACTGTCTGTCAAGTTACAGTACCCTGTAATTTAGCTTGGAACGGTCTTGCCCAGTCAATGTAGGGAGCCTTGTAGAAGTTGAGGATTGTTCCCTCTTGTTCCTCTACATCTTCTCCGATGTCTAGTTTAATTTTCAGGGTTGGCTCGTCTTCTTTTTTTTGCAGCCACTGTCTTCTGTAGTGGTCTGCTGCCAGTTCTGGACTGACAATGCCTTTCCAAGCTGGAAATGAAAACAGAAAAGTTGTTTAAAGCCACAATCCCAAACTGTCTGAATGAACATGGTCTGCAACTCAATTGAGTCAATAAAGTCTCCATGAGATAATATACTGTTGACCACACAGGCTCATACACTTTAAGGGTTAGTTCACCCCCCAAAAAATATTTTCTGTCATGAATTCCTCTCCCTCATGTCGTTCCAAACTCGTAAAACCTTTTTTCATCTTCGGAATACAAATAAAGATTTTTGATGAAGTTTGAGAGGTTTCTGAACCAGCCGTTCACGTTTTTTTTTTTTTTTTTTACGTGAACAGCTTAGGAGAAGAGATTGTTGATTAAAGTCGTTATTTTTGTTAGTTTTTTTGCACACAACATATTCTCGTCGCTTCATAATATTAAGGTTGAGCCACTGTAGTCACATGGAGTATATTAACCATGTCTTTACTGCCTTTCTGGGCCTTGAAAGTTGCAATGATGTTGCTGCCTACAGCTGGTTCAGAAACCTTTCAGATATCATCAGAAATATCTTCATTTGTGTTCTGAAGATGAACAAAGGTCTTACTGGTTTGTAACGTCATGAGGGAGAGGAATTAATGACAGAATTTACATTTTTGGGTGAGCTATCCCTTCAACAACACAGTCTGCATGGCTACAGTGGTCTAACTAGTATGAATATATATAAAAAATGAGGACTAGGCTGAGTCAGACATTTTGCAATGTCTACATTGCATATTTGGAATTTAGATTTCACAATAATGTCCAACTGTATTGAGTTAACTTATTAAGAACAAATTAATAAATCAACGCTAACCCAAATCATCAGTGTTTACAGGTCTGGACCCAAATGGCATATCCTCTGGGGGAAGAGTAGCTGATGTGCTAGGTCTTGTGTGAAGTGTTGAGTCGACAGAGAAAAAAGAGGCACCGGCGCTGCTTTCAGAGACCATTTGAACTCTTTCAGAGTCAGGCAGTGTAGATGTGGAAATAATCTCTGCAAAACTTAACATAAATACATAAACACACATGGACACTCTATAACAAACAAAATTACACTCACACTCAGATCATTACACAAAAGACATCTACAAACATAGCATTGTGCATGTGGCACACCTGATTGCAGTCTGTATGAAGCTAACCTATCAGCTACCCCTGAAGCATTTGAAATGACTATCTGAGAGCATTATAATTGCTAAAAGCCCAGTAATGTATACCTACAATCAGTAAATATTAAATGATTTGCAGTCTACAGTGAGGACCTTTAAAGAAAGTTAGAATTGTGTAAGCATGAGTCCAAATTAAAGATTAAGCTTACTTTAGTAACTTTTTTCAACATATTCATTCATTCACAAATTTTATCTAGATTTCCTTGCTCTTCACTAAACAAATAGTAAGACATAAGTCAAATAATTATAATTATATCTTATAAAAATGTTGTGACTATTTTAATTAGTCTGCCAATGTAAGAAATAAGAGTTGTTTAAAATCTGGATGTTCCCATTGAGCTTTTTTCACCTTTTCAAAAAGATAATTCAAATGAACCAATTTAAATTACTGATATATTAGCACTGGCACTTTTATGTTTGTTGTTTTACATCATGCTTATGATACCTTTCCCCACATGAACTTGCATGGTAGGCAACAATCTCTGCAGGAAACTGCTTTCCACAAATTGGACAGGACTCCTAAGGGCCAAGTGGTTATAAAGAGGTATATAAATTTAACAAACCTGAAACTGAAAATACTACAGTGGTATATGAACCAAAGAATAAAAGATACTGAAGTTTGTGATATCAGTCTGTGTAATTTTTTTCTGGAATGCAGCTTTAATATTAACCTGAAACAATATTGATGGCTTACCACACAAATAAGGTCTGACTCCTGTTCTGCTGGCTGGTCTGCTTCCTCTGCTTCATATTCACCTTTCTTTGAATATTAAACACAAAAAGCAACCCTTTTTAACAATGATTCTCAGCTGAAAACTGAATTACACTACAATGATTCAATCAAATCACTGCTGAGGACATTAAGTGTTAATTTATTCTATAAAACAACTAGAATTTAGAAGACAACTTACATTATCGCCACAGGACTCAATGTGGAACTGTATGAGGGGCAGAGGAATCAAGTTGCCACAAGTCATGCATGTGTTTTTTGGCATTCTTTCAAACTCTGCAGCATCATATGGGAGTGGGGTGGTATCGATTTTTTCTTGAAGGGGGACAATGTATATTACATTTTTCCCATTGTTAGAGGATGACTTGAGGACTTTAGCGGTGTATCCTTCAGCACCCTGGGGCAATGGAGTGGTCTTTCTTTGTCCACTGCCCCCTTTAAAAACATAAAACATTTTAGTAGCTCATTCAAATTACATTCTTCTTTTGTATGATAGAATATGATATTATTCAAGATAACATACATTAAAATGTAACAAACAAACCTTTTGTGCTTAACTGATATATAACATGTCTAGATACTTAACAGGTCTGGATATTTTCTGTAACAATGGAGAAAAAACCTCACCTGAAGCCTTTGTAAGCAGCCAACCACCACGCAAATCTCTCATCTTGGGAAATTCTTCCAGCAGCACTCGGCTTATCTGTAATAAATTTGCACTGCTGTCATTGTGAAAATATCAGTTCCACCATCTTTTCAGTCAACTGAAACAACTGTGGCATCAGTTAACATTTAATCAATATCATCAATGGCATATTGAGTCAGGATTTGGTATCTTTACGACCAGTGTTTTTATGTGTTGTATGAGGTGAAATAGCTGAATGATGACTGAGGCAGTTATCAGATGAAGTTGCCAGTCTGTCTGATCTGTACCAGCTGCAATAAAGGTTGTTTGGTTCACCCGCCAATCTGCAGGTCAGATATATACAGTGATATTTGCAACAATCAGACTGATTTCATACACCTCCATAAACCAGGTCATTCCTGGTGTACGGAAGATGGTGTACAGTCCAGCTGTTGCAGATATCAATCTACAAAATCAAGACAGCAGTGACAGGCAGAGCAAGGGAAAAATTAGACAAGATGAATGACAACTTGTATAGATTAGACAGACTGAATGATATCACTTAAAATGTAAACCACAGTTACACAGTTCTGTGGCATGATCAAAGTAATTGTAAGACATTACAATATACAGATGTGTGAAAAGTGAAAAGTGTCTATGTTTCAGAGTTGTTGTTGTTTTTGTGTGTTGTCTTTAAGGCTAACCTCTGTGTGATCCACATTTTCAGCCATATTTATGGTCCTCCTTCCAAGACCTGCTTGCAAGAGCACTGCCTCATCCTTTGGGGTTTTGTCAGTGTTCTCAGGTTGCAGGCAGAACTGCAGTTCCATAAACTTTATAGCTGATACACGTGGAGTATCCGCTGACTTTCTTTTTCGTTTCTGGCCTCCAGAATACAAAGCTGGGAAACATCTTGGAGGAAGCATAGACAGTTATTAATCAGTGAAAATATAAATATAAAAAGATAACAAATTTGAATGAATATAAAACGGTGTTGAGTTGTTGTTGTGTAAAACTGTTACATTGTAACTGAGTATTTATTCTTATTAAGTAAGGAAAAATTGATGATCTAGACAATTGTTTACATTAACTTAAGACATAAATGACTCATTTTATTTGAAAATACATGTAACTTTGACTCATAGGTATGTGTATTTAACTGTTCAAGCTCAATTAGTTAAGCACTCAGTTCAGTTCTTACAGTTCCCTTTTTTTGTTTTTTTTGTTTGACCTTTGAAATAACTCTGATCATGTGGCGAAGTAATATGGAACTGTAATACGGTCAAGACCTGCCTGGAACTACTTTAGCCGTGTATTTTCCTAAAATTAATTGCATACCTAGAATTTTTCATCAACCAATCAGATTCAAGATTTCAACAGCCCCATAGTATAAATAAAGATAATTCGGCACATCACACATTCTATTCTTATTTTACAACAGGGCTGAGTGATTACTGGGATGTTTCCTAAGTTGTGTTAAGTACGAGTAATACAATTTTGACCACAATAATTGTGGTTATTTTTGCCAAAAACAAGCAAACCCAACTGTAACAATCACTCACCTTTGCATCTCCTGCTGCACTGTGGCTGGTCTTACAGGTCTGCTGCTGGTAGGAACAGTAGCAGTAGGCTGAGCAGTGGTGTTTTGATGTGAAGGAGGCCTTTCCCTTTCACTTTGTATGCAGTTTAGAAGCACACGGACTGCTGACTCAATGTTTGTCTTCTGTTCATTTAGAGAGAAGTCTGGGTTACATTAATTAGACGTATTTAGAAAATGTAATCATGTAAATGTTGACACAGGACTTTGACAAATAACAGTCTTGACTATATAGACACATGATTTGTCTCTGATGCCTAAACCACATCATTTTAATTGTCAAGATTCTATAAGATCAAATAGCAAAGTAAGGAGGCAGGATGCGCCTGTTTCTAAGTGGTTAAGCATCTGTTGCAGGTCAGCTGATTTGGGACACTGCAGGGCAAATGGGAGTGAATTAAACAATTCTTAAACTACATAAAGAGTGATTTTATATTTGTAATATATATTTGCAGTAATTTTGGATTTAAAACATGCTTTAAATTACATAGGCTTTATAAAATGTTAATTAACCTGCTCTGCGACTCTCTGCAGCTTCCAATTAGGCCTACTGGGCAAATGAAATCCCTTTACTTTACAATGGATTCCTATAAATGTTATCATCCACCAAACCAAAAGAAAGGAAACCATTGTACACATATAGTATGATATGATACTGACCTGCGAAGACCCACCCTGTTCTGTCATTTTTCTAGAAGGTAAAGCAGAAGACAATATAAGGAATACATCGTTTAATATGAGAATATATTTAATTATAAGATTGAATAGCAAACTTAACAGTACAGATAGGCTAACGTTAGCGTTAGTGTAACTTACATTTCGTGAAACAAAAAAGGCTAACCCAACTAAGAAACAATGATTATCAACTTAGCCGACCAGCGCACATATTAAAACTACTTAAACAAATGTAAGTTATAACAGTGAGTGATTGCAGGTGGAGATAAGAAAAAAAAACATACCTTTATTGGTACTTCACACCGCCAGCTCGGAAAGATGGTCATGGGTTTTTTTCCCCCTTTCTCGGTCGCGCGCCACCGGTTTAAAAGAGCTCTTCTGATTGGCCGAGATTCTCCGCTCTCTGAACAGGGCCTGCCGCTGCCTCACAGATGCACAAATCACTTTTGCTCCACATTTCGCGTGATATATGGTGCAAAAGTGAGAGCGCGCGGAACGTGTCATTTGAAGGCGAAAAAAATGCGCTTGAGACTCGCAGCAGCAGATTCAAGCAGTTGTAGTGATTGGACTTGTGATTGTGTTAGAAAAATATCCAAGAAAAGAAACACATTTGTGACCAAATATTCTACAAGTGTGCAACTCTCATTGCATGGATTCACATATTAATTCGCGGGTGTGCAAAATGTGTCTGTGACTTCACATTTTTGATACGGGTGTGTGAATGCGTTTTGCACCATATTTACTGCAGCAACTGGAGCAAAAATGTGAGCGTATGAGTTTCTTCACGTGTGATTCGTAGAACAGGATTTGTGCACCTGCAGTGAAGAATGTGTGAAGGTGTAACTGTTGAGTTGTGTTTGTAGGTGAGAAAAAAAATCTACAAGTTTACAACTCCTAAAATATTTTTCTTTGCGACTTCAAATTTATTGATACACATGTGTGGATATGATCTACAGCTACACATTTCACTCTCACGCGTGTTCAGGTGTTTTGCACCAAATATACCTTCATAGAGATTGCTCATGAATTTTTCCCGTTCTCGGTCGCGCGCCACCGGTTTAAAAGAGCTCTTCTGATTGGCCGAAATCCTCTGCTCTCTGAACCGCTGCCTCACAGATGCACAAATCTCTTTTGCTCCACATTTCGCGTGATATATGGTGCAAAAGTGAGAGCACGCGGAACTTGTCACTTGAAGGCGGAAAAACTGCGTTTGAGACTCGTAGCAGCAGATTCAAGCAGTTGTAGTGATTGCACTTGTGATTGTGTTAGAAAAATATCCAAGAAAAGCAATACATTTGTGACCAAATATTCTACAAGTGTGCATCTCTCATTGCATGGATTCACATTTTAATTCGCGGGTGTGCAAAATTTGTCTGTGACTTCACATTTTGGATGCGGGTGTGTGAATGCGTTTTGCACCATATTTACTGCAGCAACTGTAGCAAAAATGTGAGCGTATGAGTTTCTTCACGTGTGATTCGTAGAACAGGATTTGTGCACCTGCAGTGAAGAATGTGTGAAGGTTGCGTTGTGTTTGTAAGTGAGAAAAAAAGTCTACAAGTTTACAACTCCTAAAATATGTTTCTCTGTGACTTCAAATGTATTGGTACACATGTGTGGATATGATCTACAGCTACAAATTCCACTCTCACGCGTGTTCAGGTGTTTTGCACCAAATATACCTTCATAGTTGGCAGCTCTGTAGTTATGTTTTACCAGAGTTCTGTCGATCACACTGAGCACGTGATTTGAACCAAACGCAACGTACCCGTCCATGCTCGTGGCGTCATCACGTTAGACCGTTCCCCGGATGAAAGCGAGTTGTTATGACAACGACGGTAAAGCAGTAAAGCGAAAGCACGGTTTCACTGTGTCGCTCGCTCGAAGTATTTCACTCATGGATGCCGGTGCCAACACATATCTCATCAGACCGAATTATAAAGACAAGTAAGACGAACTGCCTTTACGGTTCAACTCTTAAAACTAAACGTAGCCAGTTAAAACTAGCAGCTAGCTACGATTAAGGTTGTTTGTAACAGCACACGCGCAGCTCTAAAATGCTCTAAAACTTGCTAAACTGTATCCCAAATACCTTCCTCGTTCCTTGTTTCCTGTCGTAGGTTTAAGACAGGGGTGGCAAAGGATTGTATTAGGGAAATCCTGAGGGAACAGCTGTATGGAGTGCAGTATAACCCAGAGGAGGTTCCCACATTATCCAGATCTCTTGCGGACTCCATTAAAAACAAGCTGAAAGGTGAGGCTGACAGGGATGTAATACTACAGTAAATCTGCTTAATTGCAGTCTTAAGCAATATTTAGGGCGAAAATATACTTTTTCGTTTGTAGCTTTGTGTTTAAAACGGGTTGACATCATATAATATTTATTTATATATAACAAAGGGTTTCATAATTACAGAGGTCCCAGAGAAAAAAATGATATGTGCGTTTTGAGGGCCAAAACATTTTATAACAATAGCTTTAAACCCATGTAGTATAGCATATATTATTTGTCAAGCACATCCTGATAACAGATACTTAAACATGCGAATCAGGACATTACATTTTGCAATAAATGATTCCCAATACAAACTAGAAATACAGAAGAAACTGTTTAATTCTATTGGTATTGGTGAAATGTCAGCATTCTTGGAACTGTAAAGACCACTTGGTAACACTTTACAAAGATGTTCCATTAGGTAATGTTTGTTAACGTCTACATTCTAATTTTAATGTATAACCAGGGATCCCCCAAGGTCATTTTTTGGGACTTATGGGCCTTAATGCTTATGGGCGTATGCAAAAGTTATTAAAAAAAAAAAGATATCAGCATACTGAAATGTCCAGTTCTTTAGAAAAGTTCTAAAATGTTTTTTTTTTCTTAGTTGTGTGAATGTTAAAGGCACAATATGTAAGATTTTAGATTACCATATCCAAAAACCACTAGAACAGTGTTATATTTTGTTGACATGTGTACATTATCCCAAATGTTTCCAAGAATGTCTAAATCCAGAGAAATAAGCCATTTTAACCAGGACACGGACCGTGCGTCACCTATCAATGACATCATATCCGCAGGGCTCATAAGGACTGCCCGACGGCCCGAGGCAAGCCTGAAAGACACTCGGGCCAGTTGATGGAACTGTCACTTGCCCGCTCAGGCCAGTGCTGCATCGAGGAAGTTGATGATAGTTGATTGCACATTTGTAAGCCTTGCCAATTTAAATATTCAAGCGCACATAGACGAGAAAGTGTAGTACTCGCGTGGCACCCACACGTCTCACAGCACGTGAATATTGACATAAAATTATGTCAAAATGTCTGTCTGGTCGAGTATCATCGTAAACATGGTCGGTTATGTCTTAAGTGAGCGTAAACATGAAATTTGCCTCGTAGGGCAGCGAAGCAAGTGCATTCTGGGAGTTGTTGTCTTTCATCCACATGAGACAAAAATAAATGTTGTCTTTTCGCAGTCTAGAAGGCACCAAATTCAAAAATAATTTCACATTTCTACTACATAAATGACCCAATTTAAATACATATTAATCTTCCCAGCGCTGAAGTGCCCGTTTAACTGTTTGGATAATTAATGGACAGAAAACGAATCATTGTTCTATAGTTCAACACAGTCTTATTGTTTAAATCGGGTGTTCTTGATTTACCGCAAGTACCATGTTTTACCATGCCTAACATGGATCTAGCTCACTGCAGTGTGAACAAGTGTCTCATAGTAGCGCCGAGCGAACGCACAGAGTAGCATTATAACATAACTTTAACACACTCAAATGTGTCTAATATGATAAAACAATTTTCACAATACCTGTTTTCAGTTTTATTGGCACCAGAATTTTTTTTAATTAAAATATTCAAGCTCAATGACAACAACATTTAAAAACTTTACAACGCAAAGAACAGTGTGTCTATCTTGCAAATACCCTTGTTTTCATTTGTGAAAAATTAAATATGGCTATAGTGTCTACCCTAATTAAGGTTTGTGCATTTAAGTAACCTTAATGAACTTCAGTCAATTTCCAAAGCTTTTTACATTTAAATACAATGGACTACTTGCACTGAGCTTTGTGATGCATTTTGAAATAGTACAACTCATTTATTTCCAGGTTATGTATATTTTTAATGTGCTGTAGTGACCTAGTTGACTAAACAGCACCTAAAATCAATGTAAGCACAAAGATAAAAAAATCTGAACATTTTAGAGACAAGAGAAGAGATATTTTTATGATTATTGTGCAAAGAGTTTTCCAGGTTTAATCCAAACCAAGCCAATCTGAGAAAGCAGGGGCTGGTAAACATACAGGACTATTTCACCACAGTGTGTCCGTGCTCCTCTAAACTAGTGAGACATGATTAATAGGATCAGTACGAATTTTTTTTAATTTGATTTAAATGTTATTGTGTGTAATTTTTCACTGTCTATCATTTTACTAAATGTTATTTACATGTTTATGCCCAAAATGCATAATTAATATTCAAAGTCGCTTTCATTCTCCTCTACGCTGTGTGCGTTACTGTTTAAGATTAATTACATATTTAACATAATTACATTTATTTATTTATTTATTTATTTAAGGCACGAACCATGCATTCATTCGTTCAACTATTTTAAAAGACTGGAATAAGAGCACCAGTGCAAACAAGCAATCCTTTTTATTAGTCAAATTCGTTTAAGGACGTAACAGGTATGAAATATGATCAGTAAGAGAAAAACACAAAAACAGAAGACTGTTACGTAACATGGTGATGAAAGCTCACGAAGACGATGAAGAACTGGAAACAGGAACTTTAATTACAAAAACTCAGGGAACTAGTATAGATGGCACGTAAACCATGTTAACATTAACGTAGACGGACACTGACTGAAACAAACAAAGAGTACGGTGGAGTCGGTGGTGGGAGGAACCATGGTGCTACTGACTCGATGGAATACACCATGGGGACGACCGATGAGGATACCGCCACTGACGATGGAGCCACTGAAGAAGTTGCTGGGTCGATGAGTCCGGAGGCCCAGGAGACCGAAGTAGAACCGCGGCAACGAGTATCTGAGGTGGAGACAGATGACTGCAGGACAGAGGCTGAGCCGGTGGGACGGAGGCGGATGGGTCCGAAGGGCGACGGGTCGACGGCTGACCAAGGCGGAGACGAGGGAGCCCGGAGAAGCCGCATGGTTGAAGGTTTCCGGTGGAGCCGAAGTGTAGACGGGCCGCTGTGGAGTGCAGGGCACAGAGACTGGCAGCAACGACAGGGGGATCCTCTGCGCAGGATGGAGCTGGTGGACTGAGGACATGGGGCGGGTCCACACAGCATTTGGGCGAAGCAGAGGGGCTGAAGGACAGCAGTGAAGGCAGGGCTGAGGAACTGGCTGATTGAGGAGTTGGGAGAGCGAGGCTGGGTGGTCATTCTGTTGAGACAGGGGGCGCTGGAGAAACAGGGGGCGCTGGAGAAGCCTCAAAGTCAATCAAATTCTCCCCCAAAAATTCAAGCAGTTTCTCGAAATATCCACCAGAGGTTCTCACCATCTCCTCCACCGTGGCGGGGCTCCATGTGCCGAGTACTCACTCCATGACGCACAATGACTACATTCACATGGACAGCAGTGATCTAATTATCGTCCCTTATTCTGAATAAGACAATAATCTGATTAAGGTGTTTACGACGTCCAATCATAGCACGACTTTCATGGGTCTGTTCAAATCAATGGGCTCAGGCAACCCGCTGTAACTTTTCCTGCGGGTGTTGCTGTTGGACAGTGTTCCTTTATAAAAACGAGTGATTTTTATACTTATTAATGTATATGTTGTTTTATTTTTGTAATATTATATATTGTGCCTTTCAGTTTTTTTTTGAAGAGACACTGCCCACCTTGCCTCTTTCTTAACAGCCTATATTTCAAATAATAGCTTTGATTAATGATGAAAATTAAGGTTTAAAAATCTTGATTGTTTGGATTGTTTTTTTCTGCCGTCGAGCCACAGGCGTTCACTGAATGGCCATATGGCTTTCGAGCCTAGAGGTTTCCGGACCGCTGTTGTAAGCAGACAATTATGAATCTGGGATTACAGAAACAAACTTATCGTATTTTACTTTTACAATGAGCAGAATTATAACAACACAAAGAAAAATATATAGAGGAGGCAGTGTCAGAATGAGCAGTCAAGCAAGACACGCACCATAGCAACACGTCATGGAAACAACATTTCAGACTGACAGATACGTAAAAGATAAATGGGAAATTTGAGCGCTTTGTTACTGTTTTGAACGCGCTGTTATATTAATTAAAATTCAAATTCTGTTTTATTTGTGACAATATTATTGATGATTGTTGAGAGGGGCACTTTTTATACATTTTTAAAAAGGGCAGAGGCTCGAGCCCCCAAAGCCCTCCCCTCTGCACTTGCCTGGTTGTGTGTGTGTGTCCGGTTACAAAATGCGGCGAAAACTCATGCACGACGTTAATAGTTAGATTAAGGTGTGTACATGTCTACAATGCACTTTGATAATGCGACTAAAATAGGCATACTCCACATGTCTTAATTTGATTTTTGTTTAATTCGAGTATGGCTTTAACCGGATTAAGGTAATTCGAAAATGCTGTTTACATGGTCGTTTCTTAATCAGAGTATGGTCTTAATCAGATTAATATCGGAGTATTGTTGTCCATGGAAACGTACTGAATTTTGCCGGCTAACGCACCTGGTCAGACTCTCGCCGATCACGGTCGGTGGTGGATGGCTGGTCTCAGGCGGTAGTGGAATGGGACTGGTGAGTTGTTATTTACCAGTACCCACTCCACAAAGGCGGCGAAATCCTCCTTTGGACCATTCGCTGGAACGTGTGCTTTCGACCACTCGCTCAGGCTGGCATGGTAAAAGACAGAGCGAGCAGTCTGGGGTAGTGCGTAGATGTAGAAAGTCCCGTGTTTGAGCTTCCAGTGAACTAGTAGCTGCACAGCGGGGCGTCCATGATGGGCAGGAAAAAAGAAACAAACAAAGGGAAAATGCCTCAAATAAAAAACTGTGTAGGTCCGTCTATCTGTTACGTAACGTGGTGATGAAAGCTCACAAAGACGAAAACTGGAAACAGGAACTTTTTGTTTTAATAACAAAAACTCAGGAAACTAGCATAGACGGCACAGAATCCATGTTAACGTAGACGGACACTGACTGAAAGAAACAAGGAGTATAAACACTAGAACACATGAAGGAGCTAATTAACAGGGCACAGGTGAAAGACATGACTAATCAGGACTGACAGGGGAAAACTAGGTCACAATGAAAAACACAAAAACAGCAGACATGAAACAAAGATGAGCATTGGACTGTGGCAGGTTAGTGGGGAAATATGTAAGGAATAATTGACGACGGGCCGTTGAATTATTAGAATAATGATGCACACCCGATGTGGATTATTTTTCTAATAATTCAACGGTCCGGAGTCAATTATTCCGCTTATACTACGGTTACCACACCTCAAGACATCGATCCGATGATATTTTTAAAAGGATTCGTCCGGTTTTTGTACTTAAATCGCTATTGTGAGTAGGACTATTTCTTTCGCGTCTCATCCAACGGCTCTTTTGCTAGTTCCGAAACGTCATTTAAAGCTGTTAATGGAGGCTTGAGCCATTGATAGCATTCTACTGCAGTTATTAATGACGTTATTAGAGAGAGAGAGAGAGAGCGCTTGTGTGAATTAGGCTACCTCTGTGTGTCTCTAAACAGCGCTGTTATTACCTCGCTAGTGAAAAAATGTCACGTGTAGCCTTTAAGTTGCTACACTATATAGGCTAACTGATAAAATCGTCAGGGCAGCGCTGACAACACCTTTTTGTGCAAACTGTATTGCGTGTGCGAGCACGTGTGATTGCAGTAATGAGACAGAAAAGCTTGCCTTTGATGTCCGCTTCCTTTTGTTGGTTTTCATCTGGACTGTCTAATACTGCTGCCGCCAAGTTGTTGAACGTTTTATATTCACCGTAAATATTAAGATTTACTTTAGGAAAATCGTCTGTTATGTTGTTGTTTTTTAGTCCTGTAATTTCCGTTATTACAGTTAACTATGCAACGTGATATGGAACTGTAATGCGGTCAAGAGCTGCCTGGAACTACGTTCGCTTTGCGTTTCCCAGAAAATAATTGCACACCTCAGAACGTTCATCAGCCAATCAGATTCAAGCATTCAACGGCCCTGTAGTATAAATGTATTTATTTTTCAGAATGCACAGTTGGAAAGAATATATATTTATAGGAACATTTCAGCAGGTTCAAGATAATTCATGTTAACGCAACGGAAAGTAGTCCATTTGAACACTCTGTTTCTTTTTTTTTTTTTTACTTTTGCAAAAGTATGTTTTTGCCAAATGACTGAAAAAATGAGTCCCCACGTGACTACAATTAACTCTATAACCGTTCTAATGACGGAAACAACACAAGTATGTCCTAGAAATGTTGGATTTGTTTGATACTTAAGCATGCTCAGGCCTCTGATATGTGTGCTCTTTCTAGATGTGGGCTTTGACAGATACAAGCTGATTGTGCAGGTGGTTGTTGGAGAGCAGCGTGGAGAGGGAGTCAAGTAAGTGTAATACGTCTTAGGAAAATGAATGAGTTGTGAAAACAGGATGGTATTTAGCAAACACGAGCACTGGTACTGTGTTCTTCTCACGACCACAGACATTGTCACATGCAAGACATGCCCTCAGATGTTTAGCTGTGACCTTTGGGTTGTTTGTCACTTATATGAGGTTTCTACTGAGTGTACTGGTCTTTCTAGGACACCCACATCGAGTAAGATATAATCTGACTGACTGTGGTCTCATGTTATGACACCAATATCGCAGGGCATGCAGCTGAAACCCAGCAGTGTGTTTGCAGATCTATCTCGTCAAGATCTTTTCAATAAGGCATTGTTACACACTATAATTTAAAGATCATCCATCACTACTGAAGGAAAAGTATTGCTGTGTTAAAGTATTTTTAAGATACAGTTTGAGTGTACGTAGCATAATGAAAATGTTTTTCACTAACTATGTTTGATAGGATGGCTGCACGCTGCTTCTGGGATGCAGACACAGACAGCTATGCTCAAGATATATATATGAACGTAAGTGAGGAATTTACGGAAGAGGATTAGGGCCAAGAAATAATAAAAAAATAAAACCATCTCGAGATTTAAGACATTTTAATGTGAGATTAAGCTCGTTACATTTCAAGAAATATTCATTGTGTTTCGAGAAACATTTTGAGGAAAAAAGTCCAAATACAATATTGAGAATAAACTCAATACATTTTGAAAAAAAGTCATTGTGTTTCTTGAAAAAATTCGAAATAAAATGTTGACAACAAACTCATTCAATTTTGAGAATAAAGTCCTTGAAATTTAGTTTAGACTTTTTTTGTTGTTGTTTTTTCTCAAAATACAACTTTATTTTCAAAATGTAATATTTATTCTCTACATTTTATTTAGACTTCTTCTCGAAATTGAATGAGTTTTATTTTCTTGAAACACAACAACGTTATACTTAAAATGTTATGATTTTATTCTCAACATTGTATTTCGACTTTTTTTCTTGAAAGTTGAATCTTGCATAATAATAACTTTAATCTCTAGATGGTTTTATCTTTTTATTATTACGTGGCCCTAATCCTCTTCCGTAGGAATTACTTTTAATGACTTTACGTTAAAATGACTTTGAAATGTGATTTTTATCTCTTAGCTTATCTTTTTAAATGTTCTTCTTTTAATAGGACAGCTTGTTCTGTGTGGCCGCTGCATTTGGTGTGTATTATTACTGAAGACACAGATGTGCTGAGGAACAAATATTTTCACAAAGTATTTTTGTGATATTTATTTCAACCATCACATTCAGTTTTTAATATCAATCGCATTCATGTTTGTTGGTCTGAATACCACTCTGTATGATATTTTTCTGATATTACTATGTGAATCCTGAAAATTGTAATATTATATTATTATTATCATCTAACAAAATATTATGGCAATAGCTTTGACGTGCAATGCTGTCTGGATCTTACGAATTAAAGACACATAATTCCATTCCTGAATGTCGCCTTAATGAAAATATCTACGTAAATGTGAAAGGTGCCCCCTACTGCTTCTGAGAGTTACAAGAGTCAGATGATCCACTTTCATCTGTGAAATGGTGAATTACATTGACAATATTTCACACGCTCAACTCTAGGTAGCTAGAGATCGTTTTGTGGAAAGGTTTCCTAAATTACCTCTGACCCTGCAAGGATTACTGTTTTGTTTTGTTGTTATGCATGTCAGGGAAGCTACTGTAAGTTTTTCAGGCAACCTATTTGGAAAATTGGAAAGGGGCATCTTTTCCTTAACATACTCTAATAATTGGGATGTCATTGCTCTGTTTCAGCCTCGTGCTAATGAGATGTAATTGTGTGATGTCTCATTGGTCTTTTGTTTTGCCGTTCGTGTGTGTGCGGTTGAATATCAGTCAGTGTGATTGTTGGACTGACAGTGATGGACTAGCAGATAAAGCCCATGGGTGTGAAAATAACAACAACAGATGCAAACAGATCATACTCTCACAAACAAACTACAAAACACTAAGAGGTCAGATATCAGAAACATACTAAAAGGCCAGCATTCCTGTAAATGGATAAACGCATACGTATTATTGACAATCAACTATGGATATTGATAATTTTATACAATGGGATATTAACATTTATTTATTTATTGTATTCCAATTAATTGACAGTAAGGTTAAATATGTATAATTTGTTTAAAAATATTGATAATAAATTATAATTATCAATGTGAAGAAATCAAAACAGAACAAAGCAAAGCAAAAGAAAAAAAAACTGAACATAACAAAGCAAAGCAAAGGAAAACAGAACAAAGAAAAAAACTGAAATTAAATAAAATAAAACAAAAAAGAACAAAACAAAGCAAAATATAACAGAACAAAATAAAATAAAACAGGAAAGACAAGAAAAAAACCCAAAACATAATGTAACAGAACGACACAAAACGGAACAAAGCAAAAGAAAACACAACAAAACAAAGACAGAACATAACAAACCCGAAAAAAAACATCAAAACAACGCAAAACCATATAACAAAAAAAAAATCAACAGAACAGAACAACACAAAAACCAAAAATCAATATAAAAGAACAGAACAACACAAAACAAAGCAAAAACTGAACAAAACAAAGCAAAAGAAATGAAAAGAACACAAAACTAAACTGAAAAAACAACAAAACAAAGTAAAACAGGACCAAACAAAAAAACAAAAATCTACAGAACAGAACAACACAAAACAAAGCAAAAATAAAACGGAACAAAACAAACCCGAAAAAAACAACAAAGCAAAACAAAACCAAAAATCGACAAAACAGAACAAAACAAAACAAAACCAAAAAAGCAAAGTAAATGAAAAGAAAACAAAACAAAACCGAAAAAACAACAATGCAAAACAAAACCAAAAAATCAACAAAACAACACAATACAAAACAGAACAAAACAAAGCAAAGGAAAACAAAGCCAAAAAAGCAAAGCAAAAGAAAAAAATAGCAGATCAAAACAAAATCGAAAAAAACCCAAAGCAAAACAAAACCCAAAAAATCAACAAAACCGAACAATAAAAAACAGAACAAAACAAAGCAAAAGAAAACAAAACCAAAAAAGCAAAGTAAAAGAAAAGAAAACAGAACAAAAAACAAAGCAAAAGCAAAAAAATAAATGAAGCAAACAGAACAAAACAAACCCGAAAAAACACAACAAAACAGAATAAACAAAAAACAAAAATCAATAGAAAAGAACAGAACAACACAAAACAAAGCAAAAACTGAACAAAACATAGCAAAAGAAATGAAAAGAACACAAACCTAAACTGAAAAAACAACAAAACAAAGTAAAACAGAACAAAACAACAAAACCTAAAATCTACAGAACAGAACAACACAAAACAAAGCAAAAATAAAACAGAACAAAAAACAAAACAGACATTGCTAGCTGATGTGTTGATAAGTAAAGGTAAAACAGCTGAAGACACTGCGTCTGACATCGCACACTGTATAGTAGGTACTACATTTGGTTTGAAACTTACTTCGCAACAGTTGAGGATGTTCTATATGGTATGTCACTTCACAAATCCTCTCCTATGGCCTCATAGGACAGTAAAGTGTCCATCAGATGCGCATTTCAGAATCTTACCAGATGTAGTAGGTCATCCAGGAACTTTCCGCCTTCTTTTTTGTGAATACTATGAATTCAGAACATAGTACTCGGTTCACATACTGTATAGTGCTCTGTATACTTTGCCTTTGATATTGTGTAAAATTAGGCATATTCGGGTGCAGTGAATGGCCCCACAATAAATCATGCTCCCATAAACAAGAAGTAACTTATTGGAAACAATATACTTTTAATGAAAAATGGCCTCAGAGGCTTTGATCAGCAGACCCTATGTGCCTCATTATTATTATTATTATTATTATTAAAGAGACTCAGAATTATGAATAAACCTTCTGATGCACAGTTATTATTCAGGTAGGAATACAAGCTATTTCTTTGTTGCTTTTAGCATCTCCCCTATTAAAATTTGCAGGGATAAAATGACCTGTAATTGGCTTCACAGGCTTCATTTACTTTCCCTGGAGTGATCTGTGTCATTATCTAGCTCCCCTTTTATCCTGGTTTCACCCAGGCTTTTCGTAAATAAGGAAGCTGGAAGTATTTTAAAGGGGTCATGAATGAGAAATCAAATTTTCTTTGAGCTTTTGACACATAAGTGGTCATCATACTATAAGAAATTAAGAATATCCTGTAAGTTTCAGAAATGAAAACATCCTTGTTAGTCCAAAAACAGCTTTTATTGTAACCAAGCCCAGAGAACGACTCGTTGTGGAATGAGCCTATAATAGATGCTGAAAGACCGACTCTGCAGAAGAAGATCAACGCCTACTTCATCATTGCAACTTTGGCCCCGACCACTGGAGTGTTAGTGAGATGACGAGGAGAGAAGAGCGATACAGGATCACTGGACTAAAAATAACATTACTTTCCAAAGGATCCTAATGCTAGGAATGTGCTTATTTATTTTCAACAGTGTGAATGTCTTGGTTGTAGGGATGCACCGATTCCAGGATTCGGATTCAGATGAATATTGGGCTTTTTGACAGGGTTCGGTTTTTTTCCCCACCGAACCATAGGCTTGCACTACACGCTGGTCGAATGTAATGACGCCGCCGTTGATTATAGGAACGTGTTTATTAGGTGGACTGTTCGAATACAGTAGAGTAGACTGTGAGAAAGTGAAAATGGAACTTGTGAACAGAAAACGTGTTGTTTGGCAGTACTTTCAGTCAAAAGAAGGCGATTCAAGTCGAGCTACATTGTGCATGAAGGAATCTACAGACAGCAGCCAAAATGCAGCAACTTCAGGTACGGCAAAGGAAGGACAGTCATCCTGGCATAATGTTGCCTATTCTTAACTAAAATTAAATTAAATTAAAAATACACTGCTGTAGGGATGCTCATTTCGGTTAATTTTCCCAACCGACAATCGCTGCTCATTATCCGCTCATTACCGTTAACTGATAAGATTATAATATTGAACTGGCATTAAATAGAAATACGATTGATGAGTGTCTGTGACTCGTTAAAAAGACACTTTTTTTTTCCACTGGTTTATTTTACAGTGTAAACATAAGCATACAGATCAGATAAAATATAAATAAAAAGAATAAAATAAATAGGCCTACACTAAATATTTTTTACTTAAATAATTGCCAAACTAAACTTTTCATGTTTAGTTAACCTTGAGAATAGTAATAGTAACCTGTAATAGTAAAAACATGCTAAAAGTTTTCGAGAGAGTTCCACATGTAATACTAGCTATTTCATATGCAAAAATGTTAGCCAATCACAGCAGTGGACATTTACACTGAAGTCTCACAGCAGCCAATCACAGCAGTGGACATTTACACTGAAGTCTCACAGCAATAATAGTTTTTTTGTCAAATAAAAATAGCAGGCCTATTAACCCTCACCTTGGAAGGTTTTTTTTATTTTTTATTTTTTATATATGTATATGTCTAAGTGATGTGGGTTAGTCTGGAGCGCAGCCTCTGCAGCGTGAGCCTCCAATGACAACGCACTCCGTTGTGCTGTACTTTGAAACGACAAAGGGCGACTCTGGGTAATTGTTCTATAAGCCATCAGGAAACAGCGGCGAGAAGAACATACATGACAATGTTTTCTTTAGTAAACTTGACCAAAACCACACTACGAAAAGCTTTAAACAAGGCTTCAGATGGCACTAATGCCCCAGGGATACAGAGATAATGCCTCGCTAGAGTGGTCAGCCTCGGGAAGCGCCGTTCATTTGCTTTCCACCAGTCAGGAGCTTGTACTACTTCTGTATTTTAATACCGCATAGCATATTTTGCAATATGAGCATCCCTACACTGCTGTGGACTTTGTTTACTTCATTAATGTGTTTACTGTGATAATGGACTGAGGATGGGAGTAGGATTTGGGATTCGGATTCAGCAGAATCTTAACCAGTAGATTCGGTATTCGGCCGAACCCCAAAAATCTGGATTCAGTGCATCCCTACTCAGTTGAGCATTATTTATTAGTGTTCTCTACATTGCACTGTGGATCCTTTGGGGAATAAGTCACAATTTCAGCGCAGGCTTTGCAAACAGACTTTTACGATATGGACTCGACAGTAATGCCACAACATGTAAGTAACTGTGAATTTTAATGCCTGATCTGAGATCAGTAATTTCTTATATGTAGTAATGATTCATGTACAGTCAGATGTTCTTTGTCTATGTGTCAGTAAATCAAACCAGTGACTAAACGCTCAACTTCACATTGTTTCTCTTAGTAGGATAAAAATAATCTGTTATTTAAACTGATTAAATTACACTGAACAAAATTATAAATTTTTCATGAGCTGAACTCAAAGATCTAAGACTTTTTCTATGTACACAAAAGGCCTGTTTCTCTCAAATATTGTTCACAAATCTGTCTAAATCTGTGTAAGTGAGCACTTCTCCTTTGCCGAGATAAAGCACGACTCCATGTTGCAAGGATCTGTACCCATTCCTCGAAGCAGAAAAAAAAACGAGTTCTTGCATGGCCTGCATACTCACCGGACATGTCACCCATTGAGCATATTTGGGATGCTCTGGATCGGCGTATACAATAGCGTGTTCCAGTTCCTGCCAATATTCAGCAACTTCGCACAGCCATTGAAGAGGAGTGAACCTACATTCCACAGGCCACAATCAACAATCAACTCTATGTGAAGGAGATGTGTTGCACTACGTGAGGAAAATGGTGGTCGCACCAGATATTGACCTTTTTTTTTTGGACCCCCCATTATGTCTAAATATAATGACATAGATCTAAATATAATGCTATAATCAAAACTTTTCACGTTTAGTTAACCTTGAGAATAGTAATAGTAACCTGTAATAGTAAAAACATGCTAAAAGTTTGCGAGAGCGTTCCACATGTAATACTAGCTATTTCATATGCAAAAATGTTAGCCAATCACAGCAGTGGGCATTTACACTGAAGTCTCACAGCAGTGGGCATTTACACTGAAGTCTCACAGCAGCCAATCACAGCAGTGGGCGTTTACACTGAAGTCTCACAGCAGCCAATCACAGCAGTGGGCGTTTACACTGAAGTCTCACAGCAGACACACCCCTTCAAATAGAATGTTCAAATCAGAGGCTAAAATAGGGCAGGAAAATGCCTTTTATTTCTAAATTATGACAATTTTGGATGTAAAGTGCACTACAGGAAACATTATAAAACATTAAAACAACAATACAATAAATCAATGCAGTTCATTACCCCTTTAATGCTATTATACTGTGGACGTGTTTGTGTTACTGTATATTAGCAAACAGTATGAAAACATTCTGCTGTGGTTTGCAGACCAATATTTTCAAAGCTTGTCACAAGAAGAGACTTTTCTTTTATTTAGAGATATAGCACAACATTGGACATTAGACATAAAACAAAACATTTCATCAAAATATTTTCTTATATATTATCTATGAACATTCACGTGCACAATAATGTGCACTGATGAATCGTCAACAATAAGACCATGATTTTTTATAGAATATAAATAGGGGCACTTTTGATAGCTTTAACTCACAAAAAGGATTAAAACAGTGACAAATGCTTCAATGATCAATTCCACAGTGCATGACAAAAGCTGAATCTTACATTTCATCAAGGTTCCTAGTCTTGAATCTCTTTATTTAGTAGATAAATATATCTAGAATTTCACAATTAGCATACATAGTACATACTAAATGATATGTGGTTTCAATTGACATTTTCCGTACATCATGTGTGCATCAGGGCTGTATGAATTAGCTTTCTGTCTTATTCCTCTTTCTTTAGCCTGTAAGAAAATGTAAATTGTTCTTAATATCTAACATCAAATGTCATATTTTATGTCATGAAACTGCACAGCAAACATGCTGAATGAATTATTTATGCTGCTTGCACAATAGAGCCAACAATTCAAAGCTAGCCTAATATTCATCTCCGAAAACACAAACATTGTGCCACTTTAGACTTTTTCACTAACACTATCAGCAAGCTAAATTTACTTTTATTTCTATTTTTTATCAGATATTTTGTATATATCTGAATTTCACAAAAAGTCAGTTCCGCTCCTCGAATCTGATCAGCGTTAATATAACAGTCCAACGGGCACTGATGGAATCAATCCACTTGTCTGTGTTTGCTCATTCCAGATATTCAATATATAACACTGTCTGTCTTTGCATAAGTGATGGGGATTTTCAATTACCTTTTCTGCAGGTTACATCGTACACCAGTATGTGGTGTCAACCGATTTGTTCAAAATGCTGATTCGAACAAAACAAGTCACCAGTGTTGAGTAGTACGAGTTATGTAATCAGATTACTTTTCAAGTAATGAGTAAAGTAACACATTACTTTTAAATTTACAACAAAATATCGAGTTACTTTTTCAAATATATGCAATCACTGCCGTTACTCGGAAATAAGCTACAGCACTGGTGCTCATGTAATAGCCTATATTCATAATTCAACTGTTCATAAAAAAATTCATGCAGGCTTTATTTAAATGGCTAAAACACTGTACACTGTAAACCAAATATCCAAGTTGTCACTTAGTGCAACTTTACTTTTCAAGTTGACTAAACTTAGAATTTTAAGGCAGCACAAACACTTACTTTTTTAAGTTGAAAAACGCCCTGGGTTACGACTGTAACCCTAGTTTCCTGAGAACAGTGAACGAGACACTGCGTCCTGAGACGCTATTGGGGAACACCTCAGCATGACTAGTATCTGAAGAAACTGTAGAATCACAGCAATCGTATTGGCTGGCGACAGCCTATGCCATCACTACTAGCGTGACCAGGAAGAATATAAGGGGTGCCTGTCATCCACTTATCGTCTGATGTTCCCTTTCGAAAGGGAACTCCTGAGACGATATTGGGGATCTAAATACCCACGCCACCATGCTGAGGGGAGTGCATGACAAGAAATGTCTGTGACTAAGCACCAATAATGGCAGTTTCAACAGAAAATTAAAAACCACTCACCCCTTCTGTCAGTGACAGTACTCTCTATGGTCAGCCCGAACTACACACCTTAATGAGGAAATGCCTTTGTATAGGTAACAGAAGGACTTGTCAAAGGCCGCTTAAAAGCTTAGAACCAGCATCTTCACTGGGAAGGGGTTCCTTTAAGGGAAAATGCTCTACTCCTTTCGGCCCCCTGGCCAGTCACTTTTAGGAGGATCTTGTGACAACCCCCAGAGCCACCAGGGAGGCTGACCCGGTGGCCTGCAACCTGTCTGTTTCCTAAACAGAGCCTCTTACCTTACTTGCCTCATGAGAGGTAACCAGATGAGAGGGACTGCACAAGAGGCAGTAACCAGCTCACACCGGACAAAAAGACAGGCTTCCTGGGGAGCAGGACTCAGCATAGCACTTTCCAACCCTTACAAACGAGGGGAGTTACTCTGCTCGACCCTGGACTTATAGAGCACTTCGTTTTCAAAGCACTATGGAGGCTGGGTACTCTACATAGGATCCCTAATGAGATGAGTACCTCCAGGTCTATCAGGAGCTGATCTACCAAGGGAGTTCACAAGAATCTCTCGACCTTTCAGACCAAACTCAGGGAGCGAGGTTCTCTATAGGACGATCATCTCAAATGAGGGAGTACCTACAGTTCTAAAACAGCTGATCTATCAGGGAGGTATCACGAGAGTCCTTCAACCTTCTGACCAGACTCAGGGAGTAAAGTACTCTATAGAATGACTTTCTAAAATGAGGGAAGTACTACCTAGGCTCAACCGAGTAGAGTAGAGTAGAGTATCAACCAAGCTCTGGGGCTAGAATCAGGGAGGCTTCTGTGGAGCCTGCAACATGAACTCAATCTATGTACTCTGGGGAGCCAGGACACTCAAACTAGCTAAAAGTGCTAGGAATGTAGCTCGACCCACAGGATCGCCATCAAAGCGGCCCGAGGAGGGCCAACTACTTGGAAACGAGTCTAACAGAGATAACCACCAGTGATGTGTAAGCTTGGAATACTCATTTACACTACCACACAAGTGATGCACTCAGCATATCACTTTCTTATGGAAGCAGAATTGTCTTGTTAATAATTCACGCAAAAAATGCACATGTGTAGCCAATTTCACATGCATGAAACCAAATTCACTTGCTCAAAAAAACAATTCATGTGCGCAAAATAAAATTATATATTCATAAAATACATTTCACAAATGCAAAACACAATTCGTAGATTTACAACTGTGCACAAAAACTTTCAAATATTTAAAATTTACAAGTTCATCATGTCAATGTGCAAATCGTCATACGCGTGTGAATTTCCTTGTATTTGTGTATTTTTGACACTTTCCTGGCAGCGCTCTCCTCCCACCCGGATCAGTTGTACTCTTTAGCCAATCAGATTTAAGCTTATCAATCGACCAATCATAATCGTGTGAGGGCGGGCCTACCTGGGTGTTACGTCATCAGCTTTCGACCACAGTTCAAATGGCTAAGCAGAGGTATGTGCAGTTTGATCGGTTAATTTCAGTGTTTACTGAAACTAAGAAATTAGATATCAGTTGTATAGTTTATTAAAGTTGTTCCAAACCTGTATGAATTTCTTTGTTCGGCTGAACACAAAGGAAGATATTTGGAAGAATGTTTGTAACCAAGCAGATCTCGCCAGCCATTGACTATGATAGTCCCCCCGACCATTATGGTAGTTAATGGCTGCCGAGATCTAATTGGTTACAAACATTCTTCCAAATATCTTCCTTTGTGTTCAGCAGAACAAAGAGGTTTATACAGGTTTGGAACAACTTGAGGGTGACTAAATGGACAATATTTTCATTTTTGAACTATCTTTTTAATCATGGCCAAGTGGATACAAAGGATACAAAAACTTTCAAATTATTAAAATGTTTACATCAACTGTGGCAAATGTCTTTGGATCTTTTTCTTTCAAAATTCAGACATTAAACAAGAGCATTTAATAATGCATAGCAGGGATTTATTCCTTGACGGGCAATTCTGGACCCTTTTTAGGGGGGCTTCAAAAAATATGTGATTAACCTTTAAGACATATGAATCTGGTGGGAGGCTTCGGCTTCGTCGCGTCTTTTAGTCAGCGTGTTCTTCAATCCGCAGCGGCGCCGAGCAGAGCGCACGTCAGAAGCAGAGGTGTGTGCGTTCCTCTGAGCCTCATTGGTCTGTCACCTCTCGTCAATGTCAAAATATTTGAAAAAAACAATCAAATCAGAGTAGGCAGGCTTTATGTTCACACAGAATCTGCTGAGGTTAAACGCGAATTTTAGCTGCGCAACTCGACGTCAAATGAGAGAAATGTAAGCTAAGACAGCTGCTTCTTTAAGTCAGAAATGTTAAACAAAGAAAAATATTCGGGCAAATGAATTTTGAATTGAAAATAGGCCAATGTGATTCATAATGTAATTAACAAACAAGAAATATTAACAAAGCCGTTTTCTTTAGATTGGGCATAAGATTAATAATGAATGTGTACATATTGTAAATTAATATTATTCCATTTGTAGCCTTCAGTAAATTAAAAACAGCTATTTCAGCCTGTATTGGGCATAAGATTAGTAATGAATGTGTTTATATTGTGAAGATGTGGACATAATAAAGACAAATAATCTTCTGCCCAGTGACATGGTTTTCAAGCTATTGTTATCAAATTTTTTGGCCTTCAGAATATCTTAAAATGCACATATGTAGATCAGAGAAATAAACATTTTCTCTGTGGAGCTTTATAAGTATTGCTTTATAAGTATGAATAAACAGCCATGGACCCTAAAATACCCTCATTGGGGTCTAAGCCCGCCTAAAATGAAAATCCTAGAACCGCCCCTGTTCCTTTAGTGTGTACATTAATACAGTAACAATGCATGACTTTCAGCCTCTTGTTGAAACAACAGTCAAAATGGATGGCTTGCAACATGAGTGTTTTGAAAGAATTATAGTAGGAATGGTAAGGTCAAGGTACTGGTTGTCTGCAACTTCATACATCATCTGTCTTGGAAATCTGAAACAATAAAACTGCATATATATGCAGCTTAAAACAAAGCATAGATTAAACGTACATGTTCTCCAATGTTTGCACTTCATTACATGAATTATCATCAGTTGAATGTGTGGTGCATGACATGCAGGTACAAATACAGGGAGTGCAGAATTATTAGGCAAATGAGTATTTTGACCACATCATCCTCGTTATGCATGTTGTCTTACTCCAAGCTGTATAGGCTGGAAAGCCTACTACCAATTAAGCATATTAGGTGATGTGCATCTCTGTAATGAGAAGGGGTGTGGTCTAATGACATCAACACCCTATATCAGGTGTGCATAATTATTAGGCAACTTCCTTTCCTTTGGCAAAATGGGTCAAAAGAAGGACTTGACAGGCTCAGAAAAGTCAAAAATAGTGAGATATATTGCAGAGGGATGCAGCAGTCTTAAAATAGCCAAGCTTCTGAAGCGTGATCATCGAACAATCAAGCGTTTCATTCAAAATAGTCAACAGGGTCGCAAGAAGCGTGTGGAAAAACCAAGGCGCAAAATAACTGCCCGTGAACTGAGAAAAGTCAAGCGTGCAGCTGCCAAGATGCCACTTGCCACCAGTTTGGCCATATTTCAGAGCTGCAACATCACTGGAGTGCCCAAAAGCACAAGGTGTGCAATACTCAGAGACATGGCCAAGGTAAGAAAGGCAGAAAGTCGACCACCACTGAACAAGACACACAAGCTGAAACGTCAAGACTGGGCCAAGAAATATCTCAAGACTGATTTTTCTAAGGTTTTATGGACTGATGAAATGAGAGTGAGTCTTGATGGGCCAGATGGATGGGCCCGTGGCTGGATTGGTAAAGGGCAGAGAGCTCCAGTCCGACTCAGACGCCAGCAAGGTGGAGGTGGAGTACTGGTTTGGGCTGGTATCATCAAAAATGAGCTTGTGGGGCCTTTTCGGGTTGAGGATGGAGTCAAGCTCAACTCCCAGTCCTACTGCCAGTTTCTGGAAGACACCTTCTTCAAGCAGTGGTACAGGAAGAAGTCTGCATCCTTCAAGAAAAACATGATTTTCATGCAGGACAATGCTCCATCACACGCGTCCAAGTACTCCACAGCGTGGCTGGCAAGAAAGGGTATAAAAGAAGAAAATCTAATGATATGGCCTCCTTGTTCATCTGATCTGAACCCCATTGAGAACCTGTGGTCCATCATCAAATGTGCGATTTACAAGGAGGGAAAACAGTACACCTCTCTGAACAGTGTCTGGGAGGCTGTGGTTGCTGCTGCACGCAATGTTGATGGTGAACAGATCAAAACACTGACAGAATCCATGGATGGCAGGCTTTTGAGTGTCCTTGCAAAGAAAGGTGGCTATATTGGTCACTGATTTGTTTTTGTTTGGTTTTTGAATGTCAGAAATGTATATTTGTGAATGTTGAGATGTTATATTGGTTTCACTGGTAAAAATAAATAATTGAAATGGGTATAAATTTGTTTTTTGTTAAGTTGCCTAATAATTATGCACAGTAATAGTCACCTGCACACACAGATATCCCCCTAAAATAGCTAAAACTAAAAACCACTTCCAAAAATATTCAGCTTTGATATTAATGAGTTTTTTGTGTTCATTGACAACATGGTTGTTGTTTAATTATTAATGTTGTAAAATTAATCCTCAAAAATACAACTTGCCTAATAATTCTGCACTCCCTGTACACTGTTGTTACTGGTCTTTAGGACACTTGAGCAAGTCTGGACTGGATCACTTCTCTCAGATCCTGCTTCTTCTGGTGTTATGGCTTCTACGCGACCTGCTCCTCGGAAGAGGAGCACGAGAGGCCCTGTCAGTGGTCCCTAAAACTGGGATGGGCCGGGACCCCCCTGGATGTTTGGGTGTAGACTCGGACCGGCACGGTATACACAATTTAAATGCTGGTCCAGTCTTTCAGCGGGTCGGCTTGGTATGCTTGAAGCACTGCCATAGTGTGCAGTGCAACATGACCTGCTACCGTGTACAAGGGCAGGGCCAGAGCTTTCAAAGTCAATGCCTCTCCAGCCATGAGATAGTTCACAAACATGTCGTCTATAGGGGGCATCGACACGTATCCATGCTCACGCACCCCCTTGGCATCTGCATAATTTGCATGCCGGCAGATGCGGGCCGATCAAGGAGGAATGGAAGGCTCATCATATGCGGGGTAGGGGTGGCACGGTACATGGAAAAAAACCGAACCGTTCGGTTCGCTTGTGTCGGTTCGGAGTGTGTGCGCCGCACGGTTTGCGCATGCGCAATGTATCCTCATGTCCGTATGTTACCTCAGACAGCGCGCGAAATAAGAGGGGTGTGTGGACATACAGTAAAGTAAAAGTGGAGTGCTGCAGGTCACGTCACATGTAGAAATGAAAGTGGGAGAGATAAGGAAGGCTGCCCGGAGTTGGAGGATGCGCTAGCATCGTATAGCAGGGCAGATGCAGTGCGGAGAGTGGGCGCCGCGCCGCGCGTGCCCATTTGTCTCGCGAGTCGTGCAGCTGATCCGCGGCTCGTGTATTGCAAATACAGGCAAATATTAGTCCATTATGTCACATTTTCCGGTGTTCTCCTCCGACCCCTGTCTGTCTCGTGCTTTGATTTATGACGGGCAAAATATATATGCTGCAAATGCGACCGTGTTCCCCTCTGTCTCATACACACATTCATATGTTGTATATAAGTAGTTCACATGATAAATGTAACATTTAAAAGTTAAGATATGCTTCTAGTTCTAATAATTTAAACATGCCTTTGAAGTTTGGGCAAAAACTTCTGGCAGTGTTGTGTTTTCGTGTATTTTATGTTATTTTTTCACAGCGCTGGATGTCATATGGTGATTGTGAAACACACGGAACACTTCATGGTGAAATTTGTTAATCAGGTCAGCTGAATTAAAGCCACAGTGCATTGTTCTGATCAAAATTGACATGATTAACATGAAAAATGTTACGCCAATGTGTCGGACTGTATCCTAAATTGTGGATGATTAAGCCATATATACCATATGCTGAAGTAAATTTCTGGAGTGTTAATGATTATAAAAAAAACAACAACAAGAACCGTACAGAACCGAAAACCGTGACCCTAAAACCGTGATACGAACCGAACCGTGGGTTTCGTGAACCGTGCCACCCCTAATGCGGGGCAAGGTAGCTGAGAGGGCTCAGATGCCTTCTTCACCCTCAACAGCCATCTCCTGCTCTTCCTGGCTTACGCAAGCCATTCTTACCTGATTTTGTACAATCGCTTTAAACAAACAGTCCCTAAAGGCGAAAAGAGGATGCCATGCTCTCTGGGCGCCCCTTAAATACTTCCTGGTCGCGCTAGTAGTGATGTCATAGGCTGTCGCCGGCCAATATGATTGCCGTAATTCTACAATTGCTTCAGATACTCGTCACGCTGAGGCTTTCCCCAATAGCATCTCAGGACACAGTGCGAGTTCCCTTTTGAAAGGGAAACTTTTTTTAACCGTGTTGGCTAGTGTTAATATATATGATACCAATTTGAGGAATTCTTTTTTACATAAAAACTTGTTATGTAATAAAGATTGAAAAATGGGGACTTGGGCCTTTGAGAGCATTGTAAACCAAGAATGGTGTCTTGCAGTTCATTTTATTTAGTTAGAAATTGGCAGCCAGTGAAGAGACCTGAACGACGGTATAATGAGACAATTTCCAGAAAGTAAAAAAGAAGCCAATCTGCATAACTTAATGGAAAATGTGCTGGTAATCCAGCAAAGATTGTGTTCCAGTGGTCTGGCTGTAGGGGGAGTCACAGATTCTTTATGTTTTGTTTGGAAATCACCAAAACATGTATTTTTGCCCAGCGTTGCCTAAACATTTGTATACCTACATATAATTTATGTTTAAATTTGTGTTCATTTCAACTTCAAGCACTGACAATATAGTAACAAAATTAAAAGTTTCTTAAGAAACGTTAGATTTATTATTTTCCTGGCATTCATCCATATCAAACTCTTCTCTTTCGGTAGTAATGATGCCATTGCAGGGTGGGACTTCACTCACAGTGCTACGCACAGTAACCCTCGTCATGCTCAGAGAGCATTTCCTTGGGGCGGGATGCCATTTGTGGTGGCACATCACCTCTTTAAACATCTCCCTGAAGCGGGTGGACATGAGGTTGTAGAGAATTGGATTAATGGCTGAGCTTAGATAGAAGAAGACCCCAGAGATGACGTGGACATACTCGTAGATCTGGAAAATCTTCATGTGTTCACTGTTCTTCTGGTCCATGAAACTCCACATGAGTCGATCAGTGTGGAATGGAGCCCAACAGATGCCAAACATGACCACTAGTACAACTGAGGAGAAAATACTGTGTTAAAATCTAAATTGTCTTTAACTCAAAACACGTTATTTGACGGACAGATACACTTTTTATGGACTTCAAAAACAGAGCAACTATGAGTCAAATTCTAATGCTTGGATTAGCCTGGACTTGTGTAATATAACTCTGATTTTATTCGTCTGAAAGAAGAATGTCATATACACCTAGGATGACTTGGGGGTGAGTAAATTATGGGCTAATTTTCATTTTTGGGTGAACTATCCCTTTAAGTCAAATTTCCTGTGAGCAGCACAATTTGCAAATATTACACAAGTTGCTGGAACATGTCATTTGAATGAATTCATTTCTTTTTCTGCTTATTTTCTATATAAATTGGAATTGTCAAAACTGACTTTATATTGGCTATTTCAGAATAGCAAAAAAATAAAAAATACAAATAAAACTCATATATAGGGTTATATATACGCTGGCATATACACAACACGAGAAGTTAAATATTGTTGAGCGTTTCAGCCTGTGAAGCATACTGTATGTTTTGCCTTGTACTTATCTGTCACTGATTACACTGGAAGATAAATCAGATGGAAAAGCTATGAATTATCACACACTTTGAAGAGTGATGATGACATCCAATTTAAAGTTAATAACAGACAAAAATAGATATGTCTGAGAGTGCTTGAAGGAAGCTGATTATTTTTCACACACACACACACACACGCACACACACACACACACACACACACACACACACACACACACACACACACACACCTAAACCAAATTGAATGTCAAATGCAATGTTACTCTACTTCTTGCCTACATTTCCATCATCATCCGTTTTATTTTTTCCTGCTCTATGTGATTTAAATCCAGGTCAATTTATGGCCCTGGAAGACTTTTAATATAGTGCCTAAGAGGTTTGGTGTTCTTAATATTATGTTTATTTTCCTTTGAGTTTAATACCCCTTGTTATTGGATCGTGCTTCAGCAAACAAAATCTCACAATTCTGACTTTTTTGAGCAATGATGAGTAGTGTGTAAATGGTTGAGTAAATGATGATGAGTAAATGTGTGGAAAAGCTATGAATTATGTAAATGATGAGACCCCCGCAATCTCAGTCAAAATGAGTAAATGATTTTGAGTAAATGATGATAAGTAAATGTGTACATGGCTGAGTAAATAATGATGAATAAATTACTTGTAAATGATGATGAGTAAATGTGTAAATGGCTGAGTAAAAGATGTGTAAATAATGAGTAAATTTGTAAATGGTTGAGAAAATGATGATGAGTAAATGTGTAAATGGCTGAATAAATGATGGGTAAATAATGAGTTCAAATTATTATTTATAAATATTACATTTGTGGCATTAATGTTTTGATTATATTGTATTCAGTTATCATATCAATTTACTCTTGTACTTAATATGAAATGATAACATATAACATTTCTGTAATTGTTTAACCATTATTTATCATGCATTTTGTTTGCCGAGGGACACAAAGGCATTTGCTCAGTAAAGTCCTATGCTGTGTATAGAACCATAAAATACAAAAAAAAAAAATGCAACATAAAATCACAAAAGCAATCGATTTAATTTGTACGCTGTAAATCAAATCTGCAGAATCCATTCGACTGCGAAGACCATATTCAGCGATCTTCATCTCCATTCTCAAAAGTGAATGTAAACGTCAAATCCCGCACTGGTTAGGATTCAAAAATTACTGCCTCAAGAAGCTTTGCAACACGTTTTAGTGGCTCAAAATATAATTTCAATGCTACACTGTTACTAAAATTTTTATTTTCCTACACATTTCTGTCCATTAAGATATATTCTTTTTTTATTCTCTATAAAATGGTTATGTTTAGGTTCGGGGGAGGGTTTAGGGATCTAACATTTGTCTATAAAATGGATAATTAAACAATATCATTATAATAATGGGTATGTTTAAATGTTGCCAAAACATCTTATTAGGAGTGTAACGATACCCTCGTCACGATTCGATACATATCACTGAACTCACAATACGATATTATTGCGATAGTGCAAGACAAATGGTAAAAGGTTAACAAAAAATGCACTGTTGATTAAATGCTAAATTTGGTATTACATTGGGGTGGAAATGAATAGTTTTGGACTAGTTGCTGGTGCTAGATAAATGTAAAATAATGTAGGCCACTTTTTACTGGAAACAAGACATTTGGGATCAGGACCCACAAATATTCACAAATATTATGCATTATAGTCAACATTATATACAGTGAGGAAAATAAGTATTTGAACACCCTGCTATTTTGCAAGTTCTACCACTTAGAAATCATGGAGGGGTCTGAAATTGTCATCGTAGGTGCATGTCCACTGTGAGAGACATAATCTAAAAAAAAAATCCAGAAATCACAATGTATGATTTTTTAACTATTTATTTGTATCATACAGCTGCAAATAAGTATTTGAACACCTGAGAAAATCAGTGTAAATATTTGGTACAGTAGCCTTTGTTTGCAATTACAGAGGTCAAACATTTCCTGTAGTTTTTCACCAGGTTTGCACACACTGCAGGAGGGATTTTGGCCCACTCCTCCACACAGATCTTCTCTAGATCAGTCAGGTTTCTGGCCTGTCACTGAGAAACACGGAGTTTGAGCTCCCTCCAAAGATCCTCTATTGGGTTTAGGTCTGGAGACTGGCTAGGCCACTCCAGAACCTTGATATGCTTCTTACAGAGCCACTCCTTGGTTATCCTGGCTGTGTGCTTTGGGTCATTGTCATGTTGGAAGACCCAGCCTCGACCCATCTTCAATGCTCTAACTGAGGGAAGGAGGTTGTTCCCCAAATTCTCACAATACATGGCCCGGTCATCCTCTCCTTAATACAGTGCAGTCGCCCTGTTCCATGTGCAGAAAAACACCCCCAAAGCGTGATGCTACCACCCCCATGCTTCACAGTAGGGATGGTGTTCTTGGGATGGTACTCATCATTCTTCTTCCTCCAAACACGTTTAGTGGAATTATGACCAAAAAGTTCTATTTTGGTCTCATCTGACCACATGACTTTCTCCCATGACTCTGGATCATCCAAATGGTCATTGGCAAACTTAAGACGGGCCTTGACATGTGCTGGTTTAAGCAGGGGAACCTTCCGTGCCATGCATGATTTCAAACCATGACGTCTTAGTGTATAACCAACAGTAACCTTGGAAACGGTGGTCCCAGCTCTTTTCAGGTCATTGACCAGCTCCTCCCGTGTAGTTGTGGGCTGATTTCTCACCTTTCTTAGGATCATTGAGACCCCACGAGGTGAGATCTTGCATGGAGCCCCAGTCCGAGGGAGATTGACAGTCATGTTTAGCTTCGTCCATTTTCTAATGATTGCTCCAACAGTGGACCTTTTTTCACCAAGCTGGTTGGCAATTTCCCCGTGGCCCTTTCCAGCCTTGTGGAGATGTACAATTTTGTCTCTAGTGTCTTTGGACAGCTCTTTGGTCTTGGCCATGTTAGTAGTTGGATTCTTACTGATTGTATGGGGTGGACAGGTGTCTTTATGCAGCTAACGACCTCAAACAGGTGCATCTAATTTAGGATAATAAATGGAGTGGACATTTTAAAGGCAGACTAACAGGTCTTTGAGGGTCAGAATTCTAGTTGATAGACAGGTGTTCAAATACTTATTTGCAGCTGTATCATACAAATAAATAGTTAAAAAATCATATATTGGGATTTCTGGATTTTTAAAAAAAATTATGTCTCTCACAGTGGACCTGCACCTACGATGACAATTTCAGACCCCTCCATGATTTCCAAGTGGGAGAACTTGCAAAATAGCAGGGTGTTCAAATACTTATTTTCCTCACTATATAGTAGTTAATGTAGTTCTGACACTAAAACTCATTCTAATTTCTAATTTCTCAAGGTAATTTTTATTTTGGGTGAACTATACACAATACAGATGGTCACTATTTACAATACATACCGTACTGTTGCGTTTTTTGTATTGCAATATATTGTGTTTTAATATATTGCAATATACACCCCTAGTCCATATTGTCAGTTTCAGCATCTATCCAAACGTACAAAGAGTATGTTTTGTACCCTTAAATGTTACGTTTTAATACCTAAGTATTACAAGTGGGTGCAGGACACTATAGTTTATTTATGTAAGTGAGGATAGAAAAATAAAGTAAACTGTGACATATTATACCCAAACATTCTTCATACAGTGATTACCAGTAAAATTGATAAAAATGTGGGAGCAAAATGATTCAGACACTTTGAGCTGACCATGTTTTACTGAAGTGTTTTTTTCTTGAATTGCTAATGCGACCTTTTACACCACGGACTGAACAAAATGAAGCGTTGCTTGGTCATTGGTTGGCCTAAATTGGTATTATCTAATTGTGTACTCAAATTTAACAGCTGATTGGTTGGTTGTAATCCATTACATACCTTTCTATCAAAGTTACCTGATATTATCAAGATGAATTTATTCTGACATAGAGTTTTTGTCATATTTTATTACCATTTTCTAAACTATGTGATAATGTGAGAAAATGTTGAAGGCGTCTGAATAAATTTTGGTTTGACTGTATAAATCATATCATATCAGTGTAATCTGATTCAAAACAGCCATAAGAACTGAAGGATTGGCCAGCTGGCCTACTCACACAGCATTTTAGTGACTTGCTGGCGACGTGTTTTCTGCTGCTGACTGCGCACAGTAGAGGAGCGGTCCTGTCCCAGACTGGCTTTTGCCTCCAGGACCTGCAGCATCTTCTCTCGCTTGAGCTGCATGCCGATGAGCAAATACAGCACACTGATGGTCAGCATGGGCAGGAGGAAAAACAGCACAGTGGTGATCTGGATGATCAGGTTATACATCCAGCGGGGCTTGACCAGCATGCAGGTGGCGGACGTGAGCATGGCTCCCGGTCCTTTCCCTTTGGGAAGAGGGAGGGTGATGATGCCATGGAGGCTGGTGTTGGGAATGGCGCACAACACAGACACGCTCCACACGCTCAAGATCACCCGCTTGGCGTGAGTGCGCGTCACTACGTATTTGGCCCGGAGCGGATGGACCACGGCTATGTAGCGCTCCACGCTCAGCGCCGTTACATTGAGGATGGAGGCGAAGCACACAGTCTCGAAGAGGAAGGTCTTGAAGTAGCAGCCACCCTTGCCCAACAGGAACGGATAGTTACTCCACATTTCGTAGAGCTCCAAAGGCATTCCCAGGAGAAGCACCAGCAGGTCCGACGCCGCCAGACTGAACAGGTAGAAGTTGGTGGGCGTCCTCATGACCTTGTTGCGTGCAATCACAATGCACGTGAGAATGTTTCCCACGGCTCCCACCAAGAAGATGATCAGGTAGGTGATGCAAATGGGCAGAAACACTGGGGAACGTCTGGGTCCCAGATATTTCTCCAGATACTCGTCTTGGTTGAGGCAAAACTCTTCCATCTCCACCTCACTGAGGTTCAACACAACACTGGTGTTGCACAGCAGATCCTGCACGCATCTTGAGGAATCCGGCGAGGAACAGTTGGGTTTGGGAATCATTCTGGACCTAGTGAATGAAAGGGTTGGAGACTTCAGATGAGAAACAGATTTGCTTGATGAGCTTGGCAAGTGGACAGATTGAGAAGCTCGGCAGTTGAGCGTGAGGCTAAAGGGAAATATAACAAGGGACTGTGGGGGATTTCTTTTTTATTAAAACTTTAATGATTTTTTATTCTCATAAACAATGGGATGTTGATTTATACTCAAAGCACATGGGCAAGGCCCATGGCAGAATTGACACCCTGAGGTGAATCTGATTAGGGTTCATGTGACATTCAAAAGCAATGCAAAACTCATGCAAGCAGGCAAATGAGACCATTTTTTAAAGGCTGCAATTTGTCCACAGTTTTTTAAACAAATGCATTTGGAAAGAAAATAGAAAGAGAATGTGGTATATAAAACACTCTTGTAACGAAGTGTGGATGAAATGAGCGCACAATGATCAGAGAATGTAAGTATTTTTTTTGGCGTTTTTAGTACCTTGTTGTTGTGTAAATGAACTCTTAGGGTATGAATGCACATGAGATAACAAGGAGACATAAGCCATGCTTCCACCGCAGGAACTTTCCTCAGGAACAAGGGACTTTGGGCTGGTACTCAGTGTATTTCGACCACAGGAATCAGGGTCTAAATGAAGTTCCCTCTCAGAAAGTCACTGCTCGCGAGGTAGTCATTTCTCAAAGTTCAGGAATTTTTGGGGGTGGGGCTTGAGCGATTGAACATGCTGATTGGTTGATTTACGCAGCATTTTATTTCAACCACCATTTTTAAAAGTCTGTTGCAGTGCGTGCAGTAAGAGTTATTTGCTATTCGATTAAAAAATGGAGTTTAAAAAACACGACTGATGGACCGACGATGAGGTTCAGGCTTTATTAAGGTTATATGTGGAGGACGAAATCCAGCGGGAACTGGAAAGTCTCGTGCAGTCCTACATCACCGGACTAATTTGCCTAATCTTCACGGTAATTTAGACTGCAATGCAAGGACCAGGACTGGGGGGAAAAAGGTCCTGGGATTGTTCCGGGTAATTTCGGTGGAAATGCAGCTTAAATGAAAAACAGGTCAAAGTAATCCAATCAGAAACCAACTAACTAGTAAACAGAACTCAGGAAAAGCAGCAAAGGATCAAAACAAAAACAAAACAGAACAGAACACAGGGCTAGTATGTTGTGGCATTTCAATTCAAATCATTTTAATTTGCAGCATTCGTCCAAAATTGTTATACACTGAAAAGAGTTTGTTAAAGCTCATGGTTGGTCTATTTCTAGTGGTTTTAAAAGATGCATCTTTTCCGGCTAATATTGCCCAGAATTTCTTTTGACTTTTAAAGACAAACAATCAAATCGACTAGAAAGTGAAGTAATTATGATTAATTGTAATTATGCAAAAATAAAAGTTTAGCTAGATCTTTTTTTAATAATGCAAATTTGTATTTGTATTTACAAGTCCGGACAGCTGTTTATTTTATTTTAATTTTTACAGTGTAAGTTCAGGTTTCCATTATACAGGATGAATAAACAAGATGAAAACCACACAAGTCTACTGTATGGCAGTTTTTTTTTTTTTATAATTATAATAAAATAGATAGCCAAAACATATAACCCGTTATTAAAACTTTGTAGCAGTGGAATTGGAAGTAATTGGGCGAAACTAACTCAAGGGGAGAAAAAAAGAAAGAAAGAAGGTAAAAATGAAGCTATATACCAACATGACCTCTTGATACAGCAGTGAAGCCCCCAATGGATAGGTGGAATTGGAGGGAAAGAGTGAACAGCTGCAGGTGTATGGAAATCTCAAATTTGAGAAGGACTGCTGATTTCCCAGCAGGATCGGAGCTCTTGTTGAGCGGCTCTGCTATTAGTAGAAGAGGACGAGTTAGAGGAATTAGACACCTTTAGTTTCAGCTTGCAGGATTATATTAGTGCTGTATACTCCTTTCCATCCAATGTGACAGGTATACAAAGATGAAAGCATGACATTTCACAGATAGCTGATGTTGGGATATCTTTTTCAAAAAGACTTATTATGGAAATAGTGTACTTTAAAAGACTATGTGTAATTACAAACTGAATGTAATGTTTTTGCACGCTTAACCACATGTTATCTGCAATTAAATTAATATGCATCATAGTTTAAACTTATATTATATGCTAGTTATGCATGTTAGTTGAAATTTATAGTATATATATATTTTATTTCATAGTTACTTCTATTGCTTTTGAAATATGGTTCAAATTACTGCTGAATGTACTGACAAACACTTTAATGGCATTCCTATTGAAACTAGTATGTCTGTTTATAGTAATAGCCATCTGTATATTTATTCATTGTACATATTCACCTGTAAATTCTGTTTATAGTAATAACCATCTCTCTCTCTCTCTCTCTCTCTCTCTCTCTCTCTCTCTCTCTCTCTCTCTCTCTCTCTCTCTCTCTATATATATATATATATATATATATATATATATATATATATATATATATATATATATATATATATATATATATATATATATATATATATATATTCAGTACATATCCATGTCCTGCACTTATTCATCCATTGTATATCATGCACTTATGCAACCGTTGTATATCCTGCACTTGCTGATATTGTACTTCTGGTTAGACCTAAACTGCATTTCGTTGCCTTGTACCTGTACTTGTGTAATGACAATAAAGTTGAATCTAATCTAATGTCATGTATTTAACTATATATGTAATTACACATTTATAACGATTAAAGTTGTGATTTAGTACACTTAATATATTATTTATATACAATATTTATATTATAATATATACAATATATTAAAATATAGTGATTTAAATGTAATTACATTATTATAAAGATAACTTTTTCAAAATTAGGACTTAGTCGTGTGTCTTTAAGTACACATATTTTACCTTTTATTCATTATATTTTCTGCAAGTACAGTTAAAAAAGTGCACTACAATGCACATTCAATAAAATTAAGTGCACTTCTGCCACATCAATGAGTTACACAATCATTAATTCAATCCTGGCAACAGGCTAAGGTATATGCAAGTAAAAACAATATAATAACATATTTATTAATTTCTGCTGTTTGTATTTCCATTGACTGGTAACACCAAACACATACTTATAGCCAAGTGCTTGCATGAATCAAACAATAATTCTGCATAATCATTATGAGGCATCAACAAGTGTGTCAGATATTTTAAAAGACAATATAATTAAAAGAAGCCATTATTTGACTCATTTTTCCCTGAGAATGGATTTTATTGAGTCTGAAACCTAATTTACACACTTATTCCCTGGAGAATTAAATTAAAAGGAAACATCTGAAATCAATGTTCATTGTGCCTCCAGTATCTGACAAGATGCCTAGAGCAATAATAATAAAAAAAGTATTTGAATAGAAGCGCACAAACACTGAATACACCAACATTAACAAAACGCTTACCTTTTACAATGCAAACACCAGCTTACGATTGAAATGAAAACTGACCGTTCAGAAGCCCATAGCTGCAGGTCAACTGCTCTTCTAGTTTAAAAGATTATGGGAGTGTTTCCTTGGTTATACAGAGAAACATAGATATGCTCTCTCTCTCTCTCTCTCTCTCTCTCTCTCTCTCTCTCTCTCTCTCTCTCTCTCTCTCTCTCTCTCTCTCTCTCTGTGTCATTGCAAGTCTTGTTTAACCCTATACAAGCATTGAGCATTTTGTTTGGTCTTTTTTCATCGTTCAGTCTGCACACATTCATCCATTCATTTGATTACTCAAACACAGTAACTAAGAATCTAATTTAATCTATGGTGTTGTTGTACCATCAGCAGATCTCTGTTTAATTAGGCTAGGTAACTAAACTGAATTTAGCGAGCTAATCAGATTAAGATCCCTCTTCACGGTGAAGCATACCTCTGGTTTCCCTGATGATAACGATTCTCAAAAGATAATGAGCATCTGCCATTGTTTCCTTCATTCTTGTCTCTCTGTGATCTTATCCGTTTCAATGGCATTTAGAAAATTCAGAAAGAAAAATGTTATGGAAATTTTACTCTCCCTAATTATTTCCGATCATCTGATTCAGCCGAGCTTATTCAAATCAAATGCGAAACAAAAGCTTGTGCTTAAAAGGATAGTTCAACCAAAAAATTATCATTTACTCACCCTCGTGTCGTTTTGTTCTGTGGAACATAAAAGAAGATATTTTTAGGAATGTTTCAGCCCATATTATGAAAGTCATGTACAATTTTACAGTCTGAGGGCCTGTTTTTTCATCCCACTCCCCAAACACATTAACTAAAAAGTTTTATACTGTTGTGACATACTCCAAAAAATAATTTGTTGAATTTACGTAAAAAAGCTGCGTCAAGTGGTTCCACACATCTATATTGAGTCAATTTTACAAATAACAATTTAGTTATATGAACAAAAGAAAGTCAAGTAAAGCTGACAACATTTCTTTAAGTAAATACAAACCATTTTAATTTGTCACTATTACATAATATTTATATGTGCAGGTTACTGAAAAAGATAAAATAACACTTTAATCCCTAAATTTACTCTCCTAATGCAGTCCCTTGCAAAGCATGCTGGGAACTATAGTTCCACTGCCCAGTTTGTTCGTTTCACTCGGCAATGTTGACTGAACAAACACTTATTAAGTAAAGCTGACAACAACTCAGTAAATCTAAGTAAATTTAGTTACATGAGTTTTTTAAGTAACGTGAACAAGGACGATTTGAGTGCAACTAACAACAGTGAAAGTTAATTTTTTTGAGTGCAGTTAGAGATCCATCCATGTTAGATATACTGTAGATAGTGGTCAGTAAAGACACAGATATGTATTAATGATTTAAGGGTTAAAATTCAAAAACACATTCTGTTCGAATGGCACCACCAAACATGTTTTTGCATTCAACTGCACTGCTTTTATGCTTTTAAAATGCAAAACATGCATTGTGTGAATGGCCTTGTAATGGCAAGGCAAGTTTATTTGTATAGCACATTTCATACACAGTGGCAAATCAAAGTGCTTTACCCATATCTGGAATGGAAGAAAATTAAGAGTCAGGTTTACTTTAAAGGGGTGGTAAACCACGATTTCACTTTTCTAGAATTAGCTAGTGTGTAATGTTGCTGTTTGAGCATAAACAACATCTGCAAAGTTACAACGTTCAAAGTTTAAAGCAAAGGGAGATATTTGCTTTTAAAGAAATCAATTTCTAAGGTCTACAGCAAACTGCCAGTAGGGACTACTAGACATTCCTCCAGGGTCTCTGACATCACCAGCCCCAATATTTACATAAACCCCTCCTCCGAGAATATTAAATAAGGGGGGGGGGGGGCATTTTGTATCGCAGCAGGGAAGCGTTGTTGTGGTATAGTTAGTAGGCTGGAGTGTTGTTGCCGCAATGCAGACGAAACGCTGTTATTTTCATCTGGATTGCAGGTCCACTTTGTTCAGCCTTCCTAGGGACGGGGGTGCGTTGCAGTGCGTTTAACATACAACATGTTATATGCATGTGTGTATGAGACAGAGGGGAACAGGTCGCATTTGCAGCAGATACATGCTTCCCATCATAAATCAAAGCACGAGACAGACAGGGGTCAGCCAGGTTATCGCTGGAACATGTTTTTGTATTCCTCTGCACTTCTTTTTTTTTCTTCTTTTTTTTTTTTTAAATGTAAGCTTATTCTAAATGGACGTGTTTGACCATTGCACTTGTGTCTTGCCGCATCTCACACATGTCAAAGCACATGTTTAGCAATAGGCTAAATGCATCATTCCCTGCATCTCGCGTTATTAACCCTTAAAATACCTCGTCTTAATCGACCCAGGACATCATTCATTACCCTCCCCCTCATTCATTTTTAAAAATTAGACATCAACCTTCTCTCCTCAATATCTTCATTATAAACAATATAATTTTTTTTTTTTTTTAATTATAAAATAATGTCTGTTTTATAATTTTTTGGAATGGGTCACTAATGACCCGAGGTGTGTAATAGTGTAGTATATTTTTCTGCACAACAATAATTGAATCTTTGATGACTGAATAAGTAAAATTCAAGTGCTATTTTGTTGTCTGATACACAATGATGAAGTGACGTTTCACTCATAGTTACTGCAGGCAGAAAACAAAAGAATAGGAAGGATTGTCAGAAAACACTCAGTGATTTACTGTACCTCAAGTTCTGAACGCAATCAGACAATAGTATCACAGTCACTTAATGGTGGATCTGGTTAAGAAGGCTTCAGCAATCGGAAAATTGGTTTTGAAGATGTTTATGTTTGAGTTATGTTTGAGATGGCAAATATGAGCATATGCTGAATGTACTGGGAAATGAGCTCTGACGAGGACAGTGATGATGGTAAAAAAACATCTGCTTTTTAGTGGAGAGAGAGTTTTAGAGGAGGGAGAGTTTTATATTACTGCGGAAGTTAGAGATTCATCTGTGTCAGATATAGAGCCGGGTCGCTAAAGACCTGGATAAGTAATATTGATTGATGAAACATTCATACATTATAATGATTCATGCATTTAAGGGTTAAAAGCAAAAATACTTTTGTGTAAATAGGCCCATTATCCATTTGTTATGATCTATTTTTATATAATAAGAAAATAAATTGAAACTGGTCAATACATGACCAGATGGGTGGAAAATATATATAAAAAAATCTGTAGAAATGTAAACATACTTTTTCTAATAAAACATTCCCTACAAGCACCACAATCACTTAGAACTCACTCGTTTTTGTGATTAAAACATGAGATGCAAGGCACGATTCATTGAGATTTATAGGTAAAGGATACTATTAACTTATGTTTTTAATGTGAAACGCTGCAAAAGATTCAAGACCTGAGCACAACGGTCAAACACTGTCTCGCCTAGCACATTAAAAAAGCAGCAAAGTGGAATGCAAATACGTATTCAGTGTGAACAGTCCCTTACTGGCTCAATTACAGGTTCTCTGCCCTCTCACTTGGAGATAATGCTAGGGAGTGAGAATCTAAAAGTGCCCCTAATAGCCTCTGTTATTTATTTAGAGTAGTCAAGCATTTGCTATAATTGAAAGACATTGAAATCTCATGAACTATAATTTCATGTTTGGCACTACACATTCACTATACACCATTGTCTTGGTGGTTTCGACAAGATTGGAGGCAGAGTTGACCTTGCCCTCTGCCCATGTCTCTGAAACATGTCCATTGAAATGACAGGATGTTGAGTGCTGCCATCCTCCTCTAGTGCCAAAGACATGAAATTCATAGATTCTGACAGAACGCTAAAATAACTTTCTTTTTAAACTCAAAAATCGAACTGCATTAGCTGTGAAGGACAATTGTGTAAGAATTGGAAACCATTAAAGATTTTATAAAGCATTAAGGATAGATGGCTAAAGGAAATAATAGTAATAATAGATATTTGTTAGAGAATCCAGAAAAAAGCACAAGAAGTCCATGAAGATTAGCAGAAGTTTACATGTATTTTATTCCATTCATATGCATATGATTGGGGGAGAGCTGGAAAGACAACATTTTGGTGCACTAATATTGCTTTTAAGCAGTGTAAATTTTATTAGTTCATGCATTCCCTGGGAATCAAACCCAATATAACCCATCTTGAGCAGATTTTTAAGAACTTTCATATCATGTTGCCTGTAATTGTCGTGGTCTCTGAGGTAATTTCTCATGCTCAAAGCCTTGTGTGATCAAACCTAAAATGTAAAGAAATATTTGTCATCTGAGTATTTAGCTAATTAGAAACAGATATGCACGTTGTTATAGAAACCAATGAATTTGGAGGTGTACAGCATGTGAAAAATTGAGGTTGTGGATGTGACATCTTTATATGCATGAACAATGTTCAAAGAAGCCTCCCTACAGATCCATGTCTAATTGACTGTGACTCATGTTAATTATTATCCCTCTAATTTTTGTTCTTGCTGAGCAGACTCCAAAACAACTTGAGCAGAAACACTTCATACTGACCCTGTACTGTACATAGAAATTCTACCAGAAAGCGGCAGTATCTGCGAACTCAGACATGAGTAATTACTACCTTTTTATGCTACAGAAAAGGATATGATTGGATAGATGAGAAGGTAATTAGTGACATAACGATTGAGTCTTCTTGGCAGAACTTGCGCTAGCTTCATTTCTTTAAAGCTTTAAATTGAATAGACCTCTTTTCTTATTATTTTGTGGTGATAAAACATCTACATATGCAGGCATGCATATATATCGAACACATGGTTATGTAAAAACTGAGTAGATCCAGAAGAAATCACCTGTTGGTCTCCATCAGGGTTTCAGTTAATGAAACAAAATAATCTGTTAGATTGTTTTTTTTTAATCTCCTAATATTAGCAATGAATTATAGTTTTTAAAATTGTATCACCACTGACTTATCACATTCATTGTCATTTCAGTTGAACCGTGATTTCTAAAGGCATTCACTAAGAAGATTTTTTTCTTACCATTGTAATTAATTCTGTCTTGAAGGGTGCATCGTACATGTACAGCAGCAGAAACGAATTACATGCATTTACATTTATGCATTTAGCAGATGCTTTTATCCAAAGCGACTTACAACTTGGGGGTACATGAAGCGATTGGTCATGAAGAGTCGAGAAGCGCAATAAGAGCCTGAAATCCTGAGAGCGTGTACATTGCTCAGTGTAGCACAGGCTAGAGTAGGGAGGGAAGAAGGAAGAGAAAGAGGAAAGGAAAGTGTTTTTTTTTAAACACTGTGCTCACGGAAGTGCTCACGGAAGAGCTGAGTTTTAAGTTGACTTTTGAACGATGTCAATGATTCTGCGTTTCGGATGGCGTTGGGAAGATCGTTCCACCAGCTGGGAACGTTGAATGAAAATGTTCTGGAAAGGGATTTTTTCCCCCACTGTGATGGTACCACAAGCCGTCGTTCCTTAGCTGAGCGAAGGCTTCTGGTGGGGGTGTGCATTAATGCATGCATTAATGTAATGTATCGGAACATAGACATTTTATTCCCTGAAAAGAACAGTGAGTTATTACTAGGGGTGTAATGGTACACAAAACTGACGGTTCGGTACGTACCTCGGTTTTGAAGTCACAGTTCTGTGCGGGTTCGGTACAGCAGTTTTACAAAATTGCTTTTTATTTATTTTTATTAAACAGTGGTTTACTGAAAAAAAAAGCCTCTGTCCTTAAATTAATTAAATTATTACTAAAAGTTTATTGAAGATATTGCTGTGTAGGGAGCCCTTACTTGCACATTAATATTAAAGGTTAACAACAGAGCACAAACTATTAGCCTAAATTTAGTTGCTATTTATTTTTAGATATGATAATCAACACTCAAATAACACATAGTACACAAACATGTAGACTTCACATAAGGCAGTTTTTGCAATAGAGGCTAATAAAGTGCATATATTTAGTGAAAGAGTTGATACAATTCTGTGGACACTGAATGACTGCCTGAGGTAAATGTGATGACATGACATTGTTTAGTTTACAAGCAGCGATTACACCACATATGATACGTGACAGTAAGTTGTAATGTATCCTCAACACACCTTCAGATGTTCATTCATGTTTATTCTTTAGGAAGAGATGATCGATCGCGTTAACAGATGATCGCGTTCACACGCATGCACGCGCGCGTCGCGCAGCCACTTGAACTGTGATCAGTGATCAGTCACGCCACATTAAAGAGCGTCAAAATGGCATTTATCGTTTGAATTTCGTGATAAAATGGACTGAATACTTAATATGTTTGTGTGGGAACTAGGATTGAAGTGTGTTCCGCGCTTACAACAAGCCTACTGTTAACTGCTAAAGATTAAATTCGGAAACACACCTGCACCGAAACGAAAGCCCTGTACCGAAACGGTACGGTACGAATACGAGTACCATTACACCCCTAGTCATTACTCATCACTTCAATCACAGCTAAAAAAAAGGGACAGCAAGTAGTAGAACTGAGTTGGCAGAATAGTAGTGGTAGGAAAATCTGGATGAAGATGTTGTATATATTAAGAAGATGAAGTTGCCAAATATAGAATCTTGAGGTGCATCAATGTTTGGTTCATGTGACAAGGGTCTTCTCCAAGATGTTGTGTATATTAACCCTCTGGTGCTCTTCGGTCATTTCTGACCGGAAAATGTTCTGTTTTGAAATGTTAAAAATCACAGCTTCATCGGAATGTTATGAAACTTGGTGACTTTTCTTGCATTAGGTATGTAAACACACAAAATAAAAATTGGGGTCATGATTCGAGCATGCTAATTGGTCGTAAAAAAAAAGTAGCGTTCATTGTCTTCGGTCATAAATGAACCTCATAGGAAATGAATTGGAAATCTGCAAAAACACAAAAATTCACAGAATTTGTGTGTGTACAATCTACAAATCGGCCACAATGCTGAAAAAAATACACAGCAGTAAAGGGGTGGCACTCTAAAACATCAAGAGTGTGATATTGACACATCCACTCACTCACACACACACACACACACACACACACACGCACACACACACACACACACACACACACACGCACACTTATCTTAATCTGAACCTATGAACCACATTTGGGATTTAAAAAAAATCACAGCTTCATCAGAATGATATGAAACTTGGTGACTTTTCTAGCATTAGGTATGTAAACACACAAAAAAATTGAGTGGTCGTAAAAAAAGTGGTCGTAAAAAAAATACTCCCACTTGTGCTCTTCGGTCAAAAATGACACCATATGAAATGAATGGGAAATCTGCAAAAACACAAATTCACAGAAAAAAAAATCTATATTTCTATTTATATCTAAAACATTATAATAAATAGTCTTTGAGATTTTTTAAATATATATTCAAATCCATCAAAAAAAAAAAAAAAAACATTAAATGTGTTCAAAACAGAACTAGGGAATTCTCAAGCCTCTCCATAGAGACCTCTAGTGATTACACCCATGGTTGCATGATTTCTTAAATAATTTCAAAAGAGGGCGCTAATCTGCCTTCAAAAAAATTATAACAAATATTTACAAATTAATATAACAAATATTTAAATATACAAATCCAAATGTTTAAGGATTTCCAGTTGAAGAGAGTTTGACATTATTTTCAAATAAATATGCATCTCATGTCTGAAGACAGGAACACAAATGCTATGATTAGTTTTCTTTATCCTCCTACATTCATTAGTTTAATGTCCCTTTTGATGGGATCTAAAATAGAATAATATTGTAAGGCTGGAGCCAAGCTGTCTGGACTCAGAAAGAGGGTACTCTCTGAGAAAACAAAGGACGTTTTTGGAAATTAACATTTGAACAATTAGCATTTCTTTGCTCAGCTTCTATGGTAATGTTCATGACCCCTGGTTAGATATAGTCTTACCTTAATCAAGTGAGTACAGATCTATAGGGACTAAATGGCATACATTTAGAAACAAGCAAGCATGGTGCGACATACTAAAGGTATTAGTCAATTCCTTGTGTCTAATGACCAAGACCAACCCGTTCTCACTCCCAAGGCGTCAAATTCCGAAGCATGGTCAAGTTCTTTCCCGCGTCACAATAAAGACGCTAAAGGCACCCCTAGGCGTCACTATATCGACGCGCTGAGTGCTCCATTCATTTCAATGAGAAACCCTCTGCGTCATATACAGACGCGTTGGGCATTGGGAAAGTTATCGTCATGCTGATCATATATTGGGTTTTGATTTTGCCATTATGACATGTTGGCCTGTGATTCTCAATTTAATCAGCCAGCATCATTTTATTTACGCTATCTAGGCACGTTTTAACATGTAACCCAACCCTATTCCGTCCCTAAACCTACCCATTTGTGTGGTATAAAACGCAGATATAACAGGCAGAGTCGACTGCATGCACAATTTATTAAAAAACTACAAATATTCCGAGGCCAAGCGATTGATTTGTGTGAAGGAAATCCCCGAAAGCGATCAGCGTCTCCATCCGCAGAAAATCACGAAACAATTTCAAATATTGCCGCCCGTTACGTCAGTTTTCATAGTCAAATTGCATTGGCTCTCGTATGTCTCGTGACCAATTGCGTCATTACGTCAGCTTTGATTGTAAAATGTCATTGGTTCTCGTGTGTCTTGTGACCGAATGCGTCATGCTAAGGAGGCGTGTGTATTATTTGAATGAGATATGAATGAGTGCGTTAACGGAGCGGCGGGATCATCATCTCAGCGATTAAAACATTAAGATCAACTCTGTTCTTTACATGAAGACATCGTGTGACTTCAGAAGACTTGGAATGCAACATGAGTTAATACTTTTATACTGTTGTTGGTAAGTTTTTGCAATAAATACCCGTGACTGTACTTGTATTTGCCTGTTGTGTGTTTTATATTGTTTAGGAGTGGGTAGGTTTAGGGTAGGAGTTGGGTTAGCTGCTCCAAAATATAAAAGTAACCTTTAAATATGAATAAAATATTAATAAAATCATGTATGCTTTTACAAATGCAAAGAATAAAATGCGTCTTGATCTGACGCACTCAGCGAGTCAAAATAGTGATGCCTAGGGATGACTTTAGCGTCTTTGTTGTGACGCGGAAGGAACTTGACCATGCTTCGGATTTTGACGCCTTGGGAGTGAGAATGGGTTGCCAAGACTGACGAGTTTGGGATTTTGAGATATGTATATCCGGCCGGTGCGAGACTCAAAGTGTTATAAAAACAAGAAGAAGCTATGATTTCTGTTTCCTTTCTGTGAATATACAGGCCAATGAGTTGTGCAATGATACTGATAATGGAGCAAAGTAAAAGGCCATTGATCAACAAAAGGATGCATACCAATGGAGGTTGAGGAATTAATAAGAGCCATAAATGTTATGCACGCTGAACTCTGAAAGCTATTTGCTGTTGATTATAATATTTGAATATGTAAACAGCTCCTTTGGTTTGAAGGATTGTATAATGTCTGCAAAGCAAATACTTCAAAGAGCATGTCACAATGGATTTAGAAATTTAGCACTGTTTAATGTTAAGGTTCATTTATAGGATTTCTAGCAGCACAGCTTATTTGAATTACTTATAAGAGTCATATAGTATACTGATGCACAATTTCGATCCCAGGCTGTTTTCATTATCAAACATCATAAACTTTGAAGTGAATTTTTTTTTTCTTCTGTATTAGCAAATAATCTGAACAGGAGCAGAAAGCCAGAAAGACCGAAACCACATGTCTGATCATTTGTTGTTTCAGCCTATTACATTTTTAAAATGATGGCTGTGCAAATATAATCATCACTCTCAGTAATCACCCATTTTATCCTTAGAAATCACAAATAAAATGTCCATTTAATAGCTCTTAGTTGCGTTTAATCATTTGCATTTATCATTGCTTTTTCCTTTTTATCATTATTGGACACATTTTTAAAAAGCACAATATTTGTGACACAAAATAACTGAATGATAAATAAGTAATGTCTGGACTTTTAAACAATCAATCCCCAGTCATTTACAGTTGTGTGTTTTATATACAGAGGGCTTGGTGTCTGTAAAGGTCCCTCAGGCAGCAAATCTTATGTTCGATGTTTGGAAAAGGTTGGCCTCCATATAATAAGACTATGATGATTGTATTATTCACTGACGAATCACTGAGGTCATAACAGATGGAAATACATAATTAATAGACATTGGCTTAATGCATAAATGAATCTGTGTCGGTTTTCATGTCATGACGCCTATGAATTATATTAATCTCAAATGAATTATGAATAAAGAAAAAAAAGGACATGTTAAAATGAATCCATCAACCTAAACAAAAGGTGAGTCTGAAGCATACGAGTAAACACACTGTTATTTGCTATTTAGCACAGTGTTTCAGAACAGAACTCTAGCTGGTAAAAAAAATGGTAAACCTGATTTCACCAAGTACATGTTCCTGGAACATCATCTTTGTTGATCCTGGAACAACATTCCAATCAACCAGTCAGATTCAAGGGGCAAGTTTACAGTTTATGTCAGCTTACCACCAGAGTTAAAGCAATAAATGAAATCTAAAAAATAAAAAAGATGATTACAATAAAAAAATATTAGTTATTAATCTATTCAATAAATTTAAATTAAATAAATAAACAAGAAATAAATAATACATATAACAATACATTACTACATTGAGTAGAACAAAATATATAGTGGTGTAACAAACTAATTTTTGAAAAATTTTGTGTATAAATTGAGTGTTTATAAAAGCCTTATAAATTTTAGGATGGGGGTCCCTTACACAGGGATGATCATATTTGGGGGTCTGTGGCATCTAAATGATTGAACACCCCAGGAATGAACACCCCATAGGTAGGGTTAGGTTTAGGGGTCGGGATATTTTCGGACAGGAATGTTGTTACAGGATTAACAAAATATGTTAACCTTAAATGCTTGAATCATTATTACATATTCGGGTCTTTAGTGACCCGGCGCTATATCTAAGACAGATGAATCTCTAACTGCCGCAGTAATATAAAACTCTCCTGATATTAGAGTAATAAAAGAAAAATAGAAAAATAAAATAAAGCATATTTCGTTAACTTTTGGAACTTGGAAGGGTTCAGTTTGAGCAGTTGTTTTATACCATCATCACTGTCCTCGTCAGAGCTCATTTCCCAGTACATTCAGCATCTGCTCATATTTGCCATCTCAAACATAAACAACTTCAAAATCAATATTCTGATTGCTGACGGTTTCTTAACCATATCCACCATGAAGTGACTGTGACACTAATATCTGATTGCGTTCAAAACTTGATGTACAGTAAATCAGTGAGTATTCTTTTGTTTTCTGCCTGCAGTAACTATGAGTAAAATGTATCATATGTATCATATGTATCAGACATCGCCACCTTGAGGAATAAATTCCGTCATTAAAGGGTTATAGTTCACCCAAAAATGAAAATTAGCCCATGAATTACTCACCCTCAAGTCATCCTGGATATGACATTCTTCTTTCAGTCAACCGCCAAAAGCTAGTTATTTTAGTCTATAAAGTTTTAAATATGGATATTTTTCTTACACAAATGTGCCACTTTGCTTCAGAAGGCCTTTATTAACCCCTCGGAGCCGTGTGGAGCAGTTATATGATGGATAGATGCATTTTTATGCACTTCAAAAATGACCCAACAATTCACTGCCTTGTAAAGCTTGGAAGAGCCAGGACATTTCTAATATAACTCCGTTTTTATTCGTCTGAAAGAAGAATGTCATATACACCTAGGATGGCTTGAGGGTGAGTAAATCATGGGCTAATATTCATTTTTGGGTGAACCCTTTAAAGATTCAGTTATTGTTGTGCAGAAAAATATATTTACACTATTACACAGCTCGGGTCATTAGTGACCACATTAAATTTTCAAAAAAAACATTATAATGAAAACATTATAAATATTCTTTATAATTTTTCTTCTGGTTATTTGTTTAAAATGAATTGATTGAGGAATACTAGAAGGTTGATGTCTAACAAAAAAAAAAAAAAAGAATCACAAGAAGGTAGTGAATGGCATCCCGGGTCACTAAAGACCCAAGGTTTGCGTTTGTTGTCAAAACTCAGTCCTGAAGGGCCACTGTCCTGCAGAGTTTAGCTCCAACTTGCCTCAACACACTTGTCTGGAAGTTTCTAGCATCCCTATTAAGACCTTGATTAGCTGGTTCAGGTGTGTTTAATTGAGGCTGGAGCTGAACTCTGCAGGACAGTGGCCCTCCGGGAACAGGATCGGATACCCCTGCTGTAAGTTATTGGGAGAAAAGGAATATGTCATCTAAAAATGAACATTAATTTGAAAAGCACCATGTCAAATAATAGCACTCTTGTTATTCTAGTGGCCTTAATTAACCAACTGTCACAGTTGGTTGACATGGAGAGGAAAATAATGATGGATCTAATTGCAGCAGAGTCTTTGTTTATTTTCAAACGCAATACAAACAAAATACTCCAACAGATCAACCAAGCATAATGCGAAGACTAACTGAAAACAAGCTGAATATATACAAAACCAAACCAATCACAGAAACGAGTATAAGGTGTTCAACTTAATCAATCAATCATAAAACATGGAAACAGACAAGGAAACCAAACAGTCAGTTCAAAAAAGAAAAACTAAGGCACCGCCCACACGGAGACTATACGTAATATAGCTATATACGTAAAAAAATTGTACCGTATCAGCATTTCGTCCACACTGATTTGGGAGCATGAATCCGATATTTTTATCCCACAGTGGATAAATCTGAAAACGACACCCTTGCGTTTTCATGTGGACAGCCAATCCGTATATTTTGTGAAACGGGGATGTCATCACACCACATCCCGTACGGGAAAGACTAGAAAGGAATACAACTACGGGCACTGGGCATGCGCACATCAATATTGCGTCATTTAATTACTGTATTTGCATTATTGTAAGGGTAGGTTTAGGGTTGGGGTAGGTGTAGGCGTTAATAAAACACATCTGGTAAGTAGCAAATTTATTTATTGTTATTTTATTGTGAGATTTTGCCTCACTTCCTACCATTGCTGTACCCCTTCTAGCCACAACTCTTCTTTTCCATTTTTAGTGTTTTTTTTTATGGCAGAATTACAGCGCCACATACTGGCCTGGCATGTGTACTACATTGTTTTGAGTCGTTTTCATTGATCTTGTGTGTAGGCAGATATTTCTTGAAACGAGGGGAAAAAAAGATCGGATAGGGAAAGATCTGCCTTCGTGTGGATGGGGCCTAAGTTTACATGACAACAGTGTACAAAAAAATGTTTTTTTCTTTTTCTTTGTACAGATAACTTCAAAAAAACTCAAGTCAGGTCATTAGGTGCCTATAGACTGAACACGTGATACACATGCGCATGACGTTACTGTTTTTACACAGAGACGATAACGGTATTGTTCTTTTAAACCCCTTTTCAAAAGTTTGCGTTTTTCAGGCCCCCAAAACGGAAAAATTGGAAATGGTGTCGTGTAAACGGCCCCTAAAGCACAGGCAAACTAAACATAACTCTGACACCAACACACTGTTCCTCATTTTCTTATTTCAAAATCCTCCGAAAAATAGGTGGGCAATGGGCATATAGCATTTGTTTGCCCTCGACTGTGCTATTTTTTTTTTTTTCGTTTAAAGGTCTCAAGACTTGTTTTTGAGGGTACGGTATAAAAATATCTAATATGCATTTTCCATTCCTTGAAGAAAGGGCATTGTGCACATACCAATACTTTGTAACATTTACATCAATTTCAGCTTGTTTAAAGCCCTCAGGCAAACTAAGAAGCTTCTATTTTTAGATACTCAAGCTGCTCATACTGATTCAATATGAATAGAGAATACTTGTGTTTTATTCCTTCTCTTTTCTCCACTCTCAACCACTTCACACTGTCCTGATTTCTTCGAGGGGATTTTTTCAATTCTTCTATGAATGCTGAGAGGTCATGCCCATTCCCGTGCCCCCCGACACGCTCAGTGGGCTAAATCATTAAAACCAGTTAAAAGTAAATCTACACGTTTCGGCAGCACTGCCTTCTTCCGGACACATATCCATTGCTCAAACAGGTATTCTTTGGCGTACGAAGCCAGAGCTTTCCCCATCCAATCTTTTCTTTCCTTGTCTCAAGAAATATCTGCGTACTCACGAAACCACTGAAACCAACTCAAAACAATGTAGTATATATGCCAGACCAGTGTGTTGCACTGTAATTCTGCCACAGAAATACACTAAAATCAGAGAAGAAGAGTTGTGGCTAGAAGAGGTACAGCAACAGTCGGAAGTGAGGCAAAATCTCATGATAAAATAACAATAAATAAATTTGCTACTTACCAGATTGTGTTTTATTATCGCTACAACTCAACCCTAAAACTATCCTTACAATAATGCAAATAGAGTAATTAAATGACACAATATTGATATGTGCATGCCCAGTGGCTGTAGCTGTATTCCTTCTAGTCTATATATGGATTGGCTGTACACACGAAAATGCAAGGGTGTCATTTTCTGATTTATCCACTCTGGGACCCGGTTTAAAAAAATAGCGGTTTCAGGCTCCTAAAACGCTGGATCCGTCTGGACGAAATGTTGATACGATACAACATTTTTACGTATATGGCTGAACGGGTCATGAGGCACATGTGTGGACGGGGCCTTAAACTAGTGGTGATTAATGGATCATCAAAGACAGCTGGTTTATATGTGGATGTGGCTAAGACAAGCCTCTTGGTACAAAGTATAACACAACTAAAAACCAATGAAAAAAAGGGATAAAGTCAATTAAACTTCAATAAGGAAAATAAATAAATTAAACTTAAACTTATTACACTTATTACATGTATATCACAGTATGGAGATATACATATCCATCATCAACAGAACAAATTACAAAAATGGTAAAAACTTCTTCATTAACTCCAGGGGACTTAAGCCGGGTGCACACTGTGCGATTTTGGCCACGATTTGGCTGTCTGAGACAAATTTTGAAATCCTAAAAGATTTCTCTGATCCTAGGCTAAAACATGTGCACCGACAACCGATTAATGACCGTTGCGATCAAATTTTACCTCAGAAAAAATTCTGGCAGTGTCAGAAGATTTGAGGCGCAATCCTGCAGTGTGACTTCTCCTAGGACGACCTTCAAATCAAGAACCAATAGGAGCGCAGAACCTGATGACGCATTTCGTGCGACAACATCAAATCACAACAGGGAACATGTCGAAAAGAGTCACACTATCTCAGACATCCCAAGTCTCCCGGAAGTTCCGGGAGTCTCCCGCATATTGATAGCGGCTCCCTGATGCCCGCAAATTATTTAAAATCTCCCAGAATCGAGCGAGCAAGAGCGTGCATGCAAGACAGAGACTATGCTCCAAACCGCGTAGCGCGCGCACAGCAGAGAGGGAGGGGCGAGAGACCTTGCGTGTGTGCCTCATGAAGCGCATGTAAGACAGAGAGCATCCTTATTGGCAAAAATCTAAAGTATAAGACACATTTGACTACACAAAAGTGTACCCCTGTCTTATAAGCATTAAACATAATGACAATCTTGCACGCTGTACAGTTTACATTTGGCGTATATGTAAATAGTTATTTTATGAATTAATTGTTCTGTTATATTCAACTGTATTTTGGGATACCTCCCTGAAATGACTTTTTGCAGGCTGGGATGTCTGCTACCTTGTTTCGTATAATTGGTGGATGCCTATAACTGACCATTGGTTTCTCTCGAAAAATTGCCCTAACTGTGCGTTCACACCGCCGCCGGCGAGAGCGTCAAAGTGGCCGGAAGTCATTCATTTTCAATGGGAGCCGGCAGCGAGCTCCGACGAAAGTGACGCGGTGCATCTTGGACGTCGAGGAGAGTTGAAATCAGGTCAACTTTATGGTAATGAGCTATGACGCGTTTCGCCGGCAACCGGGCGGCAACCAATCGGAATGTAGAAGTGCTCCACTTGAGATGATTCCAGAGAACGCAGTCCTGTAAACTTTGGTTCCGACCACGTTAGTTGCCAAGCAAAATGGAGGAGAGGTTGATCATTGTGATGGTGGGTTTGATAAGAAGGCGCACAACAATATTTACAGGCAACATTTTCACTCTAGAATGCTTGTTTTTCAGCAGGAATGCAGTTAATTTGCTCAAAACAACACCGATCTGACCAATTGCATTAATGCTGCACTTCAATCTGGACAGTTATTGTAATGTAGGTGGCACAATTAATGTAACTGTTAGTTAAAGACCAAGGCTAGCAAACATCTCATATAAACTGCATGTTGAAATTAGACTAGCACTTAACCATGAACACAAAAGCCACACCACACAAATGGCTTTTAATTGGTTTATTTCGTTAGCAAACATGTAACTATAATTGTTAAGTTTTCCATCAATCAGTTTTTTTTTTAACTTTCACATTTAAATTATTTCATGAGGTTAACTTATACGGTTATACCCTACCTGTGGTCAGTCTGCACAAATGCCGATCAACATGATTGTTTGCTTTGCAGTCCCTTTAAATAAAAAAAATAAAAAAGACCAAGCATTCGATCAACATCAGAGCGTCAGCGCGTCCATGAATCTTTCTACAGCGTCGTTGGAAGGTCGGCCAGAGCGAAATTTGATGGTGTGAATGCACAGTGTGAGTGTTATCACTTTCGATGATGTTGCAATTGGAATTTATAATACGTTTGATTTGTGTTGCCTCGTGGCTGTAAATTGTTGGAAAGAAAACCGGATTAGGATTATTAGAGCAATGTTGCACTCTATTCTTCTTGTACAATAGTTGTTTCCTATCAATTAATTTAACTCTCTCTGTGGCCCTTGTAAAAATTTTCGAATCATAACCCCTCTGTCGAAATCTGTTGGTCATATCATTTTCTAGATCACACATACGTTTCAATCTTTAAAATTGGCCATGAGGAATGTTTTCAATCAGCCAAGGTGGATGAAAACTGTTAGCTCTAAGAATAGTATTTCGATCGGTTGGTTTCCTAAAGATGGACGTGTAACTCACCATTATCCTCCTTAATTTTAGATCAAGAAAATTGATTTCAGACACCAATACTCAAGACTCAATTTCAAATTTCGATTTATGCCATTAATATATTGATGAAACCTGTGCAGTTCTGATTCTAAACCAGACCAAATCATCAAACCATCATCAATATATCTACCCCACATACCAATTTCATCCAAAAAGGTATTATGAGTCAAATTAATGTGTCTTCCCACAATCCTAAAAATAAATTGGAGTGAAGCAGGCACCCATTGCCGTACCTTTCATCTGTTTGTAGAAGACATCTTGAAATAGAAATACATTGTTTTTAAGGGTCCACTCCATCAATAGCAAAGTAAAAGAAGTAGGTGGTACACTTCCTGAAGATCTATCACTCAAAAAATATTCAACAGCTTCAAGTCCCTCTGCAATGTCAATATTGGTGTACAAAGAGTACAAACATCCATTGTCACCAACAAAGATTCACCTGCATTTTTTTTATGTCATTAATCTTATTGAGCACATGAGTACTATCTTGAATATAAGAAGGAAGAATACATATATAGGGTTTTATAAATAAAAAAATCTATATATTGTGATGCCGTTTCTGTCAATGATCCATTCCCACTAATTACGGGCCTACCTGGCGTAGTCTCTAAATTCTTGTGAATCTTTGGCAACATGCAGAGAGATGGAACACAAGGGTCTTTGCAAAGTAGGAAATCATGTTCCCTTTGGAATATCCAATTATTGTCCTTCATTGTAGATAGAAGATCCATCATTTGAATCGTCATGGATTGGCAGGTAAAGCTAGATAATACTCAGAATTGGCGAGTTGTCGGAGTCCTTCCTGGATATACTGCTGTGCTCTCTTTTATCCGCTGGTTTCACAAAAATGTCCTTATTTTTAGATAACCATTTCAATGCTGTAGATTCGTTCTTTGTAAGGTTGTAATGTTTTGGTTTGCAAAGAGACAGTCAATGTCAGATGTGACTTTGTTGATATATACAATCTTTTTTTCCCCTCGTCTCAAGAAATATCTGCGTACACACACGAAACCACTGAAACCGACTCAAAACGATGTAGTACACATGCCAGATCAGTATGTTGCGCTGTCATTTTGCCACAGAAATACACTAAAATCAGAGAAGAAGAGCTAGAAGGGGTACAGCAACGGACGGAAGTAAGGCAAAATCTCACGGTAAAATAACACTAAATAACGTTTTAGACCCTGTTTACACCTGTATTTAGTGCCATCCACTTGTGATCCGATCGACCAAAACGCATCTTAATACCAGCTGTGAACAGAGTCTAAGTGTCAAGAGTGTTCTTTGAGTTCAACAGATTAATGCTTAAAAAACATCACTAGGACAGCCATTCTCCGCACCGTTTGTTATAGATGAATGAGGTGTCAAATCGTGTGGCTTATTGATGAGGTGTCTGCTTTATCTTTTCTAAGCAATCGGACATACGATGTTCGCACAGTGGATGAAAAAGCGGGCTGAAAAACTGTATGTTTCACACACACACACACACACACACACACACACACACACACACACACACACACACACACACACACACACACACACACACACACACACACACACACACACACACACACACACACACACACACACACACACACACACACACACACACACACACACACACACACCTACCTTAGAACCCTTTCTCTCTCTCTCTCACACACACACACACACACACACACACACTAGCAACCACTCCATAGACTTCCATTAAAAAATAGAGAGGGATATAAATGAATCAGAGCATCATAGAGACACGTGCGTTTGATCTATTAGTCTAGCCATGCCTAGCAACCATTTATCTTCATGAATAAGCCATATCTCAGCTCCACAACATCGTACAGACATGTTGGTTGGCTCTCTTGCAATCGTGCAGAGCACTGTACACTGAAAAAAATGATACTTTGGACCAACCTAAAAAAAATATTGTAATTTGTTACAGCTAAATTTATTATTTTTTTCTCTAACTATATCTTGATTTGGTTGAAACTTTAAATTTTAATTTAATATAAATAAAAATAGTTCTTCAGCCCAAGAAAAAAAAAAATTACATTCACGCAAAGTTAAATAGAGACCATGAATCCTGTTTTTTTTTTTTTTTACTTTGGTACAACTTAATTTTTTATTTTGGAAAAAAACTACTTTTTACTATAACATCCAAGTATAATTTTTACTTTGGACAAAACTAATTCAAATGCTGTAATTTTGTTACAAGCAATTTTACTGTATTAAATTCACTCAAGATAAATTTCTGATTCAGTACAAACTATATTTTAATAATACCTTAATCAATATATTTTCTTTAGCACAAGACAAAACTGTACTTAGGTCAATATAATAATTGATTAAGTTACAACTTAACTCATACCATGAACAAAAGCTAAATTTGCTTTGATATAAAAGAAAAATGTTCACTTAAAATAAAACAAAAACAGTAAATGTCAGTAAATGTTTTATTTAGTTGACTTACTATAAATAAAGACAGGAATATTCTCTTCAAAAGGCCTTAAATATGTATCACCTTCTCTGTTGTCAAAAAATAAAAAATAAAAATAAAGCCTCATGAAAATTAGCCCATGAGGTGTATATGACATTCTTCTTTCAGACAAATAAAATCAGAGTTATATTAAAAATGTTCTGGCTAATCCAAGCATTATAATAGCAGTAATAGTTGCTCTTTGAAGTCCATAAAAAATGTATATGTCCGTCAAATAACGTGCTCCACGCGGCTCCGGGGTGTTAATAAAGGCCTTCTGAAGCGAATCGATGTGATTGTGTAAGAAAAATATCCATATTTATTAATGTATTTCATTTTTTTCTATGGCTCTTCATCAGCTGTCCCCGTGCCATCACTTCCGGCGAATAAGGTCAAAATACATGCAAAATACCAGCGCGATTATAGATATATACATAGATTCCTCATTAGTGCCTGTGCGGATTGGTCGAATGAGGAATCTACGTATATATATATTTGATCGCGCCAGTATTTTGACCTTATTCCCCGGAAGTTATGGTGTTGGGAATACTAGATGACATTTGTCTGATAAGAGGTAAAAAAAAAACAGAAATACTTTCCGGTTTCTCGCAGAAACTGATCGTTTCGTGTCTTAAGACATCAATGTGTCGTTATGAACCACATGGTTTAATAAGGATTCGTATGTCTATGTGTTTTTACTCTCATTGCTCTCATACTCTAAAATATCCCCATTGACATGCATTATACGTTTATCACACTGCAATTGTTGGAGTTAAAAATCTTCATTTGTGTTCTATTGAAGAAACAAAGACACCTACATCTTGGATGCCATGGGGGTAAGCAGATAAACATAAAAAATTCGTTTTTGGTTGAACTATCCCTTTAAACTGCAATTTCTTGACTGGCCGCTAGGGACAGGCTCCAAAAGGGAGCAGAGTTTCATTGATCCCCATGTTAAAATGCTTTACAGCAGAAAAAAAAAACATGTTTACAGCCTGGTACAAATTGTGGTTGTGGTCTATACGGCTAACAGGGTTCCCACGCTTCTTGAATGTACTTGAAAGTTCTTGAATTTCAGACACATGGATTCAAGGCCTGGAAAGTACTTGAAAACAAACATAGGTCCTTGAAAGTGCTTGAATTAAGCATGAACTGCATTTTGTTAGAGTAGCATGGTGCTATTACAAAAATTGGCCTTCATGCGCTGCCAAAGCCAGAACAAAACAGCATTACGGGAGGAAGGAATATATTTTTGCTGTTCCATAAGCACCATCTACTGTTCAGAGCCCTATTCGGATGGTAATTGTTTCTCGTGGGGTCATAAGGTATTTTCATCATTGACAGGGGCTAGTCGGAGATTTTATTGCCGCCCAAATCCAGAAGGTCAGTGTTTTTCTCCCACACCCACATAAAAATCCCCGGCCGAATTACCTACTGTTTTTAGACAAACACCAAGGACGTGTGGTCATTTAATTGCCGTCCGAATCCACATCTCAGAGTTTTCAAGATGAGATCACTTCAAAATGCACTGTTTATATCCTTTTTGACCCCTGCAGGCCACCGTATGGTTGCGCTTTGCTGTAATTTGGATGCATTTTAAAGATCTAGACTTTCATTACTGAAATGCTGGCAAGTATTTACAAGGGCAATATTTCATCACTGCGCAAAAAATAAAAAGAAGAAAAGCACGTAAACATCTGAAATCTTTTCATTTAATTGGAAAATTCATGTATACAATATTATTTCTATATTTTGATGTTTTAATTAAGTAATGATTTATAAAAAAGAAAACTAAAACTAGTGTGAATTAAATGTTAAAAGCAGGAATAAGAGTGCTGCAAACTGCATCTCTCGTTAAAACTCGCTCGCTCTTGTACACCAGCCTCTTTCCTCATTGGATTTTGTAAAATTGCAAATTTTTCCTCATTGGAAATTGTATTTTAGTTGTCAGTATATGCCTTAGCGTTACTGCATTAATGATAGACAACGGTACAGTAGGTATTTGATATATTGGCAATAACACACCCACCTTTATCGTATTTATTGTGCTTGATTTAAAATAAAAGGTGCTTTAAAAAGTCCTTGAAAGTCCTTGAATCTGGTGTTCATGAAAGAGTGGGAACCCTGGGCTAATTTTGCCCTTCATGACAACTGTGAGGGGGTGAATTTTTCGTTTTCATTATATAAAGCATTAAAGTTATGCATAATTAAAGAGTTAGTTCACCCAAAAATGAAAATAATGTCATTTATTACCCTCAATTTGATGGCTCAGTGAGGCCTCCATAGGGAGTGAAGCAATTTACACTCTCGAGATCCATTAATGTTCTAAAAACATATTTTAGATTAGATTAGATTCAACTTTATTGTCATTACACAAGTACAAGTACAAGGCAACGAAATGCAGTTTAGGTCTAACCAGAAGTGCAATAGCAGCAAGTGCAGGATATATACAATGGTTGCGTAAGTGCTGGGCATAAAAATGTACTGAATATATATAAATATGTATAAGTAGAGAGATGGTTATTACTATAAACAGAACTGAATTTACAGATGAATATATACAGTGAATAAATATAAATATACAGATGGCTATTACTATAAACAGAATGTAAACAGAATGTACAGGTGAATATGTACTATGAATATAATATACAGATGGCTATTACTATAAACAGAATTTTACAGATAGAGGTATACAATAATATGTTAGGCTAATATGAGGAATATAGCAGTGGATTAAGGTAGTGCAATAAATTATGGACAGAGCTATCCGAAAGAAAGTGTAAAAGTGCAGTGGAAAGTGGTTGCATATTACAGTTAGAAGTACGGTGCAAAATGCAAATGTAAACATGGTTACTATAAATACAGTCGGCAGTGCAAATGAGCATATTCCAGTTAAGATATGGTGGTGCAAAATGCATAAGTAAACAGTTGTTACTGTAATAAACAGTCGGTAGTGCAAATAACAAAGTGAATGTAGGTGTGAGGTAGGAGAGTTTGCAGTTTATGAGGGAAGTGGATCAACGGGGGTTTGAGTTCAGTAAAGAGACAGCTCTGGGGAAAAAACTGTTCTTTAGTCTGCTGGTCCTGGTCCGGAGGATCCTGAAACGCCTGCCGGAGGGCAGGAGAGAAAACAGTCTGTGGGCTGGGTGAGAGGAGTCCTTGAGGATGCTGCGAGCTCGGTGCAGACAGCGTTTCCTCTGGATGTGCTCGATGGCAGGTAGTGGAGTCCCTGTGATGCGCTGGGCAGTTTTCACCACCCGCTGCAGTGCCTTGCGCTCCGCAACAGAGCAGCTCCCATACCATACTGCCACACAGTTGGTCAGGATGCTTTCTATTGCGCAGCGGTAGAAGTTCACCAGGATAGCCGAGGAGAGCTGATTCTTCCTCAGTGTCCTCAGGAAGAAGAGGCGCTGGTGAGCCTTCTTGACCAGGCTGGAGGTGTTGGTCGTCCACGACATGTCCGCCGAGATGTGGATCCCCAGGAACTTGAAACTGGAGACACGCTCAACAGCCATTCCATTGATGTGGATGGTGTCGTGTGTGCCTCTTGACTCCTTCCTGAAGTCCACGATGAGCTCCTTCGTTTTGGTGGTGTTGAGGAGCAGGTTATTATCAGTGCACCATGTGGCCAGGTGCTGGATCTCCTCCCTGTAGGCAGTCTCATCGTTGTTGCTGATGAGACCAATCACCGTAGTGTCGTCCGCAAACTTGACGATGGAATTAGTTCCATACACAGGCTTGCAGTCGGAGGTGAAGAGGGAGTAGAGAAACGGACTTAGCACACAGCCCTGTGGTACACCAGTGTTGAGTGTGATGGACGTGGAGCAGGTGGATCCTGATCGAACATTCTGTGGTCTGTCAGTTAGGAAGTCCAAAATCCAGTTACACATTGAAGTGTTGATGCCCAGGTCTCCAAGTTTGGCAATTAACTTGGATGGGATGACAGTGTTGAATGCTGAGCTGAAGTCAACAAACAGCATGCGTGCATAGGTGTTTTTACTGTCCAGATGGGTGAGCACAGAGTGCAGTGCCATGGAAACTGCATCCTCTGTGCTCCTATTGCTGCGATAGGCAAACTGGTGTGAGTCCAATGTGGATGGTATAGAGTCTTTTAGGTGTTCCAGGACCAGCCGCTCAAAGCACTTCATAATGATGGGTGTGAGTGCTACAGGGCGGTAGTCATTAGGGCACCTCGGGCTGGAGTGTTTCGGCACTGGCACAATGGAAGTGCGTTTAAAGCATGATGGTACAGCTGCTTGGGCGAGAGACAGGTTGAAAATGTCTGTAAAAACCCCAGCGAGCTGCTCCGCACATGCCCTGAGAACACGACCAGGGATGTTGTCTGGTCCAGCAGCCTTGTGCGCGCTGATCCGGCTCAGTGCCTTGCAGACATCTGTGGAGGAGAGTGTGATTGGTGGGTGGTCAGCTGAGGGTTTGAGCTTGGTGGCAGTTTCTCTGTTGTCTCTTTCAAAACGAGCATAAAAGTAATTTAGCTCGTTCAGGAAGTTGACATCAGTGGCTGCGGGGGTGGAGTGGGTGGGTTTATAATCACTGATGGCCTGAATGCCATGCCACATGCGTTGAGGGTCAGAGTTGGAAAAGTGTCCCTCTATCTTTAGCTTGTAGCAGTGCTTGGCCTTTTTGATGCCCCTCTTCAGGTTTGCTCTGGATGCGCTGTAGGCTTGTGCATCTCCTGATCTGAAGGCAGTGTTGCGTGACTTCAGCAGGAGTCGCACTTCCCTGTTCATCCAAGGCTTCTGATTTGGGTATGTGGTGATCTGTTTCTGGGTTGTAACACTGTCAATGGTGGTATTGATATGATCCAATACTGAGGAGGTGTAGGAGTTAATGTCCGTGTGAGCGCCACTGGTGGCTTGAGAAGCAAACATACTCCAGTCTGTGTTTAGAAACCTTTCCTGGAGTGTGGAGTCTGCCCCCGCAGGCCACACCTTGATTGTCTTCACTGATGGCTTCACACGGTTGATGAGGGGTGCATATTTGGGGCTGAGGAACAAAGAGATGTGGTCTGACTGTCCCAGGTGGGGGAGGGGTGTTGCAACGTAAGCTCCCGCCATGTTTGTGTAAACATGGTCTAAGGTTTTGTTTCCTCTGGTGTGGCAGGAAACATGCTGGTGAAACTTGGGTAGCACTGACTTTAAGTTTGAGTGATTAAAGTCACCTGCAACAATAAACGCAGCTTCAGGGTGATCAGTCTGTTGTTTACTGATGGCTGCGTGAAGTTCTTTCATAGCAAGCTTGGCATCAGCATCGGGTGGAATATAAGCAGCAGTTATAATGGTGGAAGTGAACTCCCGCGGTAGATAAAACGGTCTACATTTAACCATGAGAAACTCCAGGTTAGCTGAACAATGACTCCCAACAATAGCAGAGTTTGTGCACCAAGCTTTGTTAATATAAATGCACAATCCACCACCTCTTGTCTTCCCGGAGCCATCTAATGTTCTGTCTGCCCGGAGTGTGTGGCGTCCCGCTAGCTCGATTGATTTAAATTGGTCCATGTGAGTACACTGGTTGAATATTAATATTATAAAGCGACGATAATATTTTTGGTGCGGCAAAAAACAACAACTAAATAACGACTTATATAGTGATAACCAATTTCAAAACACTGCTTCATGAAGCTTCGGAGTGTATCGAATCAGCGAGTCGAATCATGATTAGGATCGCGTGCCAAACCGTCAAACTGCAGAAATCACGTGACTTTGGCGCTCTGAACCACTGAATCGACTCTCTGATTCGATACACTCCGAAGCTTCATGCAGATATAATTTTGCATTATGAAAAATCTGAAATGAAGGTCAGTTGAATTAAAGGCTGTTTCTGTCTATTATTTACATTAAACAATGGCCCATTCCATTATCCTGGAATGGATTTGAATACAAGCTATAACAGAACAAAAACACATCCTGTATCCAAATGTCTCTTTGAATAATCCAATATTTAGAGCTTGACACTCAGACTGAAAACTACGCATGTCATTTTCATTGGTTCTTTCTCCATAAATATCTTCTGGAGTACATCAAAGGTGTATTTGAGCTCACTTGGATAGCTCAAGTTTAGAACATAGATGAGGCCAAACAACATGGCACACCCATGTGGGACTGATGGCAAGTCATGGACCTTCACACCTTCAATAGCAATTCCAATGTGATGTGATGTGGTGGCTGGAGAGGATCCTCATCTTCCTTGATGACAAACACTGTCATAGGACATCGCTCTAGCTCGGTTTCAGCTTCATCCTTTTGAACAACCTAATAAAAGACAAAGATTATTTTGATTAAATCTGATGTGTCTGATGTGTCTAAATAAAAAATATGTACACAAAAAAATTCACCAATCAAATCAAATACAACTGCCTTGTGTACTTTTATTTAATTCATTTCAGAATATGGCCACAGACTGACACTTTCCACAACACAATTTTTTGGATGCAATATCCATTTTATGTGGGTACAATGATGTCTGGACAGATGTATGAGATTTATGCAAATGTACTTACACAAGTATTTTTATAGGACCTGAGACCATGTTTATAAGCTTAAAGGAACACGACACTATTTTAGAAAATAGGCTCATTTTCCAACTCCCCTAGAGTTAAACAGTTGAGTTTTACCGTTTTCGAATCCATTCAGCCGATCTCCGTGTCTGGCGGGAGCACTTTTAGCATAGCTTAGCATAGATCATTGAATCTGATTAGACCGTTAGCATTGCACTAAAAAAAATTACCAAAGACTTTCAATATTTTTCCTATTTAAAACTTGACTCTTCTATAGTTACATTGTGTACTAAGACCGACCGGGAAATGAAAATGTGCGATTTTCTAAGCCAATATGGCTAGGAACTATACTCTCGTTCCTGCGTAATAATCAAGGAACTTTGCCTGCTGTACCATGGGTGCAGCAGGCGCATTGATTCTTTTGTTCCCTGTTTTTCATTGGTATTCTGTGAGACATGATGGTAGAGTACACTTTCGACTTACTATCACAGCCCTTTACAACGCACAGAACCATGGCTAATCGCACAGGTAAATCCTAATTTGCCGGCTGCAACTCTGCAACTACACAAACTTAGTGCCGGTCACATTGGAAGTTACCTAACTGGGGACTGTTTTCAGGCACTGCGTAATATCTAATCAGATTCAATGATCTATGCTAAGCTATGCTAAAAGTGCTACCACCAGACCCAAAGATCGGCTGAATGGATTCGAAAACGGTAAAACTCAACTGTTTAACTCAGGGGAGTTGGAAAATGAGCCTCAAACTCATGTTTACATTTGAAAGAGGTTTCTGTCTTGGTCTGAGTATTAAAGGGATGTTGCAGAAGGGTCAGGGCACGATCCTTTACTCAAGTCAGCCTGTAATGCTGAGTGTCTTCTATCTTTTACTCTTCAGAGCATTTGATGTTATGTATTGATTATCTTGGAATTGATTATGTAATTGGCATAATACATTTACCTGACTAATAATAAATTGTTACATTTGATTTCATTCTGACTTACTCTGAAATTATTGACTTTAGTACATTACGATGTATCCTTTGTTAGCGAAAATCTGCGACCATGGATAAGTACATACTAGATCTTGGATTGTATGGAGCATGGGGCACATCTGGCAAGATTCTAGATTTCTGACTAACTTCTCAACTTTAAATAAGTTGTTATGCAGTCGCATTCGCTACAGGGGGCCAGATAAAATACTTTTAAATAATATGGCATTATTTTATGGTACTGGTCATAACCTCTGGTTGGGGGCTACATGGGTACTTTTTAACAATAGCAGGCAGATTAATGATCAGACTGGCGAGTTTGTGATCGTGGGCCCACATAATGAACGGCCGGTGCGAGTCCTGCACGGTTCCTGTTTGATAAACACGCACCCGCTTTATTAACAGCACACCGACCCCGATATCCGACAGAAACACTCATTTAATTCCGTACACGACACGACCCGACCCGCTTGACATGAAAACCGCAACCCGACCCGCATTAAATTTCCCACACAAATGTATTTTTTCATGTACGTAAGTCATAAACATTACGCATTATGAGTTCATGCAAGAACAATTAATAGACACGCAGCCCATCATGTTAACGAAGAAGAAGAAGAAGAAGAAAGAGAGAGAAAGAGAGAGAAAGAGAGAGAGAGTGACATCTGTCGTGTAAACTATATTGTATGTATATATTTTCACTCTGCATTTAAACGCCGCTCTTCTGAAACTCTGCAGTGAATATGTGACCATTGGTTCTTTTTACCAGCATGACTTTTATTCATATTGTGAATAGATTAAATACAGAAAGCAAGCAAAGCGCGCTCCCTTTAATATAATCACTATAGCTGTCAATCAGATGCAGCGCGTCTGGCAGTGCTGGCAGTCGGGTACCCGCCCGTGTGTAGGACTCTGCCCTGTGCAACTCTGAGAACCAAATGAATGATTTCAATAAGAGTAAAGAGTTAAAATGAATAATCAAATGTTTAATTCAATTGTTATACAAATGACCAAATAACCAATCGGTATTCTAACCTAAGTTCGAGGTCATGATAAAAAGGAGTCAGATAAATGACCCGCTGAAAAGACAGAACGCGCAGAAACCTTCACCCGCTAATCGGAAGCTGTCGTTGGGACGATTGGGCGGGCCTTACACAAGTATTTCGGACCCACTTTATATTAGGTGGCCTTAACTACTATGTACTAACCTTTTAATTAATCATTTGATACAATGCACTTATTGTGTACATACATGTTTTTACATTGTACTTACATTTTTAAAAAATACCTGCCTGTAATTACGTCTGTAATAATTTCTGTAGTTACATTTGTAATTACACAGTTGACACTTCCCTTACACCTAACCCTACCCTTAAACTTACCCATACCCCCACACCTGTCCCTAACCCTACCCGTATCCCACCTCAATATCAGCAAAGGTGTTTTGCAATACAATTTAAACACAGTAATACATTGTGCTTATTTTTTGATGTAAGTACATAGTACTTAAGGCCACCTAATTTAAAGTGGGGCCAGTATTTCAAAACACCCAAGGCCCTTCAGCTGAGTTCGGTAGTTGCCCATTTTTGTCTTTAGCCACTGCTTCCACCCGTAGCAACCGTAGTATGAACCAGGTTCAGAGAGGCATGTGTGTTTCTTGATTAGTGCTTCATCAACGTCACTGAAGTCAGCATCTGTTGGGTAGGCTATTAACTTGAATATCTCTTCTGCTAACTTTTCCAAAATATCTGACTTTGTTTTCGAACTCGGTGTCAATCTTGTGTTGTATGTACGGATGCTCCAATCAGCATTTTTTGCCTCTGATACCAATATCTGATGGGTATTCCAGAAAGGAAGTTTAACTTACCATCACATATATCTTGAACTCTCGGTTGATTAACCCAAACCTTGCTTACTCTAGGTATGCTGGTTCCAAAAACGTAAGTTCAGCCAACTCAGAGTATGTTCCCGGTAAACACTCAAGACATTCTCAACAGAGCAACGAATTGATGATTCACCATGGAAACAGACACTAAGAAAAAGCGCGCCATTCTACTTCCTTCTTCTTCTTTGGAGATTTTCATAACCTACTTAATGCACATCGCCACCTATTTGGTGGTTATGCAATCATTTTTTCAATGTCTTCATTTAGTAAGCAATCTTTATTCACTGAGAATAAGGATTATATTGTTTGTTTGATGCTAATTAATTGAATGCAGATCCATGTGTGAGATGATAATAAAATAAATAATAAATATATTTTAATTGAATTTAACATTCAAACATTACCTTGTTATATTTTTTTATTCTAATTCTTTAGAATTAATATATAATATTGGTTAATATATGAAGAGTTCAGATGCAAAAGCCTCTAAAAGCCTTTTTGGTCAAAAATGAGATAACGGTACTGAGTGAATGCTCTCTGCATATAGTATACGTTCATAAAATACTTTAAGTTCAAACCCACTAAATCCCAGCCTCAGTCCATTCAGAAGTACCAGTACTTAGGTAGAAACCTATACATAGAAGCCTGACAAAACTGCTTATTTTAAAGAAAAACATCAGACAGACTTAGAGGCTTTTGCATCTGAAGTCTTCATATACAAATTTGGTTATATTAATAACTATAGTAATTATATAAAACACATTGAATACCTCTTAAGCAAACTAACCCTGAACATAACTTGCTCCGGAGCAGGTTATGTTTAGCAAGTGAGTTGCTATGGCTACTTGCATACCCTGAAAGTTACCTCCGTTTTTGGAACCGAAAGTTGAGGTTATCCGCTTACTTACTCTTAAACATACCCAGGTATGTCACCTAACCTGCTTTCTGGAATACCCCCCTGGGATTCAGTATCGGTCGATACCGATCTGATACTAAAATAAAAACAGTGCTGAATTATCTATTAAACTGTATGCCTAAAGGGTCCTGCACACTGTGCGATTTTTCAAAATCCTCTGTGAATGTTGCTTGTCAGACTGTACGAACATGATCCCCGATGTAATACATGTCACACTGTAGGATCTCAGTTGTCATTATGTCAGACTGTACGACAGTCAGACGCGGAAAACGGACGCAAGCAAGAGACTCGTACGGACTGAGTTTTACGTCATCAATCCGTGACACGTTCGGTAACGGTGAGCCGCATTCACAGACACAATGGTAGCATTCAGCAAACAACAACAACAAGCGGTGGCATTTTTCATTCACCTGACTCTTTTTGACATGTTCCCTGTTGTGATTTGATGTTGTCGCACGAAATGCGTCATCAGGTTCTGCGCTCCTATTGGTTCTTGATTTGACAGTCGTCCTAGGAGAAGTCACACTGCCGGATTGCGCCTCAAATCTTCTGACACTGCCAGAATTTTGTCCGAGGTAAAATTTGATCGCAACGGTCATTAATCGGTTGTCGGTGCACATGTCAAACTAAGGATCAAAAACTTTAGATTTAAGCCTAGGATCAGAGAAATCTTTTAGGATTTAAAAATTTGTCTCAGACGGCCAATTCGTGGCCAAAATCGCACAGTGTGCACCCGGCTTTACTCTGTGGAAGAGACTTGGATCATTCTTTTGTGAAAGGCATCAGGCAGGCTTGACTTAAACTTTGTAAAACAAATTAAGAAGCAGACAAATGTCTGTTTTATTTTATAAATAAATTATTTGATAAAAGAGCTAATTGTGCAACAACTGCAAGTAAACCAATAGCTTCACTATCTTGGTACACATTCTAAATAAACAGGACAGGAGTCAGCTCTCTTTGCAAAAAAGGAATTAAACATTAAATACAATCAGCTGAATAAGCCAATAACTTAACTAGAGGGGTAAAGAAATGTTTTTACAATTGATTATTTATTTTATTTCTAAAGAACTCTTAAGTAGCCTATTTGGCTCACTTTAAAGGGATAGTTCACCCAAAACTAAACCATTCTGTCATCATTTACTCTCCCTCATGATGTTCCAAACCTGTATGAGTTTCTTTGTTCTGCTGAACACAAAAGAAGTATTTTGAAGAAAGTTTGTAACCAGGCTGCTTTGGGGGCACCATTGACTTCCATAGTAATCTTCATATGTGTTCAACATAACAAAGAAATGTATACATGTTTGGAACAACTTGAGGGTGAGTAAATGATGACAGAATTTTAATTTTCGGGTGAACTGTCCCTTTTTTGACAATTCTGAAATTCTTTTTATTCATTTACTTAAATTATGACTATATTATTATATAATTATTTGTCCCATTTTTATCTAAATATTATTTTAATAAATGTCAAACTTTATATGGCAGGATTATTTATTATGTATGATTAAAATTATACATAACATTAATTAGGCTATAATCTATTAATTAACCTGTCTAAAAATATATAATAATTCTGTCTGCCAAGCTCTGATAATGTAATATTATATAAATATATTATCCATTTAAAAAAACAATAGGCCTATTGGTATTGGTTTGATACGGGATGCGTCATTTTGCTTGTAAATACGGGACGATTCCGTATTTCACGGGACGGGTGGCAACCCTACGTACATACCAAGGCCTATTTTAAATTTAAAATAGCGAAATTAGACATTTATCATTTATTTATTAGTGTGCCTGATTATTTTTGTCGGTAGTTTAACATTTTAATCCTAAAACAGATGCTAAAAATGTTTAATTTAGCTACTTACATCTTATCTTGCACTTTATGACCGTTTACTGAAGCGGCACGCTGGAATTTGCACTCAGCACCTTCAGTGTACATAAATCCCGCCTACTTTGTTTTGATTGTTCATCTTAAATATTTTGACATTGACAAGCGGTGACAGACACAGTCACAGACCGCAGGCAGCTCAGAAGATCTTGGTGCTGTGCAATATCATTGCTACATTAAAGTAATACTCTATTATTAGCAGCCTACACATCAGAAAAATACAGAGGTCCGGATTCGAATTGGCTGTCATTACTTAAAAGAACACTTGTTTATTTAAAAAAAACCCACTTAAATTCTGGACCTTTGGTTCATTCGAACCCCCCCGCCTATGGCCATGTATATTAGTGCTGTCAACGTTAACGCGTTAACGCATGCAATTAATTTAAAGTCCTTAATGTGTTAAATGCAAATAAATTACAGAAATACGTGAAGCTGCGTCATTAACGTAATTTTCGTCACGCAGTTAGATAATGTTAGAAGTCTGAGTTTATCACAGTCACACTGAGCATCTACAAGCACCTGTAACCCTGGTAAAAGGACATTTCTGCTTCTGCTTCTCTGTTTGTGATCAGGTCACTTAAAGCCGTTAAACTCTGGGAAAGTTTTCAGTGATCCAGTCATTTAATTGATTCAAACAGTCCAAAACAGCGTTAATGTAAAGAAGGCCAGGCTGATTAACGTTACATCACACATATCAGAGAGAATAGAGTCTCACATTGCGTTTTTAGTCAATTGTTCGTTCCAGTGTGCTTTGCTTTAAAACACGAGCGCTGTTGTTTTCTGCGATTGTTTCTGAAGAGCGCAATTTTGGTGACGTACAGTAACGTTAAGCTTGTGAGTGTCTGATGCACAAAACAACAAACCGTGTATGTGTGTTCTCTCGATCACTGATCGCACGCTGCATTCATGTACAGACATACAGTACATTTGCATTGTTTCCACACAGGAAGGATAATGTTTGATATATCATGTGTACGTTCTTGTGTTTAGTAATCGTAGCCATAGTTCCCTTTCGTTCAGTCACTACGACGTATGTTAGTGACTAACGAATGGGGGTTTCGCTTAGAAGCCTATCATCTTCGAGCATATAGAAAACGCCCAATGGCGTGCCAATGCCATGGGGCATTCGGAATATGCATACGTAACTCCGCCTCACCGCGTGAGTATATAAGGAAGTACGTGGCAATATCGCATTATGTTTCTGCTTTCGGAGCCAAGAGTACCTCCTCTTCACTCCTCACAAGCCTTCTGAGACTCTGTCAGCTTCTTCGAGACGAGCAGCTTTCCAGTCGGTGTTGGTGTTACGGCGCGTTTCAGTGATCACATACTTCCTGCCTGCTGATCTGTGCAGTGGTCCGTCTGACAGCTGGTGTGTGCTTCCCTGGGCGCTTCGGCATCTACTGCGAGGCTTCCTCTCATAAAAGAGCTTGCACGTGACGCGTCCTTTTCAGCATGTCTCATCCGTGCACTTCTGGGTGCGGTGGATTTCTCTCGTCCTCTGATGGGCACGAGCGCTGCGTGACGTGTTTGGGCTTTCAGCACGCTCAGGCAGCGCTTGTGTTACGATCGAGGAGGATGAAGAAATGTCCATCGCCGCATCACAAGGTGGGCTGGAGTCATCCGAGGATGATGATTCGGCTGTGCTGCCGCCTTCGGGCGTTGTAGCATTGCCCGAGTCGGACCCGGAATTGACAGCCATGTTATCTCGGACCGCCGCAGCGCTTGGGTTGGAGTGGAACCCTCTGCCCCGACCTGAGCGTTCGCTGTTGGATGATTGGTTTTTGGGGGAGCGTCCGGACACCAGTTCAGCCGCTCCTCCAATACCTTTCTTCCCCAAAGTACATGAAGAGATCGCGCAGTCCTGGAAGAACCCGTTGTCTTCCCGCGACCGTTTGGCGAGCTCTTCCGCCTTCTCCACCCTTGATGGAGCCGTGGCTAAAGGTTACATTGGGGTCCCCCCGGTCGAACGCTCTGTTGCGATGCAACTGTGTCCGCAGAGTGCTTCGACCTGGTGCGGTGATCCTAAGCACCCCTCCAAGGCCTGTAGGTTTTCGTCGTCCCTGGTGGCGAAGACCTATAGAGCTGCGGGGCAGGCCGCCGCTTCGCTGCAACACATTTCCTCAATGCCCCCATATCCCAGGGTGGGCTATTCGGCGGGGTGGTCGAGAACTTCGCCCAACAGTTCTCGGCCGCTCAGAAGCGCTGCTGCCTCCACCCAGCCGCCCGCGCAGTTGCCTCAGCCTGCTCGCCGCCGAGGACGCCCTCCTGTGGTTCCCTCAACCTCTGCGCCACCCAAGCAGCAGCCTCCACCCGGGCTGCGCAGAGGTAGCCGCAGGAAGTCGTCCCAGTCCGCTCCAGCCCCGCAGCCCGCGAAGAAACGCCAGGCTAAGCGGCGCTCCTGACGCGAACAGCTCAGGGATGGGCAGTTCTATCCAGGGGACAACAGCAGGGCCGCTCCTTCCCCCGGTGGAGGGCTGGGGGAGAATCTTTTGTTCAGCTGCTGGCCCCCGGGTCAGCAGCACCCTAATGTGGTTAAAGAAAGAACTGACAATCCCGCCACTCGCATCCCTCTCTGTCGCCAGCCTCCCCTCAGAGCAGACCCCAGTGGAACGTGCGTCCTTCCCTGGTCTCCTCTGTCGGGACGCAGCCGTTAACCATGCCCAACAGCCCAACAGCCTCCCTTGTCCGGGCCGGTAACGCTGCCTCGCTGCCCCACCCTGGGTACGTCTGTGCTCCGTATGACCCCGCTGATACACTCCTTGGGAGCCTAGCTTCAGCTTCCGGGACTGTCCCGCTGGGTCCCGTTTCAGGGGAGTCCGCTATACCAAGATCGGGGCCAACGCCCCCGTCATGCATGCGGAGATTGCCACCCTGCTGGCGAAGGGTGCGATCGAGCCTGTCCCTCCAGCCGAAATGAAGTCGGGGTTCTACAGCCCCTACTTCATTGTACCCAAGAAAACCGGTGGGTTACGGCCAATCCTGGACCTTCGCATCTTGAACCGAACCGCTTCCATTCCAGAAGCACAGGCTTCCATTCAAGATGTTGACTGCAAAACGCCTTTTCGAATGCGTTCGTCCGGACGATTGGTTTCCAGCGATCGACCTGAAGGACGCCTACTTCCATGTCTCCATCCTTCCTTGACACAGACCGTTCCTACGGTTTCCTTTCGAGGGGCGGGCATGTCAGTACGCGGTCCTCCCATTCGGCTATCTCTGTCCCCTCGTGTCTTTACGAAAATTGCAGAGGCAGCCCTTTTGTCCCTTCGGCAGCACGGGGTTCGCATCCTGAATTACCTCAACGACTGGGTCATACTGGGCCACTCGCGGGAGCAGGTTTGTGGACACAGAGATAGGGTGCTCATCACCTAGCCCTTCTGGGCCTTCGGGTCAACTGGGAGAAGAGCAAACTCTGCCCAGCGCAGAGGATCTCTTTTCTCGGTATGGACATCGACTCGGTCACCATGTGTGCGCAGCTTTCGAGCGAGTGCGCGCGCGCAGTCTCTGCTGACTTGCCTCCGTCAAATCCACTGAAACTATTTCAGAGGCTCCTGGGGCATATGGTATCTGCAGCCGCGGTGACGGCGATCGGATTGCTTCATATGAGACCGCTTCAGCACTGGCTTTGCGATCGAGTCCCGAGGTGGGCATGGCAGTCTGGCGAGCTCCGGGTGACTCGGGCCTGTCTACAGACATTCACCCCGTGGTCGAACCTCAGTTTTCTACGAGCCGGTGTGCCCTTAGAACGAGTTTCCAGGCATGTTGTCGTATAGACGGATGCCTCTGCCACAGGTTGCGGTGCCATGTGCAATGGACAAGCAGCCGCGGGCTCCTGGACAGGACCCCAGCGCCTCCTGCATGTCAATTGCCTCGAGTTACTGGCAGTGCGGTTCACCCTGCACCGCTTCCGGGCGTTGCTGAGGGGTCAACATGTGCTTGTCAGGACAGACAACATGGCCGTAGTAGCGTACATCAACCACCAAGCCGGTGTACGCTCCCGCCATATGTCTCAACTCACCCGCCACCTCGTTTTATGGAGTCAGAAGCGCCTGAGGTCCCTTCGTGCTGTCCATATTCCAGGAGTCCTGAACCGTGCAGCCGACGAGCTCTCACAGTTTCAGCCACTCCCAGGAGAACGGAGACTCCATCCCCAGACGGTCCAGCTGATTTGGGAACAGTTCGGGGACGCGCAGGTAGATCTGTTTGCCTCCCACGACTCTTCCCACTGCAGCCTGTTCTATTTCCTGACCGAGGGCACGCTCGGCACAGATGCACTGGCGCAGAGCTGTCCGCGGGGCCTACGCAAATATGCATAGGAGTTTTTTGGGATTTCCTTCAGGCTTTGGCCTACCCAAATTGAAAAGCTTCCCATACACACATACAGTGGTCTAAGTTCAAAATTTTGGTGTCATTTTACAGGAAACCCTTTGAAGTTACATGAAACACTGCTAAAAGTGATAGACATATAAGTATATGTTGTCTAAGCTGTAATAACCCCCCAAAAAAACTAACTCAGGCCCTGTGTGCTCTAGCACCCTGCAGACAGTTTGGGCTGTTTCCACTAAATTCCAGAAAATAGTGGAAAAATGCAAGATTTATTCAAATGGATCTGAATGGAGCCCCATCATATACAGTGGTATAAATGCAATATCCCAGTGTCATTAAATTAATTTAATATGCTGGAAACAGCCCAAACTGTCTGCAGGGTGCTAGAGCTCACAGGGCCTGAGTTACACACTTTCAAAAATGAATTTATAACCCCAAAAAATCAAAAAGCGTCTCTTTTTTGGGGGGTGGGGTGGGGGGTTATTACAGCTTAGACAACCTATACTTACATGTTTATCACTTTTAGCAGTGTTTTATGTAACTTCAAAGGGTTTCCTGTAAAATGACAAGGACATTTTGAACTTAGACCACTGTATGTGTGAATTTGGGTAGGCCAAATCCAGGTGGAAATGGTACCGGTAATTTAGTGTAAATACGTTACTTTGTGTAAAACAAATGCTAAAGTGATGCATATCTCCAGAAAGTAGAGACTCTAAGCTTTCAAATGGTACGACATATGAGGTCAGAGATTTATATCTCCACAGACATTTAAAATTGAAAGTATATGTACATGATGATGTCATTCCGGACCCACAGGGTCCGCAGACTTTAAGTGGTAAAGACAAAGAGCAATCTCAAGAGGGACAATTCCTTCAAAGATATCATGAGCTATATCTGGGGGAAAACTCTGTGCCACACTGAATTATAGGGGTGTCGAAATTAATTGTTTCTATGAAGCATCGTGATTCAGACGAGGACGATTCGGTATCGGTTCAGTAATAGATTATAATTTACTAGATTATATAGATTATATTCTGATGTCATTTGTCACATACATGCTTTGTTGCGGTAGTTGTGAGTAATTTTGTTGCGAGTAATTAAAATGCTCCAACTACTTCTGGGCACATTTCGGCTTTTATGAACAACCTAGTAAGCACAACCTGGAGAACACACGTGCTGTGTGTAAATCAAAGCTATCTGATTTATCAAAACGATTTCATTTACACTTGGGCATATAAATGTATCTCTGCAAAACGGATATACTGTAAATCCGATCTTCAGTTCCCACACTATATGCAGATTTAGTTCCCATCACCGAAAACAACAGATATGAGCTGCACTTTATTAATCATCAGAAAATTTCAAAATCAAAGACCTGCTTTCAGTAGTAGTTGTGCGCTGGCTTGATGAAGAGATATGCAACTGCTCGTCTGCAGCGGTGCGTGCTTCAGTAGCGCTGTCATATCAGGCTATATCATATAGCCCATAACACACTCCCACACGTAAATTGTTTTTTGCATTGTTGCAAGGAGTAAAATTTACATATGTGGTTTCAACAACCAGATGCATTTAGACTTTAGTTTTGACTGTAATGCGGCCCATACCACCTCCTGAATTGGCTTTTAGTATTTTGTGTATTTGTTCTAAATGCTCCTGTTGTCTTCTGTGACCAGACTTGAGTTTTGTTTGATACATTCAAGAAGCGTGTTTTCTTTGAGCGGGTAAAATTTAAGGTTCATTTCATATAACTGACTGACAAAACTGTATAAATGAGGATGCAGTGCATCGTCGCTGCATTGTGATGCATCGTGATATAAGCTGGGACCGAGATGGGTCTTGTGCATGTTGCCCACTTGGGTCCCACTTAGTCGCAAGTACCATCCTATATGAAATCCATGTGCGCAACTAACATGGGGCCATTATGGAACCCGCGGACAATCCCATATTAAGCCCATTTTTCAGCCCATTTCATAACCACATGGGCCCCACATATAAATGTTGCCTGGGTTAAAGCTGGGACTGAGATGGGTCTTGTGCATGTTGCCCACTTGGGTCCCAAGCATATTTACCTGAAAAACTTTCCACGAAACCTGTAATACAGTGGATTGTCTGCTACTACACAGTGAACAAACCTTTTAATGCTTTTTCCCAATTTGGCAATAACCAGTCCTTCTTGTTCCAATGTAATAAGATAATCTACTAAGGGCTTCAGTACACTCTCTTAACCATAGTACTTAACATCTTCACTACGAATAAGCACAGCTAAATATATATTAGACAGTGATGAGTAACAACTAGCAGGTAGGTTCCCCAATGTCCAATATACTCCACAGATTTTATGTTTTTTTTTTGGAGGTGCCGAGTAGATTACAGATTTCAAAATCATCTACATACAAAATAAATGTAATAGCACACTCCTTCGACAATTGCACATTTTCTTTGTAATTAATACATCATAAAAGGATTTATATTGAATTTCATCGGATTGAATTTGATGGTGAGATTTCAAGTTGATTGCTTTTCCAAAAACGTTTGCTATCTTAGGATCTGCTATAAAGATTTTAGCATTGAGATGTATTGAAAAGATTTTCTTTGAGCGCATATTCTATAGGTTCTACAATATCAAAATGTTTTTTTGTAGTACGGCTTTCGTTTCTGAGCAGTCGAAAGTGGGCCATGACCACCAAATGAAGCTGAAATTTGACTTACAAAGAATAGATGATAGTTCTTGCAGAACAGTTTCATCAAGTGCTGAGCTATGGTTTGACGGATAAGAGGGAAAGAAGCAGTGCTTATTAAAAAGTCAAACTTTTGCAAAAGTTCATCAACAGCCACACTAGAAACAAGATAAATATGTCCTAGCTTTAGTAAGAGAGAGGCAACTTTGAGCTCAACATTGCGTGGCAAATCATTTAAAAACTAAAATCAGTTAAGTTTTGTATGAACATCACTGAAACACACAATCAACTGGTTCACTGTTTTTCAGATGCTATGCTATATGTTGAAAATAGTCTTTCAAAGTGGAACGTTGATTACAATTGCATTAGAGACATCTAAATGTGATCAGTTCAGCCAGCCAGCCTTCGCTCATGACCCTGTTGCCGGTTCACCACTGTTCCTTCCTTGGACCACTTTTGATAGATACTGACCACTGCAGACCGGGAACACCCCACAAGAGCTGCAGTTTTGGAGATGCTCGAACCCAGTTGTCTAGCCATCACAATTTGGCCCTTGTCAAACTCGCTCAAACGCCACTAACAGGTGCCGTGATGAAGAGATAATCAGTGTTAATATTAGGCCCTGTCCACTCAAACACAGGTATTTTCAAAACCGCAGCTTTTTCTACACGGTTTGGCTGTTCGCCCACACGCAAACGCAGTATCCGGTTACTGAAACCGGATTTTTTTGAAAACTCCGGCCAGGGTGAAGATTTTTAGAAACTCCAGTTACAGCGTTGTCGTTTAGATGGTGAAACCGGAGATTTCGGCTTGTTAAGTCGAAGTGTGCGCCGTTCTCTCCTTTGTTTGATGTCAGATTGTGCGCCGTTATCGCTTTTGTTTACATGAGTGGAGTCTACGCAATGGCGGATGTAGCTTTTAATAACTCTGCTAACAGCGCTTATCACATGTATACAGATACATGCACAGTTATCTCATTGTATTGCAGATCAGAGGGACCAGAATGCAATTACACAACATAGTAAGGCAAGTGTGTGAAGCTTCAGTCCACTTGGGCCCTGTAAAGTTACTGTCACTGAGTCCAAAGTAAACTTGTAGAAGGGTTTCACTGAGCCCATGGCATCCCTCAGTGCATCGGTGCCATGGATGGGACCCATGTGGAAATCAGGCAGCCAATCATAGCTTGGTTTTGCGTTTTCATGTGGACAGAGATTTTTTTGAAACCGTGCTTGTGTGGACGTGATTGTTTTTTAAAACGGAGGAGGAAAAATTCTGGTTATAAAAATACCCGTGTTCGTGCGGACTAGGCCTTAAATACAAAAATTAAGTAACACTGTTGGATGTGATATAGATAAATATATAGATAATGTCCTCCATCTGCTGGATAGACTCGGTAGACCCAAACGTACTGTGAGGGTCTGCTGGGAATGTTTGGCCGAGTCTCCTGTCAGAGAGATCTTCAACTCCTGCCTCCGGCAGAGCTTCGACCGGATCCCGAGGGAGGCTGGAGATATTGCGTCCGAGTGGACCATGTTCTCCACCTCCATTGTCAAAGCGGCTGCTCGGAGCTGTGGACGCAAGGTCTCCGGTGCCTGTCGAGGCGGCAATCCCTGAACCCGGTGGTGGACACCGGAAGTAAGGGATGCCGTCAAGCTGAAGAAGGAGTCCTATCGGGTCTGGCTGGCTTGTGGGACTCCTGAGGCAGCTGACAGGTACCGGCAGGCTAAACGGACTGCAGCCCGGGTGGTTGTGGAGGCAAAAACTCGGGCCTGGGAGGAGTTCGGTGAGGCCATGGAAAAGGACTATCGGCTGGCCTCGAAGAGATTCTGGCAAACCGTCCGGCGCCTCAGGAGGGGGAAGCAGTGCCCTACCAACGCTGTTTACAGTGGCGATGGGCGGCTGTTGACCTCAACTGGGGATGTTGTCGGACGGTGGAAGGAATACTTCGAGGATCTCCTCAATCCCGCCGTCACGTCTTCCATTGAGGAAGCACCCAAGCTGAAGTCACCGAGGTGGTCAAGAAACTCCTCGGTGGCAAGGCACCGGGGGTGGATGAGATCCGCCCTGAGTACCTCAAGTCTCTGGATGTTGTGGGGCTGTCTTGGCTGACACGCCTCTGCAGCATCGCGTGGCGGTCGGGGACAGTGCCTCTGGGATGGCAGACCGGGGTGGTGGTCCCTCTTTTTAAGAAGGGGGACCGGAGGGTGTGTTCCAACTATAGGGGGATCACACTTCTCAGCCTCCCCGGGAAAGTCTATGCCAGGGTACTGGAGAGGAGAATTCGGCCGATAGTGGAACCTCGGATTCAGGAGGAACAGTGTGGTTTTCGTCCTGGTCGTGGAACACTGGACCAGCTCTATACCCTCTACAGGGTGCTGGAGGGTTCATGGGAGTTTGCCTAACCAGTCCACATTTGTTTTGTGGATTTGGAGAAGGCATTCGACTGTGTCCCTCGCGGCGTCCTGTGGAGGGTGCTGGGGGAATATGGGGTCCGGGGTCCTTTGCTGAGGGCTGTCCGGTCCCTGTATGACCGAAGCAGGAGTTTGGTCCGCATTGCCGGTAGTAAGTCAGACTTGTTCCCGGTGCATGTTGGACTCCGGCAGGGCTGCCCTTTGTCACCAGTTCTGTTCATAATTTTTATGGACAGAATTTCTAGGCGCAGCCAAGGGCCGGAGGGTGTCAGGTTTGGGGACCACACGGTTTCGTCTCTGCTCTTTGTGGATGACGTTGTCGTGTTGGCCCCTTCTAACCAGGACCTTCAGCATGCACTGGGACGGTTTGCAGCCGAGTGTGAAGCGGCTGGGATGGGGATCAGCACCTCCAAATCCGATGCCATGGTCCTCAGTCGGAAAAGGGTGGCTTGCCCACTTCAGGTTGGTGGAGAGTTCCTGCCCCAAGTGGAGGAGTTCAAGTATCTAGGGGTCTTATTCACGAGTGAGGGGAGGATGGAACGGGAGATTGACCGACGGATCGGTGCAGCTTCTGCAGTAATGCGGTCGATGTACCGGTCTGTCGTGGTGAAGAAAGAGCTAAGCCGTAAGGCGAAGCTCTCGATTTACCGGTCAATCTACGTTCCTACTCTCACCTATGAAAGGACAAGATCCCGGATACAGGCGGCCGAAATGAGCTTTCTCCGCAGGGTGGCTGGGCGCTCCCTTAGAGATAGGGTGAGAAGCTCAGTCACTCGGGAGGAACTCGGAGTAGAGCCGCTGCTCCTCCACATCGAGAGGGGACAGCTGAGGTGGCTCGGGCATCTGTTCCGGATGCCTCCTGAACGCCTTCCCGGGAAGGTGTTTCGGGCATGTCCAACCGGGAGGTGGCCCCGGGGAAGACCAAGGACACGCTGGAGGGACTATGTCTCCCGGCTGGCCTTGGAACGCCTCGGTGTCCCCCCGGAAGAGCTAGAGGAAGTGTCTAGGGAGAGGGAAGTCTGGGCATCTCTGCTTAGACTGCTGCCCCCGCGACCCGGCCCCGGATAAAGCGGAAGAAGATGGATGGATGGATGGATAGATAATGTTTTATAAGGCATATTCTTTTCACATTTATTCGAATGCTTGCTGTCTTTGCTTGCTGTACAATATAATAATTTCATAATTCCGCACTTTTTCTCAATTAATAATAAATGAGGAGCTCTTTTCCAAAACGCTATAAATCCATTTCAATAGTTTTCAGGAAAATAGTTTTTTTTTACCTAGACCTACACATTTTGTGAATATTCAATTTATCCTGTTAAAATGTTTTTTTGGCTCAGTCTGAACATGTTGAACAATGATTATTAAATCAAACAACAATATTGTTGATGATAAATTCAAAGTTAATACTTTTTTTTTTTCAAAACGCTATAAATCCATTCATTTTTTTTCAAAACGCTATAAATCCATCATTTTTTTTATTTATTCATGGTTTGTCTTTTTTTTTTAAACAACAACAAGAGAACATGCAACATATAATCAGGGACTCATAAATTAATATAAATTATTGATGATAATGATAACAATATTCAATAAGTTATTTAGTAATACATATTCAATATAAATATAAAACATATAATAGCCTACAAATACAGTCATTTTTAGTAAAGTGTAAAGCCTGTAACAAATAGGACCAACTTGTCCACTACATATGCATGAAAAAAAAAACGAATTATTATATTCAATATTCAACAATGCATTTAATAGTGCATACAGTAAAGTGTCTAACCTGTAAAACAGTAGGACCATTGTCTGCTATACATTTTTTTAAATCACATAGTGTGTGTGTGAGAGTGAGCGTGAGTGAATGCGAGTGTGTGTGAGAGTGAGTGAGTGTATGCGTGTGTGTGTGTGTGTGTGTGAGTGAATGCGAGTGTGTGTGTGTGTATGCGTGTGTGTGTGAGCTCGTGTGAGTGAATGCGAGTGTGCGTGTGTGTGTGTGTGTGTGTGTGTGCGTGTGCGAGCTCGTGTGAGTGAATGCGAGTGTGCGTGTGAATGCGAGTGAGTGTGTGTGTGTGTGTGTGTGTGTGTGTGTGTGTGTGTGTGTGTGTGTGTGTGTGTGTGTGTGTGTGTGTGTGTGTGTGTGTGTGTGTGTGTGTGTGTATGCGTGCGAAATGCGAATGCTAGCGTGCTTATGGTCCTGGACTTTCGGACGCTTCCTTGTCACTTGCGTGAAGTCCATGAGATGAAGTATGGCGTGATCCTGGTCAACCTTGTTTGGTTTTTCATAAAAATAATTGAAATGTATCCTCAGATCGTCCGGCGACAGCCTCTCGGCCTGACAGAAAACTTTGGCAGCAGCTTTGTGTTGACATCCCACTGTTGTTATCAACGCGCTACCTGAGTGACGAAACTTCTTTTTTTGTTGTTTTTTGTGATTTTCTTTGTCCAGACGGCGTTTTCTACCCCCAGGTGTAGGTCTCACTTGCTCATCAAGGCCATCAAAAGTGTTATCAGAGTTTAAAGCACTCATTTTAATGAATGAACGTAAACAAACAGCTGTTCAGAGTGCCGCCCTGTTGGATTACGTAGTACGCTCATCGAATTCTGATTCGTCAAGAGGATATATCGTGTTTTGGCTAAAAATAGGTTTGGCGTTTATCGCGCTTTGGAAAGAAACAGCATCATGCAGTACATTTTAAACAAGGAAATATAGCGATTTGGCATGAAATGTTGATGGAGCAGTGAATAGGTTCAGTACACAGCAAAATGACATGATAAACTCATTTTTTTTTAAAATGGCGTTTATCGCGTTTTGGAAAAGAGCTCTTCAAATATTATTATAGGCCTATTAATTTCGGATAATTCCAGGTTGCTATGGTCGCGCAGGTTGTTTACGCATTTAACTCATGGCACGAAAAATATTTTGGTTCCCTCAACATCTAATCTCGAGGCCACAACTTATGCCGTGTTCCAGGCAACCCGTAACGTAGGTTTTCCAACCTTCTACCCATGAAAGTGCACTGGAACAGCAGTCAAACCCGTGACTTCCCACCCGTTAATTCTTACTAGATCGATGCACTCCCAGTTACACGCTCTGACGTCATATAGCCCGCGAAACAACAATGGCAGCCCCTACGGATGCAGAGTTTATGAAAGTCATACACAGTGAGAAATAGACTTTAGGACAATATAACGTTTGAACCAATTAATAATAATATTGTTGTATATTAATGGTGGTATTGAGTTTGTCCAGTAGGGTGTAGCACTGTTAAAAGCAGAGAAGAACACGCAGTGTGTGCGTTCATGTGTGTGTATGGTTGGCTTTGGAGATGTGTCCTAAATAAAAGAGACCATCTAGAAACTATATTTCTCTCTGAGTTTTCCCTTTGTATCTGAGATACAACAAATATAATAATGATAAATAATACACACACAATTCTGTTTCCCTCAAATAAGCTAGGAGTAAGCACATTTGGCGATAGAAATTATTGTAAATGAGCATAGGGGAGAACGGGTTAATGTGAGACATCGGGTAATGCGAGACACCCCCTGTATCTAGTCAACAGAACACATTTGTGGTCATATGACCATTATGTTTTCAAGCCCCTTCAATTTCCCCTTGGCCATGAAGGAGAGGACCTCATGGTGCTGTGGCAAGCATGTTTCTTTCACAAAAATATCTTTTTTGCATGTAAAAGTAAATTTTCTTGCTGTCAACTTTATCAACTGTTGTGCCAAAGCAAATTGATTCAGGTAGAAAAACTTATATCACACATGTTGATGAACTACCAACATATAAAATCATGTGCTGATGCTAGCTGAAGATTATCCCGAAAAGAGAGATCGTTTTTTCCAAAAAAGTGGCGGTGGGGTAAAGTGAGACATGAGGCACAAGTTAAGTTTAGTCTTAAACATATTTTAATGTAATATTACATTACATATGTTTTAATTTTAATGTCATAAACATTGTAGAAAAGCTATCATGCCAAGACAATACACCAGGAAGACAACCTGGGGCACATGTTCCTAAAAGTGCCTCAACTAAAAGGCCTGAAAGAGCCACACGGAGAGAGCATCTCCTCATCTTTCCCTGTAACCTTCAGGAATGTAGAGTAGGCCTAGTAGTAGAGTATGACAGTAGGCTGATGGGTCTAGTCCTGTGTTCTGAGTCCCAGGCTGTTCTAGCTGGTTCTGATTGTCCTTTGCTCTGACCCCCAGACTCTAGCTGGATCTAAGGGTCCTGTGTTCTGACCCCCAGACTGTGTTCTAGTCTAGCTGGTTCTATCTGTCATTTGAATGTTAAGTAAAACATTTTGATGTTGTATTTGATTTTGTTCAGAGTTACTTTTCAGAAAAAAAAATTGCTTAATTGACGAATCCCCATGATTCTGTTACTAGTCCGACATTAGTTCTGGAATGTGTGGTTGTCAAGCTAGCTGTCAGGATTCTAACTGCTACAACATGTGTTGTTATGGTAGTTTCAGAGTGGAAAAAGTAAGTGGTTCACTTTACCCCCTTGATTTCTCTGGTCTGTCTCAGTTTACCCCTAAGCTGGGGTAAAGTAAGACACAAGACGACTTTTTTTTAAAACAATCGTATTTTCACTGACCTTCGTCCTAAATACATTCTGATCATTTCCATTGCTAGGAAACATCCTGAATGAATGGGAAATGTGTCAATTTTACTGATATATCATTTTAGCTCGCTTAGAGAGGAGCAAATGTAAAAAATGTCTCACTTTACCCCACTCTACCCTAAGCCCCGCAAGGTCTGCCATGCTTTGTTTACATCTAGCTATCACAATTCCTTGCACTCAGGCAGTTTGGCGTGACTTTGCCTGAAACGCTACAAAGTCGTGAGTTGTGGTTTTAAGTCGTAACTTACGGGCTCAAAAACCTGCCTGGAACACAGCATCATTATCATGTTCCCACGAGTTTATATGTCGTGGCCTCCCTTCCTCCCCTGGTCACCATACATGCATGTGGGCGGAGTCTCTCTGCAAACGCACTACACTTGCAACCAAATCAATCAAAACTCACAGCCAATCAGGAGAGCGTATGGGCTGAGTCTCTCTCTGCATAAAAAAAGAAATTCAAAAATATATTCACTATTTTATAGGGGCTTTCAATTCTAGGTTGAAAAAAGTCGAATCCCAACATAATGGAATCAACTCTATTTACTGAAAGTCAAAACAGGGCCTGCATTATAAGAATACAAGGTCATTATCATACTTTTTATTATGTTGTTTCAGCCGTGACATCGCAGAAATACACAGTTTCTTAAAATAGAATCTCTTGTCGCATCTCGAAAACTCCCATTAACCTGGAAAAAATTCTTAAATCGCATGTCGCTTTGCGTTTGGTTAGGACACGGTCCTTCTCACAACTAAATAAGTCATTGCAGTCCTGACCTAAAGAATAGCCTGGGACACTGTCTGCCAGAAATGATTTGTTAGCATTAGCAAAGATCCCTGCAGTGAGGTTTCAAGGTCAACATTTTTAGGCAAGTCGTATTTTTAGGGAAGCACTGAGCTAATCCGGTATTTAATTATGATTTAAACACACCGGTTTCAGTGTGCTATTAATTAAATGTGTTTAATTAAGACAAGATGGTTGTATCCTCAAACGTGTCCAGATGATGAAAATCCCCAGGGATTGTGGACCATTCCAGTCAGCACTACTGCAGAGGAGCATTATGGGATGTATTGTCTCTGTGGAGAAATATTTCAAATGAACAAGGAACGTGAATTACAGATTACACATTCAGGAATAAATTAAACCATTAATCAAACACAATTAATTACATTATTTTATTATGTAAGTTATGTGAAGCTGCACTTTCCCAAATTCCCAATTTCACCCATGTGTCATGTTCAAATGTGCCTGTTCGGCTCCTAATGATAATTTGTGTTACACAGCACTTGATGGCATTGAAAGACGTTTCAGGAAATGACATGAAACCTCTAGTTTTAAGATGTGTTCATTTCACCTTTGGCAAGACTTGAGCATGTGAGCCTCAAAGGCTGTATCTGCGCAATCACAGGATGCTGAGCCTCACCATGCAGCGCTTCTGAAGACGATAACGCTTCGCTTTGACATATAGTCGCTGTTTCGCTTCAGGCGGTTGCGTTCTTCCTATGTACATTCAGACATCAAGCCCGCCAACTCATTTCCCTTCATGAGACCTGCTCTGCCTCCTCATCTGTGCATGCTGGGAGGAAATAGACTCTCTCGTTTGTAGTTAGTAGTTTAATAGTGGTGTAACTTTGTAACTTAAGTTCGACATGCCATGAATTCATTAACGTTGCTAGAAATCAGGCTCTGTGTTTTTCTGTTTACACTACAAACAACCCCCTTATGATCAAACTGAGGGGAAAAAACCCCAGCTCTCATTCTGGTATAAAACCATAACCTTGTAACCTCAATACTGTGCCTCAAAACCACAATAATGCACAGTCAGTGGATCTAAGAAAGCTTACACACTCTGACTGGCTTTCAGATTGTATATTGTTTTAAGCACTTTTTTATTAGGTTCAGGTCAAAGGAATATGACTAAAATATTAAACATTTGAAAATAACGGCACCAAATGACAGCCAAGAGGTTCAGTGGAGAAGAATATCCGTTAACAGTGTCACAAGTTGTCGTTGTCGTTGTCTTTGTTCATGAGCTGGTTTGGCTGGTTAGTATGGTCATGTTGACCCCTGCTGGTGCATTCTGGGACTACACCAAAGTTAACAGTTATCTGCTCTGTAAAAAATAAATAAATACTTGATCAATAACATGTTTTACATTGTTACAGTTATACAAGATTCAACTATTTTTTTTCAAGTCAGTTTAATGTAATTTAAGTTGATTACTTAACAATTTAAGGCAGCAACTTTTTTTTTTTTTTTACAGTGTGTGAATTATTTTGAAAAAGATTATTTATCAGAAGTTATAATCAAACAAAATAATAATACACAAAAACCTGCACACAAAATAAATATGCTTTTTTAAGTTTTACAAATTCGAATTTCAATTGTATAGTAAAATTCAAAATTTAATAATCCTTACGTATTATTCATATTTTGAAATAAGAATTGTCATTTTTTTTGTTTTATAAAATGTCAAAATGTTTTATAAAGCTCTAGTTATTTTGTGTGTGTGTAAAATTCTTAAATAATAATATGAATAATAAGGATTATTCAACAATTCAACTACTATACAAAAGAAATACAGTTGTGGTCAGAATTATTGGCACCCCTGGTAAATATGATCAAATATGGCTGTAAAAATAAATCTGCATTGTTTATCCTTTTGATCTTTCATTAAAAAAAATTCACAAAAACCTAACCTTTCATTGAAGTAAAAGATTGAAAGTGGGGGGAAATCACATTATGAAATAAATGCTTTTCTCCAAAACACGTTGGCCATAATTATTGGCACCCTTTAATTAAATACTTTTTGCAACCACATTTTGCCAAGATAACAGCTCTGATTCTTCTCCTATAATACCAGATGAGTTTGGAGAACACCTGACAAGAGATCAGAGACCATTCCTCCATACAGAATCTCTCCTGATCCTTCAGATTCCCAGCTCTTCTCTTCAGTTCACAAGTTTGCAGAAAAGAAATAAAAGGGGACCAAACTTTTTCAAATAACAAAATCTTGTCTTTTAGGGTATACCTAATTCTTTCTAAATGTAGTGTACCAGGCAACTCTGTCCGCCATATTTTAAGAGTTGGAAACTTCTTTTTTCTTCCAAAACAAAAGAACAAGTTTTTTGGCAGAGATTAACTCATATGAAACAAAATGTTGTTGTATCCGTGTAAGTCTCAAAAACTCTTCGGAGACTCCAAATATAATTAATATAGGATCTGATTCAAAATGTATGCCCAATGTGTCTGTAAAAACCTGAAAAATGTTTTTCCAGAAATGTTGTAATTTTGGACACATTACATAGGAATGAGACAGGGTGGCATCTAAAAATTGGCATTTGTCACATAATGGAGACACTTCTGGAAATATTTTGTTCAATTTACACTTGGAATAATGAAGCCTATGAAGCACTTTGAACTGAATAAGACAGTGTCTTGCATTAATGGAACACCTGTGGACAAGTTCAAGTCTTCCCAGGCAGATTTAATTTTTTCCATAGAAGGACTTTTCACCTGTTCTAAAACTTTGTATAGGAAGGAGATGGTATTGCTATCTTTATGACATCTTTCCCGAAATGCATCCAGATACATGGGTGTAGCAGTGACATAATTAGGAATGTGAGACTTCACAAAGTCTCTAATTTGAAGGTACCTGAAGAAATTATTAGAAGGGATATTATATTTCTCACACAGCTGTTGAAAGGAAGCAAATTTACCATTTGCATATAGATCCCCTATCCTTTGGAAATCCCCCCAGTCGAGCGGTCGGTGGCGATGCAACTGTGTCCCAAGACCACTGCGGACTGGCGGGGTGCTCCGCGTCTCCCCTCCTGGGCGTGTAGTTCTCGTCCGGTCTAACGGGCAAGGCTTATACCGCCTGTGGGGAAGCCGCATCATCTCTGCATGCCATGGCACTCCTGCAGGTCCACCAGGCCAAAGCGCTCAAGGAATTGCACGAGGGTAGTTCCGACCAGGGTGTTATGCAGGAACTGCGTGCGGCGACGGACCTCGCTCTCCAGGCGACGAAAGTCACTGCACGCTCCCTGGGTCGGGAGATGTCCTTAGTGGTCCAGGAACGCCACCTGTGGCTGAACCTGGCAGACATGCATGAGTCACCTCGCGTCTTCACGAAAGTCGCAGAGGCAGCCATTGTTCCGCTCAGAGATCGCGGCGTTCGCATCCTCAACTATCTCGACGACTGGCTCATACTCGCCCAGTCTCAGGAGCAGTTGTGCGAACACAGGGACATGGTGCTCAGTCACCTCAGCCTGTTGGGCCTTCGGGTCAACCGAGAGAAGAGCAAACTCTGTCCCACACAGAGGATCTCTTATCTCGGTATGGAGCTGGATTCGGTCAGCCAGACTGCGCGCCTTACGGAAGAGCGAGTCCAGTCGGTGTTGAACTGCTTGAATTCGTTCAAGAGCAGGACAACGGTCCCACTGAAATCCTTTCAGAGGCTCCTGGGGCATATGGCATCTGCAGCCGCGGTAGCGCCGCTCGGACTGCTTCTTATGAGACCGCTTCAACACTGGCTCCATAGCCGAGTCCCGAGGTGGGCGTGGCAGAGCGGCCAGTACCGGGTCCCAGTGACTCCTTACTGCCGCCAAACCTTCAACCATGGACCGACGCTTCGTTTCTCCGGGCCGGTGTGCCCTTAGAACAAGTGTCCAGGCATGCTGTGCTCTTCACGGATGCCTCCTCCACGGGCTGGGAGGCCACGTACAACGGGCATGCAGTTTCAGGTCTGTGGACGGGACCTCAATTGCATTGGCATATCAATTGCCTCGATTTGTTAGCAGTACACTTGGCACTGCGCCGCCTCAAGGGGCCGCTACGTGGCAAGCATGTACTGGTCCGTACGGACAACACTGCAGCCGTTGCGTACATCAACCGCCAGGGTGGTCTATGCTCCCGTTGCATGTTCCAACTCGCCCGCCACCTCCTCCTTTGGAGTCAGAAGCATCTGAGGTCGCTTCGTGCCATTTATGTCTCAGGTGCGCTCAACCGGACAGCCAACAAGCTCTCACGGCAGCCTGCACCTCCGGGAGAATGGCGACTCCATGCCCAGGCGGTCCAGCTGATATGGGACCTCTTCGGAGCCGCACAGGTAGACCTGTTTGCCTCTCCGGACTCGACCCATTCCCAGTGGTACTATTCCCTGACCGGGGGCACCCTCGGCACGGATGCACTGGCGCATAGCTGGCCCCGGGACCTGCGCAAATATGCGTTTCCCCCAGTGAGCCTTCTTGCACAGACCCTGTGCAAGGTCAGGGAGGACGAGGAGCAGGTCTTGTTAGTTGCGCCCTACTGGCCCAACCGGAACTGGTTCCCAGAACTATCTCTTCTCGCGACAGCCCCTCCTTGGCCGATTCCCCTGAGGAGGGACCTTCTTTCTCAGGGACGGGGCACTCTATGGCACCCGCGTCCAGACCTCTGGAAACTACATGTCTGGTCCCTGGATGGCCGTTTTGGCTGACAGGAGATGTTTGAAACAGAATCAGTATATAAACTATCCAGGAATGATCACAAACTCACAAATTAAAATATAGATACATATAGATGCATTTTTTCTTTATTAGCCTGAGAAACTTAGTAGTATAGAATACAGAAATGTACATATCAATACACAAAAACCAAACAACAACAAAATAAACAAACAAAAACAAAACAATGCAGAGTGTATAAACCATTGATCCATTAATAATAATAATAATAATAATAATAATAATAATAATAATAATAAAAGAATATAACAAGTCTTTCTTGCTTTTTTATTTTCCAAACGGGTGCAATAATTCTCAGTCTCCTGAAGAAAATGTCAATTTCTTCTTGTGGATATGAAATACATACATATATCATTCATTTGTTTTTTTTTGTTTTTTTAAATTCACCCAAAAATCGTTGTGTAGGCTATATACAATTACAAAACGGATGGATAATAGATTATTTTTTCTATTGAACAAAAGTCATAATATCTAAATTAAACCTTTTAGCTGGATATATACCATGTAAAATGTTGCTTCATTTAAACATTTTTCTAAATACACTGGTCACAATAAGCTTCTATGAGTAGCTGTTTCACCTCTTATAATATTCCTAATATGTGTATTAGTGTAAACTTAAATATTATTTAAACTTATATTACTAGTATAAATTAGTGTAAATCAATGTCTACTAAAAACATGCTGTCTTTAACATATATCGCCTCAGAAGAATCACTTCCCACATGTGAACTGTTCAAAAGAATTGATTGGAGGAAATGATTCACAAATCACGACTCGTATCCGCCATGTGACGTAATGACGTACCATACGCTTGCACCGTATGTATGGCTTCGTAACGGATGCCTCGGGTGTGTCTCAATTAGCTCCCTAGCTCAGTAGTCAGGGCACTAAGGGCATAAGTCAATGGGCTGACTCCCTGATCAGTGCCCTGACCACTGAGCTAGGGAGCTGATTGAGACGCGCCCCTCCAGTTGACTAAGCACTGTGAGCAGTCCAGCAACAACAATCATCAGCAAGACAGGTACGCTTTCTTAGCAAACCGTTATCCGCTTTTTATGTTTAATATAAATAAATAAATAAAAAATATATATAAATCTCTTTGCATGCATGTACCGTTCGGCTCGTGCTGTAAGAAGCGCGAGACGTGATTCAGAAGTGATTCTTCTGAGGCATGTTAAAGACCACATGTTTTTAGGAGACATCGATTTACACTAATTTACACTAGTAATATAAGTTTAAATAATATTTAAGTTTACACATGGATTTCCATGAATCCCATGCATGGAAATATTAACATTGAAACGTTACTTTAATTTGATGATTTACGCTGCTCTTGTAGACGACAGGAATACAAATCCGTTAACAAGCTTTATTATAAAAATAAAAACTTTAAATTATTTAGTTTTGATGAAGGAAAAAAAAGCCTCTCAAAGTGCACGTGATCGATTTTAGTTAATTTTAGGAGAATATGGTTAATTTTTTTGGTACTATGTGTGCAAACAACGCTTCTGTCCCGAAACCTGCAAAAAACAATAAATAAATGAATACGCAAACAAATGAATAAATCCACAAAATTCTACATAAATATATATAGATAAATAATTGTGCAAATAAATACATAAATAAATGCATACATTCACATATTTCTGCATAAATAAATGGTGTAATTCTGATGTTTGATTGACACCTCCTCATTAGCATATTAGGCCAAGGAACATTCAAAAATGAATAAACGGTTAAAAGGGAAAAGGTCAACTTTCAGTTTAGCATTTCCGTTAACGTTTGGATTTATTCCCCAACATTTGTTTTATTTATTTAATTATTTATCTCCTTGCACATTTAATTATCTATATATTTATTTATGCAGGAATATGTGGATTGGTGTATTTATGTGCACATTTATTTATATATATTTATGTAGAATTTTGTGGATTTATTTATTTGTTTATGTTTTTGTAGGTTTGTTCCTCCATAAATGTCTTTTATCTGTAGTTTTGTTTTAATGGATTTTTTTGGGTGAATTATTCCTTTAACCTCCTAGTGTTATGATGTTTTTGTTCTTGTATTGCCCTTATTATGAATTGATTTGCCCATAACCATTTCTCCCCCATCCTCAGCCATGTCAACAAAAGAGTCAAAGCCAAATCTGAGCCATTCCCAGGTTACAGAGCTTATGAAGCGCCTCTATGGCCTGAGCGTGTCCGTCATCCGACCGTTGCCCAGTTATGATGACCAGAACTTCTACGTGTCCCCCAGTGAGGGACGGGAATATGTGTTGAAGGTGATGAACTCCGCAGACAGTCACAACATCCGTGTTATTGAGCTGCAGACTCACACCATGAACTTCCTGCACCAGAGAGGCCTTCCTGCCCAGACCGCTCTGCCCACTCTGACCGGACAGCTCATGAGCGCTGAAGAATTTGGTAAGAGTAATGTCACTTATTAATTTCATTAAATATTAAGTGTAGGGATGCACCGAATGTTCGGCAACCGAAACTAAGTGAAAAGACAGAATACATTTTTACCCAACAATGAGGTTTTTGATGACGCGATCATATATTGCAACCAGTGAGATGCAGCAAAATGCAGCACATGTCGGAAGTGTGGAATCATTAAGCCTTATTTATAGAGAATGGGAACGTGACGTCAGCAACGCAATGCATTCGTGGACTTTAGGACACAGACACTACATTAGAGAATGAGTAGTGGAGGTAGACGTTAACTTGTATCATACAGTTAAAAACACATTAGAATGTTGAACGCTTGCTGTGTTATGAACTGCCTCTCACGACCTTCCAAATGATGAAGTAAAATTAAAACTCAATGGAAATAAACAACTTAACCAAAATGCGTCTTTATAATTTGTATTTATATATTTATTATTTGTAATAGATATATTGTAGATTCATATTTTGTAGGGCTGCGCGATTTATCGAAATCGAACCGCAATCGCGATGTGGCTAATGTGCGATTATGAAAGTGCAAAGGCTGCGATTTTAATGAAATAAATAAATGCCCAGCGTGTCAGTTAAGAGCAGCTCTGTGATCAGGAGTAAACACTGCTCCGTCTGAAAGACTGCGAGTTTGAGTCGCTTATAACGTGCGTTTGACAGTCCCTCCAGAAAAACGCGATTATGCGATCGCGTGATTTAACGCATAATCAGCCAAAGTCTGCATATTTATGCGGGGGCCGCATTTTTTCAAATACGCCGCATAGATTGCCTATTTCCGCGTGCAAAATATGCGGGGCTAGCATGATTTCATAATCCCAGCATTTTCGTTGCAAAAAAAGTCATGTATATATTAGCAGAAAGTTGAAAAATGTTAGTTTACTTCACACAAGAGCCACCATTTCCACCTATTGCCATGGGAACGTTTTGAAGTGACGTAATTACCCGACGCGATGATGAAGCACGCAAATTCCCATTTGCCAACAAAAATAACAGAAAAAGATAGCAGTTTCCCGGTGTGTTGACCGATTTCAAAACACAGCATCATGAAGCTTTGAAGCGTTATGAATCAATGAGTCGATTCAGCGGTTTGGATTGCCAAAGTCACGTATTTCAGCAGTTTGACACGCGATCCGAATCATGAATCGACTCGCTGATTCATAGCATCATGATGCTGTGTTTTGAAATCGGTCATCACTATATAAGTCGTTATTTAGTTTTTTTTTGCGCACAATAACTATTATCGTCGCTTCATAAAGTTATTGTAGAACCACTGTAGTGAGATGTATTTTGTAACGACGTCTTTAGTACCTTTTATGGGACTTGAGAGTGAAAAGTACATTGTGCCAATGGAGGCCTTTCTGAGCCATCGGAATTCAACTAAAATATCTTCTATTTGTGTTCCGAAGACGAACGGAGGTCTTACGGGTGTCCAACGACATGAGGAGACGTCATTAATGACAGAATTTAAATTTTTGGATGAACTAACCCTTTAAGAGATTGCACTTTGTGCATTGGAAGCACTCAAATGTCTGTTTTGTATAGCTACCTCTGTAAAACAGGAAGTTATTTATTCATTTTTCAAGTTGTAGCATATTCCTTTTGTAAAGCTACAGAACTTGTTTGACTCAATGTTTTGTAAATTTGAGCCATGTGTTTATTAAGGTCTTCAATAAAACAAGATGGGAAATTAAATATTCCCAGCACTTTCTGTGATGTAGTGCTTTTTTTCTCTTTTTCATCAAACCGCAGTTTTTGCAAGTTCCCGCAATTTCATTGCATAAATATCCCGCATTTTTTAAGAAAACATGCCGCATAATCAAGGATTTTTGCCCGCAACAATCACAAAAAAAAGCCGCATTTTTCTGGAAGGACTGGTTTGAAAAAACAACACGTGTCAAACATCTTCACATTAGGGATTTACTGAAAACAAACGATTACTTCTTCTGAGGCGTCTGTGGAGTTTGTGCTCGAGGGCGCCCTCTGGCCTCCAGTATGAATTAAACTTTTGGGTAGAAAATAAGAAAAAAAATACTTCTAAATAAATGTATATGACAATCCATATGTTTTTCTTCAATGTACAGGAGTTTTAATCCCCACAGTGGATGCATAAGAGGCTCATATTTCATATTAAATACATTGACTTTAAGAAATTGATATCACAGATAAAAAGCACAGATTTTTATAATATATATTTTTTTACAATAAATCCTTAGACCTTTCTAATGATTTTTTGTCATAGGCTGTCTGTATACTAACAGGTAGTAACCCATCATTTTTTTTGTAAAATATAAATATTATTATTATTATTCTGTTATATTTATTCTTAAATGCTATTTAAACATTTTTATTAATTCAAGTTATTGTAATAGTAATATTTCTTATTTTTATTTAGCAATAATAATAATCAAAATAATCAATTATTATTATCCATATTAATATATAAACACAAAATGTTATATACACAGTTTTCATTTGTAAAAAGAAAAAAATTATAATAATCGCGTTTTAAATCACAATCGCAATTTTAACCAGAATAATCGCAATTAGATATTTTGCCTCAAATCGTGCAGCCCTAATATTTTTGGAACCGCTTGTATGTGCTCACACCATAAATAATGCATGAAACTCGTCTGGAAATGCTTCATTGTTCAGCTTCTCTCAGTAGAAGGAATATTGTACTTTTTCCATTTAAGTCCAGTAAAACCTTTTAGTACTGTAGTAGGCTAAAGCGCTTTCAAATACAAATCATTTCAATGCTGCATTACGAGCTGTAATCGTATGTTATACCTTAACGCCTTAACGTTAAGGAATTAGGGCAGGCCCGGTTCCAGAATCAAATCACTGAGGGTGCTTCTGAAATTAAGCTATAGTAAATGTGCTCCACCACAGCAGTGTACAGTGAGAAATGTATGATTATTTATTTACTATTCACTTTTACCAATAATTGGAATTTCACAAATATTTTGCTACAAATTGTCTATTAGTCTGCCTTTACATTGCTTTAATGCATTACTAGTATTTAACACATCATCTTCCTGAGAACCAGAGAAAAAGGTTTTGTGAATTTAGATTTTTTTTTAGGTCATTACATTGTTTGGAGCATAAAAAAAACAAATGGATATAAAAAAAAATCCTATATTATATGCTATATCATCTGCTCTGTAGAGGACACCAGATCTATTCATTGAGAAAACTAAAAGACATGAATAGACAAAAACAATGGGATTTTTTTTTTCATTCACCAGTCAATTTTGATGCTTCAAACTTTGTATAAAGATGATTCTCAATGTTATGAAAGATATAAAATAATAATTTGATATACCATTTTAATATGCAATAAGTGTGTAAACATGGCCATATGCCATTCCCATTCAATGCAATGCATCTATACACTGTATATAATTTGCATATTAATGTGTTTTGGGACAATATGTAAATGTAAAAAGACGTGTAATAATATTTTCATAAGAATGTCTCATATTTCATAAGAATTTCCAGACTTAAAACTGTGCATGTTGTCAGAGAAATTCGCTAAAATATAATTAAAACTCTATTCTGGGTCTCAGGAGGATATTTCAGTCTCGTGCAGAGTGGCATTTATAGTTAGATGTCACTTCCGAAACTTTGGTGCATGCAATTGGCCGTCGGTCCTCTTAGCAAAAATAGTTTTACTCAATGAATGTTACAGACTGTAGCCTCGAAAGTGTGCCAAGATCGCTACGATCACTAAAATGCTGTTGCTTTGTCAGTTACGGTAATCGCGATCTCACAAAGCTCCGTTATAAAAATTAAGTTGTCAACAATAAATATCTTCCCTACATCGTGTCTTGTTAATGAGAGGTAACGCGAGCCTGCATTAACTCGGCACTGCATAGCCTAAAAACACTGCCATTTTGAGCGGTGAGATTCTGATTGCGTTCAAGAGATCAATAAGTATATCTGATTACAATCATTGGCTACATTACTCACTGCTGTAAACGGATGCATTTGATGCTCTCCAGAGGAAACGAATTTGCAAATCTGTTTCACCAATATTATTACAGTATCAACTGAGGGTGCTTTTGCTTGCGTTTGAGGGTGCTTAGCACCCCAGTAGAACCGGGCCGGACGCGATTGACGCTATTCGCGCGAGTGATTTACATGTAAAGTCAATGCAGAGACACGAAATGGCATTCTGCAGCGCGATTCGCGTGAATGAAGCAGCACGAACGGCACGATTCGCGCGAATGAGGCGGCGCGAATGGCGCGAATTGTCGTTTTGAAGGCGTGATTTGCGCGAATCGCTCAAGTTGAAAAATCTGAACTTTGGCGGATATTCACGCAGCGTTAACCAATCAGGAGCTTGCTCTAGTAGTGACAGCAATGAGGAGAAAATCTGTATATTAATATCTGGTTCAGACAATATGAGTATCACTGTGATAACATTAAATGACATGAAACACAACCCAGTCTCTTTTTGTTAAATGCAAGTTTATGTATGATCAATAATACAAAAGTATAAGTAAAAGGGATACTAAGCTATACATGAAATAAAGCAAACAATTCACTCAAACATTCAAAGTCAGTGCTAGTAGGCTACAACTGTAACGTACAGTTATAGCCTAAAAATAAAAAAGTAATGAAACTTCACTTTGCCCTCAGCCTAAACGATTTGCCAGGGAACAAATTATAGATCCATGAGACCAAAGATCGCCCGTTACAAGACAAATTATAGCTCGAGACACACCGCAGAGACATCAGAGCCAGTGGCTGACGGCTGAAGGACTGGCCGAGGAAAGGTTGCTCTCGCCGGCGTTGACGAGCGGTGAGCGCCGCTGATCCACTGGAGCTCAAAACTCTGAAAACGCCAGATAAAATGTACAAATAGGCACTCTTTATATAAATAAACCACAGATTTGAGCTTTAAACAACTACATTATCGACCAAAAAAGTCTTAAAACTAAGTTTTGTCACACATTAACAGTAGATTTTAACAAAAAAAGACGTGTAAACACAGCCCATGTCAGCCATTTCTCAACGAGACGAGCCGGCTGGCAGAAGCCCCGCCCATGACGCGAATTCACGTCTGTTGTGCAGTGAATGTCACATGCGAATGAAGCGAATTTCACACGCGAATGAAGCGAGTAAACTCAAAATGTTCAAGCGTGATTTATTCGTGTCAATCGCGTGCGGTGTGAACTCCACATGAAAGCTCTTCAAGTAGTCTGAAATTCAAGGTTTTCGCTTCTTATCAATCAGATCGAAAGTAACTAGTAACTAACTACTTGACTAGTTTTCTCATCAAATACTTTTTTACTCTTACTCAAGTAAATATTACGATTGTTACTTTTACTTTTACTTGAGTAAATATTTCCGTAAGTACTTGTACTTTTACTTGAGTACAGATTTTGGCTACTCTACCCACCTCTGCCCCCTACCACCTCCGATACATCTTGAGAACAGATTTGAAGTATTAATGAATATGGGTGAGGAATACCCAAACGTGTTGAATGTGGGTAAGAAATCCCCAAATGTGATCGGACACAGATAAAATCAGCCTGCAGCTAACACTGATGCTAACTGGCGCTCAAGGTCGAGCAGACAGCGGCACTCAGCTCAGAGCACAGCCGAGCCCAGGACTCTGATAGTGGGTGGCTCCATTATCAGAAACATTAGCAGCAGGGATACAACTATGTGCTGCCTCCCACAAGCAACAGTTTCTGATGTAAACAGGGAACTTAAGAACATTCTGATGAAAAATAAGACTGCAACTCGACTAATCATTCATGTGGGGAAGAACAATATTCAGAGAGAGCAGTCAGATTTCCTTAAGAGATTTCAATTCACTTTTTGAAAAACGTAGAAGACTGAAAATGCAGTTGTTCATCAGTGGACCACTTCCAGCAAGAGGAACAAATAGGTTCTCACGGTTGCTTGGGCTGAATACATGGCTGCAAAAAAGCTGCAACACGAAGGGACGGAACTTCATCGACAACTTCAATCTTTTCTGGAGTCAGAGACAGCTGTTTAAACAGGATGGCCTCCACCCAAACTAACTTGGTGCAAGAGTGCTAAAGGACAATATTAGATTAGATTAGATCAGATTCAACTTTATTGTCATTACACAAGTACAGGTACAAGGCAACTAAATGCAGTTTAGGTCTAACCAGAAGTGCAATATCAGCAAGTGCATGATATACAATGGATGAATAAGTGCAGGACATGGATATGTACTGAATATATATTAGAGATGCAACAATACAGTTAGTCCACGGTTCAATACATACCTCGGTTTTTAACCACGGTTTTCGGTTCGGTTCGGTTCTGATGGCTTGTCACATACATTTTTTGTTATTCTATTCTTAGGCGACAGGAACAGCAAGAGGTTAAGGAGAAAAAAGACTATTTTTTATTGCAATACTCTTTCTTTATTTTACTTAAAATAATTGAAAAACCTTACTTAAACTTAAAACTTTACTTAAAAAAACCTTGTATTCCTAGTGTATAATTTAATATTATATATATATATATATATATATATATATATATATATATATATATATATATATATATATATATATATACATATACATATACATATACATATACATATATATATATATGATTTGCGCTGTTGTCAATTTAAGACCTGCGTGCATATAATATACAGACAATATGCAGGCATCTAATATACAGACGCAGTAAAACGACTATTTAGTCCTGTAATCACGTGTTTGACAGGCGTTTAGTGCGCGCGCTCCGAAAAGGAGAAACATCAAGCGCAAAATGCAGCACTGGCATCTCGAAGCGGCATCTCCAGCGGCCAGGGACTTTTACCGGCAGATGTCAGTGCAGTGGCATGTCCTTTTGTGAATGTATGTTGCGTTGTTCAGTATATTGGGATGGAGGCAAATGATAGAATTTGTAGAAAAATAATTAAATGAAAAACGGAAAAAAACGCAATTCACAAGCGCGTATTGAACCGTGAATGCCATACCGAACGGTTCAATATTATATTGAGAATTGTGGCATCCCTATATATATACATATATATACATACACACACACAGTGAGGAAAATAAGTATTTGAACACCCTGCTATTTTGCAAGTTCTCCCACTTAGAAATCATGGAGGGGTCTGAAATTGTCATCGTAGGTGCATGTCCACTGTGAGAGACATAATCTAAAAAAAAAAAATCCAGAAATCACAATGTATAATTTTTAAACTATTTATTTGTATAATACAGCTGCAAATAAGTATTTGAACACCTGAGAAAATCAATGTTAATATTTGGTACAGTAGCCTTTGTTTGCAATTACAGAGGTCAAACATTTCCTGTAGTTTTTCACTAGGTTTGCACACACTGCAGGAGGGATTTTGGCCCACTCCTCCACACAGATCTTCTCTAGATCAGTCAGGTTTCTGGCCTGTCGCTGAGAAACATGGAGTTTGAGCTCCCTCCAAAGATTCTCTATTGGGTTTAGGTCTGGAGACTGGCTAGGCCACGCCAGAACCTTGATATGCTTCTTACAGAGCCACTCCTTGGTTATCCTGGCTGTGTGCTTCGGGTCATTGTCATGTTGGAAGACCCAGCCTCTGAGGGAAGGAGGTTGTTCCCCAAAATCTCGCAATACATGGCCCCGGTCATCCTCTCCTTAATACAGTGGAGTCGCCCTGTCCCATGTGCAGAAAAACACCCCCAAAGCATGATGCTACCACCCCCATGCTTCACAGTAGGGATGGTGTTCTTGGGATGGTACTCATCATTCTTCTTCCTCCTCCAAACACACCAAAAAGTTCTATTTTGGTCTCATCTGACCACATGACTTTCTCCCATGACTCCTCTGGATCATCCAAATGGTCATTGGAAAACTTAAGACGGGCCGTGACATGTGTTGGTTTAAGCAGGGGAACCTTCCGTGCCATGCATGATTTCAAACCATGACGTCTTAGTGTATTACCAACAGTAACATTGGAAACGGTGGTCCCAGCTCTTTTCAGGTCATTGACCAGCTCCTCTTGTGTAGTTCTGGGCTGATTTCTCACCTTTCTTAGGATCATTGAGACCCCATGAGGTGAGATCTTGCATGGAGCCCCAGTCCGAGGGAGATTGACAGTCATGTTTAGCTTCTTCCATTTTCTAATGATTGCTCCAACAGTGGACCTTTTTTCACCAAGCTGTTTGGCAATTTCCCCGTAGCCCTTTCCAGCCTTGTGGAGGTGTACAATTTTGTCTCTAGTGTCTTTGGACAGCTCTTTGGTCTTGGCCATGTTAGTAGTTGGATTCTTACTGATTGTATGGGGTGGACAGGTGTATTTATGCAGCTAACGACCTCAAACAGGTGCATCTAATTCAGTATAATAAATGGAGTGGAGGTGGACATTTTAAAGGCAGACTAACAGGTCTTTGAGGGTCAGAATTCTAGCTGACAGACAGGTGTTCAAATACTTATTTTCAGCTGTATCATACAAATAAATAGTTAAAAAATCATATATGTGATTTCTGGATTTAAAAAAAAAATTAGATTTTAGCACCTACGATGACATTTCAGACCCCTCCATGATTTCCAAGTGGGAGAACTTGCAAAATAGTAGGGTGTTCAAATACTTATTTTCCTCACTGTATATATATATATATATATATGAGAGAGGGAGATATGGTTATTACTATAAACAGAATTTACAGGTGAATATGTACTATGAGTATAATGTAATATACAGATGGCTATTACTATAAACAGAATTTTACAGATAGAGGTATACAATGATATGTTAGGCTAAGATGAGCAGTATAGCAGTGGGTTAAGGTAGTGCAATGAAGTATGGACAGAAGCTATCCGAAGAAAAAGTGTAAAGTGCAGTGGAAGTGATTGCATATTACAGTTAGAAGTACGGTGCAAAATGCAAATGTAAACAGTTGGTACTGTAAATGCAGTCGGCAGTGCAAATGAGCATAATCCAGTTAAGGTTTGGTAGTGCAAGATGCATAAGTAAACAGTAAAAAAAAAAAAAAAACACAATTCCAGTAGTGCAAATAACAAAGTGAAGGCAGATGGTGGTGTTGGTTGTCCACGACATGTCCGCCGAGATGTGGATCCCCAGGAACTTGAAACTGGAGACACGCTCAACAGCCATTCCATTGATGTGGATGGTGTTGTGTGTGCCTCTTGACTCTTTCCTGAAGTCCGCGATGAGCTCCTTCGTTTTGGTGGTGTCGAGGAGCAGGTTATTATTAGCGCACCATGTGGCCTGGTGCTGGATCTCCTCCCTATAGGCAGTCTCATCGTTGTTGCTGATGAGCCCAATCACCGTAGTGTCGTCCGCAAACTTGACGATGGAATTGGATCCATACACAGGCTTGCAGTCGGAGGTGAAGAGGGAGTAGAGAAACGGACTTAGCACACAGCCCTGTGGTACACCAGTCTTAAGTGTGATGGACGTGGAACAGGTGAACATTCTGGGGTCTGTCGGTTAGGAAGTCCAAAATCCAGTTACACATTATCTACTTCTCCTTCCATCACGAATGGCGCACACACACCTTTACAGAGTCACTGACACACTCCCAGCTGAGCCCCGCCCTCAGACAACATATTACTCCCTCCAGTAACACCAGAGCAACAGCCCCCTTCACCAGACATGTTATTTCTCTCTCCAGCTTACCCGCTTCTGAGCTTCTCAGAGAAAATGAAGGAACTTTTTGCCGCACACACCCTCGCGCAGGTGCGCTCAATTCATGTGGATTTTACAGTCTATGGTGTGGACGCGTCAAATTTAAAGAAGGCTTTAAAGTGTCAGAGAAAGACGCAGAAATGGCCGTTTGCAGACTCTGTTCTGCTGAATTGTCGAAGCACTCTCAAATGCAAGCAAGAGCACCCTCAGTTGATACTGTAATAATATATTGGCAAATGCTCCAGTGCATATTTGTGTCTGTAGAACGTCAAATGTATCCATTTACAATGTGTTTCTGCAGTGGTGACATAGTTGTTGATCTCTTGTACGCAATGACCAATAAGTTTTAAGTTAGTCAGACTCCACTCGCAAACCGCCAGAGTTTTTATTCAGTGCTGATATAGGCGTGCAAAACCTCTCATGAACAAACAAACAAAATTTGATTATGATACCTGTAAGCATAAAAAGTCAAAGATAAGATAAGATGCCCAAATAAAAATAGTTGTATTGTACTTTTTTATTTTAATTTTTTAGTTATATTGTGCGTTGTTTGTATAATGTCTGCTGGAATGCTAAAAATGTTCAGTGTTAAATAAATATTTGTAAATTGTAGTTTTGTCATTTTAGTTTTTTTTGTTTTGTAATTTACTATAAAAGCAAGACAAAATAGTAAAAAAAGCAAATTTATGCAATAAATAAATGGAAAAAAATAGAACAAGCGCGTTCGGTCAAGTGTTTTATTATTATTCGGCTTCGGCCAAGAATTTCCATTTCGGTGCATCCCTAATTAAGTCCTAAAACACAAGAAGGCTGTTCTTAGTGGTTTGAAATGCCTGTTAAAGTTGAGTAAACAATGACTGAATGGATTTATAATTATGTATTATTTCTTCTGCTACCACAGATTGTGGTTTTGGAACGCAGAAATATTTGGTGCGCTTGCTTACCTTCCTGCCTGGCACTACCATAGCCAGCATTACCTGCAGTCCTCAGATCTTGTACGACGTTGGGAAAATGGCCGCCACATTGGATACAGTTTTACTACAAGTAAATCCATTGTTAAAAGAAAGCTTTATTTTTTTTTACAGCTCTTTCAAGTTTTTTTTGTTTACTGGTTTCCAAAAATCTTTATTTTTTTACTTTATATTATTATTACTTATTTATTTGGTGAACATTAGTTCACTTCAAAATGAAAATTTCCTGATATTTTACTCATCCAAGTTTTTTTTTTTGAGGAAAATATTTGTCCTCATCATAGACTTCAATGGCAACCAAAATGTTGAAGGTCCAAATCAATGCAGTTTCAAAGGAAGGGCTTCAGAGGCTCTGCACAATCCCAGCTGAGGAATAGGGTCTTATCTAGCAAAACCATTAGTCATTTAAAACAAAACAAAACATTTATATATGTATACTTTTTAACCTAAATTGCTCATCTTGCGTTGCTCTGCGCGGGCCAGTGATTACATAATCATGTCTGAAAGGTTGTGCTAAATGTAGGTAGAAGTACCGCCCCTGTGTTTACTAAGCGCACATGCAAAGACTAATACAAACATCCTTTAGCAAAAAAAGGTAAAACAACGGTGTTGGACAAAGGTGGAGTGTTTTTTGGTAAAGGGCGTTTGTATTAATCCCCTTAGACCTTCTCTTGGGGCGGTACCCTTTCCGTCATGATTATGCAAAATGGCGAGCCGCAGAGCAGTGCAAGATGAGCAATTTAGGTTAAAAAGTATATATATATATTTTTTTATTTGAAAATGACCTATGGTTTTGACCCTATTGGAATAGACCCTATTCCTCGTCTGGGATCACGCAGAGCCTCTGAAGCCCTTGAAACTGCATTGATTTGGACCTTCAATATTTTGGTTGCCATTGAAGTCTATGATGTGGAGAAAAATCCTGGAATGTTTTCCTCAAAAAAACGTAATTTCTTTTCGACTGAAGAAAGAAAGACACAAACAATTGGATGATATGGGGGATATCAGGAAATTTAAATTTTGAAGTGAACTAATCCTTTAACAGAAAGGCATTCATAGCTGAAAAATGTACAAAAAAGACTGAGCACACATTCAGTCGTCACATCACAGTGTAACATACTCAAAAGTTAGCACGTTAAAGACAAAGGAAAGAAGACTATAGAGTGGATGTACTAAAAACTGAAAAGAACATTGTCAAAATGATCCCCATTAGGGCTGAATGATTTTAGAAAATAATCTAATTGTGATTTTATTTACAAATATTGCAATTGTGATTTTAATATGCAATTCTTTTTAAGTGGTTTATCTTCTTTATCATTCAGTATAAAACAAGAAATAAATAATTGTATAGTATGACCAACACTTCTTTAGACCCGGGGTCCGTTCTTTGTACGTCGCTTACTCAGTTCGCTGGATTTGATTGTTGACGATTTGGCATGATCTTGGTTTTTTTGGTTCTTCGAAGCTCATCCTGGACTTGATGTCATAGCAACAGGTCTGTGAGCTTAAACCTGCTCGGGAGCAGCTCATTTCATGTAAACAGGATTAGATTGCATCTTGAGGTGATACTTAAAATCTGTCCCAGCCACCTCTACTTTATTACAAGAGTTCATTACTGAACCAGAGGCAATACTAATTTAAAATAATAATATAAAAATGTATTTGAAAATATTATAATGTTATGTAAAATGTGTCAATTATGTAAATGTGTTATGACACAGCCACGTGTTGAGAGATTTATTTGTGATATAATAATTACTTTATAATTTTATTGGAGTCTTACACACATGCAGAGGTGGAAAGAATACTGAAAAAGTTTTCTTTTTGAAAATAAAAATGTGTTTACATGCTTTATGCCTTTACATGCTGAGCGAAATCGATGTAAGGGACACGAATCTAGCAATGACGATCAGTTAATGCCTATTGCGCTTTGAAGCCTGGCAAACAATCAAGCTAAATTAAGTGTTTCCAGCAGATGGTGCTAACAAAATGCTTACTATTTGTGCGTGTATTAGAAAACGTAATAATCAGCAGTCAGTTTTTAGTAATTGTTTAAAGGGTTAGTTCAACCAAAAATGAAAATGTAATTTATTACTTATGCCGTTCCACACCTGTAAGACCTCCGTTCATCTTCAGAATACAAATGAAGACATTTTTGTTAAAATCCGATGGCTCAGTGAGGCCTGCATAGGCAGCAATGAAATTTACACTCTCAAGATCCATTAATGTACTAAAAACATATTTAAATCAGTCCATGTGAGTACAGTGGTTCAATATTAATATTATAAAGTGACGAGAATTATTTTTTGTGCGCCAAAAAAACCGAAATAACTTATATAGTGAAAAACGATTTCAAAACACTACTTCATGAAGCTTCGGAGCATATCGAATCAGCGAGTCGAATCATGTTTTGGATTGCGTGTCAGACCGCTAAACTGCTGAAATCACGTGACTCGTGATTTGATATGCTCCGAAGCTTCATGAAGCAGTGTTTTGAAATCGGTTATCACTATACAAGTCTTTTATGTAGTTTTTTTTGGCGCACAAAAAATATTCTCGTCGCTTTATAATATTAATTATACGGGGAAGAAAACAGTATGCTGCTTACAATAATTTAGTTCAGGAGCTCCGGTTGGATGATGCGTGTCTTGCGGCATATTTTAGCCTTAACAAAAGTCAGTTTGAAGACCTGCTACAAATCATTGTTCTGACACTAGCACAAGTAGTCGATCTACCGGCACCTTCTCTATTTTTCTTGTTATGGAAACGAGTCAGATCTCACTACTCGCGTGTCATTGGTCAGCTGTCAAAAAGACACGTCAAGTAGGGCGTTTTTATCAGAAAAGTTTAACTTTTTTCAACTTGAAAAGACTCTCTGAGCTTCAGAAAAAGACGTCGGGGTTTAAAAAAGCGCTCACAACTTCTTTGAAAACATGGTTTACTCAATAGGATTATAATGTAAAACAGACGCTGGCAGCTTCAAAAAAGACGTCAAGTGTGAACATGCCCTAATGCTGCGTTCACACCAAACGCGAATAGAGCATCAAAATCTCGTCTACCGTGTCTAGTTGGACGCTTGAACATTTTGAATCCATTTGCACATCCACAGCGAATTGGACATGCATATAAATCGAGCGTTTGAAGCGAAATAGACATGCGTTCAAGGCGCTCCAGGAAAAATGTCATAAAACACCACTCTGGCACTGGTTATCAAATGAAGACATAAAAGATTCATTTATTTTATATTTTAATTTAATTAAACAATCTTTTTTGGTCAAACAAATTGCTGCACAACTCAGCATTATACTTTTAAATTTAAAACACTTTCGCTTTGTCAATCACTTTGTGATAAATTATCAAAACTTTATTTTAAGTAATACATTATTATTACATTAGTGTTAGTATTATTTTTACATTGAGATGTATCTATATTCTACTGTACAACAGTAATATATTTGTCAAGTTAAACCAAACTTTTTTTGATAGGTTGCCGCGAAGATCTTTGAGTTTCTGTGTGTTTATGATATGACGAAAGTTTTTCTCAAATGAAACTGTAAAATGCTCTGGCTCTGTAAACAGCTGTAAACGGAGCCTTTTTACCCTTATTTTTTCCCTACTGTTTTCCATTGTATTTCCTGTATTGAGGTATTTGTTGTTGTTTTTGTTTTTTTTGGTGGAGATGGAGCATCCAAACATCAGTGCCTTTCAGAGAGAGAATTTTATATGGAATCTTGCCAGCATTCCGCTCTTGAATCAGTATATCCATGTGATGGATGCGGATCCTGTACAAAAGGTTGTCAAAGCCGTTATTGAGCAGTACCAGATCCAAGTCATGCCAAAACTACCGTTGTTCCGCAAGTGTAAGACATTAATTTAATTTAAAGTATTTCACTCCGAAGTCAACGCAGTCCTTATAACATTCTCATTACATTGCAGGCATTAACCATGGAGACTTCAATGACCACAATATTTTAGTGAAACCTGATGGACCCTCAAAGTACAAGATCTCTGGGATTCTTGATTTTGGAGACATGAGCAGTGGGTATTTCATATTTGAGCTGGCCATAACTATCATGTACATGATGATTGAGAATCCTAATCCGGTCGACATCGGAGGGCCAGTGGTGGCGGGATGGGAAAGCATTTTCCCCCTCAATGAGGCTGAAAGAGACTCTCTGTATTTGCTGGTTCTGTGTCGGTTCTGCCAGTCTTTGGTTCTGGCCCGGCACGCCGTGAGCCAGCAGCCAGAGAATGAGGAGTACTTGATGACCACCGCCAGGACAGGTCTGCGGCTACTTATTCGTCTTTGGGAGCTGGGTAAAGAGGAAGTGGAAAGAATATGGTTCCGGAGTGCTGCACAGTTCAGCCAACCTTGAATGAGCACTTCGCCAAAAATATATGCAATGAAGCCAAATCTATCAACTTTCTTCCATGGAAGACAAATGGTGAAATTTGAAACAATGAAAGTATTAAGGACTGTGACTGTCAAGTGCCAAAATGGTAAGAAAATCACAAAAAAATTGATCCAAAAGTAAATACTTACAATCAGGGTTGACGTCAAATGGTGACTTTGGTGGAGAAGAAAGTTTTAGTGCACACTGATACACATGATATTTTCATGGTGCTTTTGCTCTTTTTGGAAGCCATTTATATTGTCGCTGTTGGGTGGAAACCTTGTATCTCCATAAACACTACTTTTCAGGATATGGAGAAAAAAAAAAATCTCTATTTTATTTAAATAATTTAACATTGCACCATTAAAGGTCCCGTTCTTCATGTTTTTGAAGCTTTGATTGTGTTTACAGTGTGCAATATAACATGTGTTCATGTTTCGTGTGTAAAAAAAACCCAGTATTTTTAACACAATTTACTTATCTGTACACCGCTGTTTTCACTCTCCTAAAAACGGGTTGATGAGTTCCTTGTTCTATGAAGTCCCTCCTTCAGAAATACGTAACGAGTTCTGATTGTGCCAGCGGTTCCCGTGTTGGGATTTGACCGCACCTACGGAACGTGTCACGGTTCCTGTGTTGTGATTCGACAGCAGCTTAGCGCACATGGCACAGTTCCTGTGTTGTGATTCGACAGCATCTTAGCACACGTGGAAAGGTCACGCCTCTTAACGGGAGATATATGCGCTTAATGATCTCTACAGCGTCCCTGGGAAAGCCAAACAAAGGTGATTTGACTCCGGGATGAAAATAACAGCGTCTCGACGACATGGCGACAAACACAACACTTCCTTTTCTCCACGCGACACGTCCTCTTCTCCACGTGGGACAGCAACAAGACCACGCCCCCTTTTTGCGCATATTCTTGTGGGCGGAGGTTAGTCTGTTCTACTGTTCTACTGACGTCATTTATGAAGGAAGTACCAGGATGTAGTCCAAGCCAGCCGTTCGCTGTAGGCTTTGAAAGGGAACTTCTGTTAAATAAAATATCTCGCTTGGCATTGAACTTTGAGCTTTATAATTTTACAGGTATTATTTATGCTCTAACAGCAACATTACACACTAACTAAAGTTTGAACAGTGGGATCACGAAGAACGGGACCTTTAAAGTTGATATTGTGGCTCTATATGGTCAGACACTTGCATGTGTCATTAGATTATTTACCAAAATCAAGCTCAAATGGATTTTAGAATTTGAGTATTTCGCACATGCATGTTTTGTCCGTCATTAGAACGGCCACATCTGAAGCAGTAAGTGCATTCATTACGTTTTCATCAATTTGCAGTTTATAAAGTTTATCGTAGCTATGTGGGCACACAGGCTTTTTAAGACAGTTTTGGCTATGATTCTATGACAAATGCTAGACTAAGACACTCCTTTCCGTTCCTCAAATACATAAAACGCTAGCCTTTATATTTATATATACATACATACATACATACATACACAGGTGCTGGTCATATAATTAGAATATCATCAAAAAGTTGATTTATTTCACTAATTCCATTCAAAAAGTGAAACTTGTATATTATATTCATTCCTTACACACAGACTGATATATTTCAAATGTTTATTTCTTTTAATTTTGATGATTATAACTGACAACTAAGGAAAATCCCAAATTCAGTATCTCAGAAAATTAGAATATTGTGAAAAGATTCAGTATTGAAGACACCTGGTGCCACTCTCTAATCAGCTAATTAACTCAAAACACCTGCAAAGGCCTTTAAAGGGTCTCTCAGTCTAGTTCTGCAGGCTACACAATCATGGGGAAGACTGCTGACTTGACAGTTGTCCAAAAGACGACCATTGACACCTTGCACAAGGAGGGCAAGACACAAAAGGTCATTGCAAAAAAGGCTGGCTGTTCACAGAGCTCTGTGTTCAAGCACATTAATAGAGAGGTGAAGAGAAGGAAAAGATTTGGTAGAAAAAAGTGTACAAGCAATAGGGATAACCGCACCCTGGAGAGGATTGTGAAACAAAACACATTAAAAGATGTGAGTGAGATTCACAAAGAGTGGACTGCAGCTGGAGTCAGTGCTTCAAGAACCACTACGCACAGACTTATGCAAGACATGAGTTTCAGCTGTCGCATTCCTTGTGTCAAGCCACTCTTGAACAACAGACAGTGTCAGAAGCATCTCACATGGACTAAAGACAAAAAGGACTGTTCTCTGATGAAAGTGGGACCCTGATTTCCAAAGGAAATGCAAAATTTAGAGTCTGGAGGAAGAGAGGAGAGGCACACAATCCACGTTGCTTGAGGTCCAGTGTAAAGTTTCCACAGTCAGTGATGGTTTGGGGTGCCATGTCATCTGCTGGTGTTGGTCCACTGTGTTTTCTGAGGTCCAAGGTCAACACAGCCGTATACCAGGAAGTTTTAGAGCACTTCATGCTTCCTGCTGCTGACCCAACTTTTATGGAGGTGCAGATTTCATTTTCCAACAGGACTTGGCACCTGCACACAGTGCCAAAGCAACCCGTGCCTGGTTTAAGGACTATGGTATCCCTGTTCTTAATTGGCCAGCAAACTCGCCTGACCATATTGTGGGTGATTTGAGGGTATTGTAAAGAGGAAAATGCGATATGCCAGACCCAACAATGCAGAAGAGCTGAAGGCCACTATCAGAGCAATCTGGGCTCTCATAACACCTGAGCAGTCCCACAGACTGATCGACTCCATGCCACGCCGCATTGCTGCAGTAATTCAGACAAAAGGAGCCCCAACTAAGTATTGAGTGCTGGACATGCTCATACTTTTCATGTTCATACTTTTCAGTTAGCCAAGATTTCTAAAAATCCTTTCTTTGTATTGGTCTGAAGTAATTTTCTAATTTTCTGAGATACTGAATTTGGGATTTTCCTTAGTTGTCAGTTAGAATCAATAAAATTAAAAGAAATAAACATTTGAAATGTATCAGTCTGTGTGTAGTGAATGAATATAATATACAAGTTTCCCTTTTTGTATGGAATTAGTGAAATAAATAAACTTTTTGATGATATTCTAATTATATGACCAGCACCTGTATGTATGTATGTATGTATGTATGTATGTATGTATGTGTGTATGTATGTATGTATGTATGTATGTATGTATGTATGTATGTATGTATGTATGTATGTATGTATGTATGTATGTATGTATGTATGTATGATCATATCAGTGTGCACTAAAACTTTCCCCTCCACCAAAGTCACCATTTGACATCATCGCTGATTGTAAGTATTAACTTTTGCAATATTTTCCTTGATGTCAATAATTAGTATTATTAATATTTAAAGAAAACCTTATACATGAGATTAAATGGTATTGGATATCTTAAGAATAATGGTAGGATTACTTAAATGACATTTATACTTATAAGCACAAAAAAAAAAATTTTTTTATCCAGTGTTTTTTTTCTTCTTTTTTTCAAGGTTAAGATATACACATTCAAATTTGAAGAGAAATCAAGATTGTTGTATTAGTTTTATTGTTTGATTAGTTTTTCATCTATAATCTTATTCGGTGCCTTTATTTCATCCAAGATTTGAATGAAATTTTTTTCTATGAAACAGAATTCATGCAGAATTCATAGGGTATGATCTCACAAGTATTATGTATGTACTGTATATCATTATGACGGAGTGTGACAAAAGGCCCATAAACTTTTATGGACTGCCTAGTCTAATCTTACTGCTCAAGGTATGAATAAACAAATGGCTGACTGTAGGGTTTTATCGGATTGGTCAAAGGTCTTTTTTACAGCACAGATCAAGTGTTATTGAAAGGTCATGCACTCTAAACCCGGATTTTGTGTTGATGAAACATTTTAAGTGGTCATTACTTATTCTTTGTTGCTTTTTAAAAAACGTTTTCAATACTAAATCAAATTAGTTGTTTGTACTAATCAGATGAAATATTGAATGCTATGATCATGTTAAGCTGTGATGTTATGTTACGCTTTTGTAAGGGATGGGCGGTATGTTACGCTTTTGTAAGGGAGGTGCGGGGCCTATTGAAACACGTGACAGTGAGCAAAGAGCGCGCTGTTTGAAGAGTCTGCTCCTGCCTGATGCACTTTAAACTGGGATTTTTGAAAACAACGTGAAACGAACGGTGAGTGTATACATCTTATCTTTATGACAAAAGTGATTACCCAAAAACCTGGCCGATGTTAGTTGAACGCTGAGAAGTTAACGTAGTGTTAATATGCTGTCCGACGTTAGTCTTTTTCTCTTCTGTCGGTTCAGTTTAGCTAACGTTAACATGCTGTTTCTGTCAGGTCACAGTTTATAACGGTAGCCAGTGTGTTTCTGTGTGTTCACAGTTTAGCTACAACATTTGCATTTCGTTGGCATGAGTTATTTCTGTCTGTTTATATCAGCATGCGTGTATGTACGTTATTGTGCTTGTAGCTAACGTGTGTTTCTTTGGTGTATTAAGGTAACAGTTCAGAAATTTGCTTCTAAGATGGTGGAACGCTGGCCTGCTCTTTTTACCGAAGATCAGGTATGTTCTAGAGTATTATAAATCTGGAACAGCATAAGGGTGTGTATACGATGAGCAAATGTTCATGTTTGAGTGAAGTAACGTTATCCCTTTAATCTTTTGACACTAATTTAGTTTTGAAATTTAATGCTCTGTATTTTTTTTTCTATTTTACAGGTGTTCATGGAGTTCAACAGGATTGAGTCCAACAGACTCAAGAGCCAACTGATATTTGGGCCACTCTGACACCGTGTCCTAACTACACGCGACACGAAGCCGCGACACGCGATAAAAGGTATCTTTTCCATGTTAATTATAGTTTTTGTCCTAACCAGCCACGACGGCGACACGCAATGATTCTATTTTAGAAACGGTTTCTATTTCTGCAAAGTCGCGGCTGAAAGATCCGCCCACACGCGAGTGCGGGACAGCAGTGCGCTTTCACAGAGAGCCCGCCCACACGCTGTTCTGATTGGCTGTGGTTTTTGATTGATTTGTGGCATCTCGCAGTCGCGTCGCGTCTGGTGTGGACAGACATGTTGCTTGTCGCTGGAATCTTGTCGCGTCGCGTGTAGTTAGGACACGGTGTGATGCTCAGAGGGCTCCCGATTGTCCTTTGTGACAACCCCTGAAACTTCAAAGCATGCTTTCTAAGTAACTTATTTTCTCAAAGGACCACGACCACATAATTACTTTATTCATCTTTGTGTGTAAAGGGTTTGGTAGCAAAAGGTCTTTCTAACATCTTTCTAACATCATCAATCCAAACCTATAAGACTTTTGATTATTTTCAGAACACATTTAAGATATTTTTAATGAAACCATTTCTATCACTATTAAAACTGAAAGGTTTAAAAAGGTCATAAAGGCAAAATAAAATAAATCTATATGAATCCATATGAATTTTATACAAGTCTTTTAAAGAGATAAGGTTGCTGTATGTGACTTGGAATGGAGGGACAGAAACCTCAGGGTTTTTACATTATCTATCTATCTATCTATCTATCTATCTATCTATCTATCTATCTATCTATCTATCTATCTATCTATCTATCTATCTATCTATCTATCTATCTATCTATCTATCTATCTATCTATCTATCTATCTATCTATCTATCTATCTATCTATCTATCTATCTATCTATCTATCTATCTATCTATCTATCTATCTATCTATCTATCTATCTATCTATCTATCTATCTATCTATCTATCTATCTATCTATCTATCTATCTATCTATCTATCTATCTATCTATCTATCTATCTATCTATCTATCTATCTATCTGTTTCGAAGAAAAACATAAGTCTTATGGGTTTGGAATGACATGAGGATAAATAAGTAAATGACAATGCTAATTTTTGGGTGAACTAACCCTCAATGTACTCCAGCAGTCATAACCAATTAAATTAAACCCAGGTTACGAACATTAAAAAATCAGGATTGCGTGTCTATTCGTTCACAAGGATATAGCATATTGTTGAATACTGTGTGTTCACACAATTTACAATTGTTACCAAGCCAAAAGGTTTGCATATGAAGTGACATTGAAGTGTAACCTGTTTTTTGTCTACAATTAAAAAAGAAAACATTGAAATGTTGTTTAATTTCTTCAAATGAATACAAAAAAATCTCAAAGTAGCATACGTTTTTTTAAATTATAAGACTACAAATCATTTGGTAATTTTTTAACTTAATAGTGTAAAATTATATAAAACGTATAATCAAAAACAATTCATAATGTGAACTAATGATTTTCAGTAAATACAACATGTAAACTTGTTTTGTCTATGTTGATACAACTTAACCTGTTTAGTTTCACCCTGTGCAAAAACTAAAACAGGTTTCCACGCAAATTTCTAGTAAAGTCAACTAATTCGGGTTAAGTGTGTTTAATTCATATTAAAAAGTGCGCTTTTCAAGCAAAATATTAAGTAAAAAGAACCACAACAAAGAGTTTGGAACTCTGGTTGACAAATCAAATTAAACGTAGTAACTGATAATGAACAATCTTCCTTGTTGATGGCTGAGTAATACTGAACTTATGACAAAACCCGAGCATAAAGGTCTTGTAGCCTTCAGAGCCATTTCAATTGGTTTAATGGGTTACCAGGACACCCATTGAAAGTTGCTTTGGATAAAAATCTAATGGAATTAGATACACTGACCAATCAAGCATACAAATGAAATGTTATACCAAACATCACGTAATTGTCCAGATGTTGGTCTGTTTTAAAACATCTCTTGATTGTGTATAGGTCTCAGGGGGAGGGGTTAAGAAATATATCATGTAACTAAATACTGAACCCATTACTTTGGAAACCGTTTCAGGCCAAGTGTTCGGAAAAAAAGACTCATTTCATGCTGCTCAGATGCCAAGAAAAGCTCCACAAGCAACAATCCTTTAGTAATACAGTAATACATATTCTATCTACTCTGCAAACTAGTAGCCTCCATTGTCATTGTGTGGTAAAGTGCATCTGTAGTCAGTCAATTACTTTATATGGTTCCCCAGCATCTGTTCCTCACTGATGATGCTCACTGCATTTGCTTCTGTTGTTTGCTTGCTTAGGAACTGAAAAGTGAGCAGATGGCATAGAGGAAACATGTATTGGCATATCACATAACACATTGTGCATATGAATGAAAAATGGACAGAACTGGGCTTAAATTTCACTGATGGTGTTTCTGATGTGCAGAGCTACTGTGCCCTTTATTAACCCATCTATATTTCTGTAAAAAACAAGCTAACAATAAGAAATAGTCACATTGCACATTTTCAGATATACACATTATAGCCACGTTTCCACCAAAATTAACCGGAACAATTTGTCCCTGAACCCCCATAGATCTGTTGCTGTCTGCGTTTCCATCGCGGTCTAAAGTACCATGAAGATTAGTCCGGTGACCTTACAGTTCCCGCTGGATTTCGTCCTCCACATATAAGCTTAATAAAGCCGGAACCTCATTGTTGCTCCATCGGTCGTATTTTTTAAACTCCACTGATTCGAATAACAAACAACTCTTACTGCATGCACCACAACAGATTTTTAAAAATGGTGGTTGAAATAAAATGCTGCGTGAACTCAACCCATCAGCATGTTCAGTGCCAAAGTCCCACCCCCAAAAGTTCCTGAACTTTGAGAAATGACTACCTCGTGAGCAGGGACTTTCTGAGGGGGAGATTTTTAACCAGAACTTAATTTAGACCCTGATCCCTGCATTTGAAACACACTGAGTACCACCCCGAATTCCCTCGTTCCTGAGGTGCGTTCCTGCGGTGGAAACGCAGCTATAGATATACAGGGCCATCCAGTGCTCGAAGTGGGGCAGTACTCACCGGTACTCAGTACCAGCACTTCTACATTTTACTCTTAAGCGTACTTGCATTTTTTCTTGCGAACTGCTACTTCTCACTTTTATAATGGTTCAATTGTCTGTGCAATATGACAAAATGTAGTAAAAACACTACAGAGAAAGTCGAACATGATCTAAAATGACTGACGAAAAGAGGGGAAAACACGTCATCCTGCAAGGTTTTTAAACTCATGATGACCACATTTACTAGATTTTATCACATTCTATTGTATTTATTGTGGTAAATTTTGACTAGTTGTAGAATTTATAATAGAGAATCAGTTAAGGGAATAGATTTTTCACTAAAGATGTATATTACACCTGGGGCATGTTGTAGCTATAGTTTCTAACTGTGTTGCTATTTTTCATAACAAATGCTATAGATTGAACAAAAGAAAGAAAAAAGTTAACATTGGCCTGCATGGTAATGAAGAGCCGTCAATGGTCTTGGTTTGTAAATAAACTCTTATTGTAACAAATGCTATAGTTAAACAATTACAAGAACTATATGTTAGTTTTAAGGCGGAGTACAAGTTAGAAAGAGCTTTAAAATATGGCTTCTTGAATTAGGTAAACAACAGGAAAAAAATATTAGGCAAACTAATAAAATTGTGTCTAATTTCACCATTTTTAATTAAGAATAATCTTATAATTTATGTGATTCATGTAATGTAGTAATTAGTAACTGTCAATCTGAGAGGACAAGGAACATTAACAAAGCCGATTTCATCAGATTAGGCATAAGATTAATGATTAATGTGTACATATTGTGAATTAATTTATTACATTTATTAGCCTTCAGTAAATTAATTGTCTAAGAAAATGCTTAATAAAACTAGTAAAGTTCGTTCGTATGGGAAGAAGTAGGCGGGAACCGGCGGACATTCAACAAGTTTAATACAAAATAAAATAGCGCCCTCACGGCCGACTGCCGCCTACATACAAAAACAAAACGTAAATAAAACACAACACAAAATCCCAGGCCTGGTCCTCTCTCGTCCTTCACTGTCGTCGCTCCTCCTTTATACTCCCGTCATTCCTCCGTGAGCCACGAGACCGCTGCAGCGCTCAGTTGGCGCCCATCTCCACTGATGAGCGCGGCCTTGTCCCGTTCTCACGGTCCCTCAGCCTCGCTGCCCGCCACATACCTCCAACACCCTTCGCAGGCCGGGGGGCACTCCCGAGACTGCACTCTACTCCCCCTCTTTTCACCGGGGGTGATCACGGCGTGGTACTGGACGCTCGGTGGACGGCTCGATCCTCCTCCGCCCACTGGCGGCCGGCGGTGGCTCCTCCTGTCGAGGGCAGCCGGCAGCGAGTCCCGCGCGCTCCCTGCTCCTCCCCTACACGGCGAAGGGATACAGGCTCCGGCCCATGGCGAACGCCGGTGACTCCTCCGCTCCCTCTAGGACGGCAGCCACCCCACCTCGACCCAGGGGCACGGCAGCGAGCTCTCCGTCCCACCGACCTTCATCCGCTCCAGCACCACCACTTCGGGCAGCCGCTCGCGGTCTTCTCTCATCCGCGCTGCCCGAACTCCTCAGCACCGCGATCCCCCTCAGCAGCGAGGGCTCTTCGACAGCATGTCCCTCCTTCCTCCCGGGCTTCCACACCAATGTAGTAAAGTTCGTTCGTATGGGAAGAAGGAGGTGGGAACTGGCGGACATTCAACAAGTTTAATACAAAATAAAATTGCGGCGGCAGCCCCTCACGGCCGACTGCCGCCTACATACAAACACAAATTAACACAAAATAAAATGGTGGCGGTAGCCCCTCACGGCCGTCTGCCGCCTACAAACAAAAACAAAATGTAAATAAAACACAACGCAAAATCCCAGGCCTGGTCCTCTCTCGTCCTTCACTGTCGTCGCTCCTCCTTTATACTCCCTCACTCCTCCGTGAGCCACGAGACCGCTGCAGCGCAGCTGGCGCCCATCTCCACTGATGAGTGCGGCCTCGGCCCGTTCTCACGGTCCCTCAGCCTCGCTGCCCACCACAAAAACATACAGGCTAAACATCAATTGACCTAATGTTTACTTTCTTCACTGACACAGATGGAAATGAAGAGACTATCAGTCAGAGCTCTGTTTTAGGAGGGGAAGAGACAGGGCAAGATAAGGAGAATGAGAGAAAAAGCAAGAGTGATGGAGATGAGGAGAGTTTGCCCACTGACATGGTTTAGAAAGTGATTTATTAGAATTTTTTTGGCCTTCAAACATCTTAAAATGCCGTCACCTTCCTAAAATAATTGCCCAAGGTTTCTCAGAAAACACAAAAAACTGAAAACGGCCTAAGTCAATCTTGACATAGGCCATTATACTACAGGGGTAGAATTGCATGATCTGTTCAACTGAGAATGTGGGCGATTTTACCAGAGGTGGCCAGCAACATGAGGAGATGATGATAAAATCATTTTCGTCAAACATTATTTTAGGAAGGGTACGATATGTAGATCAGAGAAATCAACATTTTAAAATGCATCTAGTGTTTTCTCAACCAAGATTTCACCCATTTTCTTTTTCTCTGTTTTTCAATGCTTAAGAGAACACACACCTGGGGTCCGTTCTTCGTACCTCCCTTAATACATCTGAGATGATTTGACAGATCCCAGATCTTCTAATAGTGATACCTGATCTCTGGCTAATTTGGTTCTTCAAACTAATTTGTGGATTGGGTTAAAAGATCTGGATTAAGTTGTCTCAGATTACAGCACATTCTCGTGTTCCCTGAAGAGAGGGCAGATGCATCGATACTCGGCACCACGGTCAGCAATGCAGCGATTGGCTGGCGGCAAAACAGCAACGTAATGACATCAGATAATTAAAAAAGACACCTGGCAAAAAAAAAAAAAAGACGACAAATTTCTGGACCTTATAAGGAAACAACCAAAACAACATAAAAGTTATAATAGATGAATGAAATGTGCACTGTTTTTTTAAACATGAATCCCAATTATTTATATTCACGATTTTTTGTATTTGTACACCCTTTACATTTTTATTTCAATGTTTTAATTAGCAATTCATGTAGTTTTTAATTCACATTGAAGCAGATTTGTTATGTGACCGCATTAATTAAATTTTCTTAAGGGTCAAGATCAAGTTATCGGCAGGTGTGTGGTATCATGGTCTGGCCAAATAATCGAGTATCCCAGTATCATCTGGAATCCACACCAGATCTGGGCCGACACTATGTTGAGATGCGTGTATGCATTCAGAGTATTATAATCGGTTGAAACTGTCCTTATATCTGTGGTCTCCCATGGTTTTAAAATCAGTTCAATTTTGAAAATCATCTATTGTGTCCCACTCTATACCTTATTGTCAGTGTTGGCTTGCTGTGATACCTTTAGCTTCGGGGTGTTTTATATTTTCATTCACAGCAGTTAGAACAGTGTTTCCCAACCATGATCTTGGAGGCACACCCACACATTTTGCATGTGTCCCTAATCAAACACACCTGATTCAAATGATCATCTTATTAGTGGAGACTCAAAGACCTGAAATTGGCATGGCAGATATAGGAGACATGCAAAATGTGCAATGTTGGTGTGCCTCCAGGATCGTGGTTGGGAAACACTGAGTTAGAAACTCTAGTGAGCAGTATGATAACTTGTTTTTCCATTTTGTCCAACCAGATCATTTATGAGAGTAATGTATCATTTATTAACACTAGAACCGCCAGAGGTTGTTGTATACCTAAAACCGCCAGCGGGTAAATGCAGATTATTACTGTATTGATACGGCTAAAAAACGTAATATGTCACTGTATTTTGCCACTGTCTTCACAAAGTAATTTATAGAGTCATGAAATTATTATTTTTTAGTCATCAACTATGTATTTGTCCGGTTGTTTTATGCTATTTTAAGCAGGCTACACTAATCACTTTTTGGTGACTATAGGCTAAACCAGCCTGCAATGACGACGATAATTAGATGGAAATAAATACATATTTGGGTGGTGTAATATTATAATAAAATGTCATTAATCCCATATCCAGATAACCCATGTTATTTAAATTACCAAAATACCCTAAATAGACAATGAAGAGCAAAAATATTTCACAGCACTGCATAAGATGTATGACAACTTACGATAAGGATAACATACGAATTCAAGCACACAGTTTGACCTAATTAATTATTAATTTGTATAGTTATATCATTCATATATATCAACTCAATACAAAACTGCAAAACAAAAATGTATAATTAATCCAAAGTTTGAACATTTATAAATAGGCTAAAACATCTTTATTTGACCGTGCGTTGTGTGACTGTTTGCAGTAAGCCGACGTGTTGCTCAAACAAGGGCTGGGCGATATGGCCCAAAAAAAAATCACTATATAATTTTCCATATCAGTCGATATCGATAATTATCACGATAAATGATAATTGAAAGTGAAAGATGTAGAAAACAGACAGTTAATAGTGGGTTAACTATCCTTTATTGTCAAAACATGACAAACACTTACCAAACAGGTGAACAATTTTAAGAACTGAGGTAGAGTAGAATATTATTAATATAAATAGAATATATAAAATAAATATCTATAGTAAAATCTAGAACTTTAGTGATATAACATTTGGCTCTGCTGACTGCAAATGAAAAGTTAAAGTGCTTTAAAGATAATGTTTGTCATAAGCAAAAATCTTTCTGGTCAGCATGCCAAACCTTATAAATAAATGATATTGACAATATAAATAAAATTAATAAATAAAAGAAAAATCTTAAATGTGGTCAGCATTTTTTTACTCTACACTCTATAATATACCGACACACAGACACACACACACACACACACACACACACACACACACACACACACACACACACACACACACACACACACACACACACACACACACACACACACAACTGCAACGAGAGTACAAAGTTCCAGTAAGGGCTTGTAGAATTAGGTACTGCTCCTTTAAGGCGGAATGCACTCGCTGATGAGTGGGCTGTGGGCAGTCCGTAGATGGAGCGCGAGCTGTGAGCAAGCGTTGCATGTGTGCGTGGGAATGACGCTGACAATAAAACCCCATGTGAAACGTCAGATCGCCTATGTGAGTTTTGTTTGCACTTAGCTGCAACTATCCAGTCTCTCAGTTAAGCGTTACAGGCTATTTTATTAGTCTATTTTATTCACTTTAAACATCGGATGAAATTATTTTATTTCTCTTTTAATACAGGTGATGTGTTATTAATAAATCACCAAAGACAAAAAAATATGATACCAATGTATTTTTTCACAAGTCCGATGTTTTAGTGATCATAGTTTGGTAATAGCTTGTTGTAAGTCACCCACAACTAACGAGGCGATAAGCCTATGCGTGAACTGATATTAGGCTAATGTAGAGTTAGCGCTGTGTTGGGCTCAATGCTATATGGAAAAACTTTGAGGAAGCAAGATAATTGAATAATTATATTACTGTGTGGTGGACCTATGATAAGCAGTGCACGTTGCTCTGGTCGTGAGCGCTGAATTTTTCTTGCTCCACTGCACTCTAATGCTCCGAGCCTGTCATCCACTGTGACTGTCAACAACACCTCGTGCGGCCCCCAGAAGCCGATCTGCAAAACGCATGCGCATCATTACGCATAGCGCGTAAGCATTATATCGAGCATTTATCGAACTGTTGTTATCGTTTTATTGAGGAAAATTATTTCGCGATAATTATCGTTATCGTTTTATCGCCCAGCCTTAGCTCAAACACAGCGTGAAAATAGAGGAATTATATAGGGGTAAATTTGACCCGCTGGCGCTTATAGGTATAAATGCCCCGTTTTTAAATCTGGTTTTATCTAAGCAATTTTTAACAACAGGGGATTGTAAATAACACGGTTTTGTAAAAGTCAGTGACTGGGAGACTTGGATATTTTATTGGAAATCTGTTATGTACATTTGAAAACAGCCATGGGTAAATTTTACCCCGTGGCGGTTCTAGTGTTAAACCAGGCTTTTGATATTGAGTTAACTTACATTATAGACACAATATGCCAGTTGTTTTGTCTTTGTTCCATCAGTGAAAAAAAGTTCCAAACGAAGCCAAAAAAAATCAACCAGAATCTCCAGAAACAAGCTTCCATAGCGGGGTGATATTAGCCTGGATGCCAGCCGAACTTAGAAGTTCGGTCTGGACTTTGTGGAGCAACTGTGCTCGAACCAGAGCTGTTCGGACCAATCAAATTGTCAGGGCGGGCTTTATATGATGATGGACAGATGATCAACAGTAACGTAATCACCAAAGAGCGCTTGGTTTGAATTAATTTACTAAACTGAGAACTTGTTCGTATATGCATTCACCTTTACTATTTCTCTCAGAAATGATCGTGTTGATAAGTACTCTGTGTATCCTTAAATTCACTGGCAAAGATCGTTTACACTCATCTTCTTCTTCTACTTCTTCCAGTGTGCGTGCAGTTGAGTTCTGTTGACAACTATGCGTCGCTCAACATACGTCACTTACTCCGTTGCTCTGATTGGTTGTAGGTCTATCCAATTGAGTGCAGAGGCATTTTCTTTCCTGGTTCGGTTGAAACACGCCTCATAATCACAGCCCAATGGAGCAGTATCAGACTCATATTCTGACTAGAATCTGAGTATGATGACGTCAGGCTAGGGTGATATTACAAACAAAAAGTCCCAGTTATCTCAAGACTGTTGGAAAGCCGCTCAGCACATCAAACGCAGTGATGTTCTTCTTGCAGAAGACTTTCGAAAAGTAGGCAACCTAATAATGTCTTCATTTACGAGAGGAAACAAAACTTTATACCCCCTGCATTGCACATCAGATGTTATCCCACTTCTGTTTATGCCAGTAAGGTCCTAATCATGCTGCAGCAGAACTGATGGTTGAATGAATAATTCAGAATCATAAAACCTTTGATCTTTTGCTTCATGTATGGGCTGCAACAGTTTCTCCATAATCATCTCTGGAACAATCAGAAGTGAGAAAACTAATAAGATATTAAAGTCTTGACGCATAAACCCTATACATTATCTTGACATTTGAAACATGGTGCATGTTGTTCCAAAGGAAGGTTTGTAACCTTTCATCATAATACAATCAAATCCCAGCAAATAAAACAGAGTCCCAGTATACAGTTTTTATAGTTAAATATTATGTTTCACTTAGAAAATGCATGACATTTGGGTTACATTTGATGTGAGTTTAAGTGTCCAGCTACTTTAGCAGGGCATTGTAAGAAAGCTAATGGCTAAACAGCATGGTTGAATATTGAAAAGAATTGTGGGAAATACTGTGACAGACACAAAGACACTGCAGAAACCACTTGATCCACTTATCCTCCATTGACTGGGGCTCATTGAGTCTTATATAATTTCCTGGTCTTTGCATCGAATGGTGATGTGGCACAAATTATCCCAGTGCCAGATCACAAATGCCTGTGTTTTGATATACTGATACCATATTGACTGTACAATCTGGGACGTCCTGCCTAGAGCCAGATTGCAGCTGGCAGGCGCAGTTATTATGAAGTTAATACTTCATAATGAGTCCCGGCCGAGGCTCAGAGGAGGCTGAAAGACTTGAGTTAAAACATGATGAGGACAGATATTGGACGCTTGGACAATTGCCCGTTACTTGTGCACTTTGGAGCCAAAGGCCTGTTCCTGTTGCGATGGGGATGACCAACCATTAAACAGACAAAGAACAGAGAAATAATAGCGGTAATTCGCAGGGTTCGAGAAAAAATGAGAGATTTGCTGTGTGCTATTCGAAAAAATAATGTGAACAATTTGCTATAATGAAATTGGCAAAATTGCAAATCAAAAGAGGAGGATCGCACAAACATTACATATTTCCTTTCTGCTCTTTGCAGAGGATTTTATTAGTAATTTCATCAGTTCCACAGAAAAACGTTTCATTGCTTAAAGTGAAAAAATGTGAGATGGAAGGAAAAATTTATATTTTTCATAGTCAGTTCAAGTTGATGCTTGTCATAGTCAAGCCAAGTTCTACACTCTCAAAAAGGATGTGTTAAAAACAACACAACCTGTGTTATTTCTTAACACACCTGTGTGTCTAGTTAAGGACAGCACATCTTGTGTTAGTTTTAACTCAACCAGTGTGTTATTCTTCTGAGGTCAAAAAGTTGCCAGTGCTTTAACCTCAGTTTTTTTCTTATCAGTGCGAAAGAGACCCAAAATACTCTGTCGATTTTGGTCATTCAGGCAACTGTTATACATCATTATAATCTGATAAGTTTCTACTTTTATTTTTGTACACTCACAATAAAAACAAAATGTTGTGCTTTTTGCAAAATAAAGAAAACAAACATGATGCGCGAACCGCCGCCTCTGTCAATTAAGTCTATTCTGATAATCTTTCGAAAATGAACTGTAACTTAGTGAATTCTTGTCACACAAACATGAGGCAAATGTCTAGAGAAATGTTGAAATGTCAGGTTTTAAATAATTTAAATCAAATCGAAAACAAATATTCTCTGTTGATGTAATCTGTTTAAAAAGAGAGAGATGTCAGTCGTTCGTGAGCTGCCTCATTATCCGCTAATGTGGCCCCGTCCACAGAGTGTGCGTTCTTTTAAAGTGTGTGACTGAACAATAAATAATCAGAACAAATTCAAACAGTATATAGGGCATGTAGTCCAGATTGAAATATAAAATGTTTAAGTTTGAAAATAAATAGCCTTAAGTCTTTCAGTATTAAATATTTGGTGATGTGATGAGCATGGTAGTGAATACAGAAAACTGAATGGCTGTTTGAAACATTTAAAGCTGCTGTCTGTAACTTTTTTTGTGTTCAAAATTTACAAAAAAAAACTATATAATGAGAATGTACAACATGAATCAATTTTCCAAACCGTGTTTTTGTCTTACCCTGAATCATTATGGTACACTTATAATAAGTGTTTATATTGGGACTATTTCAGACCGGTCTGGTAGGAACTGCGGAGGAGGAGCACAGTCCCTGCGTGACTTGCCGTAGACATAAACAGAGAGAAGTAGCTCCGGCTACAATATTCTTCCGCAAGATGCATGCAGTTCTGTTTATTAACTGCTAGAGTGCAAAAAGTTACGGACTGCAGCTTTAAATAATGTTTAGTATCGCGAGTCGGGTTTGTTTACGGGGGTTACCTGGGATTTCTGCATTTTTCCTGTTCCATCAGCACCATCTGCTGTCAGAGAGTGAATATGCATTTTCATTCAGCGTGTCTCCTTCACTCTTCCCGCCAGAGCCTCTTCACGTCATGGCCGCCACGCCCGAGCCAACGCACAATTACTTAATTGCACTCTCTTTCTCGTCTTTCCGTGCTTGAAATACACACAAATACGCATTTTCAATTTTTCACAAAAACAATCAGTTGTCTTAAGTGAACGTAAACAGCTGGGAGAATATCTGATGTGTATCAGTATATTTTATCCGTGCGTTCATCCTTAAAGTGACAGCAGCCTAATAAACCTTCTGCTGTCCGTCATTAATGTTAATCAAACAACAAAAGACAAAGAGAAATATAAAGCTTTAAAAGCTTTAATAAATATTAATCTATATTTAATTTATATAAATAAACATGTCTGCTTGAAATAATGAAGAATGTTTTATGCAAGTTATAAAGAATGCATCGTTAATTAAAAAGAAGGCCATGTTCTTGTTTCTTTATGAGAAGTGGCTTTATTTCATTTTAAGATAAATTAAGAAATGTTATATGTCACTATTGCATGTTCACACCTTAATATCAACAAAGTTCTGTTTTCGTGTTTTTAAGCTGGTTTGAGGCTTACAGTGATCTGTGGAGTGTGATTTGATTTGCCATGTCATTTGGAAACTTGGCCTTGTGCTAAAAATCATACTACAGGAACCTGGCGATTCTGCTTGTGCCACCCGTAATTAGAGGAAACTAGTGAAACCTCAACTGTGCTGTAATCCAGTATAAGGGATTGGACACATCATTTCCAGGTGTTTCAGTGTGAGCTGTGAAATGCATTATCACCATGGCGATAGAGCTAAGACAAGGGGAATGACATTTATTGGGGTGTATATAGTGGCCTATGACCAGAAACACAGAAACCATCATGCTTCACATCACAACGCCTGCCCTTCTCTGTTTTATATCATGTCAATCATGCAAATAATCCTAGTAAAATCACATACCACATTGTCTGGAGCTATGAAAAATTATGTTTCTGAACTGTCAGTCCAGTTGATTCTTTTATACTCAAACTATTATATTCAATATGAATCTTTTAAAAGCTGATTGGAATTGAATATTCATTTAGTGCAAAAGTTATTTTTGCATTCACATTACAAAAGCTAACAAAGTCGGCATGAATCATGCTTTTTATATTAGGATGGAACTCAATCCTATCATAGAGAACATTATATGCAGCTGTTCAATTTGCGTAAAGTAGTAATACTAAGGGAGCTTGAACCAAAGCTGCATCTTATATATTTATTTATTTGACATACTGTATAACGTTATTAAAATAAAATATTATTCAACTACTTTTAGTTTCAAAATGTTTTTAACATTAATGGAGCTACATAAATTATATTAAAATAATTACAGTGTAGTGAAATTATTTTTATTTTTTTATAAAACTAGCAGATTAACTTGTTTTTGTGTGTGTTATATAAAAGTGACATTAAAATGTGTTTTTTTAAATAATTAAAATACAAACAAGAAATATATTAAATGCAAAAGTGTGGTAAAATGCCTCCAGTCTGAAAGGAAAAGGCCCTGTATGATAACATTTGTCCACCATGTGCAAATACTAATTTACGTACATATTTAATCACAATAACCATTTTTAAGGAAATTGTATAACAATTATCTGTTTATTTTATAACTTGTGATATTATCTCACATATGCAGTGTAGAAGCAGCCCTGTGAAAATGCACTTTATTGTAGTAAATGTTCACTTGTAGTGTTCTTAAAATTGAAAAACTTGCAGATAATATAATATTAATGAAATTAAAGGTCACTTAAGTGAGAGAGTACACTTTCATGACTATCTTAGGTACACTTTTAAAAGTGCACTTTAATGTCAAATTAAAAGTTTTACTCTACAATATATATTTTAAACCATCATGTTTTAATAATACTTTGTCATGCATTAAAGAAGTGCACTTATTTTAACGTGTCGACTAACATATTTCATACATGTCCGCACTTAAGTATATTAATACATACTGTACTAATACATACTATTTTTAAAAGTATGCTAAAGTCTACTTCTTTTTCACAAGGGAGGATGTATGCTTCATTGCCAGGATATTTATTATTAAGCCTACAATTGTAAATTTTTACCAAAGTCACATGTATGGAAATTATTAGATTTCATGTCATTGTCTTCTGGTGTGTAAGTTTGGGCTCGTCCTCAAACAGTTGGAGGGCTCAAACAGGGAGACTCCTAAAACTGGGCGATTAGTCATTGCGTCAGTTATTTGTAACACGTTTATGAGTGAGATGTGGCCGGTGTGAAGCTGCTTCAGACAATAGCTCGTTTCTGTGAGCCTCCCTGAGCGTCTGTAGGTGCTGACAGACTGATGGGCAACTATTGTTCTGCGGCTCAATTGGAGGAAGAATCACAATTCTCATGTTTTATTTCCCCCTCACTGTACATCCGTTCCTCCCTATTTGCCTGATTTTACTCTTTCCTTGATATTATTACAGTCTGCATAGGTTCATTTCTTCTAGACCCATTAGTAAAAAAAGTTTAAATTCCAACTCCAAGTGCTTTTCAACAAAATATACTTTTACACACATATATTGTTCTTATAAACCAGCCACATGCACTTTTAAATGGTTGATTTTTTTTTTTAATGAAAGTTAAAATAAGTTGACATGTAGTTGCAATGTTACTCATAGTTTATAGAATGAGATTCAATTCTAAAGTGGAGCTATTTTTAAATGCCTTTTTACAGTTTTACCCAAAATTGCAGTGGTAAACGATTTTAATCCATCATTAAAAAAAAGTATTTTAAAAAGTAAAAAAGTGGAAAAAAAATAATTTCAGTATTTTTTTTATATAATTATTTATATTTTTTACACAAATTATGACCAAAAAATTGCCATAAACTCTCTTTTCAAGGAAAGTACAATGTCAGAAGAGCATGACTAAGTTATAAATAGTTAAAATATATATATATATATATATATATATATATATATATATATATATATATATATATATATATATATATATATATATATATATATATATATATATATATATATATATATATAGTGAGGAAAATAAGTATTTGAACACCCTGCTATTTTGCAAGTTCTCCCACTTAGAAATCATGGAGGGGTCTGAAATTGTCATCGTAGGTGCATGTCCACTGTGAGAGACATAATCTAAAAAAAGAAATCCAGAAATCACAATGTATGATTTTTTAACTATTTATTTGTATGATACAGCTGCAAATAAGTATTTGAACACCTGAGAAAATCAATGTTAATATTTGGTACAGTAGCCTTTGTGTGCAAACCTGGTGAAAAACTACAGGAAACGTTTGACTTCTGTAATTGCACACACTGCAGGAGGGATTTTGGCCCACTCCTCCACACAGATCTTCTCTAGATCAGTCAGGTTTCTGGCCTGTCGCTGAGAAACACGGAGTTTGAGCTCCCTCCAAAGATTCTCTATTGGGTTTAGGTCTGGAGACTGGCTAGGCCACGCCAGAACCTTGATATGCTTCTTACAGAGCCACTCCTTGGTTATCCTGGCTGTGTGCTTCGGGTCATTGTCATGTTGGAAGACCCAGCCTCGACCCATCTTCAATGCTCTAACTGAGGGAAGGAGGTTGTTCCCCAAAGTCTTGCAATACATGGCCCCGGTCATCCTCTCCTTAATACACTGCAGTCGCCCTGTCCCATGTGCAGAAAAAAACCCCCAAAGCATGATGCTACCACCCCCATGCTTCACAGTAGGGATGCTGTTCTAGGGATGGTACTCATCATTCTCCTTCCTCCAAACACGATTAGTGGAATTATGACCAAAAAGTTCTATTTTGGTCTCATCTGACCACATGACTTTCTCCCATGACTCCTCTGATTCCTCTTGACATGTGCTGGTTTAAGCAGGGGAACCTTCCGTGCCATGCATGATTTCAAACCATGACGTCTTAGTGTATTACCAACAGTAACCTTGGAAACGGTGGTCCCAGCTCTTTTCAGGTCATTGACCAGCTCCTCCTGTGTAGTTCTGGGCTGATTTCTCACCTTTCTTAGGATCATTGAGACCCCACGAGGTGAGATCTTGCATGGAGCCCCAGTCCGAGGGAGATTGACAGTCATGTTTAGCTTCTTCCATTTTCTAATGATTGCTCCAACAGTGGACCTATTTTCACCAAGCTGCTTGGCAATTTCCGTGTAGCCCTTTCCAGCCTTGTTGAGGTGTACAATTTTGTCTCTAGTGTCTTTGGACAGCTCTTTGGTCTTGGCCATGTTAGTAGTTGGATTCTTACTGATTGTATGGGGTGGACAGGTGTCTTTATGCAGTTAACGACCTCAAACAGGTGCATCTAAATTAGGATAATAAATGGAGTGGAGGTGGACATTTTAAAGGCAGACTAACAGGTCTTTGAGGGTCAGAATTCTAGCTGATAGACGGGTGTTCAAATACTTATTTTCCTCACTGTGTGTATATATATATATATATATATATATATATATATTATATGTAATTTCCATTCAAGCTGTAAAGTCACCAAAAATTTTGAAAATATTATTTAACTGTATATTTATGTAATGTATGCTAGCTAATAAATTAGACAAAGGAGTGTCATTTTATTCCACAAATGTTTAAAATGTCATTTCGATTGCAAAATGCTATTAAACAATATATGATTTAAAATGTGGAAATGTTATTTGTTCATGACTTACAAAAAAAAATTAAAAAATCTCCCATGTAATGTGTATATAACCACTGTTAGACATTTAGCAGACTAATTAATTCAACTTTAATTAACAATTGTGAAAGGGTCAACGTTTAATTAATGAGTGTGAAAAGTTGAAACCTCTATTATAATATATATTTGAACATAGCAATACAACACAGAGTTTTCATTTTGTTTCAGACTCAGTCCACTAAGTGGCAGTGTCACAACATGATTCACGTGTTGAACTAGAACTGTACATAAGGATACTGAGAGAGGATCTGTCATTTTTGCCAACACATACCACAGGCAGCTAGGAACAATTTGTAATAACATTCATGTCTGACTGAAAGGAAGTGAACCTAATGAAGTGTCTGACAGTAAAACATGATATTAGATACTGAGACAGATCACACTTTAAAAAAAAAAAAGTGTCTACTTACACTACTTTTTATGTTACATTGATTTTAAGGTGATGTGTAGTACAAATAAGTACTGAGTAATGATTAACTACATTTACTTATTGTAAGGTTAGGGTTTATTATTAGATTAGTTGCTTGTAATTATGCATAATCTACTCATTACTATATTAACATGTAACTACTATACAATATCTTTTATTATTCGTATGTCATGCGTGGAGCTGCCTTCTACTGGTGAATTATTAATTTTAAATGATCTGATGGTATGAAATGCTAATGTTGATGACTTAAAGGAGAGAGCGTGTAAATATTGAGTGTGTTGTGTGTTTATCTGTGAGTTTTTATGTGTATATTGGGGTGAGGGGAGAACTTCCAGATGTGGTGTGGGCAAACTGCCTGTTGGGACCAAAACACAGGAACTTCCTCTGACAGCAAAGATTAATCAAAACCCAGGGAATCTTTTCATGAAGCGCACAGAAAGACAGTGAGAAAGTAAAATTCCCCCTCCCACCTGAAAACTGCAACGTATGGTAAAGCTCACACTTTTTTTAAACCACTGAAATACACATTAACTGCTTTTGTTGCTCATGTGATTTGTCATAATCTGTCTTAAGCTGATGTGTGAATGATGAATTTGGCCTCTCCTAATTCTCCCAAATGATTTCTTTAAATTCCACATTTTTAACTTTTGAACTTTATCTCCTGCTTCCCATTGATAAGCCAATAAGCAAGTATCCTATTGCCACGGGTACATTTAAAGTAACAAACATATATTAAAGGGATAGTTCACCCAAAAATGAAAATTAGCTCAAGATTTACTCACCCTCAAGTCAACCTAGGTGTATATGACATTCTCCTTTCAGATGAATACAGTCTGAGTTATATTAAAAAAAAAGTCCTGGCTCTTCCATGCGTTATAATGGCATTGACTTGATTCAATGCATTATAATGGATGACTTGGTCATTTTTGAAGTCCATAAAAATGCATCTATCCATCATAAAACTGCTCCACACGGCTCTGGGGGGTTAATAAAGGCCTTCTGAAGCGAAGTGGCGCGTTTGTGTAAGAAAAATATCCATATTTAAAACTTTATAGACTAAAATAACTTTTGATAATTAAAGTGTAGAAGTGTAACCCCTGGCGCGATGTACAGGAGCATCGCAAGCTTTGACGCCTCTCGTGGATAGGGCTGGGCAACAAACTCAAGCCCCTCTTCTCTTATATCGAAATTCTCTGCCATTTCTTTTTAAAAATTCTAATTTTAGATTTCTAATTCATGACCGGTGCTTGGTTTTGCTCTATCCTCTGCGCTTCTGCATTCTGACCGCCGGAAGATAGTTATTTTAGTCTATAACGTTTTAAATATGGAAATTTTTCTTACACAAACGCGCCACTTCACTTCAGAAGGCCTTTATTAACCCCCGGAGCCGTGTGGAGCAGTTATATGATGGATAGAATGAAAAAAAATGACCCATCAAAGAAGAGCCAGGACATTTTAATATAACTGATTGTATTCGACTGAAAGAACAATGTCATATACACCTTGGATGACTTGAGGGTGAGTAAATCATGGGGTCATTTCCATTTTGGAGTAAATTATCCCTTTAACATGGCCAATGGCTTTTCTTCAGACGCCAGAGCCTGCTTTCTAGATTTTGAACATGTCACTGGTGTGTGGGCTGGATGGTTCAAACTCCTACTACATCTAATTTAATCATGTAAGAACTTACCAAAAGTCTACCCACACAAAAACTGTCTCCCACTTTGGAAAGGAAAGGTTATATTACTTTCCTGCTGTTTTAGTTTCGAAAACTAAAGGGGTCAGCGAGCTCTCGGATTTCATCTGAAATATCTTCATTTGTGTTACAATGATGAACGAAGGTCTCATGGGTTTGGAACGACATGAGGGTGAGGAATTAATGACAGATTTTTCATTTTTGGGTGAACTAACCCTTCAAGGGACTCATTAGGGTCACTCTGTAATGGGTCTCTTTTCTTGATTTTAAAGTACATTTTTGTAAGTTTTTCAACTTTAATACATAATATAGTAACTTTTCAAGCTACATTAAAAAAAGTGCAATATTCAATATTTAACTGTAAAACTGCCAGCCCTGTTACCTTTCTGAAGTGATTACAACTAATATTAAAATGTATTATTTTTGTTTGATATGCCTTCAGAAAGGTAACGGGGTGGACAGTTTTGCAGTTAAAATTATGCCACCTCAAACTAAATAAACCACTGCAATCTAATTGTGATAATGTAAACCTGTTAATGTCCAACAGTTATTGTTCTATAGTCATATTTACAGCAAATAATAACATTTTTTTATTTTAGTTTGAAAATGCACCATTCTCATTTGTTGTGATATATGCTTTCATAAAGGTAACAGGGTGGGCATAAACAGAGTTGACAGTTTTTCAGTTTAATATATTTATGCCATCTCGAAGTAAAATAACAAGTGCAATTTACCTGTCAAGCTGTCAGCCCTGTTACTGTCCACCCTGTTACTTTTATGAAGTAATTACAACTAATATTAAATTGTATTATTTTGTTTGAAATTGCATCATTTTAATTTGGTGTATCATATGCCTTCAGAAAGGTAACAGAGTTGACAGTTTTGCAGTTAAAATGAATTGTTCCACCTCAAACTAAAATAATCAGTGCAATCTAACGGTAATAATTTAAACCCTGTTACTGTCCACCCTGTTACCTTTAATTACAGATACTATATAAATGTATTCATTTAGATAGAAATTGCACCGTTTGTTGTAATATATGCCTTCAGACATGTAACAGGGCTGATATTTCTACAGTTTTGTATGACTTTACAAGCCTTGTTAATCACACGGATTGTAAAGTCAAACAAAACTGTAGAATTATAATGTTTTATTATTAATATTATTATTATTGTCATGAACAACAAGGTGATTCTAAGAAAGAATTTAATGCTGGTATTTCTGAATATATCCACTTTTAAATGATCAGTTGTTTCCTAAACAAATATTGGTAACAGGGTTGACATTTTAAGATCCTCCTACTGACAAACATTACAAAACATAAAAATAATGAGTGAAAGTGAACTTGTCATTAAAGAGATCACTTTCTAAAAGGATGATGAAGTCCTTATGCCAGCAATTTTTGTTTGATTTATGGAATAGTTCATTACTGTAAAGCGGAGGTGTTGTCAATATCAGGGTTAACAAAAGTTGGCATCAGCTATAACTAACTGTAACCTGGCTATTAACTATAATAATTCATATAATAATTACACTTCAAGGGTTAGTCTTCTAAAAATTATTACCAACTTATTTGAGAACTTTCTCAAAGTTTGAACTCAAATGCATCCTTTGCATATTTGGCAATGCAATGTCACATTGATTGTAAATTGAGATAAATCACCTTATTTTATTTCAGTTCTACGACAAAAGGCATTTGTATTTACAGTCAGGGAGCCACATGTGGGTTCATGCATGTAATAAACAGCCGTGAGTAATTTGTTTCATTTTGCGCTGCAATTAGGGGCCACGCAACACAACCGGTGCCAAGGATCAGTTGGCGTTGTTTACTGGTATTGCTCTGCAAATACAAACATCTGCACTTAAATACAACAAACCTTGCATCTAATCAAAGAAAATCACAATCACATGAAGACATACAGTACGTACAGTACTGTTGCAAAGAGCAAATCACTATACTATAATTACAATATAAGAGAGGTGAAGTTTTTTTTGTACCTCCATTTTTCTGGAAGTTATATTAATATTCAGATTTCTAAGGTTATTTACTTTAAACAAGGGCATCCAATACAGACCAACAAATAGCTGATGTAAAATTTACATTTTATAATAAATGAAGGCTTATTAGGTTATTTTAATTATGAAGAGGAACCCTCCCCCCTTCTTAAATCACATGCATTTGTGACCTACATCATGACACTGTGTTCATCAACTCATATTCAAATTTAAAAGCTATTAATGCAAAAAAATTATGTTGTTGTTTTTTTAATTCAGTTGAATTTGCATTTGACCCCGAAAGTGAAAGAAATGATACACTTGCATGAATGCAACAATAATTTACATGATAAACTAGAATATTTTAGGGACTTCTTATCATCATACACAACAAAGGAAATTGGCTAATGGTGAAGTAATTCCTGCTTGTTGTAGGGCACACAAACCCAGTTGCTCATGTCACATACCCTTCACAAGGCCAAGCGAGGCTGAAACTGGACTGCGCTACTCCCACAGGACACATCCTGCGCTCCATGGCAAAGAGGCCCAGGTCAGAGGTGATGGATGTGGGATTACTTTAGCACAACTGCTTTGCTAGCATTTGTTTACTTGATTTACAGGTTGTGGTTTTAAGTGGCCCCTGATTATTTTTGGCATTATGAGGATATTTTGATTCTAATTGTCATTTTCAATTAGAATTACAACTTCAATTTTTATTATCAAGGGTTACTTCAAGCCATCCTAGGTGTATATGACATTCGTCTTTCAGACGAAAACAGTCGGTTATCCAAAAAATTTGGCTCTTCCAAGCTTTATAATGACAGTGAATGTTGGATGAGATTTTGATCCCAAAAAAGTGCATCCCTCCACCATAAAAGTAATCCATTCAGCTCCAGGGGTTAATAAAGGCCTTCTGAAATGAAATATCCATATTTATAACTTTATAAACTATAATCACTGGTAATGGCTGTACGCGAGTCTAGTTCTGGTGGAAGAGTGTCCTCTGACCCAACGCATGACGAGTGACCTCTGACCCGATGTGTAACGTATTGACGAATGCAGAAGTGCAGAGGATAGAGCAAAACAAAACACCGGTCATGAATTGGAGTCTAAAACGAGAGTTTTAAAAGAGAAATGTGGGAGGAGTTTGTTGTTTGAACCGTGAGAGGCGTCGACTCTCACCTGAGTTTACACTACTCCTACATCCTACGTCATGCGTCGGGTCAAAGGTCACTCATCATATGTTCAAATTGTTTACTCTCATCTGAGCTTATGCTACTCCTACATCCTACTTCATGCGTCAGGTCAGAGGTCGTCTACTCTCACCTGAGATTATGCTACTCCTACATCCTACTTCATGTGTCGGGTCAGAGGTCGTCTACTCTCACCTGAGATTATGCTACTCCTACATCCTACTTCATGTGTCGGGTCAGAGGTCGTCTACTCTCACCTGAGATTATGCTACTCCTACATCCTAATTCATGCGTCGGGTCAGAGGTCGTCTACTCTCACCTGAGATTATGCTACTCCTACATCCTACTTCATGCGTTGGGTCAGAGGTCGTCTACTCTCACCTGAGATTATGCTACTCCTACATCCTACTTCATGCGTCGGGTCAGAGGTCGTCTACTCTCACCTGAGATTATGCTACTCCTACATCCTACTGCATGTGTCGGGTCAGAGGTCATCTACTCTCACCTGAGATTATGCTACTCCTACATCCTACTTCATGTGTCGGGTCAGAGGTCGTCTACTCTCACCTGAGATAATGCTACACCTACTTCATGCGTCAGGTCAGAGGTCGTCTACTCTCACCTAAGATTATGCTACTCCTACATCCTACTTCATTCATCGGGTCAGAGGTTGTCTACTCTCACCTGAATTCACGCTACTCTTACATACTACGTCATGCGTCAATCAGAGGTCGTCTACTCTCACCTGAGTTCATGCTACTCCTACATCCTACTTCATGTGTCGGGTCAGAGGTCGACTACTCTCACCTGAGATTATGCTACTCCTACATCCTACTTCATGCGTCAGTCAGAGATCGTCTACTCTCACCTGAGTTCATGCTACTCCTACATCCTACTTCATGCGTCGGGTCAAAGATCACTCACCATATGTCGGGTCAGAAGTCGTCTACTCACACCTGAGCTTACGCTACTCCTAAATCCTATGTCATGTGTCGGGTCAGAGGTCACTTGTCATGTGTCAGGTCAGAGGTCGTCTACTCTCACCTAAACTTAAGCTACTCTTACATCCTACATCATGTGTGGGGTTAGAAGTCACTCGTCATGCATCGTGTCAGAGGTCATCTACTCTCACCTGAGCTTACGCTATGCCTACATCATACGTCATGCGTCGGGTCAGAGATCACTCGTCATGCTTTGGGTCAGAGGTCACTCATCATGCGTCGGGTCAGAGGTCACTCGTCATGTATCAGGTCAGAGGTCACTCTTCTGCCGAAACTAGACTTGCTTATGGCCGTTACCGGAACCAGTGATTATAGTTTATAAAGTTATAAATATGGATATTTCACGTCAGAAGGACTTTATTAACCCCTGGAGCCGCATGGATTACTGTTAGGATGGACATTTTTGAGCTTCAAAATCAATTTTGTCAATTTTTTCATTCATCCTCCTATTATTTAACATAACTCTGATTGTGTTTGGCTGAGAAAAAAAACTCATATACACCTAGGATGGCTTGAGTGTGAGAAAATCATGGAGTAATTTTCATTTTTGTGTGAACTATCCCTTTAAGCAGCTCTCCAGTGCATGCTTTTTACTTGCGTCTGACCTCGACGGACTGAACAGAAGAAATTAATTTCCACGTCAAAGAAGGCCACACCCACCTATTACATAATCGCCAACGATCAATAGCAGTTCAGAAGAGTTTACCAGTTTAAGCAAACTTTTCCTGAAGGCTTGCTTTGGTAAACTGTCTCGAAATTCCCAAAACAAACTCCAAACTAATGTTTTGGCCTGATTTTGGTAGAAATGACACCACACTAGTTATTTCTTTGATTTCGTTTGGCGTATATCGGGCCCAAAGAATCACTCGGCAAGGCTACGTCTACATTAATCAGTATCGTTCTCTGTCCACACCAGCATTTACAAGCCTTTTCTAAAAGCTGATCATCCACACGAGAATGTCAGAAAACGTTTAAATCATCGTGCTATGCACATGTAAAATATAATAAAAGCTCACTGAGATGATACTGAGAGACCAGACATAATAAAGTTCTCATGTTATTCGTCTGGCGCAATCATTTTTTTGGCAAAATATCCCACCTCTTAGTTGTCATTTGTATGGTCTAAAATGCAACTGCCTTCATGTTTTGACACAGGACAGCAATTACGAGTAAACCTTCTGTCATCTTTGCAAGAATGTAATATGAAGATTGTACAAAATAGCCATCTTTTCATCTTTAGCAACACTCTGAAAGTGATAGCACATAGGAGACATATGGGAACAACATGCATCATCGTTTTGCGAATACCTCTTTTTTTACAGTCCACATGTGAAAACGCCATTTCAATTCCATCCACTTGGGAGAGCGCCTTCAAAAAGCTCAGCTTTTTCAGGACAAAATCCCGTCTTAGTGCGGATGGAAGGCCAAAACAAGATGTTTTTTTTTTTTTCAAATGTATGGGGATTGATGTAGACTGGGTACGTTTACATGACGCTCATGGAGACACACTTGCTTTTCTCACCACAGCCATTGAGATGTGTGGATTTTTATCAGTTCAAACCACTGACTGTCTTCTCGGGTCTCCGGATGCTTGTTTGTCGTGCTGTCCCTGCTCCGTTCTGGCCTCTTTCCCAACACTGTTCCATTGTGCCTGCCGAGCGCCGGGGTTTGGATTACAGAGAAACTGGAGCTGCGCTAGTGTGCAACGTTCCTGAACTCACCAGAGGACTGCAGCTTCTTGTTATGATTTCCATCAGGGCTCTTTCGGACTGGCAGGATCTCGTCTCTCTGAACATATACCCACCAGCGGCTGCTCTGATAACCCTCGGCTTCTTTTCTCTGCTCTTTTATAGCTCAATGAGGCGCCACTAGAGCAGCTCTGTTCATGTGTAAATTTCAAAACTTTGTGATTTAACAGCCAACTCTGCACTGAACAAAGTGCTTTGAGTATACATGATTTAATCATGCACATCAGTTCCAGCAAGTTACATCAACATCTTTTATTCCTCTCGGTTAAGTTCAGTAATTCTTTGTTAAATTATTCACGTAAAAGTTTACATAATAAAACAAATATTTTGTAAGCGACTCAATTAAGTAGTCCCAGTGATACAGTATGTGTCCTTAGCCTTATTACTTAGTTACTACACAGTTATTACAGAGTTATAAACACTATAATAAGTACAAGTTGCACCTACATGTTAACTTGGTATTAGTTAAAGGGGCTATATGCGTTTTTCTGAAATTTAAACTCGCGACTGACACCTGTGGCCAAAAAACAGAACTGATCTTCATTTCTGCTCGCTCTCGCAGCGCGCGCTCCTACGTGCACACTTCACAAGTCATCTGCTGCAAGGAGGTCAACATTATGTTTACAGAGGTAAGAACAGTCAAATACATATATTGTTTGAGATAAGTGTTCTCTTATCAAAACGTCAAACGTGTAGCTGACAAACTACACAAAAAATTAATACATTAAATAAATAAATAAACCCATTTCGCCATTGGCATACACGCTGATGAAGGGCGCACAGACCGAAACTTTCGTAGAATATTAAAAACACAAATCTGAGCACTGTCCTTGACGACTGAGCACTGTCCTTGACCACTTATTATACACAAGTAGCTTACTATCACCAAGTATGAAAGACACATATACATAATACTATTTAGCAATATTTATTGACTACATGTCTTATGTGAAATAAAATGCATCACACTTTACATCTTCATTTACCTCTTATTTTTTGTTAAGATATAGAAACAACAAACAATATAATGTAGCTTTACATGGCTATATAATAAATAATCCATCAGTTTTATATAGCGCTTTTCTAGACACCCAAAAAGACTTTACATTACTGATGCACTATTCATATTTATTTTTGTTTATATATATATAAAAACAAAAATAAATATATATATATATATATATATATATATATATATATATATATATATATATATATATATATATATATATATATGCGAAGTCAAATGCGAAGCCGATCTAGTCCTTGCAATGCGCCGGTCTCTCTCAATCTTCGACCTTTTTTGGCCACTTGTCAGGGGTTTAACTTTTTTAGTCTTCTGTGGAGTTACTGTTGGTGTCCGAGTTGTCCTGGGTCTCTTCTGTGTATTCGTTAAATCCATTGCACTGCTTGCGAGTGTAGGCTACTTTCTGACTAGCGGTGGTGCCAGAGTGATCTGAAACGTTTAACATGAACGCGCTTGACGTCACATCCGCAGACAGCGCGGGAAAAGACGACCCGTCAGAAAATATGAAAAATAGGATACAGGCTTATAGGTGCACCCACTATGAGCGGACAAGGTGTCAGTATGCTCATCAGGAGATGTTTGAGTCATAAATGGTAAAATAAAAAGGCTATAGTTACGTTTATTTTGGGGAAAAAGTTGCATATAGCCCCTTTAAGTAAGTACTACTGACTATAAGTATCTTTAGGTTATACTTTATTTTAAGGTGTCTTTGTTACAGTGTAATTATATATTAAAGCACTGAGTGCAAATAGCGATATATGCTATTTACACCAAGTGTAAATAGCAACTAGATTCTATTTACACGGTGAAAATAGCATTTTTTCTTACCGATAATTGCTATTTACACTAAGTTCAAAAAGTGATAGATGCTATTTACATTAAGTGCAAATAGTAATAGATGCTATTTATACTAAGTGAAAATTAAATTTTCTTAACGATAGATGATATTTACACTGTGCAAATAGAATATATCACTATTTTCACTTAGTAAATAGCATCTACAGCTATTTACAACGAGGGTTAGTATTTAACTGGGTTAGTATTTAGTATTTAACTGAGGGTTAGTTGCATGTAATTATGCATAATTTACAATAAAGTGCATGTAACATATCTAACAAAGGCACTGTAAAATGAAGTGTTACCGTAACTTTACATGTCAACTTATTCCAATTACACCTAACCCTACCAGTCTACTAATACTCAACTAATACACTAATACGAGTTAGTAGACATGTAGGTCCATCAAAATAAAGCGTAAACAAAACAATAAAGAAAAAATAGTATTAACAGATGGGTCAGTTACATGACATTGACTTATTTTTGTACAGATCTATTAATTTATTACAAAATATTACAAATATTTAAGCAAACACTTACATGATTACATCTCCTCTACGACGAGAAGGTTTTTCATTTCTAAATTAATTATATCATAAAAAGGACTCTTGTTGACCTTTATGTCCCTTTGACCTTTTTATGTCAAGGCAAGGTTAGTTCAGGTTGTAAAAATGTAATGTGACTCCTAAAAATGCTATTAAATTTGTAAATAATAATTCTTGAAATGTGTACAAATACTTTTCACCTTTTTGAAAGTAACGAGATGTATTAAAGATGTTGCCTAGGGAAATATGTTGTCTTTTTACTTGATGCTTAAACTGCATTAAATTTAAACTTTTCTCTTAAAATGGTTTGAAAGTTATTCAAAAGTATCAAACCAACATGAATACAACATCTTAGATTTTAAGAATATTTTGTGGATTAGTCATTATTATTAGGGATCTGCTGTAATAATAAACTTAATTCTACAATCGGATTGGATAAATGTTGTCCCAGGACCATGATATTGATCCAGAAACACATTATATTTGGCAAGATGACCTTGAAGTCGTCCTGACATCATCGCTGCACCAATCTACCACCACAGCACCTTATTTCCAAGGAGCAATAAAGAAGGTAGATGCTAAAAAAAACTCTAGTAAAAGTCTACATTCAGGATGATCTACGAGGGAAGAGACTGACGGAGATTAACAGATCATTTGCAGACGTTCCTCCGGGGAGCAATCCTGACTCGAGCGACAGCACATGTCTACCTGCTTTCTCAGCCGTTAGCCCCTGTTAACCATGCAGAGGAGGATTTGTGTCCATACCAAATGATTAAAAACAAGCTGTCCACTTTGTTATGGTCATCGTTGACAAATCAAAGTTCCCGCTTAAGCCGAGGTCTCTCTTGAAGGATCCGCATGGGATATTTCCCCCCCTGATGTTTCTAGTAGAGTCGAGTTGACAGTTCTTATAAATGAACTGTTAATCCAAAACCTCAGAAAGCCTTGGCTGAAATCAATTACTCCTTTGAAATAACTAGCTGAAGTTTTTCGCTAAACGGCCGTATAATTCAAGCAATCACCAGAATCTGTTGTTTTGGAATTCAGGTTTGCATGCTAAATCTCCTTGCTTTCATTGAAACGTCTCCTCCCTTGCGTGTACAGATGAATTTGTTCTTGGGCATTGATGCCAAAACAGAACGGTTATATTTAGCCAAGGGAAGTTGTTTAAAATTACCGTTCATTCATCCTCGGTAAAGTGTGACAGTAATTTGCACACTGTCTTCAGGGTCAAATCTGCGGCGCCTCTCAGTTTCAGAGAACAAAATGAAGCTATTGGCTCATCGTGAGGTTTTGTTGACTGTCACTTAATTGAGACCAGATACCCAACATACTGAAGATCTTTCTAAAGTAACAAAGTCCATATGCGCACGTCATTATTTCTAAATACAGTCTGAATGGATCACAGTGGTGCTATCCTTGATGTTCAGATTCTCAGTAACATATATTGCTTATGCTTAATGTGAGGTAGGAATGAATAGTGAACATTAAGGTATTGCGATAACCCACACTCTTAAAAAATAAAGCTTCTAGAAGATGTTTTTTTGCCGGGATGCCAAAGAAGAACCAGAATAACCTTTGAGCAAACAGTTCTTACTTTTCCTCTAAAAACAATCTTTTGTTCAATGAAATGGATGTTAAAGGGGGTCCTGTTATGCTTTTCCACTTTTTCAACTTTAGTTAGTGTGTGATGTTGCAGTTTGAGCATAAAAAAAATATATCTGCAAGGTTACAAAGTCCACTCCAAAGGGAGATATTTTACTTAAAAGAATCCACTTTCCAAGAACTACAGCGAACGGCTCGTTTGGACTACAACACATTTTTTACGGATCTTGTGAAGTCATAATGTTACTCATTTAAATAATCTCCGCCCACGGAATACACAAAAAAGGGCCGAGGCCTGGTTGAGCTGCTGCTATGTCAAAGCTATATTTCCAAAACTCATTTGTTCGACCATCCTAAGGCTGATGAACTGGTTAAAATAGATTTTAAACACTGTTCCTGAATATTATAACCCCTATGTTTATCTGTGTGCTGCACATTTTATGGAGAACAGCTTCCAGAACCACAATGCAGCTACTCACAAAAGCTTCTCCTGAAATGAAGCATTTCCCTCTTTGTCGGGTCAATCTGTTGTTTGTGGATCACAACTTGTAAGTATGTCTTATTATTTGTAGTTGCGTTTTCTATTAACAGTTCCAATTATAAGTTTTATGGGGCTGCTATGATGTAAACAAATGGCAAAGCTTTGCCTCCGCTCGCCTGCTAGTCAATATTCGTGTTGATTATAGTGTTCGCTGTAGCTTTGGGAAACTCCCGCTTTTGTAAGACTGGAGACACACTTGAAAAATGTAAGCCTGATTTTCAGCCCCATTTGCTCACCCAAGCGTTCAGCCAGGGCCGTTTTTAGGCATAGGCAAACTAGGCGGTCGCCTAGGGTGCCATCAGTGGGGGGCGCAAATAAGCGCATATCTGGCACTAGATGTTTGTGTGTAAAGGGTGTCACAGCCACCGTAAAATGTTATTGCCGCCCCCACTAGTTCCCCCACACTATTGGATCAGAGTACTGTCAATTTGACGATTCCTATATGCCATTGGATCAATTACAGTCAAAAAAAATTGCGTTTGGAGCGCTCAACAACACCATTAGATCAAAGAGCTTGATCAATGCTTTGGCAAGGTAACGCTTTTTTAACCATACAATAAAGCTAAATTCAAACTAAAGGCCAATTAAAAAAACAGGTACAGTAAAAAGTGCACAAATCTGTATTTTGTTAGGGCAGTATTTGTGGCAGTCCAGAAATCACGCTGTGAAAAGGACAGATAGCATTGCTTTGTGTGAATTTTAGAGGCAAAATATTACCGCACACTTCAGCATTTCACGATGAAGTGAATGTGCAGTTATTTTTTTCTCTATAAGGCTTTCTTCTCTTACTTGCACCTCCAGAAGATTTTTGCGCGTCAATACATATGTTAAAAGAATCAGTGTGTTTTGTAATTGTCCCCGCCCCAACCTGGGGGCGATCAAAACATTTTGGCTTCACTTTTTAGGGCTTGAGCGGCACACTTGTGCCTGACAATTCCCAAACAAGAACACAGCGGGCCAATCAAGCACACTAGGCCAGCTAACCAGTCACAGCACATTTTGTATTTCAGAAGGGGAGAGAGGTTCTGTAATAATGTAAAATATGTGAAATTAGTTTTTTTCTTGAACAATCAACCATGAAAGCATATTCTAGTACACCCCAAAAACAAAATCTAGACTTCCTAAAAGCGCATAATAGGACCCCTTTAAAGGTTCTTCATGGAACCGGTTTTCGCACCAGAGGAACGTTTTCATAGTTCCTAGAACTAATGTTGGAAGTACTCGTTTTTTGGTGTGTTTGCACCGCAGGACCTGGGAATATTTTTTTTCCAGGAGCGCTTTTTGGGGAACTAAATTAGATCCTACTTCAGAGTATAGGGTCTGACCCAACACTATAGGAACAACCAGTGACGTAAGTGTGCACTGACTGGCCGGACGCGAAACACCAGCATCAGCCATTTTTAAAAGTCATGTACACACAGAGTTTATAGCCTCTATATGTATTTCTCAGCTAGTGATCACCACGCGGCAAACGCTATAATACTTTTTTGTATACCATTTACTTTCTTTGTTCAACAGTTCTATCTAATAACGGATAAGATAGGAGTGTTGGTCCAGTGTGTTAAACCATGGAACTGATACGCAGAAGGTTGCTGGTTCGATCCCAGTGGTCACCACCAGTGTGTCCTTGAGCAAGGCACTTTATGTTGCTCCAGGGGGATTGTCCCTGTAATAAGGGCACTGTAAGTCGCTTTGGATAAAATAAACGTCTGCCAAATGCATAAATGTGTTAAACAGATTGTAAACTACTGAAGATGGAGAATAGGAGTGTGCTTAGGCTCTTATTAAGTCGTTTTCAGCGCCATCAAAATAAAAGTCCTGCACAACAACCAGAGCAGCCACTCCACTGTGTCACTCCAGAGTTCCTACTGGCTGTGCGAATGCAACAGGAAAACAGCCCTAGGGGAACATTTAGTTTTCAAGAAACTGCCCTGATGGCTAGTTCCTACAACTGAGTTCCTATAACGCTGCGAAAGCCCCTAAAGATGCCAATAAAGAATGGTTATTTTTGAGATATGGGAAGTCCAACTAATTACAGTGAATCACCCCAGCTTGCTCCAGGGATTTTTTCCTGCAATTAGTGCACTATAAGTTGTTTTGGACAAATTAGTCGGCTAAATGACAAATTACCGAAGGGAGCACCTACACTCAGAGTGGTAGGGTTGGGTAAACAGTGTGATCATTGCCATAAGGAAAAAACATCAATGTATGCAAGATTGATGCACCATGGTTAGCCAATGGGGAAAAAACACAAACCAGTGAAAACCTTGAAATGTATATCACCATTTATTGTCAACTCTGTTACCATTGTATTATTTTCCCTTATAAATTATATTGCATGTTTGGTAATAGGGATGATCTTAATGATTTTCTATACATTTTTATATAGTTGATCATTGAAAAGTGCATGTGTAGAAATGCCAAATACCAATTTCTCTACAAAGAAAACCCTGCTCCTGGAGGCCTTTTGCCCTACAATACATTTGCAAAGCATTGAAATTTTTCCTCCCGTTTCATATTTTTTCCATCACCATGTCTCCTTAGCGGCTCCGCCCTTACAAAAATCAACCATGGTTTTACTATAGTAAAAGTGCAGAAGCCATATTTTTTGTCAGATTGATTACCACAATTTTACCACAAATACCATGGTTAAACTATGGTTAGTGTAGTGTAATGTTAACACATTACTAGCATGTTTTAACACATTTCTAGCACTTTTTGTTAGGCCAACATAATTAGCTTAGCTAGAGATGGCAAAATGGAATTTATTTACACTTAGACACGTTACCCATCTAATAAAATGTTTACAATCTTACAGAAAAGAGCTCATTTTAAGACACTTTGTTGAGAAAGTCATTTTGACCTCCATGTTGACCCATAAACACTGGACATTTTGCAGACACCTCTATCAGCTTTTCAAAGTGACTGCTTTAGCCAAAGTCACATGTTTCCCATTCAGAGCACTTTAATTTCATTGTGAAATATTTCCGTAAGCCTTTGATTCGAACCAGACACTACGAAGCTCTCCTTCGGAGAAGATCTGTACCAGCGTTTACTGCCCATTCAGGATTCAGGGCCTTCATTTTCCACCATTAAATCTGTCAAAAGCTGCATTAAAGGTTGTTTTACACTTCATTACTACAAATTGACCTCAAAAGCATGAAATGCAAGACAGAAATTAAAGCAGGAACGAACAGGGGGGTACGGTTCTTTGCAGTGCTAGCTCGCTTTACATATTTAGCTCTTTTCTAAAAACACTTGAATGGGTAAATAAGGATCTGGTTTCATTGGATGCTACAGTGAACCTTGACCAGCTATTCCATGGTGAAGCAGCAGAAATCAATTAAACATGTTTGACCTGTTTGAGAACGCTTTCATGCACCGCTACAGACACCGGCCCAGGCAACAAGAGTATTCATTTCATCCTCACAGTCAAATATGATATTTCCCACAATTATATATTATAAATGGATGCAGTTTATAAAATGTAAACCATAGACATTTTTGTTTTCTATTCGATTGTTTAGAGAATGTAAAAACAAAACAGCAAATTAAATCAAACTTGTAATATGGCTTGTATTTTCTTCTTGCAAATGTTTTCCATGCCATATATATATATATATATATATATATATATATATATATATAATTTGCCATCATAACTCACATGGCTTTCATGTAGACGTTACAAGTTTTACCCTCATCACAGATCCAGACTTTCAATTATGAAAATTATGAAAACTCATCATAAAAATATTACATTTTTACTATTTCAATATTTTTCTAGCAGATTGTTTTAGAGAGTTTCTCTCATTTCTGTCATTTTAGAGAATACAAAAAAAAAAAAAGACAAAAGGAAACTCAAATAAAACTGTAAAATCATCCTTCTTTAGTATTATTTGCGTTGCATAAAAAGTCAAATGGCTTTCATGTATAGATTTTAAGGTTTTATTCTTTTCGAACCAGACTTTTAATTGGAAAATATAAGAATTCATCAAATATATTACTTATTTTTTACCATTTAAACTACTTATATATTCACCATGTGTGTGTGTATATATATATATATATATATATATATATATATATATATATATATATATATATATATATATATATATATATATATATATATATATATATATATATATATATATATATATATATATATATATATATATATATATATATATATATATCAGATGCAAAAGCCTCTAAAAGCCACTTCGGTCAAAAATGAGATAACAATACTGAGTGAATACTCTCTGCATATAGTATATGTTCATAAAATACTTTCACTTCAAACCCACTAAATCCCAGCCTCAGCCCATTCAGAAGTGCTGGTACTTAGGTAGAAACCTATACATAGAAGCCTGACGAAAATGCTTATTTTAAAGAAAAACATCCGGCGGACTTAGAGGCTTTTGCATCTGAAGTCTTCATATATATATATATTATATATAACACTCAATGTGAAGTAATTCATATATTAAATATATAATATAGGGATTTAGTGACTTTGTTCTTGATCGTACCTGATTAAAGATGAATGAAAGAATTCTTCTGTGTTATATTGGCATGTATTTCCACTGTTAGTTGCGAGTGTGTCTATAAGTGTCTATATATAGTTGAGGAATCATATTTACAGCATGTGCAATCTATATTGCCGTATTAATGCATCAGCATTCATTTAAATGCATTCCAAATGTCAAGCAGCAGAAATGTGAAAATATGGTTTTGTATTTAAATTAAGATTCCTTTGAGATCACAATCTTCTTCTGCCAGAATGAATTCATTTTGCGTTTGAGTCTTGACAGATTGCGCTTCAGATTTGTTTGTCTTATTAAGCAGGCATTGCATCTGTCCATGTTTTTAAAGTGCTGACAATCACTTCAGCCGCTCAAGAAAAAGCCCATATGCCTGATAGCATCAAACAAGCATGAAATCAACCAACAATACTTTAGCTTGTTGATGCAAGTCCTTGTTAAAAATCCTTCCCCAATGAATCATGCATTATTAAACAGCATTGATTATTCAATAGGCAAGTATCACTATTCATTTTGCTTATACTTTGGGTTATGCATTTTTCGAAACCCCTATGGACGAGGAATCTCATTTCAGTCAGTTTAATGTATTTTACACAACTATACCTGCATAAAAATAAACATATCTCAATATTCATCAGTAAGATAATGTGTGGTTGATCATGATGTCTTGGTGAGTTGAATCAGATGGATCTTGTCCTGTTGTGCCTGTTTTTAATGAGCTATGCAGTCATTGTCAGGGTTTTGTGTGTATTGCATCTCACTGAATGATTCAGCGAACCCCTCGAGCGCTCCTTTTACACATTAGTGCTTGTGTGACTCTCAGATCTGCTTCCCAGGCCACATGTTTTGGAAGGAAAATTCTTAATAAAGGCCACATTGGTGCTAAATACACACCCTAATTTAATAAAAAATGATTAAGGGGGAAAATAATGTTGTTACGCAATAAGAGTCCTGTTAGAAAATGTTTTGGTGTATTTTAGCAAGATAGTAGAGTTACAGGATTTATTTTTTTTTTTTGCAACATCATTTAGAACAAAGCTGAGATTTAAAAAAAAAAAAAAAACAAGGTACGAAACACATGGTTTCTATTATTGTAATTTGGTTGTTAATAACAACAACAACAATAATAATAATAATAATAATAATAATAATAATACTTTTGTTGTTTTAATATTTCTTTCATAATTTTTGTATATATTTAATTAGTTTTGTTTTTAATAATCGTGATTATTACTACTGATAATTTAAAAAAATAAATGATTACTACTACCAATAATAACAAGGAAAAACATTTTCGTTGATTTTCAAATATGTTAATCTCAATGAACATACAAGCAATATTTATCAAGTGATAGATTAATACATCAAAATGCTTTGTAAATAAATAAATAAATATTATGTTATTAATAATAATAATAATATTAACAATATGAATTCTTATTATTATTACTAATAACATAATATTTATTTATTTACTACAACGCATTTGAAAGTATTAATCTATCACTTTATGGATACACATTTTCAATGGTAAATTATGAAAATTCATCATAAAAATATTACTACATTTTACTATTTAAACTATTGTTATAATGTTAAAAAATATAATGTGAAAGGGCATCTTCTATCCGATTGTTACTTATTTTAGAGAATACAGAAAAGAAGAAAAGAAAAGCTTTTCAAATCAAATTGTATTAATATTATAAATAAATAAATATTTATTATGTTAATACTACTACTACTACTTCTACTACTACTACTACTACTACTACTACTACTACTACTAATAATAATAATAATAATAATAATAATAATACCTAGTTATTATTATTTTGTTGTTAATAACATTTACTTTGTAATATTTAATAATTTTGTTAATAATGATAATAATAATAACAATAATAATATCAATTATTAGTAAAATAATGAACAAAGTTTTTATTTACTTATAAGCATTTGGATTTGCACGCCCATCAAAACCGAGCATTTTTAAGAGAGCCTCAAAACCTAGGCAGAAAATAGCCTATTACTTATTCATTATGATGTTTTTGAATGTAAAATCCACGTAAACGTCATAGAGTAATGGACCAATACTTTGAAATGTTTTGAAAGATTTGTTCTTTGAAAATGGTCTGACATGATGCCACTCACAAAAAAATGCTGGGTCGTTTCAACCCAAATTTGCGTAAAATATGGAGGTCCCACTTTACATTAGGTGGCCTTAACTACTATGTACTTACATCAAAAAATAAGTACAATGTAAAGTTAGGGACAGGTGTGGTGGTATGGGTAAGTTTAAGGGTAGGGTTTAGGAGGGAAGTGTTAGTGTAATTATAAATGTAACTACAGAAATTACATGCAGGTATTTTTTTTAAATGTACAAAACATGTACATATTAAGCGCATTGTATCAAATTATTAATTAAAATGTTAGTACATAGTAGTTAAGGCCACCTAATATAGTGGGTCCCCAAAATTGGGTTAAAACAACCTAACATTTTTTAGAGTGTATGATTAACTGTAATGTTTTAGTCCAAAGGAAGATGGAAAAAGGTCCCAAAAACAATCCAATAACAAAAAGGTGTTTATTATATAAAACAAACCATATGAATCCACAGATGAGCAGATAACGTGACAGCGTGTGAACAAAGCAACACAAACTATCCTGGACAACGAATAAGGAAATGAGGAACTTATGCCGCGTTCCAGGCAACCCGTGTTTTTACAATCTTCTACCCTTTGAAGTGCACTGGAACAGCAGTCAAACCTGTGATTTCCCACCCGTGAACTCGTACAATGATAGCCCCATACGGATGCGGTTTATGAAACAAATATACAAATAACATTAAATAAAGGGTATAACAGCTTCTCTTGTCGTATGCGCCGTTTTTCTCCTCCGTTTCTCTCAAATAAGCAAGGAGTAAGCACCTTTGGTGATAGAAATGATTGTAAATTAGCATAAGCCCTGTACGGTCCGGCATGCTTTGTTTACATCTAGCTACCACAATTCCTTGTGCTCAGGCAGTTTGGCGTGACTTTGCCTGGAACGCTACAAAGTCCCGAGTCGTGGTTTGAAGTGGTAACTTACGGGCTCAAAAACCTGCAAAAAAAACAGGTGTGCTCGTAAATAAGTTTCCATGGTAACCAATGACTGGCGGGAAACTAGAACAAAGGGAACAGTAACTGAAGAGAAACAAACTAGACGTCCATGAAACTAAACAGAGAATAACTGTAACATTAACTAATGCTGCTCATTTTATTTTTCCTTTTTTAAAGGCTCTGATAGAGGTTTCAAACTGAAATATCTTATAGTCAAGAGCCAGTCCAAAGTACCATCACTCAATAGATCTGGAAACCATTAATATTCATTTTTTATATCACGTTGCTTGCTTTCAGTCCGTGACAGAAGAGCTCAGTGCAAACCCTGTTGTATCAACATATACTGTATTATATATCATCAGTGGCTGAGGTCACTGTTTGAATCTGGTCCTACCAATACTGAATTATGACCACATCATAAGATGATAGGCTATTCAAAACCTGTTGAATTATGGCCGTTTCCCAGTCTCTACACTTATGCACAGTACGGCTTTTCTCTTGCAGTTCAACTACTGTCACAGTGGATCAAACAATAGTTTCAAAATAACCTGGTTTAGTAAGATAAAGTTAGTATATTAGGGAAATCCTTAATAAATGTGCCGTCACATTAGTGACATTTTGTAGGCAAAACTGGTTTATTATGAATAGTTTAGCAATGTATGTGTCACGGGATGGTGTGTATATAAATTACACAACGCATGAGATTAGAAACAAAGGAGTCTTTAATATAATCCACCGACATAAACTATACGCATTAGAAACAACTCTACACATCCACTTAACATCGACGAGATGAATAGAACAGGGAGTATTCACAGACTAAATGAGATAATGAATTGAATGACAGGTGAACACCAAACTATAGGTCACACAGGCAAACCAGAACAAAGAACAATGAAAACTAACTCAAAACAGAGCATGCACGTTACAGCTCACAAGAGATGTCACTTTCCAACCAAACAGCTCTCTGCTGGTCAACGTGGCGAATTTGTGCCCTTGTGTGTGAAAATTTCGAATCGCATGGATACCTGTGGGAATTCACCTGTGAAAATGCCCTGAACCACCTCAACTGTAACCGCACCGTAACTCTTTAACTTCATAATGAAAATGTTTTTCATTGTACAGTTCCTCAATAGTGTTAGGGTAGCTATACTTGCTAAGCTAAAAGCTCATTAAATTGGAAAGCCACTGAATAAAAAAAAGGGCAGCGGCTATTTGCACTGTGCAAATAGGGACAGATGCTATTTACACTAAGTGCAAAGATCGATAGATCCTATTTACACTGAGTGTAAAAAGCAAATATTCTATTTACACTAAGTGAAAATAGTGATATATTCTAATTAGATGCTATTTATACTTTATTTTGACAGATACACACTGTTTGCATCTTAGTATTGTTGTACTTAACAGGATGCAAAAATAACATAAAGAGTAAATTATTATATTTATTAAAAATATTAAATGGATGCTGCCTTAATGGGACAATAAAAGCCCTCCCTACACCTATCCAATAAATAGGCTACTTATATTATTATAAAACATTGTTACGCACTTTATTGCCACTTTTAGAAAATTTTCTAATTTTTTATTGAAAGTAAATGCCTTTCTGATGTGATATGTGATGGGAAAAGGGAGAGGAGCGAGCTCGTCAAAAGGCAGATTCGAACCTGGGTCAATCGCGTCAAAGCTTAGAATCCAGAGCCTTATACTCTACCAACTACACCATTGCAGACAGTGAATCATGTCATCTGTTGGTAATGTTGTTTGGCCTAACCAGTCATTGTTATGTGGCGTTCACACCGGACGTGATTCGCGCTAATCGCGCGAAGGTGGACGCTTGAACATTTTGAGTTCACTCGCTTCATTCGCGTGTGTAATTCGCGCGAATCGCGCGTGAAAAACGCGTGTGACAACTACACACCAGATGCGAATTCGCGTCATGGGCGGGGCTTCTGCTCTATATGAGCCTATATGAGCTTTTTTGTAAAAAATACTACTATTAATGTGCGACAAAACGTAGTTTAAAGACTTTTTCAGGCGATAATATAGTTGTTTAAAGCTCAAATCTGTGGTTAATTTATAAAAAGAGTGCCTATTTGAGCATTTTATCTGGCGTTTTCGGAGTTGTGAGATCCAGGGGATCGGCGGCGCTCAGCGCTCGTGTACCCGCCGAGACCCTCCTTCCCTCGGCTAGTCCTTCTCACATTTGCCGCTGGCTCTGGCTCTTTTTTTCTGCTCCTGTCTCGTTGTGAAATGGCTCACTTGGCTCACAATGGCTCACAATAACTCACTTTCTTCCAAGCAAGATCCTTTTTATTCCTTTTATTCCTGTTCCTGTAGTGATAGGATGATGTATTGTACAGCTCCGGGTCTCCACATACGGCCACCATTATCTTGTCCTCCATTGTTGTTGGGATTTCTGCCTCCGCTTGTAAATGCGTCACTACTAGAGCAAGCTCGTGATTGGTTAACGCGGCGCGAAATATCCGCCAGAGTTCAGATTTTTCAACTTGAGCGAATCGCATGATTCGCGCGAATCGTGCGTTCAAAACGCTCAATTCGCGTCATTCGCGCCGCCTCATTCGCGCCGCAGAATGCCATTTCGCGTCTCTGCATTGACTTAACATGTAAATCACTCGTGCGAATCGCGTCCGGTGTGAACGCAGCATTAGGCGGAGCTAGTGTGAATAGCACTTGCCAACAAGGCACGCTATTTGCATTTTAAAAATTGCAATTTAAAAAGCGTAATTTTATCTCACAATTCAGATTTTTTTAGCAATTGCGAGTTTATATCTCACAATTTTTACTTTCACCCCCCCCATCAGTTTATATCTCAAAAATTGTGACTTTTTTCTCAAAATTGTTTATATCTCACAATTTTTACGTGTCCCCTCAAAATTGTGTTTATATCTCACAACACATTTTTTTCTCTCAAAATTGTGAGTTTATATCATAAATTCTGAATTTTTTCTCAAAATTATTTATATCTCACAATTCTGACTCTTTCCCTCAAAAATGCAAGTTTGTCTTGCAATTTTAACTTGATAACTTGAAAATTTCAAGTTAATACCTCGCAATTTTAACTTGATAACTTGCAATTTCAATACAATTTTGAGAAAAAAAAGTAAAAATTGCGAGATAAAAAAGTAAAATAATTTGATTAAAAGTCGCAATTTCATTTTTTTATGTTTCATTTTCTGGCAGGACCAAGCTTCCATATAATCTATCAATTCATCCACATGAACCATCCAAACAAACCAATGCATTACATTAGCCTACATGAGAGAGAGTTTTTTTTTTTTTAACTCAACTTCTTGTTGGTAGAATTAGCTTGTTACTGGAAAAGCCACATTGTTTTGAAAACAACTATTAGCTACTGTTCCTCATCAACCAATACATCAGTTTCACTTGATAACGTGACCGCTTTATACATTTAAAACGTCTCTCGGCTCAGCGTCACTGGTTCTAACCTTGTCTCATCTCTCTCCCCTCAGCTCATTATCAACCGTCTGTCTGTTTGATGTGGTTAGCTGCGGGAGCTGCATTTGAAGTCTGTGTGGCCCGTCTATCATGAACATGCTAATCCAGCGGAAAACCCAGCTCCAGACACCTGTTCCACGCAACATCTGTCCCTGGCACAGCTGTCTTCCCGTGCCCTTCACACAGAGCTCCGGAAACTTGGAAGGACACCATGTGAAGTGCCTGGTTTAGCAGTGACATTGTGCAGCTATTTAGGAGGGGCAGGTATCTTCCCATTCAGAAATACGGCTGAATGGATTTACACTGCGGAAATAATGTTGAGTCATTCATAGAAAGATTGATGCGTTTATTCACAATTCCAAATATCACCTTCTTTACATAAATGGATATTACTAGCAGGCCTGGTTCCAGGCGCCTATAAGGGTGGGCTGGCAGATATATTTGTAGGTGTTTGGGGGGTAATGGGGGGTGTTACGATGGATGGGTGGACAGATAGATAGATATTCTTATTATTATTCATATATTATTAACTATATTAATTTATAACTTTTGGTAACATTTTCACTTTTTTATTGTAAACATCGCCCTAGACGTGTTACTGTTGTGCTCGTATCTCGCTTCTATTTTGCAGGGTATTGTGCATTGCGCAGCTTTATAAACGGGGCACTCCAGTTATTTAAAAAACGCGTCTCCATACCTGCACTGACCTGCATCTGGCGCTTTAGCTGCAAAAATGCGTCCTGTGCGAATGGCCCTAAACTGATTAAAAGATAAACAGCGCATTCTTATTTCAGTGCTGTTATTTAAGCAGACAGTTTGCATCGTACATTCAGCTTAACAGCATTAACAGCAAGCCAAAGAGAGGTTTCAACTGAACTATGCATATATATTTTAAATGTTCTAGCTGTCCATGCAATAAACGCACGCTTAAATGAGCGAATGTTTTTTTTATAGCTAATTTCAACTTGGAGTGAATCAAATATCAAATCAGAGCTGCATATTAATATTTACAAGATACATATTCACTAGGGGTGTGCACAAATATTTGAATATTCGATCTGTAATTAATATTAGAAAAATAAGAATTAGAATTTTACTATTTTGCTTTCAGAGGTGCCAAAAATATTCACATTCATTACTCAGGTACAAGTATATATACTAGGGTTTAAAAAAGACTTCCGTAGAAGTTGAAAGTATCAACTCAAGCTTTTTACTCAAGTAAAAATGTAAAAGTACTGGTTTCAAAACTACTTAAAATATAAAAGTAAAAGTAATGTAAGGATGAAGAAAATGCCATTTAGGACAAAAGCTTAGGCCACGCCACAGGGGCCTATAGTGCACTACCCCAGCTCCTCAAAGGCCATAATGACAATAATGTTATATTAAAATGTTAATGTTGAAAAATTTGTGATGCACTATAGGCCAGGGGTTTTCAAACTTAATGATGCCAAGGACCCCCAAATATGATGAACCTTTTATGAGGGACCCCCTTCCTAAAAACCATTTGTAATTGTTAAACTGTTAGATAAATAGTAAGTGTGACATTATACATACAACATATTGTTTCCCAACTTAAATTGGCTATACTTAATGTTGGATGTATAAACCTGAAGAAGAACATTTTCAATTAAAAAAATAGCAACGTTCACAATAAATGTATGTAAGCAGCGTACATACTGTGTTAAGAAAACTGCCTTTCAACCCCAGTGGGCAGATAAAGGGGACTATAGTGAGAAAAACTCACTAAAGATAGAAAGCAAACATATACAATTCTAGAAAGTATGTATATGGAAAGAGAGGAAGATAAACATTTAGATCTGAAACAGTTAAAATGTTCGGTAGACTTTTTACTTTGTCTTTTTATTCACAGAAATTTTCTTTGGACCCCTTAGAACCTTCTGGAGGACCCCTGGGGGTCCCTGGACCCCAGTTTAAAAACCCCTGCACTAGGCTACCTGTTACAATGCAAACATTAAAGAACCATATGTGTACTACTGAGCATTAACATGGGTTTCATGGAGCGGAAGAAATGATGACTAGTTGCCTAGAAGTATTGTAATGGTGCAAAAAGTCAAACTTCAGAGGCATGTTATCAATAACCTTTATTGGAATGTAAATGTAACGTACATGTGTTGCCAGATTGGGTCGACGATTTCTAGCACAAAAGCTCACCAACACCCGCCCACTCTAAGAAAAAAAAACGCCCAAAACTTTAACTGCCAAAATAATGTGATATTATTTCATTGCCATACCAATCAAGGTTGATATGTACCATTGTATCTCCTTAAAACATAATGTTGATGATAAAAAAATCTATTTCCCAGGAAAACTGATCAAATATGACTATTGCCTATGTCTAGGTGAAAACTGTCAAAACAGCAATCCCTCAGAAAACACATGCATCATTTTCAGTGTCAACAGTAAGAAGCCAATTTAACACTGTTATCTATGTGTCTCTGCAACGTCTGTCAGCGGGGCTTGTTTTCTCACCTGAGAATATCATCATCCACATTACATTTTTTTTCGAATTTCTTTCGAATTAAAGAGTTCATATTAAAATCAAATAAAAAGTTCAAATAAAAAAAAGTACTTTACATGTGCTTTAGTATGTTAGTCAAAATAAGTGTACTTCTTTAAATCACTACAAAAGATTAGTATGATTTAAAATGCACTTCCAACTTTAACTGAAATATAAATCTGGGATATTGAGCCATATATTATTCATCCAAAACTTCTAGATTAGTATACTTTTCCACCAGTCATTCTCAGTGGTATAAAACAGGGCCTATTCAACTTTATGATTAAAATCTTGACACCACTCTGACCAGCGTATTTTCAAACAGCTCTTGAAAGGACTGCTGGTAACAGTTACAATATATCAGTACCTCTCAATCAAGCCCAAAGAAATGGCAACAGTGATTTATCTGCAGCCATTTCGCTTGTCAAAGATGTTAAACTTCCACAAGTGAAATTGCTCTTACACACTGAGTAAATAGCCATTACCAGTGTGTTTATTTGGAAGGACGAGACTGCAGGGCTGAGACCCAGACCTGAGTGGACACCATGCCAAAAAGATGAGGCCAGAGAGGAAGAGAAAAGAGCGCAAGAGAGGAAGACCCAATTTATTTTTGGTAATTGGCTCCACTTGAGCAAACAGCCTCTCTTGCCCAGTGGCCTCTCAGATTCAGCTTGATGCCAGTGATAAAAGCAATAAACCATTTCCCTTGTTCACCAAAGCAGGGCAGGACACACCAAATCACCATGGGTGCTATTTGAAGAGATAACTTCCTGTTGCGGCTTCTTTTTCTGAAGTGTTCTGTACCTCTTACACACATGGGGTCTATTTAATATCTGTGACCTGTTGAGGATGCCTGAATCCTGAACGAATCATTCTTTTGGGTCGGTTATTTTTAATTAATTAGTTGAACTGGTTCATGAAACCAGTCTGAATGATATGGTCACGGTTTAGACTGAAGACCGAAAATTGATCGACTACACCGATACTAGCTGACACTAGGAGACCAAGTACCCCTGGTTGGGATTCACTGATGTTTCGTTTCATTGGAATGGTTCAAGTGAACCCATTTATGGAAATAAGTCAGACTTCTGATCATTGTGCAATGCTTTTTTTTTTTGCAGTCATGTATCATCGCCAGGGTTTCTTGGATTTCAACATTAAAGGGTTAGTTCACCCAAAAATGAAAATTAGCCCATTATTTACTCACCCTCAAGCCATTCTAGGTGTATATGCCGTTCTTCTTTCAGACAAACACAATCACAGTTATATTAAAACATGTCCTGGCTCTTCCAAGCTTTATAATGGCAGTTATAAAGCTAACTCCCCGGAGCCGTGTAGAGCAGTTATGATGGATATAGGCGCACTTTTATGGACTTTAAAAACAGAGCAACATTCACTGCCATTATAAAGCTTGGAAGAGCCAGGACATGTTTTAATATAACTGTGATTGTGTTCGTCTGAAAGAAGAATGTCATATACACCTATGGCTTGAGGGTGAGTAAATCATGGGCTCATTTTCATTTTTGGGTGAACTAACCCTTTAACATGGCCAATGGCTTTTCTTCAGACGCCAGAGCCTGCTTTCTAGAGTTTGAACATGTCACTGGTGTGTGGGAAAAATAATTCAATATATTGTTTGTATACTAGGGTGGGCATGAACAATACAGTATAATCTACAATCCCTGAATATTGAATTCATTTCTAATCATTTTAAATAACCAGCTAATATTCACTAAGAATATTAGACAAACGTTATAATACTGAATTGTCTAGATTGGCCATATGTTTATTTATTTTTTTTAATTCAACACAATGTTTTAAACTATAATTTTTTAAATCAATTTTTTTGCAGTAAAATCAACTTTAAAGAAGATCTACATTTATAATCTTCATTCATGGAGATAACATGGAAAATGTGCCATTAATGGGTTAGTTCACCCAAAAATTTAAATTCTGTCATGAATTACTTACGGGTGTCGAATGACATGAGGGTAAGACCTCCGTTCATCTTCGGAGCACAAATGAAGATGAAATCCGATGGTGCAGAAAGGCCTCCATTGGCACAATGCACTGTACTCTATCAAGACCCATAAAAGGTACTAAAGACGTTGTTACAAAGTCCATCTCACTACAGTGGTTCTACAATAACTTTATGAATCGACAAGAATAGTTTTTGTGCGCAAAAAACCCCCAAATAAGACTTCTATAGTGATGACTGATTTCAAAACACAGCATCATGAAGCTTCGAAGTGTTATGAATAGCAATAGTAGGAAAAGTCACAAAGTCTCTTTAGATGAAAGGAATTTAATTAAATAATTAATTAATTAAATAAATAAATAAATCCAGATTTTACAGTGGATGGGAAGCCGTCTTGAATTGCTCCCGCATCATATCATGTAAACTGTATTTATGACAAAGAACCACACAGATGCATATATCATAATCTCTCAATAAATGCACACACATACTGTAACAGAGTTTGTAAATAAGGGAAGAAGGAGGTGGGAACCGGCGAACATTCAACAACTTTAATCAAAATAAATGAACACAAAATGAAAGTAAAAGCGGCAGCCCCTCATGGTTGACTGCCCCGCACATACATAAACAAACGTAAACAAAACACAACTTAAAATCCAGGCCTGGTCCTCTCTCGTCCTTCACTGTCGTCGCTCCTCCTTTATACTCCCGTCACTCATCCGTGAGACACGAGGCCGATGCGGCACGCAGCTGGCGCTCATCATACTTAATGACAGCGGCCTCGTCCCGCTCTCACGGTCCCTCAGCCTCGCTGCTCGCCACACATACGCTGCTTTTGACATGTTGAATAACGCAGACTAAAATATGGGGATGAGCTGAAGCCTGCCATCGGTTTCATATTAGATTTAAAGGAGACCAATTAGTGTACATATTACGGAGTTAATCACAGATTTTTAGGGGGGCTGGTAGAAATTTAGGGGGGCCAAAACCCTCCTAAATGTGGCTTAGTGACGCCCCTGATTATCGCAATATATTTTACAAACTAGCAGTTGTGCTAGCTGTGCATGAGAAGATTGTTGGTATATGATCCTTATTAAAGCACACATTAACATAAAGGGGAACTACAGACCTTTCTCTCACCCCTTCAATTTGCAGAAGTCGGACATGGTTGTCATCACCTAATCCATGCTGTGAGGTGCCGATATATATCTTGCCTTCCCAGCAGGACTGTCCTGTTCAGGAAAAAGGAAGCCCTATGAAACAATATGCTGGCTGGTCTGAGGCACGGCGGTGATAACAGACTCATCACCGGGTGCTTTGACAGATTGTGTTAGTCCAACCGCAAGGACCATGGCCAGCCAATATCCGTAAACTATTCTGAGAGGAGCAGAGGGCACGATAAATTCCCTGAAGGAGTGTTTTAGGGCAGTCAGTGACCCTGGCAGCAAAGGTTGTAGTGAGTGATGAGGCACCATTGGATATTGGGGCTGTATCTTCTGGACATTGATGACTACTCATCAAGATATACCACCTTAGATGGCCCTTATTTTATGGTGACATTTTCCATTGTGGTTCCGGGTTATCCTGTCAGGATCAGTACATGCCTGGTGTTCAGTGGGGGAGGGACTAGTAACCCCCTTCAAAAAGTAAAAGTCAGAAGTCACATCTTCTGTTCCATGTAATCCTGTGACCCTCAATCCTGTGAAATAACTGGGAATAAAGCAGAAGTAAGGAATACAGGTTATCTGAAGTTCATCAATGAGATGTTTTAAATATTTAAAGCCAAAGATAAACCATCCATCCATTTTCCAAACTGCATGGGCAGGGAAACACCCTTGACGAATGGACTAACATATAAATTAATTCATTCATAGGCTGCATACAAAATCATATAATTCCGTACTATATAGTAGGCGAGGAACAGTATATGACACGAGTAGTATGTCGTAATTCACAGTACTCATAAAAAAGGTGAATATTACACGAATGACATACTACTTCTGGTGAGATTCTGAAGTGGGCAACCGAAGGACACTTTACTATCCCATGAGGCCACGGAAGAGGATTTGTGAATGCTAGCGACGCGACTGAAGCCACAGGTCACGTGACAATGACAACATGACGAATGTAGTACGTTCGAAATATGTTCGTACTACACACATTCATACTATATAGAACATGCATATTTAAAATGGTTGCAAAGTAATTATTTATTCAAAAGAAGTACCAACACTAATCCACATTAATCCAGATATATCTGAAAACATAATTTAATTTTAAAATGTTCTCCATCCGCACAATCTTTTTAAAAACATTTTCAAGTTGCTTGTCCAAACTGAAATGTCTAAAAATGTTTAAAGGGGTCATGAACTGAGAAATAAAAATTTCCTTGAGCTTTTGACATATTAGAGGTCATCATTCTATAAGAATATACTGTAAGCTTCAGAACTGAAAACTTCCTAGTCCAAAAACAGCTTTTATTGTAATCAAGCCCAGAGAACAACTCGTTGTGGAATGAGCCTATAATAGATGGTGAAAGACCACCTTGGCAGAAGAAGATCAACGCCTACTTCATCATTGCAACTTTGGCCCGCCCACTGGAGTGTTAGTGAGATGACGAGGAGACGAACAGACTAAAAATAACATTACCTTCCAAAGGATCCTAATGCTAGGAATGTTTTTTTTTGTTTTTTTTTAACAATGTGAATGTCTCAGTTGAGATTTATTTATTTGTGTTCGCTACATTTCACTGTGTTAAACTTGAGAGCTAAAACGTGATTCACAACGAAAGTTTTTGTGAGAGTTCCACATGTAATACTAGTTATTTCATATGCAAAGATTTGAGCCAATCACAGCAGTGGGTATTTACATTGAAGTCTCACAGCAGCCAATCACAGCAGTAGGCGTTTACACTGAAGTCTCACAGCAGCCAATCACAGCAGTGGGCGTTAACACTGAAGTTTCAAAGCAGCCAATCACAACAGTGGGCGTTTACACTGAAGTCAAGCGTTCAAATCAGAGGATAAAATCACCATTTTTTATGTAAAAATCATACTATCATTATAAGTGCACCAAATGAAACATTATAAAACAATGCAGTTCATGACCCATTTTAATAATCTTACTACGTATACATATAACGTAAAAAAGCACACTGAGATGGTACCTATAGAACAGACATAATAGTTCTCACTCTATTCTTCTAGCACAATTAGCAAAATATCTCACCACTCAATGGTGCGTCAGCAATTGTATTCTTTGCAGGAATGAGATATGAAGATTGTACAAAGTAACATTTATCTTTAGCAACACTAACACGCAATGCCGTTTACAACCATAGATATCCGAGTCACATGGCATCATAGTTTTGGAATTCACAGTGTACACTACATTGCAAAAGTTTTTTCAAATTGAGCAGTAAAATTAGTGTAAGAGTTAGCTAGTCATGCAAAGCAACAATAAGTGCATTGACTTCATGGACAACCTTGGCACAATGGTGGATGTAAACCTTCAGTTAATGAATCAGTCCTTCCGGTTTGAAATGGAAAAGAGCCACATGACAACGAAGAATGCCAAGGTTTTTCTCTCTGTAGAAGTGAATCTACTGGGTATTCCGGTAAAGTTAAGAGTTTTGCGTGACTGGGGAGTTTTGCGGTTTCGTGTTTAGCTTCAGTGGCTCTTGTTTTTGCTCAGCTGCTCCCCAGGTGCCAGAGTCAGTCAATTGAGGCTGAAGTGAAAAGAAGACGGAAAAATGAAAGAAAATACATACATCTTCCAAAACACTCCCAAGTGTCACCAAAAATCTAGGTCAGATTTACCGTTATGCTTGGTAGGACTTCATGCAGTCTGTTTGAAATATTCTTAATTACTTATTTTATCTTCTTCCTTAATGTAAGTTAAAGAAAAAATCTAGTGTACAATGCATGTCAAGTATATCATCTTTGTATTCGTGTTGGCTTCATATGGTTTCTAAAGACGTATACCAATTTCAAGAAAAGTTTAAATGTATTTACTCAATGGCATGTGGTGTAACCGTCAAGTAAAAAATACTGTTATTATTATTTTTTTATAAATATATAATTGTTTAATATATATTGGCACAATTTTAAATATATGTACAGTACTGGTCAAAAGTTTGGAAAATGTTTTTAATGTTTCTGCAAGAAGTCTCTTATGTTCATCAAGCCTGCATTTATTTGATCAAAAATACAGAACCAGTGATATTGTGAAATATTATTACAAGTTAAAATAATGGTTCCCTTTCCAGGGAATGCCTCTGCATGATTGCGTCATGAAGCACTCGTGAAATCAGTCCAATGGCGTGACGAGACGTCATAGGCAGGTGACGTCGGCGACCAGGAAACTATAAAGCACCCCTGAACCAAACAGTGTCAGCTTCTGTGTCTTCACAAGCGCTCTATGTGAAATTGTTTGTCTATTTGATTTGTGTGTGTCTCTCAAAGAAATATATACATACATATAATGGGCATTGTGAGAAACTGGCAAGGAAAACTCTCCGGTCCCGCCGAGCACTCTTCGGCTCACGTGCCTCAGGGCTCGGGTCCTGCTGCTGCCGAGGCACAGCAGAGGCGCGCGTCCTGGGGCTCGCAGATGGATCTAGCAGCAGGGTTAGAGACGGGTGATCCCCTAACTCTGCCTTTACCCGCTAGATCTCATGCTTCAGCTCGCGAGTCAGCCTCATACACACGCACAGGAGGAGCTTTTGGAGGTTGTTACTCGCACTGTCGCTAGGTTATAAATAGACTGGCCAGCCAAGCAACAGGAAGCCCGTCAGCCAAGCAAATTAGACACGCTTTCTGCTTTCTACACTGAGGTGTCGAGATCATGGAATAAACCAGCATCATTTAGACCATATAAGCCAGCAACCACCTTATATTCCAATATTCAGGGCTTAAAACAACATGGTTATGCGGCCTCTGGTGGAAGAGACGCTTGCTCTCCTGAGTCTGCATCGTCGCTGAAAGCCCCGCAGCCCACTAAGCCAGTAAGAACAACATCGGCGTTAGTGGGTAGGGCATACTCGGCGGCAGGTCAGGCGGTTGCCTGTTTACACACAATGGCAGTCCTACAAGCTTATCAGGCTGACCTGCTACAAGATATAAATGAGGAGTGTGAGGAAAAAGGGAGAGAAACCATTGCGGAAGTTAGGAGAGCAGCTGACTTGTCTCTTCGGGCCACCGAGGAGGCGGCTAAATCTATCGGCCGTTCTATGGCAGCCCTGGTGGCCACGGAGAGCCATCTCTGATTAAATCTCTCAGACATCAGAGATAGAGATAAGAAGTTTTTATTAGATGTTTCTGTCTTCCCCTCTGGCCTCTTCGGTGACTCGAGTAGGTGACTCGAATTCGGTAGTCGAGAGGTTTCAGGAAGCCAAGAAACAGTCAGCTGCATTCCAGAAATTTCTCCAGAGAAAAATTCATATCTCCGGGGCTGCCCCAGCCAAGTACGTCCCCCTCCCACAGAGCGCAACAAAAAGAGAGCGTTGCAACCCGCGCCCCCACAAAGAAAAACTGGGGGCAGGGACAGCGCTCTCAGCCGAAGCCTTCCCGAGATAGAGCAGATCTGAGGACTGTGATTATCTCCAGGAAGGCTTCGGCGAAGAAGTCCTGACGCCAGGAGGGTCAGGCTTTTGATGGCAGTCCCCTCCGAGGGGAAGCGGTGCGTCTAGGCACCCGGCTCCTCTCGGTGCCATCAGGGGGCTGTTCTGCCAACCCTGCCACCGCTGGTGCTTCAGGGCGCAGCGGTCCCCAGCGAGCACAATTTCCGAGAAGCTTGCACCCTCTGAGGAGGACTCTAAGAGGGTCAGTTCGGTTTTTCCATATGCAGCCCTTAGCGGGTCATATGTGTACTCTTAAGTCCTCCCTACGGGCAGGCATCTTTGCATTCCTTCACTGGGATATGCTTCCCAGTGTACCTTGGTAATCCTGTGTTAAGAGTGAGTCCTTCGTCCGTATTAGTCTTACGACAGGGAACTCACACTTACGCAGGGCACTGGAAGACAGCTGAGTGGCGGGATTTTATTGGAACCTCCATTCGTAAGTCAATAACGTACGTCGTAGTGACTGAACGAAAGGGAACGTCTCGGTTACGGATGTAACCCTCGTTCCCTGAGGAGGGAACGGAGACGTACGTTCCGTTGCTGTGCTACCTGGAACGCGGAGTTCAGTCTTGGCTCCTCAGCAGGTAACATAATGTGATATTGCCACGTACTTCCTTTTATACCCACACGGTGAGGCGGAGTTACGTATGCAAATTCCGCATGCCCCATGGCATTGGCACGCCATTGGGCGTTTTCTATATGCTCGAAGATGATAGGCTTCTAAGCGAAACCCCAATTCGTTAGTCACTAATGAGGGTTACATCCGTAACCGAGACATTCTTTTTTTTCTTTTTCTTTTTATTCATCAATTAATCATGAAAAAAGTACCACAGATTTAAACAAATATATTAATATTACCTCTTGTATGCCAAAAGATCAAGGACAATTTAATTTCTCATGTCATGACCCCTTTAAAAGTTGATAAGCCTACTCTGTAAACTCTCAAAATAATGCATTTGTTTGAGTAGAGCCAACTCAAATTAAACAAATGAGTTTAAACAAATGAACTTTTATGAGTATTTAGAACTATCTTTTTCTTTTGAGTTCTCAAAACTGACACATGTTAAGTAATCTGAATTGTTTCATTGTTTTGAGTTTTATGAACTTTGTTCTTTTAATTTAGACAAACTTAAATTTAACTGAAACTTGTGGGATTTATATTTCCCAGCACGCTTTGCCATGACACTTTAAGGGAGTGTAAATGCTAAAATTAAGTGTTATATTGTGGGGTTTTTTGTGCAATATTAATGTATTTAATAGTGTTTAATGTTTTATGCTAGTTTAGAAGAGTTTCTCTTATGTTGGGTTTTTGTAGGGTTTCTGTGATATATGTTATGTATTATATTGCTTACCTCATTTAGCAAATGTTATGCTATGCTGATGGTATCAAAGCATTGTGTTACCAATTTGCAAGGTGGGATTTATTGAATTAGTTAGTTAAAGCAAGCCAAGTTTCCACTACTAAAAATATTTAAGTTGGTCATTTTAATTTAAATGTATGAATTAGCTCACTAAAATATTTGAATTTTTGATAAATAAATTGAAGAATGTAACCGATTGCCTCAGTTTTTTTTTTAGTTTTGTCAACTTATTCGGGTTTACAGTGCTTTTGTTGTGCTATCATAACTATGCTTTATGATTAAATGGCTAGTTGCATTTAGCAACAATGTCAGAACAGACTCATTTCTGAGTCACGACAGAGCAGTTGAGAAACACTAGAGAATGTAGTCTAGTCAGTCAAACCAAAGTCTCTGAACAAGCGCCTGTAGCAGTGAACATTTTACAGTCTGTTCTGTTTCACAGATCTCCCTTCAGTCGTTTGTAAGAGTTAACAGGTCCTCTGCATTGTGTGCTTCCACTCCAAGAAAATACAGCACCTTTCAACGCAATTGAATACAGAATCCTGGAAAGAACCTCTGTGTTTGTCTTGGGCATAAAACAAGCTGTCACCTTTTTCACAATGGTCAAAAAAGGCAAGGGACATTTCAAGTATTTCTACAGGGAACTTCTAGTCAGACAGGTTCCTGAGGAAACCAGTTCCTGCCTTGAAGTAAAAACAAACAAACAATTTCTTCTGATTTTGGTGCTAAATGTAAATACTAAAATGCAAGGAATCATTTAAATGTAAAGGATAACAACATGAATAGGTGTACCAATATATTTAGCTGTTGACGCCAAAGGCTGTGCATTCTAATTAGGGGCTGAATTGTGTGATGGCAACTATTGTATCCATTAGTTTTCTTCTTCTTCTTCCGCCATGGGAGTCTATGGTAAAAAATTTTTAAATTCGGCACACAAATAGAGGTCAGTCCAAACATTCACCACAACAGATTTGGAGTCTCTAACGGAATCCCTTTGCCGCCACTATAAGTGCTAGAAACAAAATTCTTATTTTTCCTGAAAGATTCCTTGGCTCAGGGTGAGAAAATAAAAACCGAACCCCCCCCCCCTTTTTTTGATAAACCACCCGTTCTCGGAGAGTGTGCCAAATTGGACGTGTGGCTAACGCTTTAGCGTATTCAGACCAAACTTGGTACATGTCATCCCAAGCAGCTACATACAGCTTTTTTTGCTTATAACTTCTGAATGTTTACTCAAAAATCATACTGATACTGATTCTCATTCTGATTCAGTGCATCATGCCGGATCAAATAATACCTAATTTTCACATACTGGCTGTTGTGGATGTCTGACATTTTGAAATTTGTCCTAAAATGCTGTATTACACTAATTTCGCTCTTAAGTATATTATTTTAAAGCATATTATTTCTGTAATAAGTAGTCTTTTTAAAAGTATAGTAAAGGGTAATCAGAGTAAAGTTTAATTGTTTAAGAGTTTAAGAGTTTAATTGTTTAATTTAATTAATTTTTTCACCAAAAAAAGAAGAAAGAAAAAAACGGTCATTTTGTCATGTCATTATTTTCCAATGTCTTTCCAAACCTGTATGACTTTCTTTCTTCTGTAGAACACAAAATTGATATTTTGTCAAATATAAATTTTTCTCAATATTGTTTTTAGTCAATGGGCTCTAATGTTTCTGAAGCAAAACCAGTTGTGAGCCGCTGTTTTATGGTATTTAGGACAGTGAGTAATGGCCCAACAACATATTTACATTTGTACCAAAGCGTTTGAGAAATTTCTTCATGCACCAGCTAATTTTAAAGTGATGAAACGAGGGATGACTGTCTAAGACGCCGCTATGCTCTAAATGGGTGGCTATAATACATGGGATTGTAAAAAGCTGCAACCGAAGTCATAAACCATCCATGCATTTTGAGTTATGATGGATACCATTTGTCCCAAAGGCTTGTAAAGATTTCTCGTCCGGTGATATCACCAAATTCCAGAGCTGGGATCCTGGGGAAAGTGTTTATATGGGACGGTGTCCAGACGGCCGTCAGCTCCAGAGACTTCTGCCCGTGGCTCCATCCGCCTGGGTGAACCATTTTCTTTGGCAAGCCAACGGACAGCAGTGATGTCACCGGTTCCCACCACCAAATTCAACAGCCAACAGTAATTCCATAGAAACCTGATCGTGTAGACTAATATTTGGAGTGTCTCAGCTCTTTGTTGTGTCCTTTCATCTAGAGGGAGGATGATGGGTAATCTACACAGTAGCTCAGACGTAAAAATGAGAGACATGGGCACCCCTGGCGTTCTGGGAATAGGCCACCATGACGCACCGACAGCTGGGCTTATACTTGTTGAACCTACGGTCATAAGGATCTTTAGTCATAAAGCATATAAAGTTTTTATCTTCAATCATAAAATGTTTCGGACAGCTGCAGCTGTAACAATAATGAGCTTTAGGATTGAGCATGTAGCGTCGACATTTTGCCAGCAACTGCTACTGTCAGCGATTACATTCATAAGCATGCAACCTGGGATCATTTTAGTGCATATTAAGTATACTTGTATAGGCTACCTTTAGATAAAAATGCATCAAACTGAATTGATAAGTCAAACTGTAAAGCTGACAGGTGGTGATTTTTTTAATATTAGTGGTTATGTGTCATGTTCAGGATGACGACTCCTTGGTGGATTGGGAAAATGTGCAAGAACCCCGTTACATATTGAATAAAGTGTTGAATTTTAGGCCTTGCCTACATGCCTATAGTGCCATATTCATATATTTACATACTTTGTTAGCGTGCTTATATTGCATAAGGCATTCAAATACATTTGAAATATGTATATAAAGGCAGTCTTATACATTTTAATATTGTACAATACATTTTAAAGTTAGAGGGACCATATAATATTCAGTTAAAATGTATTATTTATTTATTTAGTCATTACAATTTAGTTTGAGATCAAATAATAATTGGCCAACCACCCGTTCTGATTTATTTTATGTTTAGATAGACAGTAATTTCAACAGGTGTCCTAAATCCTATTTTTTTTACAAGTATGTATTCAAAATATAGTGTATTTTGTCTTACTGTATACTGTATATCTTACAGGATTTTTTATTTTTGTTTAAGTAGATAATAAGACAAAATACACATATATTCCTTGACAATAAGATTCATGTAGGGTTGCTTCTTTAGTTTAGGAAATGCATTTTTAAAATGCATGTTTTTAGATATTCTTTAAAGTTATGGAAATGGAAAAAAGACTAATTAAAAATTTGTGAAGATTTTTTTTTTGGTTGCCATGTATCAATTCAAGACTTTATTTTTTTTTTCAATCAATTGATTATAAAAAAATCAGTTCTGATGTTTGCACAGAAAAAAAATCTAATCTTTTTAGATAAAGAAAAAAAAAACATTTTTTAAATATGTTTACTGTAAAATAACTTATTAATTAAAAACTCATGAAGATTTTTTTGTTGTTGCTATGTATCCACTGCACTTTTATTCAATCAACTGGTGAAAAAATCAGTTCTGATGTTTGCACAGAAAAAAATCTAATCATTATTTTTTAGATATTTTTACTTTAAACTAACTTTAAAAAGACTAATTAAAAACCTTTTTACTATGTATCTATTGCAGTCTTTTTTTTATTCAATCCACTGGTGAAAAAAATGCACAGAAAAATAATCTAATCTATTCAAATCAAAAATGTACATACAAAATATTAAAATACAATACAAGCTTAAAATATGTATTATACTCTATCGTTCTTTATCAGAATAATCCTTTTGAGGTAATACTACTTTTCTAGGTGGAAGAATTTCTAGTTATGCATAACCAAAATCATCCCTGTGCTTTGTAGATACTATGTCCCTTTACAGCATTCCACAAGTTCTGTCCACTGACATAGTTATAAGCAACCCAATATGTTCTTTTAATACAGCACTTTTATAGAGTATTAAGTATATAGATATCTGTGCATGCATGTTTTTATGTGTATGGCAGACGGATGTTATTATATGTGCATATTTAGTGAAGTACTTACTGTGGAAACCATCAAAGAGAAGACAGGATGTTGTAACGGGTGCAGGATGGGTTGGTGGTTACGAAGATCCCACAGGCCCTCTGGCCAGACGCCGCATGAGCAGGAAAAGAGGCTGAAACTCATGTCTTACAATGTTAAAGCACAGAGGAACACGAGCACTGCATTCATCAAGCGTTATGATCGACCATGAAGACACGAAGAAGAAAGGCTGGAATCTGGAGACAAGTGATGTCAGATGTGAAGTGCAAGTTTTGTTTTATTAATACTTTTAATAAAAGACACCAAGACGATTCAAAGGCTAGACCTGCATGAATGGAATGCAACTTTTGTTTTGATATTTCCCATTGAAATGATAATGATACACTCATAGCATCTGTTTCCAGTTGCCTGTCTACATTGATGCTGCAAGTACCAGTTGGTATTATTATTATTTCTCCAGAGTTATGTTGTGTCTTGGCAAGGTTAGATGGGCTTACATCTTTTATCTTTTACAATCTAACCCACTCAACAGAGGTCACATGCTGTTGACTGCTCAATGCCTGCCGCCCATGCAGTCGTAATGGGGTTATTTTCAATAAAATGCAAGTTACTTTCTTCTTAAGTGCCCCAAGATTAATCAAATGTCAAACATATGATAGTAAATTGTTCTTACGACCCTTGTAAAATGGTTTGTAAGTCGCTGCGAGGGAAAGACAAGGACAAGATTAGGGCTAAGGCTTTAGATCTAGACGTTTCAAATAAACAGTTTGAATTGATGAACCAAAGTAAACAACTTCGAGATAAATTATAATACTATAAATGTTGATTTAATGAAAATTAGAAAAAAAGATGAATGTTTTGGCCTTTTAAGCATTGCAATAAGCATGATGAATAAAAAATGAGGGCACAGTATAAACTATTGACTACTGTTTATAATTATTAAAAAAAACCTATATATTTTATTGGGAATATTTTGCTATACACTATATGCCAAAAATATTAGGACACCCTCCAAATGATTGAATTTTGGTGTTCCAATATAGTGTGGGTGTAACGGTTACCAGCTGGAGTGCCCTTGAGAGCCACCAGAGGGCACTCCACACATAAGACTATGATCACTCACAAACTACATTTCCCATAACTCACTGCCCGGACTCATCATCACTTACCACTGATCACATTCACCTGTACCTCATTCACTGATTGCATTCACCTGTGTCTCACCATCTTGTTAGTCTCTGTCTATTTATACCATGGTCATTCATTCACTCACCGCAAAGTCTTGTTATAGTGTTACACTACATTTCTGAGCATTCTCCTGGTTTTCTTGTTTCTTGGTTTTTGGATATCTTGCCCTGTTCCCTGGATTACTCTCTTGCCTCTGATCCCTGCCTGTTTTGTTTGTTTCTTTGTTTCTTTGTTTTGACTGCCTGCCTGTGTATGACTCTTGCCTGTATTTTGGATTACGCCTCTGGATTGCCCTCAAATAAAGCTGCAATTGGATCCACCTTCGAGTCTCAGAGCAGTTCGTAACAGTGGGGTTGTTTTTCAGGGGTTGGGCTTGGCCCCTTAGTTCCAGTGAAAGGAACTCTTAATACTTCAGCATACCAAGACATTTTGGACAATTTCATGCTCCCAACTTTCTGGGAACAGTTTGGGATGGGCCTTCCTGTTCCAACATGACTGTGCACCAGTTTACAAAGCAAGGTCCATAAAGACATGGATGAGTGAGTTTGGTGTGGAGGAACTTGACTGGCCTGCACAGAGTCCTGATCTCAACCTGATAGAACACCTTTGGGATGAATTAGGGTGCTTTCACACCTGCCTCATTTAGTTCGGTGGAATCGTACTAGAGTTCGTTTTCCCCTTTGGTGCGAGTCGTGAAAGCAGCAATCGCACTCAGGTGTGCACCAAAAGTGGACCAAATCCGACCTCGAACAGACCCAACTGCAAAAAGTACTGATAATTTTTGGACTAAACCAGTTGCCGTAGTCAGCTGCGCTGTGCATTATGTGATGAGGAAGTGTTTGTTGACAGTTTGCACTTTAGCATGGAAGCTCGCGGACAGTAGTAGTGAGGAGGTGCGGAGCCTCATATAAATTTGGTCTGATGACCATATTAGGTCCCAACTTTCGAAAACTCAAAAGAACAGCGCGATCTTCGCTTGAAGTGAGGAGTGATGCGCGCTCGCCATTTGCAGTGCATTAGAACGTTGTTTTCAAGCCGCATCCACGCTTCATTATAGAAAAGTATCATTTGCATATTGTGCTGTATACAAACAATGTAATAGATTATGGCCAGGGATAAAACCAGCCTGCGCTGTCGCAGTTTAGGAAATACACCATGGCCAATGAGTGATGTGGATGTTGTCATGTGACTGTATTTTGGTTCGTTTCAGCTGGTTTTGACCAAAGCAATCAGTGTGGTGTGAAAAGGAACCAAAAAAAACTAAAAAATGCTACAATGTATAATTGTTTGCCCTTGATTCGGACCAAATGAACCGAACTAGAGATGTGAAAGCACCCTTAGAGCGGAGACAGCTAGCCAGACCTTCTCGTCGAACATCAGTGCCTGACCTCACAAAAGCGCTTAGAAGAATGGTCAAAAATTCCAAACAAGCTCCTAAACCTTGTGGAAAGCCTTCCCAGAAGAGTTGAAGCTGTTATAGCTGCAACTGCATATTAAACCCTACGGATTAAGAATAAGTACAGACTGAAAAAAAAAAAAGTCTAAGCATTGGTGGACAAAATCCTGAGTAATGACACCAAGTTGCAAATTTTTTTGTTGGACAGCTAAGAGAATGAATTATTAGTTGCATCCAAAAAACTTTATATAGTGTAGGAAAAACTGTATGCCAAAATAGTAGTATGTCTGAATACATAGTAGGTAAAAAATACCAGGATGAACAACAACTTTTGGCGAGATTCAAAGTGCGCATTCAATGGACACTTTACTATCCCATGAGGCCACGAGAGAGTATTTATGAATGGCAGTGAGTGAAGTAATGCAACTGATGCTCTTTGGTCATGTGATAATGAATTTGATTCATACTACCCATATTAGTATTATGCATACTTTTAAAATTGTAATGCTTAACATTGTAAAGTAAGTTCAAATTCGAATGTCCTACTCAGACAGTACGTGATTTCGGATCTTTAAAACTCATTAGTACCAGAAATTAAATTACAAGTAATTTACATAAAATTCAGAGACGATCACACTAATTCACGTCAATAGATGTTATTAACCCCCTTAACCCCCTCGAGTCGGCGGTCGCGCTGGCGCGATTGGCTCTCTTTTTTTCTTATCAGTGCCAAAGAGACTCAAATAACTCTGTCGTCTTTTATCATTCAGGCAAGTGTTATACATCATTATAATCTGTTAAGTTTCTTTTTTTGTGTGTGTACAGTCACAATAAAAACAAAATGTTTTGCTTTTTGCAAAATAAAGAAAACAAACATGATGCGCGATCTGCAGCCTCTCTGTCAAAGACGTTCATTCAGATAGTCTTCAGAAAAGGAACTCTAGCTTAGTGAATACTTGTCTCACAAACATGAGACATATGTCTAAAGAAACGCTGAAATGTCAGGTTTTAAAACAATGTAAACCAAATCAAAAACAAATATTCTGTGTTTATGTAATCTGTTTGAAAAGTGATAGATGTCAGTCACCTGCGAGCCACTTCATTATTCGCTAATGCGACCACGCCCACGGATCGCATGTTCAATTGAGATTCAAATACTGAATCTCAAAAAATACTTTGCATCTACCGCGTCTAGTTGGATGCTTGAACATTTTAAATCCATTTGTGAATCCATTGAATCCACAGTGAATTGGACGCGCGTATAAATCGAGCGTTTAAAGCTAAATATCAAGCGCATTCAAGGCGCTCCAGGAGAAATATGTCATAAAACACCACTATGCCTCTTTTCATTTTCATTAAAAATATATATTAAACATTAATAGCGACACAGATGTGGTCAAGGCATCTCCTACATTATCTTCACTGCATGTACAGGGAGTGCAGAATTATTAGGCAAGTTGTATTTTTGAGGATTAATTTTACAACATTAATAATTAAACAACAACCATGTTGTCAATGAACACAAAAAACTCATTAATATCAAAGCTGAATATTTTTGGAAGTGTTTTTTAGTGTTAGCTATTTTAGGGGGATATCTGTGTGTGCAGGTGACTATTACTGTGCATAATTATTAGGCAACTTAACAAAAAACAAATTTATACCCATTTCAATTATTTATTTTTACCAGTGAAACCAATATAACATCTCAACATTCACAAATATACATTTCTGACATTCAAAAACCAAACAAAAACAAATCAGTGACCAATATAGCCACCTTTCTTTGCAAGGACACTCAAAAGCCTGCCATCCATGGATTCTGTCAGTGTTTTGATCTGTTCACCATCAACATTGCGTGCAGCAGCAACCACAGCCTCCCAGACACTGTTCAGAGAGGTGTACTGTTTTCCCTCCTTGTAAATCACACATTTGATGATGGACCACAGGTTCTCAATGGGGTTCAGATCAGGTGAACAAGGAGGCCATATCATTAGATTTTCTTCTTTTATACCCTTTCTTGCCAGCCACGCTGTGGAGTACTTGGACGCGTGTGATGGAGCATTGTCCTGCATGAAAATCATGTTTTTCTTGAAGGATGCAGACTTCTTCCTGTACCACTGCTTGAAGAAGGTGTATTCCAGAAACTGGCAGTAGGACTGGGAGTTGAGCTTGACTCCATCCTCAACCCGAAAAGGCCCCACAAGCTCATCTTTGATGATACCAGCCCAAACCAGTACTCCACCTCCACCTTGCTGGCGTCTGAGTCGGACTGGAGCTCTCTGCCCTTTACCAATCCAGCCATGGGCCCATCCATCTGGCCCATCAAGACTCACTCTCATTTCATCAGTCCATAAAACCTTAGAAAAATCAGTCTTGAGATATTTCTTGGCCCAGTCTTGACGTTTCAGCTTGTGTGTCTTGTTCAGTGGTGGTCGACTTTCTGCCTTTCTTACCGTGGCCATGTCTCTGAGTATTGCACACCTTGTGCTTTTGGGCACTCCAGTGATGTTGCAGCTCTGAAATATGGCCAAACTGGTGGCAAGTGGCATCTTGGCAGCTGCACGCTTGACTTTTCTCAGTTCACGGGCAGTTATTTTGCGCCTTGGTTTTTCCACACGCTTCTTGCGACCCTGTTGACTATTTTGAATGAAACGCTTGATTGTTCGATGATCACGCTTCAGAAGCTTGGCTATTTTAAGACTGCTGCATCCCTCTGCAATATATCTCACTATTTTTGACTTTTCTGAGCCTGTCAAGTCCTTCTTTTGACCCATTTTGCCAAAGGAAAGGAAGTTGCCTAATAATTATGCACACCTGATATAGGGTGTTGATGTCATTAGACCACACCCCTTCTCATTACAGAGATGCACATCACCTAATATGCTTAATTGGTAGTAGGCTTTCCAGCCTATACAGCTTGGAGTAAGACAACATGCATAACGAGGATGATGTGGTCAAAATACTAATTTGCCTAATAATTCTGCACTCCCTGTATATTTAAATATCCTGAAAAAATTAAGTTATGAAACTTCTCTTTGCCCTCAGTCAAAACGATTTGGCAGAAAACAAATTATAGATTCATGACACCAAAGATCGCCCGTTAGCTCTACACAAGATGAACCACTACAGAGACATCAGAGCCAGCGGCAGACGGCAGAAGGACTGGCTGAGGAAAGGCTGCTCTCACCAGTGCCCGGTGATCGCCTGGATCTCACAACTCCAAAAACTCAAGATTATTTTTGTTAAATAGGCGCTCTCTTTATAAATAAACCACAGATTTGAGCTTTAAACAACTACATTCTCACCTGAAAAAGTTTTAAAACTACATTGTGTGACACAATAGTAGTATTTTTTAATTATGCAGGGTTTCTCATCAAGTCACTTTTGACAGCAGCAAGCAGGCTCCTGATTGGTTAACACGGCGCGAATTGACGGCAAAGTTAAAATTTTTCAACTCAGGCGTCAGACGCGAATTCGCTTCAATCGCATGAATGCACAAAAAGCACCATTCACGCGTAACGCGAGTATAGCGCAAGACGTTCAATTTGCGTCAAATTCGCGTTATTCGCGCAAATTGGACGCGCGGTGAGGCGGAATCGTGTCCATCGCCAAGCATGAAACGCCTCTATCGCGCCGCAGGACCTCCAGACGCACATCAACGTGCCTTTCCATTGACTTAACATTGAAATCACTCGCTCCTGATGCTCTATTCACGTTTGGTGTGAACGCAGCATAACGTTACTTCAGCCACATCGTTTTGAGACGTTGAGGAATAATCCTGGATTTATTCTGCTCATGAAAAGCTGTTCATTTCTAAGAGCAAAGGATTCCGCCGCTGATTGTAAAAAACTTCTAAAGGGCCCCAAAACACCTCAGACTTCTAGGGGTTAAAGGGATAGTTCACCCAAAAATGAAAATTAGCCCATGATTTACTCACCCTCAAGCCAATTAGCCCATGATTTACTCACCCTCAAGCCATCCTAGGTGTATATGACATTTTTATTTCAGACGAACACAATCAGAGTTAAATATCATTATAATGGCTGTGAATGGGGGATATTTTGGGAGATTTTGAAGTCTTTTTCAAATAATCCATAGGTTAATAAAGGCCTTCTGAAGCTTCCATATTTATATCTTTATAAATTAAAACATCTAGCTTCCAGCAGACGGCCTACGCAAGTTGACTTGTGCCAAAAGATTAACTTCTGATGCGATGTATGCCTCTCGCGGTTCGATGCGCACAACCATCTGTTGGAAGCTAGTTATTTTAGTTTATAAAGTTTTAAATATAGATATTTTTCTTACACAAAAGCATTGTTTCTGTTCAGAAGGCCCTTTATTAACCCCCTGGAGCCATTTATGGTGGAGGGATGCACTTTTTTGGGCTTCAAAATCTCATTTACCATTCACTGCATTTATAAAGCTTGGACAGGATATTTGTTATATAACTCTGATTGTGTTCGTCTGAAAGAAGAAAGTCATATACACCTAGGGTGGCTTGAGGGTGAGTAAATCATGAGGTCATTTTCCTTTTTGGGTGAACCAACCCTTTAAAGTACACAAAGAACAATGCTAATGTTAGCTTTTCTTCTCACACACTGTACTGCTAACATGAAGGCTAACGTATAAAACAAAAGCTAACGTTTAATGAGGAAGCAAAGAAGAAAAGCTGGTTAAAATTTGAAGATTGTTCCCCAATGCTAAACTCTTAATAATGTCTTAAAGATTTTGAGATGACAGCATTGTGGACTTACATAAAGTGGGGGAGTGTGTTTATGCACAAACTAAAGATGTTGCTATGATACAGATATTATTTCATAGACCCTGTCTTCTGTGTTGGGAGACTCTTATCACGGCAGACCCTTTAATCTGTCAGAAAATTATAATTCAATCATTCTAGTCACGCTTGATGATATATCGCCACAAGCAGTCGTCACTGAAGCAGCACGGCCGCTAACGGCTCACTGATATAATTTCAACAAGCTTTGTCAGAAGCCAGTACTGAGAATGGGATGAAAAACCGCATAAAGCTGCAAAGCTTCGACGACAATATGGTGGTCAGATCAGTTAAGCCAATTAAGTGACAAAGGTGTGATGTCACTATATAAAAAGGCAACAGCTATTTGCAAAATAAGGATTTCACTTGTATTTATACTGTAAAAATAGTTGTTGTTTTTTTTTTTTTCAATAAGTGTAAATAGTAGTTAGATGCTACTTATACTTATAAATAGTGGCAGATATTATTTGCACCTCAGTGTTGTTTTACATTAAATGGAAAGCAATAATAAAAATGATTATCTTTATTAAAATGATGGTAACACTTTACAATAAGGTTCATGAACTAATAATGAACTCCACTTATAAAGCATTTATTTATCTTTGTTAATGTTAATTTACTAATGCATTATTAAAATGTTCTTAACATTAGTAAAAGCACTGTGAACTAACATGAACAAACCATGAACAGCTGTATTTTTATGAACTAACATTAACAAAGATTAACTAATGCTGAACAGAGGTGTTGTTAATGCTTAGTTCATGTTATCTAATGCATTAACTAATGTTAACTAATACAACCTTATTATAAAGTATTACCAAAATTATTAAATGGATGCCGCTTTATTGGGACAATAAAGCCTCCCTACCCATAACCCTAACTATAAACACTATTATTATAAACACATTTTATTTCAACTTTTCAAATATTTTCTTCATTTTTATTGAAAAGAAATGCCTTTCCGATCTGATATGTGATGGGAAAAAGGAGAAGAGCGAGAAGAATTCTGACTTTATATCATGCGATTCTGACTTTATAACTCGCAACTCAGACTTTATATCTCGCAATTCTCACTTTATTACTCGCAATTCCAACTTTACATCAGACAATTCGGACTTTATATCACACAATTCTGACTTTATATCATGTGATTCTGACTTTATATCTCACAATTCTCACTTTATATCTCGGAATTCTCACTTTATATCTTGCAAATCCGATTTTTTATCTTGTAATTCAGACTTTATATCTTGCAATTCTGACTTTATTACGCTCAATTCTGACTTAATAATTTGCCATTCGGACTTTATAACTAGTAAAAAGTCACAATTACCTTTTTTATTTTTTTATTCTGTGGTGGAAAAAAGCTTACATAGTTTGCACTTAGTTTGTGTAAATAGACACTCCGATATAAAAATACTGTAATAATTAAAGTCTTTAATATGAATTAGAACAATAACTACAACAATAATTATGTATGTCATCAGCTGCTTTTAATGCTTGGATTCTGATTGGCTGTCAATGTTTGTTTTATACATCGGCTGGATAAAAATTGTTCTGAAAGTGACTCCAACAATACGGGTACTCTGTGTTGATTTTGTTACAGTTGTGGTGTAGAATTAGAACGATTATTAAAAATCTATATTTATTTTAGTTATATTCCTTGGTGTGAAAGGCCATTTACACTAAATTCAAAAGTAGAGTTTGCTTTGGTATGATGGATATGTTTGCTTTAGGATTCCCCCACCTGTGTTTCTGTGGATCAGACTGCAGGGTGAATCGATATAAGGTGCTAAAAAAACAGCGAATTATAGCCTGCAACCGAAATGTGCTTTTAATGGGAGCCAACAGAAGTAGGCAACACATCAGCCAGCAGGGATACGGGCTAAAAGTGGGGGGTCTGCAGTGCGGAAATTGTGCAAACATCATGCAAACATTTATCCAGCTCAGTATGCCTGCAGGGCCAGAAGGTCCTCAGAGGATCCCTGTACCTTCTCTCCATCCTCCAGCACCTGCCCAAATAACAATGATCAGTTCTTGGAACATTCTGGAAATTCAAGTTTTTTGTTCTCAGACCATTCACAGAAAAGAGGTAGACATTATTTTTTGGGCTAGCCAGGAAATAGAACATTTGTTTTAGGTTGTATATGATCGTTCAGACAACGTTCCCCTAACATTAATTATATCTTAAAATTCTAGGAATGCATCATTCTACAAGCCATGTTTTTTTAAATTCCCTAATTAATCTTTCCCGCCAGTGTTTTCTATAAAAGTTGTCAACCAGTGCCAGCTTTTTTTTTATCATATTCACAAAACTTTAATGTGAAATGCAAATGAAATAAACAGTGCTTTGGGTTTTTCACGAAGATGTACTAGCAGTGGTATTCAGATAAATACAAAACATAATTTGAATAAAGTAATCAAATTTAAAATAACACTGCTGTATACTTTAAATATAGATTCATCCTTATTAAGCTACAGTTTGTTCATTCAAGAGCAGTGAGTGATTTTATCTTTGTCTTTTGTTACTTGATTTACATTAATGACTGCAGCAGATTTATTAGGCTACTGTCACTTTAAGAGCTGCATGGATCCATTATATGCTGTACACACACACACACTTTCTCAGTGTTTACATTCAATTAAGACATAACCCACTGTGTTTATGAGGATAATTACCAAAACAGCAATTGACATACAGTATTTGTGTGGCTATTTGAACGTTTAGCCGCGTATCTGAAGCCCACAATATCCTTTGCTTGTGTGTGTGTGTTCTGCCCCATCTCGGAGTGCGTGCACAGGCGATGCATAGGGAACCGCATCTCTTTCACGGCTTAATGTACTTTTAATAACACTGTTTAATAATATTAAGCATGTCAAATAGTTTAGCAACAATAGACTGCATTTTAAAACACTCACTTGTTCAACTGATTTGGATGTCAAGTTATTAATTTAGTTCTTTATCTATACAGCCACTCTGGAGAAACAGCTCAGTTTAGTTTTCATACAATGGTGTCAAGGCAGGCAGATCAGTAATATAGTTGAATATTAAGTGTCCCCAACTAAGCAAGCAAAAAGGCAAAGGCGGCAAATGTGACGGTGGCAAGGAACCAAAAGTTCTTTAGGTGACAGAATGGAGAAAAAAACCTTGGGAGAAACCAAGCTCAGTCTCTCAGTTTTCCTCTGGCCAACGAACGAACAGTGCATGATTATGATTCAGACATTACAGTTCAGAATTCAGATTAGATTGAAACATTCAGAAACATTTATCAAAATCTTTCTGTTGAAGATTCATCACGCCGGAGACGGGCTAGTTGACACAATCTCTGCGGACACTTCAGGTATGCGTTGTGGTCGTGTCTAGGTGCAAGTCTATATAGGCCAAGATTTTAGGCGCAAGATTTTAAAATGTATATGATGCCAATGCAGTGTTGACAGAACCAGGCTAATATGGTCAAACTTCCTGGTTCTAGTAAGAACTCTAGCTGCTGCATTTTGGACTAGCTGGAGCTTGTTTATTAAGCGTGCAGGGCAACCACCCAGTAGAGCATTAGAATAATCTAGCCTAAAAAAGCCGGAAATTTGGAAATAAATTACATTTAATCGCACAGCCTTACGTTAAGCAGTTTTGATGTATATGCTGTTGAATGTTTGATGATCACTATAGGGGCTTTCGCACTGGGTAGTTATAAGAACTCAGTTGTAGGAACTAGCAACCAGGGTGGTTCCCTGAGAACTAAATGTTCTCCTAGGGCCATTTTCCTGCTTGCATTTGCACAGCCAGTAGGAACTCTGGAGTGACGTAAGCCGCTCCAACCTGCCACTGTGGTTGTTGTGCAGGACCTTTATTTTGACGCTGTTGAGAATGGCTCAGCCAGAGCCTGAGGACACAGTGCTCACATACTCTGTCTTTATTAGTTAACGATGTGTTTAACAGTCCTATCTTATACTTTATTAGATAGTTAAACAAAGAAAGTTAATTGTATATGAAAAAGTACTATATCATTTGCTGTGTGGTAGATGCCTAATGTTGCTCGCTGAGCATTATCATGTTTTGCTTGGTCCCCTCAAGTCACGTTGGATTTTCTCCTTAGTGCAAAGGTTAAGAAGTGCCTGGACCTCAGCGTCGGTCCATCTATCGCTGTTTTCCATGTTTGTGGAGTAAATATATAGGCTATAAACTGTGTGCAGGCCAATCAGTGTACACTTACATCACTGGTAATCCCTATAGTGCTGGGTCAGACCCTACTCTGAAGTAAGAGCTAATTTAGTTACCCCAAATGTTCCTAGTTCCTGCATTGCAAACACACTAAAAAACGTGTACTTACGGCATTAGTTATACACTCTAAAAATGGCTGGGTTGAAAATAACCCAATTGGTAACCCAGCACTGGGTAAATATTGGACAGAACACATGCTGGGTTAAATTAACCCAGTGGCATTTTAACCCAGCAGGCTGGGCTGTTGAGAGAACCCAAGATGTAGTCAATTTTTACCATTATGGTAATGTATTTGCTATTCTGGGTTATTCTGGCTGGGTTATTCCAAGTACGCCTGGCTGCAGCCTGCAGATCGAGGCGGGGCTGCACATGGGGACGGGGCTGCACGTGTCACCCTGCCCATAACGCTTCTTATTGGTTATTGGCGAAGTATGACGTCAATCGGGGCGGGGTTGCACCTGGGGCGGGAATGCACGACTAGTCCCGCCCGCAACTCTTCTCATTGATTAGTGGCGTCAAGTCTGAAGTCGACACCACGGCAAACATGTGGTTGAAAACAATGCTTATAGTTTCTTATTTACTTATGAAGTACTACCATGTAGAGAACAAAACTGCGAATCCGTTAATTACTTATTATACTTGGTGATAATATATAGTAGGCCAGGGATGGGCATCTTCGGTCCTGGAGGGCCACTGTCCTGCAGGGTTTAGCTCCAACCCTGATAAAACTCACCTGCCTGTAGCCTTCTAGTAATCCTAAGGCATTGATTAGTTGGTTCAGGTGTGTTTGATTAGGGTTGGAGCTAAACTCTGCAGGACAGTGGCCCTCCAGGACCGAAGATGCCCATCCCTGTAGTAGGCTATCAAACACAATACATTGTAAATGTGTTAATTTTTGGAAAACGTTTTATGTACTTTCCAAGCAAGAATCCAATTACATTGCAATCGCAATGTAAAACGAATATAGTTTAATAACAGCTTAGTTTGAAGTTATTTTTTTCATGTTGTTTATTTACAACTTATTTGTAAGATATTTAGTTTTTTTATTTCACTATATGCTTTATGGTTACACGTATGACTTATTAACAATTAAATAAACGTTTAATATTCACAGCAAGAGTGTCAAGTCTTAAACTGTTATTAAAATTAGTCGATTATGGATTCATTTGATAATTAAAATGGTTATGGATAAAAATACCAGCATGGTTTGTATATGAATAACATGCCAAGAAAAATAGTTCACTGTTATTTAAGTATAAAGCTTAATTAGTTCTGATAAAGAAAGGTGAAATTTGTACATCTATACATACACATCTCTTTTTGTACATATACCTCTCTCTCTCTCTCTCTCTCTCTCTCTCTCTCTCTCTCTCTCTCTCTCTCCTTTCTATTACAAATACTGTGCTAACTAGTTTTGATTTGGTATTGACTTTGAAGTGCTCCCTATTTCAATACAATATAGTCACATTATAGCAATGCTCTCCCACATATTTTGCTATTGTAACTGCGCTTATCTCCGTCGTTGGTATAAGTTGCAGTGGGTGGAAATAGACGAGAAATGTAAAGTTTTCTTCCATCTTTCTGATAACGTTTCTTTAGTCTTCTGGCAACCCTGCAGATTGAACCATCTGCAGGAGTCCACTTTTACACTCCCTCTCCGGCGGAGGAACGCGCTCATGGCTTCCTTCGCCAGCAAGGATTTTACTTCTAGTTCCATTACCCGAACCCGCTCTGGTACCACTGCGGTCCAGTTCAACCCCCTGAAACTTGGAGGAGGGTGACCGAACTGCAGTCTGTAACCATTCTCTATAGTACGCAGGACCCATGTAGAAATATTCGGAAGGCACTCTCGAGGCTGGCATCGGGTGTTACACGAGCCTCGTCCCCAACCCCCTGAAGCGGATGACCGATAGGAAGTGGTTGGGAACGATTCTCTGTGTGTGGACGCGCGAGCTGCCCAGCCGCAGGTCTTTCCAGAGGCGCTGGAGCAGCATGCGTTCGCGGGAAATCGATGTGGCCCGAAGCGTCATAGACGGCGGGATTACCACATCAATTTCCCCAGGGCGCCACAGAGGAAGCAACCTCGGTTGCCCCTCTGTGTGGGGGACCGCTCTTGGAAGTCCAGCCGAAGCTAGGACTTCTTCCCAGCAGCCTTCCGCGCCTGGAGTACGTTCCTCAGATCGCCTCTAGGAGCGGAAGACTGCTGGTGAGAACGCCGCCTCTGTTGCCAAGCTCCCGGAGGAGGGGCTCTAGAGGCGACGCTCTCCTTCTGCACCTGCCGGTGCGAGGAGCTGGCAGACGGCTGAGGCTGCCCCCTAGGGGCCGCCTTCCCAGGCTCTGAGCGGCGAGGGAGGTACTGGCGGAAGGCTGCTGACTGCCTCTTCGCCTCCTGGTATTTGGTGACGACGGTCTCAACCGCGTCCCCCAGAAGGCGAAATCGGGGAGTCCAGGAGGAAGGTTTTATCCTTCTCCTTCATCCCCGACAGATTCAGCCAGAGATGTCTCTCCACAGTCACCATAGAAGCCATGGACGTCGATAGCACGGGCCGTCTCCCTGGTGATGTGGAGAGACAAATCTGCAGCCTTCCGTAGTTCCAGCACATCCTCCGGACAGGTACCCTCGCCCTCATCGAGCTCTTTCAGGAGGTCAGCCTGGTAGGCCTGCAAGATAGATAACGTGTGCAGGGAACTACCAACCCGCCTAGCCGCCATATAAGCTTTGCCCACCAACGATGAGGTGTCCCGACAGGGTTTGGTGGGCAGCGCCGGGGTCTTCAGGGACGATGCAGAATCGGGTGAAAGATAGCTCGCGAGAGCTTCCTCCACCCGAGGCATCGTCCCAAAGCCCGCCTCGCGTGCCCCCAGAACATTGGAATAATCCAATACTGGAGGATTGGAAACACGCAGGGAATAGGGCTTCCTCCAAGATCTACACACCTCGGTGTGTAGATCCGGGAAGAATGGTAAACCCCAGCGAGGTGTTTGGACCCGGCGAGAAAGAAACCGGTCGTCCAGCCTACTGGGTGGCTGAATTTCCAGCACTTCCTGTGGCCAATTGATGTTCAACTTGGCCACCGCACGAGTCAACACCTCAATCAGCTCCTCTTGGGCGGGTGGATGAAGCGATTAAACACTTTCTGCTTCTCCACCCGCCCCGATGCCAAACTCATCCGGCTCCTCGGAACCGGAGAGAATAAGATGATGATTGGTCATGATCCGCCTCAGCGAACGCGGGTCCAGAACCATGGGGCTCACGAGGCTGGCCGGCTTCATTGAACATGGCCAGCCGAGAGCGGAGCAGTCTGAGTAGGCTCCCTCGAGAGCCGCCCGAGCATGCTCAACACCCAGACACTGCACACAAGCAGGTGTGTATCCGAGCCCGATATGTAGCGAGGACACGGATGCACATACTGCTTAAACTCTCTCACATTCCTTTCCTTCATTCACACACTTTTGAAACTTGACAAACAACAGTAAATAGACAGACAGTTTCAACAGAGAGTGCTATGCTGAAGAGCAATAACTGCCGTTTCAATGCGCCGGCTCCCCTTTTATACTTCCGGGTATGCCGTCACAGTGACGTCATCACGCACGCCAATCGAATTGGTTTAGTTTCTATTCAGACTTCAGATTCGCTGATGCTTAGGGAGCATCCCCAAAGTGTCGTTCCGACGCAGTGAGAGTTCCCTCGAAAGGGAACTCTTTCATATGTAGATCTAAGATTATGTTAGCCATGGTACTGCTTTAGAAAATCCAAGAAGTAAGATTACTTAAAGCCAACCTTATACCCATTAGGCCTTATGCATTCATTGCACACATTTAAACTTTAACAAACTTAATGTCAAGCATGCGTAGTGTGCCTTTCTGTCTGAAAAGGGCCTTGTTTACAAGTAAGAGACAGATTCATGTAGGCAATATCTCCATTCTGTAGCACTACTTCTAGGAGTATCATCACCAAAATAGTATTTCTAAAAGTATTAATCCTTGCTTGAATGGAATACGACAGTATTCTAGCACTTAAGAAAAAAAAAAAAAGACATCTTACATTCAAGAGTTAGGGTTAGGCCTGGCTGTCACAAAGCTCAGTGAATACTGAAATGGTAAACATTACAAATACATTTGCTCAGACATGACCTTGATAAACATATAGTAAGCAAAACATCAGCTTTATAAACTTACCATCAGGACAAAAACACCACAGCTGTTGCTGAGATGTTGTCGTGGAAGAAGGCCCTGTTGATGTTGACATGCACAGTCAAACTACCTGCAACCCAGCAGGTTTAACCCAACAACTGAAAATTTGAAACTGCCCAATGGTGTTTAAAATGTGATCAAATAAACCAACAAAAATTACCCAACAGTCTCAACCCAGCATTTTGGGTTAAAAAACAACCCAGCATTATTTAGAGTGTAGGAACTATGAAAATGTTTATCTTGATCGAATGTCTCTATTAGTTTATATAAGTGTAAACAACTTCTATCTACTCCTTTTGGTTTATGCAGATCTTCTTCGCTTGTTTTTGGATCTAGAGATACTACCACTTTGGAAGATCCATAACAGCGCCCCCTACCACACAATAGTGAAAACACGGATTGCAGGAAAAGCTTGTCAATGGCGGGGAAAGATTTCGCATAAGCCAAATACCCAAAACAGGCTCATTGGAACAAAACATGCCGGTGGTGACATTTCTGCAAAATTATGTTACGTTGCTTCTTGCACGTTTCGTGAAACTGAAAACGAAATGTCCAGTGAGCGCCACTAAAAGTGTGTTTGGTTTTGTCTGAAACAGGCAATGTTGTATTATGTGGGTTGTTATACATATCAAGGCAGCTCAGGAAATTAAATGTCTGGTGAGTGGTGCAAAAATTTTAAATTCTTGATCATATTTGAAACTAATGTACCACCTTCTGTACACAACCATGGCATTTTTGCTTGGTTCTAAAAGTCTTTGAGCTCTTTTATCGTGATTCGTGCTGTAAGGCCCGTGAAACTGGTCCAATCTGCCGGTTCGCCAATACACGGGGAAGGTCACACATGTTCTGTCCTCACTCATGCGAAGTATTGGTTGGTTAAATTTGTAATATATTAATCATATATTTACTTGTTTATTTCATCTGACTCCATAAATTAAAGGTTTTAATAATATCTGTGCCTCACTAAAAGTGAGCGAATGTTTGACTATTCCTTTTAACCATTAAGTGAACAATGTCCAAAATCAGTTAGAATAATCAAATGTAACAATTTATTATGTCAGGTAAATGTATCATGCCAATTTCATAATCAATTCAAAGATAATAGATATAAAACATCAAATGCTCAGGAATAGAGAGAAGATGCAAACCCAACTTTAAGAAATACGTGAGGCTGAGAGATATCTTTCTCTCAGCCTCACGGGCCGATCTGAAGTATAGGAAAGGCCCCGAACTCTCTGCTCCATCTCATTAAATAGTCAGAAACATGTGCTAACAAAAGAAATTTGCATGCAGTGGTCGCACCTTCATGGGGGTGGGTAACCATTTGCTGAAGAAACCCACCTTCCTTTCTAAGTCAGTTAGCCATAAATTCTTAAAACCTTATTACCTTTTGTTTTATCTATCTGGATATGAGATACCTGTACCACTCACTTTGAGACCTTTCAAATGACACCAAAAACATAACAGTCAATGATAATCATTCACATTAAACCATATTCTTGTGTGAGTTCTTAGTAGTTTGTGGAAGTGAGGTCGTGTGGGGACCCTTTGTCTCAGAACAGGGCCTCAACCAGTATTTTCAGTCTTACAGTGCTTTATGGGACTTGGGAATTAGGCCATGTTGCAACCACATCATTAGACAAAATTTAAAACATTAAGTAAAAGAATGCAATACTAAAATTAATTAATTCATAAAATACCATCTGAAAGCCTCCATGTCTATTGCCACAGTATTTTTAAGATGTTTCATGAATTTAGATGGTTCATGTGTATTGCATCATTCTGTAACCCAAGTTAACATTTATGAATGCCTGCCATTGGAATATATTTTTTAGTGCGCATTATGAAATATTATTCTCTCATGTCTGGAGAAATGAAGAGTAAAAGGAATGAATGTCCTGTTCAATCTTGTAGTGTTATTGTGTTAATGGTTTTCAGAGCCAGCTCACGGACACAGATTGATGGACTCTGCTCAAGCGCTGGTGCAAAACCAAACATGTCAAACTGTCCGACTCCAGGTGCAACCGCGACAAAAGGCTCTGCCATAACTGACCACACATTGATAAATACTTTACACTGGCTAAATTTATCTCTCCTGGCTTTTCTCTAAGGTACATTAGGTCATGTGTTTCATATTCAGGCTTCCGTCACCTAATTGTGCTCTCACCTTTTACTGGACCATTGAAACCCCTTGGCTTGCTAAATAATGGGCTACTATGAGTCTAACAACTGGCGCCTATAGCTAAAAAGCAACAATTCTTTTCACATAACTCAACACAGATTTGTCACATTCAAATGGATTAATGAACTACCTTCTTCCAAAGCCAAATCATGTCTCTTTTAGAGGAATCTTAGTATTTGATTTGAATGCACCATGTGTTAAACACATTGTAATTTCATATGGTTTTGAAGTCGATAAGTATGAGAACATAAGTGTTGACTAAGCTGATCCAAATCTTTCCATGCAGAGATGCCGTGGCTTTCTTAAACCAATATAATGTGTGCTCAGACCATAAGAGACTATATAATTCGACAGTTTCCTGTTGTTACCAGCCTGTTGCTAGTCTAGGTCATGTGTTTATGTAGGGCACATCTGGCTCACCCAAAAGGACGGTCAAGTCTTTAGTCTTGGGAGCAAGAAACCACACTGTCTATGAAACCGAGAGTGTTTAAGGAACATTCAGAAGTATACACTTTTAAAAAAGGTTTTTGGAGTCACGGATAATTCATATTCCATTCAAATATTCCATTAAATGTCCTAACAGAGTGGTCTCAACAAATAATTTCAGACAGAACAATAGGCTTCACGTGGTGGACATCGCAAGTCTGCAGGTACATTTGGGATAGTCGATTTCCCAAACTCCAACATGCATTGTAGCATGAATAAATTATGTGGTTAGGGATATTGTCACGGTTGGTGACCCAGGAAGAGGCTGAAGATCACAATCAAACATAAACTTTAATCTTAACTTCACAGGAACATGCAGACAGTAAATGGAAACACAACCTTACATAACAGTGACTAGACAAAGACTAAGTGAACAACAGGAACTTAAATAGCAGACAGAAATGAGATAATTAACTAAACACAGCTGAACAGAACTAAACTAACGAGGGTAACCTAGGAAACAAACAAGTGGCGGGAAACGAAGACAAAGGAACATGTGACAGAATCAAAATACAACAGGGGCACGTTCAAGCTCAAACTGGTGCGCAACGTTTTGCTACGGTTTCCGGGTTGAACGTCATGTTTCCTGGAAACGGTGTGCAATGGAGTTTGAGATACGTTGGTGGGTATGTAAAAAATATCAGCCAAATCAGCAGCAACATGTATATAAACCGTCCGATGTTAAAGAGACAGCTCAAGGGTCCAAGTAAAGTCGTTTTCAAATGTGTCCGCTGCAGCTCGGTAAAGATGGTTTCAACGACAACAACATAAACAAACGTTACTGCGCATGCGCGCCTTTGTGGCCCAAACTTAACTTCCGGTAGACGTCCGCAAAGAATCAATAACAACAGAGGCTGCATTATCTTTCTTATGCGCTATCATCTTTCATTTTAATTGTGCAGCATTATTTTAATTTACATGTTTTTATTGTTTCAGCATGTTTATTATAAATAATCTGCAATATAGAGTGGGGGAAACACCCCCCTTAAAGGGTTAGTTCACCCAAAAATGTAAATTCATACATTAATTACTCACCCTCATGTCGACCCCAACCCGTAAGACCGTAGAGAAGAAGAAAAATATCTTAAGTTGTGTTCCGAAGATGAACGAAGGTCTTACAGGTTTGGAACGACGTGAGGGAGAGTAATAATGACAGAATTAAAAATTTTGGGTTAACTAACCCTTTAAAGACCGTGTAATGCTGTTTTCTGTACAGTATCTATAAATGCTTGCTCGCTCGCCTTCAATCATGCAATGCATCGGAATAACAAGTTTCTTTGTTTCATAACATAAGATTAATGTTGGGAAAGTTAACTTGTAGATAAAGTACCCTATTTGAGATTGATTGTATATGAATGCATCACAAAAAATCTCGTACTCTATGGGCACTGCCATTAATAGAGGACAAAGCGAAAGTTGTTTTGCACTCCGTGATAAAGGCGCATTTAAATATTTTGCGGGAAACATAAATCCGATCAGTTATCCAGATGGCGACCACTTGATGTGAACAAATGTAAACTTGCCGTGTCCTGATTGACTGATGATTACGGTGCTCGCATATTAATACCAAGTGTAAACGCAGCCAGAATAAGTTATCTCTAGAGTAGATTATTTCTGATAACAAGCTAAATAAATAACAAGTAAATTACATTAGACATACAGTCTAAATTACATTAGACGCTGCTCTCGTATGATTGGATATTAATGAAGCATTTAAGGCTTTTTGGCGAGTCGCACACACTGTTTTTGCGCTGCTGTCATATTCTCTCTGCTTGATCATTAATATTTATATCATGTTATCCATGAATAGTACGTCAAAAATGTGTTTCTACTGAGTAGTGCACCATACTATCCCCTTGCCAGACCGAAAAACAAACACAGACCGGAAGTTAACTTCGGGCCAGGTGCGTAACCGTGGCAACGGGCATGCGAAGGGTGCGATCGAGCCTGTCCCTCCAGCCGAAGTGAAGTCCGGCTTCTCAGCCCTTGCTTCATTGTACCCTAGAAAACCGGTGGGTTATGGCCAATCCTGGATCTGCCCGTCTTGAACCGATCCCTTCACAGCCTTCCGTTCAGGATGTTGGCGGCGAATAGTAGATTGGTTTGCAGTGGTCGACCTGAAGGACGCCTACTTCCATGTCTCCTTCCTACCTCAACACAGACCGTTCCTACGGTTTGCATTCGAGAGGCGGGCATATCAGTACGTGGTCCTCCCATTCAGGCTATCTCTGTCCCCTCGCATCTTTACGAAGATTGTCGAGGTAGCCCTTGCGCCCCTCCGGCAGCACGGGGTTCGCATCCTGAACTACCTTGACGACTGGCTCATAATGAGTCACTCTAGAGCGCAGGTTTGCGAACACAGAGATCTAGTGCTCCATCACTTAGCCCGTCTGGGCCTTCGGGTCAACTGGGAGAAGAGCAAACTTTACCCCGGGCAGAGGATCTCTTTTCTCGGTATGGATATCCCCTCGGTCGCCATGTGCGCGCAGCTTACGAGCGAGTCTCTGCTGACTTGCCTCCGTCGAATCGTGAGCAAGAGTGTGGTTCCACTGAAACGATTTCAGAGACTCCTGGGGCATATGGCATCTGCAGCCGCGGTTACGCCGCTCGGATTGCTACATATGAGACCGCTTCAGCACTGGCTTCGCGATCGAGTCCCGAGATGGGCATGGCGGTCTGGCATGCTCCGGGTCCAAGTCACTCGGGCCTGCTTACAGACGCTCACCCCGTGGTCGAACCTCAGTTTTCTACAGGCTGGTGTGCCCTTAGAACGAGTTTCCAGGCATGTTGTTGTATCAACAGATGCCTCTGCCACGGGATGGGGTGCCATGTGCAATGGACAAGCAGCTGCGGGCTCCTGGACAGGACCCCAGCGCCTTCTGCATGTCAATTGCCTCAACACGGCCACAGTAGCGTACATCAACCACCAGGGCGGTCTACGCTCCCGCCGTATGTCTCAACTCGCCCGCCATCTCGTTCTATGGAGTCAGAAGCACCTGAGGTCCCTTCATGCTATCCACATCCCGGGAGAACTGAACCGTGCAGCCGATGAGCGCTCACGGTTTCAGCCACTTCCTGGAGAATGGAGACTCCATCCCCAGACGGTCCAGCTGATTTGGGAACGGTTCGGCGATGCACAGATAGCTCTGTTTGCCTCCCACAACTCTTCCCATTGCACCCTGTATTATTCCCTGACCGAGGGCACGCTCGGCACGGATGCACTGGCGCACCGCTGGCCGCGGGGCCTACGCAAATATGCGTTCCCCCAAGTGAGCCTTCTCGCACAGGTACTGTGCAAGATCAGGGAGGAAAAGGAGCAGGTCATCTTGGTCGCCCCGTATTGGCACGGCCAAACCTGGTTCTCGGAACTGCTACTCCTTGCGACAGCCCCTCCCTGGCCTATTCCTCTGAGACCGGACCTCCTCACTCAGAGACGGGGCACCCTTTGGCACCCGCGTCCCGCTTTCTGGGAGCTCCACGTGTGGCTTCTGGATGGGACGCGGCAGGTTTGAGTAGTCTACCACCTGCGGTGGTCGCTACCATCACTTCTGCTAGGGCAGAGTCCACTCGGCATGCCTATGCGTTGAAGTGGAACCTCTTCGTCACCTAGTGTTCTTCCCGCCAAGAAGACCCCTGGAAATGCCCGATCGGGTCCGTGCTCTCGTTCCTCCAAGAGGGGTTGGAGCAAAGGCTGTCTCCCTCCACCCTTAAAGTATATGTGGCCGCAATATCTGCCCACCACGATCTCTTGGGGGACAAAAAGGTAAGTCAGCACGACCTGATCATCAGGTTCCTGAGGGGAGCGAGGAGGCTGAATCCTCCTCGCTCTGCTCTCGTTCCCTATTGGGACCTCGCAGTAGTCCTAAGTGCTCTGCAGAGGCCTCCCTTTGAGCCTTTGCGGTCGGTCGATATTAAGTTTCTGTCTATGAAGACGGCTCTGCTGACCGCATTGGCCTCACTTAAGAGGGTAGGGGACCTGCAGGCATTTTCGGTTGACGAAGCGTGTCTGGAATTCGGACCGGCTAACTCTCACGTGATCCTGAGACCCCGGCCCGGATATGTGCCCAAGGTTCCCACCACTCCGTTCCGAGACCAGGTGGTGAACCTGCAAGTGCTGCCTTTGGAGGAGGCATTGCTCTGTCCAGTATGCGCTCTCCGCGCTTACGTAGACAGGACGCAGTGTTTCAGGACCTCAGACCAGCTCTTTGTCTGTTATGGTGGAGAGCGGAAGGGAAGAGCTCTCTCAAATCAGAGGTTGTCTCACTGGTTAGTGGACACCATTGTTTTGGCTTACCAGCAGCAAGGTCAACCATGTCCCCTTGGGGTTAGGGCCCACTCCACCCGGAGTGTGGCCTCCTCTTTGGCTTTAGCGCATGGCGCCTCGCTAACAGACATCTGCAGAGCTGCAGGCTGGGCGACACCTAACACATTCGCCAGATTCTACAATCTCCGAGTGGAGCCAGTGTCCGACTATGTACTCGCCTCTACTAGTGGCCGGTAATGGACCAGGCTCAGGTGTCTTCGCTTGCTCGCCATTCCACTCCACGGACTGGATACGTGCAATATTTTCCTCAGGTGAGCTTCCCCGAGAGCCCTGAGTTCCTCCAGCACTGTCGACGCCGACATCAGTTCAGTCTGCCCTTTCGAGCCCAGACCCTCATTTCCGGCCAGGTGCCCCGTGTGCATGGTTCCCCTCCGGCGACCCCCACACGAGTATTTCCACCGTAAGCCTCCTCAGTGAGCAGGTGTCTTTCCCTTGGCAAGTCCCTGCCACCCTAGGGTTAAAAGTCCACCCTCTGGCTGGTACCCTAGAGTTCTTCCTTATGCAGCCCTTAGCGGGTCATATGTGTATTCTCTAAGTCCACCCTACAGGTAGGCATTTTGGCATATCTCCACTGGAATATGCTTCCCAGTGTACCTTGGTAATCCTGTGATAAGTAGGAGTCCTTCGTCCATACTAGTCTTACGACAGGGTACTCACACTTACGCAGGGCACTGGAAGACAGCCGAGTGGCGTTGTTGTATTGGGACCCCCATTCGTTAGTCACTAACATTACGTCGTAGTGACTGAACGAAAGGTCTTGGTTACGTATGTAACCCTCGTTCCTTGAGGAGGGAACGGAGACGTAACGTCCCTTTGCCACTTCCGCTGTGCTGCTGGAACGCGGAGTTCAGTCTTGGCTCCGCAGCAGTAACATAATGCGATGTTTCCAGCGTACTTCCTTATATACCCACAATGTGGGGCGGAGTTACGCATGCAAATTCTGCATGCCCATGGCATTGGCACTGCCATTGGGCGCTGTTAAATTCCTCGAAGGTAATTGGCTTCTAAGCGAAACCCCCATTCGTTAGTCACTAACGTTACGTTTTCCCTTCTGGCTCTCAGCGAAGGCGGTCGCATTCTCTCCTCTCTCCCTCTCGTCTCCCTCCTCCCTCCTCCCCTGCTTGCTTCTCTCGTCTCATCTAGTCTACTGTCTTAAAACTTGAGAGACTCTCCACGCACTGCTCTCGAACTAAAAAATTATGGATTTGATCAACTGGTCTCTCAACGCAATTGACACCATCTTCTCGACAAGAAGCTTGGGTTCGGGGGAACCTGACTGCCCTGCCGGAACGTTTGCTGCTGGCTACACGATGGACGCGTGGGAGAGGTGGCATGTTGTGTGTCTAGCAGCTCTTTCCGTAGAGGACATTGAAGACATCTACCTATTCGGAATCATGGTAACAGGGTTTCTGCTGATTGGATCAGGCATTGCCCTGGTATATCGAGGAATTCAGGAAGCGGTGACAGCTGTTCAAAGCTCCACAAGGCTGCCCGTCATGATTGAAGCAGTGGGCAGAGCGGTCATCTCTCAAACTGGGACTATTAACCGCAATATGGATAACATCATGAAGATGCAACGCAATATGGATATCATCATGGAAAAGCTCACGGCTTTGCAAAAGGATCGTTTCAGAGACCAGAACGAACTAAGAGAGCAGTCATAAATTGTGGCTACTCGCTCACAGACCAAACAATTCCAATCTTATCTGCTTTCGGCTCCCTCTACCAGCACTGTTGGGACAACAACTCCCCCTGAGAGCACTGCAGGAAGACGCTCTTGCATTCATCCCCCAATCACCTGCTGACTCGGACTGGGATCTGATCAAGGTTGTCAACCTCCGCAACTTGCGGACTGGAGCACCAAGATTATGGTGCCAGGCGTGACTCTCCAGGCCTACACAAACATGCACATGAACTCTACAGACACACACACATTTATGCACACACCCATCTCTCACCTTCGCCGCTTTGTACCCCCAGTCTGACAAGCGGGACTGTGACCAGCGCCTGAAATGGCTGCAGGACGGGCCGCCTGGCTGTGCTGGGAAACCTCAACCCCCTATTCCTCTCCCCTGTTGCAAGTCGTGTTTCATGTTGTAATGTGTATGCGCTCATGTTGCTGAGATGTTTTTTTACTGTTCCCAAACTGTGCTCCCGAAAGGAGCATAGTCTGGGGGTTGTTGTTTTTTTTCATCTCCTCACCCCTCCTTACCTCTCCTCATGTTATGCTGTATTTTTTCTGTCCAACTAAAGAAGGCGCCGCAGAATGGCGACTCGGTGTGACTCGCATAACACCAAAACAAATTCTGTGTATGTGTAAAAATGTACTTGGCAATAAAGCTCCTTGATTCCTTGACGTCTCCATTCCCTCCTCAGGGAACGAGGGTTACATACGTAACCAAGATTATTGTTATTCCGCAATGTAATATGATTAAAGTGTGAATTAATTTGATGTGTAAATAATTCAGGGCAATCTTCAGCATCAAATGATCAATGATTTCTGAAGGATCATGTGACACTGAAGACTGGAGTAATGCTGCTGAAAATTCAGCTTTGATCATAGGAATAAATTACACTTTACTATATATTCACATAGAAAACAGTTACATTACACTGGAGTAATATTTCACAAAAAGTTTTTTGCTGTATTTTTTATCAGTAGAAGAAGAGAAGAGACTAATTTAAAGAATTTGGACAGTAGTTACTGTATATGTTATTAATTTAAAATACTTTTAAAAAAATATGTGCATCTTAAATAATTCCAAGTCATTTTCAAGAAATGTGCCATAACCATTACCTTCAGACTTCTTCACATTCTCTGCAGTTCCCGATAATTTATGCTTTTCATGAAAACCAGACAATATCTCCTATGAGAAGCTTTCTAAATCAGCCAGACAGAGAAAATGACCCAAGCTTCAGCTGCATATCTACAAGGTAATGAAAGTTCTATGTCTCTTCCGGGGCTCCATTAAGTCAGTCACTGCACAGGCACACAATGAATACCTCCACTTTCCCTGGAGATTACAGGACGATCCTAGCGGAAGGGAAAATGACTGTGAGGCTGCATGGAGGTTCAATAGAAAGCAATAGATCAACAGCACTGTGCCACGGCTCAGTGTTTTATTTGGAGATGATTTCATCCCCTGAGCTTTTCCACTAATTTCTTCCTGGTCGTTAATTTTGGTAAGCCCTTCCGTCCGTTTGACTCTAAGCGGAGGTCATATGGATACCAGAGCTTGAATGCGTTGAGCCACAATTCAAGACAGGTAATGGATATCCAAATGCCTGAATCCACTAATGGACCGAAGTGATCTTCAGAGGCGACCGCTCGCCTCCAGGTCACACTTTACCATGCTTTCAAAAAGAGTACTTATTACAGAAATTATATATTTTAGAAGAATATACTTTATGTGCAATCTGAATATAATGTTTTTGCACACATGGGTGTTAGGGATGCTGGGATGAAAAAGCAGTTTGCTAAATATATTGACCAAAGTCCAAAGGGAAAACAAAACAAAACACAAAAATAACAGGCAGCCGAGCCGCCGAGCAAAGGGGCAGAGCAGAGGCGAAATCTAAGGGGCAGTCAGGAGTAAAGCCAGAAATCAGTTCAGCGATGCAACAATCCCTGAGGAAAGTTGAAAAGGGAGACGGGCCAGGCAGGGGTCAAAACCAGAGGTAGATCACAGTCCCAGGGGCAGAGCAAAGGCAATAGTCCAAAACAAAAGCAAAAAAAAAAAAAAAAAAATCAGAAACCAAAGTGATCCAAACCAGGACTGCGTACAAAAACTGGGCAAATCAAAGAAGAAAAACAAGATTAAATAAACAAACAGGGCATGTAAACTAGGCACGACTAGAACTTTTGGGCAGTAGTGAAACGGATGGTAACCAAAACACACTGACAGAGAAACAAAGAAAGAGTGAAGCATAAGTAGCGGAGAAAATCAATGCAAAATGAGAGATAGGTGTGTGTGAGGAGAGCTGGAGCACTAATTAGAATGAGGTGCAGCTGTGCTGGCAGAGTGAGTGGAACTGACAACCTAAGACACAAACACAACAGAAGAGCTGATGATCAAACCAGAGTCCCGACACATAGGGGCCGCTTATACGGCACCATTTTTAACTAATAATGGAAAATTACTCTACAACAGCGTTTTGGGGGCCTGTGTACCCAGTGTTTAAGTAGTTTTTGTGTTGCCCGTATCCTGGGTCAGACGTAACATCCCAGTGTTTGGGTAGTTTTTGTGTTACCCAGCTCCTGGGTCAGACGTAACAACCCAGTGTTTACGTAGTTTTTGTGTTACCCAGGTTTTTGTGTAACCCAGATCCTGGGTCAGACGTAACAACCCAGTGTTTGTGTTACCCAGCTCCTGGTTCAAACGTAACATCCTAGTGTTTGGGTAGTTTTTGTGTAACACAGATCCTGGGTCAGACGTAACAACCCAGTGTTTGGGTAGTTTTTGTGTTACTAAGATCCTGGGTAAAATGTAACAACCCAGTGTTTGGGTAGTTTTTGTGTTACCCAGATCCTGGGTCAGACGTAACAACCCCGTGTTTGGGTGGTTTTTGTGTTACCCAGATCCTGGGTCAGACATAACAACCCCGTGTTTGGGTGGTTTTTGTGTTACCCAGATCCTGGGTCAGCCGTAACAACCCAGTGTTTGGGTAGTTTTTGTGTTACCCAGATCCTGGGTCAGATGTAACAACCCCGTGTTTGGGTAGATTTTGTGTTACCCAGATCCTGGGTCAGATGTAACAACCCCGTGTTTGGGTAGTTTTTGTGTTACCCAGATCCTAGGTCAGACGTAAAAACCCTGTGTTTGGGTAGTTTTGTGTTACCCAGATCCTGAGTCAGACGTAACAACCCAGTGTTTGGGTAGTTTTTGTGTTACCCAGATCCTGGGTCAGACATAACAACCCAGTGTTTGGGTAGTTTTTGTGTTACCCAGATCCTGGGTCAGATGTAACAACCCCGTGTTTGGGTAGTTTTTGTGTTACCCAGATCCTGGGTCAGCCGTAACAACCCAGTGTTTGGGTAGATTTTGTGTTACCCAGATCCTGGGTCAGACATAACAACCCAGTGTTTGGGTAGTTTTTGTGTTACCCAGATCCTGGGTCATACTTAACAACCCAGTGTTTGGGTAGTTTTGTGTTACCCAGATCCTGGGTCAGACATAACGCAGTTATTTATCGCAAAGTAACATACAGGGGCATGATGTTAGTGATTTAAACGAGTGTCGCGTCGGTCCTTAAGCGTGATGGAAACGCCTGATGCCTTGCATAAAACGGTATGATTTTATTAAAAAAGATACATAATATAAATAACATGTTAAAAATGCTGTTTGAATGCGACTCCCTGAGGCATGCAAATATCTCTCAATATGAAAGCTATCTGTGTAGTTGTAACCATCTCTTAGCTCTATATCATGCTCTCTATTTACTCTTAAAATGAAATTCACTTTAAAGAAATGCTTTCTACAAAACACAACTTAATGAAGTGGTCAAAATCATTTCTGACCTTCTGTCTTCTGACATATTGCGCATTTGTACACTTTTCATAATCAATAAAGCTTAGGTTCAATTTTAAAATAACATTATAATATTTAAACATACACAGGAACTTCCTGTAAATGGTCTGAAAGTCAGAACCATACAGAACATGCTTTCACACTAGAAACGAACCGAACCTTTGTTCAGTTTGATCCTGACCGAGACCACCTCTTTTCATCGGACCAAATTTCGTCTGTTTGGTCCGGGGGAGGTTTCACACCTGTAATTTTGATTTGGACCAAACTGAAAAGTCTGAAAATCTGGACCAAACAAGGTATGTGTGAAAGGGCCCTTACACAAAAGCCTATTATTTATTTTTTCTTCTTTAAAATGGAACTGAAAGGGGTTAACAGGTGTTTATTCTGGTTGATTTTTATTTAAAAAATATTCCTGGAGTGAACCCTGGAGTGAATCGGGAAAAATAAACCCCAATGCGGTTAGAGATTTGCACACCAAATAAGGTTAGTGAAATTTCTTCTGGTTGCACACACTGTGTATCAGTTGGGAAATGAAATATCACCCCAGGTAGAAAAACACTGCCTTTAATGAAAACAAGAGGAAGACATGAGAGAGCACTGAAAATTTGGATGCAACAATAACAAAGGCCTAGTTCACAAACTCCTCTCTGTTTGCTTAATTTATTGGTGTCATCATAGGAAGTTGAAAGGTTGAAACTGCAGCAACATGAAACCCGAGAGGAAGCAATGTTTCCTGTGAGCTTTAAAACCAGAAAAAAACCTCACTTACCTCCCATGAAAAATGAGCAGAAAAAAGGCCGGCTTCCTGATTCAAATCAATGAATAACTCTACGAAAGGAATAATATTTTGATATGAAACATGTTATTCAGGAAATGGTTTACAGGCAGCCTTCAGCTAATCCTGCTGGGCTGTAGATTTGGAGGACTCAATATATCAGATGAAATCTTAGCAGAAAAAGACACTTCGCCCACAAAAACGTGCAAGAACGACTGGTTGCCAAACAAACCTGTGTGTGTGGATGTGACCTGACACACTACGATCTGATCACCCCATGTGATCTCTTGGCCTCCGATGGGAACGTTAGGAAAACTGGCTTTCAGCAGCTTTGACGGATTTCTCAAAGACATGGAATAACATATTAAAAGCTGAAGTGTGTATTCTGTAGTATTAAAAATACATTTTCCTTTCTCACCTTAATATGGACAAACAACTATACGTATTTAACCTTCTGTATTGAATTTTATATGCATTTTCCTTAACATGTCTAAATGTAATTATATACAGTATGTTTGTGAAAAATGACAATGGGCTATAAAGGGAAACGTATTTCATTTGCAAGTGTATACAGTTATTAATATTTAAAAAAATGTAAATATAAAATGTATTATATATATATATATATATATATATATATATATATATTACAAACACACACTCACACACACACGCTCACAGTCACATGCACACACAAACACACACATTCGCACACACACACACACACACACACATGCACTCACACACATGAGCACACACACACGCTCACATGCTCACACACGCTCATACACACGCACACATGCGCACACACACACTCATATATATAATACTTTTTAAAATATGATATATTGGTTTGTGATACTTAATTTTTGACCTAGTAAAACAGAAATTACATTGGTTTAACAGTGTTTTTTTGTTTTTTTTGTTTTTTACTTTTTTACATCATTTAATTTTTAAATGATTGGTACTATCAGTAGCTTTGAAATATAAATAGAACAATGTTTATATATTACGACCCACATTTTTGTCTTAGTCTACAGTTTACCTTAAAACACATAATATACCCATAAAGCGTTCCCCGAGCCCTTCATCTAAAGGCTGTTAGATAATAGAACGTGACATGCAAGGTTGGAAGTGCACTGTTAGGCAGTTTCTTATGTTCAGTCGTGCATGGATTAAATTTGATGAAGTTCTGCTTTTGTCTGAGAACCAAAGTGCTTAATGGGTAAAATTGTAATGGGGCTCAAATCAAGTGTGGCAGCTCATTTTTCCTCCTTTCATTTAAAGGTGCTCATTAATTAGGGCCTTATTTACTCAGCTGGGAACATTTATGATTAAAACGGTAAAAGGGAAGTGTCCTATATTGTAGATCCAGCACCTTTATCCTGCGTGCACAATGTCAGGTCAAAGATGAGGATAATGGGCAACATGATTAGGAAACTTTAGCTTGCCGAGCAATCAATTTAAAATACTCACAATACTTTGAAATCAATTTCAAAAAGAGGTGTTCTAATATATTTAACTTCCAAATGTGATGTATTTCAGAGTTGCTTCAGCACAATCTCATGGCAATTCATAACTATTTTATGTTTGTATTTTAGTCCAGGACAAGCTTAAGCCTTGTCTGTAAAAAGTCTGTTCTAAGTTTATTGCAAAATATTCAGATAAATGAAAGTGTGGATGGACTAGTTGCGCCAATCGCAATCCTTCATAGGAGTTGGAAATCACTGCTGAACGATCTGGACTGGCTTTTTATTCCACATTGTCAGCAAACACAACATAGTCTGTCATAAATAATATTGTTTGCTGGGAAAACACGCTGTAGTTTTATTGAGAAGGACAAAAACCCACTTTGAGTAAAAGCATAAAGTCAGAATTGCTTTGATTGACTGGTGCTTTGGGAGGTTGAAAGTCGAGATGCACCTGGTATCAATTTGTAGCTCATATCATTGTGTTTGTGCAATGCAGCATTACAGCGAGAGAATCTGCAGAATTTGGACCGAGTCCACAGCCTCCAGCACCTGCCAAACTCTCATTCGAACAAAAATACTCCACATACTTCCAAATGACTTCAACGGCATATGTCTTCTTGGGACTTTTTCTTTTGTGACGCAGATGCTTGTATTTAATTAACTAATGACAATTAATTTTATTCAGAAGTTATAGTTCAGAGAAATAGTTCAGAACACAATATTTGCTTTGAATATTAGCTTCTATTTCTATTTAGATTTATTCAATAAAGCCCTTCAATCGTAGAGTAATGGTCTCAATCAATGTTAATGCCATGGTACTTTGATATATATATATATATATATATATATATATATATATATATATATATATATATATATATATATATATATATATATATATATATATATATATATATATATATATATATATATATATATATATATATATATATATATATATATATATATATATATATATAATGACTGTAATATTCATAATACTAAGGTATTTACATAATCCTCCCAAAGAATATCATACTATTACCATGTTACTACTACAAGATGACCAATGTGTTTTTTTAAAATAAGCAATACTACTAGAGAACGTCATTGGCCAGTGGCCAACATAATACAGATACATACATTTTATTGTATTATATATAAATTATATTTCATTACACCAAATGGATGCATATTTTACATAATTCTGTTCATGTTTACACAGTAACAGAAGTAGTAGGAGTAGTAGAAGGAGTAGTAGTAGTAATAGGAGCAGCAGCAGTGTTAGTAGTAATATCAGTAGTAGTAATATGAGTAGGATGAGGAATATGAGGAGTAGTAGAAAGAGGAGCAGCAGCAGCATTAGTTTTATAATAAGTATGAGTAGTAATAGTAGCAGCAACAGCAGCAATAGTAGTAGTAATAGTAGGAGGAGGAGTATTAATAATAGGAGTAGGATGAGGAGGATGAACAGTAGTAGGAGCAGCAACAGCAGCAGTAGTAGTAGTAGTAGTAGTAGTATAAGCAGCAGGAGTAGGACTAGGAGTAGGAGTAGTAGTAGTGGGAGGAGTATGAGGAGGTGGAGTAGTAGTAGTAGTAGTAGTAGTAGGAGGAGGAGGAGGAGGAGGAGGAGGAGGAGGAGGAGGAGGAGGAGGAGGAGGAGGAGGAGGAGTGTTAGTAGGAATAGCAGCAGCGATAGTAGTAGTGGTAGTAGTAGTAGTAGTAGTAGTAGTAGTAAAAACAGCAGGAGTAGGACTAGGAGTAGACGTAGTAGGATGATTAGTAGTAATAGAAGCAGTAGCAGTGAGTAGTAGGAGTAGCAACAGTAGTAGTAGGAGGAGGTAGTGGAGTAGTAGGAGTAGTAGGAGTAGCAGTAAGAGTAGTATGTGTAGCAGCAGTAATAATAGTAGGAGAAGGATTAGTAGTAGTAGGAGGAGTATGAGGAGGTGGAGTAATAGTAATAGTAGTAGGAGTAGCAATAGTAGTAGTAGTAGGACTAGGAGTAGTAATAGTAGTAAGGGGAGTAGGAGTAGTAGTAGTTGGAGGAGTATTATTAGTATTATTAGTACACATTTTTTTAGTAAGTCATATAGAATTGTTAAAAATATATTTTATGAATATTAATTTATATACAGGTCAGGGGACATGAATAATTGTTATGTTTATCATTAAATTTTTTTAATACATTTTTTTGTTTCAAAACATAGATTTTTTTTATGCATAAACATATATTAATAAATGTATATTTTCTATCATTGTACTTAATGAAAGAATTCATTGAACTAATTAAATGAATAGGCCTACTGAAAATATTTGAAAACAGAAAATAAAGAGTTTTGTGACAAGTGATAAGGCGAAAAGGAACTACCAAGCTGGCAATGTAGATCCTATTAAAACGGCCAAACTGCAAGATTATCTGCAAAATTGGCCAATATTCTCGACAGCTGTTCCCACACTATTCCACACCTTCCCAACATTTCTGTCTCCCACATATTAATATAATTAGAACATTAGTTTCACTGAAAGCTTATCTTCTCATCTTGTGTGTGTCAGGAATCCATTTATCTGATAGCAGCTTCCTGAGGCTGATCTCTCCTCCAGTAAACAATTACTGCGTCAGCTGAACCGGACCGAACCCCACCGTCCGTCTGCCGAGTGAGAGAGGGTCCGTCCAGTGCTGTTACATGGTGTGCTTTGGCTTCCTGCTAATAAGATTCAATACTGCTGTTCTGCTGAGTTTTTTTTCCCTGAACTCCAACTCTAGAGTCCCACAATCCTCAAACTACAGTTAATGTTATTAAAGCCTGAACTAACATTAGCTCCAATGAAAATAAGCTGTGGGGAACAATTACGCCTGGTACATGTTAGTTTTAGGCTTACATTGTCAGTCTTTCTGATTGTGCAAAATTAAAAATTAAAATCCTGTCATCATTTACGCACCCTCATGTCATTCAAAACTCATTCAATTTCATCCATGGAACACAAAGGGAGATGTTTTCACTGCCCACAGTCTGTCAAGCTGTCATTTACCAAAGATGACTTATAAAGTACCATAAAAGTAATCTGAATTTATGCACTATGTTTCAAGTTTTCTGAAGCCATTTAGTTTGGGTGAATAACAGACTAACATTCTTTTATTCATTTACCCCCTCATTGCCAACCCCCCCCCCCCCCCCCTCCCATATGATAAATGTGTATCAAAACAGTAGTATGAGGTGTGCACTATATTCCAAGTCTCATGAAGTCTGAAATTTTACTGATTATTCACTAATAATCTGCCCTTCACTTCAAAAATGGCATCAATTAGATTGAATGGCTTTTATTAAAATTCTGGATGTGGAGGATTTTTCAACATTTCTTTGGTGAACCAAACAAAACAAAAAAACTGAACGTCTCAGGTTACGCATGTAACCATGGTTCCCTTAGAAGGGGAATGAGACACTGCGTCCTCTAGCAGACACTATGGGGAACAAATGCCCACGCTGCTCAAAGGAGTCCTAATTCTAAAGGTGCACACCAGCATCATGACTGATTCCCTACTGTCAGAGCCCGAGCCACCAACTACCCTTTACAGGCAAAGCTCAAGAGCTTGGTATCCCTAAGAATACCTTTAGAGGAATATTGCCATATTCCGGAGCTTCTAAAGAATAGAGGCCTCAACAAGACAACTCTAGAAGAGAGGAGGCCTAATTACATTCTTAAAAGGAAGCCTGACTACGTCCTAATAAAAGACAGATATCAAGGAGGCTCCAGAGAGCCTAAAACCTGATCCTTATGGTCCACGAAGCTCTGCAGAGCGGAGGCCTCAGTACAACGACTCTCATAAGTAGAGGAGGCCTAGCAACACACCACACTAAGGTCAGTAGCCAAGGAGGCTCACATACCACCTGACTAAGCTATAAGGATGAAGCTCCTCAATAAGCAGAGGCCTCAATAAGATGACTCTCTATAGCGAGAGGAGGCCTAACCACGACCTATGCTCAGGGCAGGTGGAGGAGGCTCAGAGAGAGCCTAACAACTCAAAATTGCTATTCAGACGGAGCCCTGGGGGAGCCGAGGCCTAAATATACAATTCTCTAGTAACAGAGAAGGCCTAGAAACTCTATAGATAAAGCAGCATCCAAGGAGGCTCAAGAGAGCCAAACAACTCAATATTATCACCCCATCTATGAGGATGGAGACCTCAACATAACATTTTCCCAGATTGAGAAGAGGCCTACTACATCCTACGCTTAAGAATAGCCACCGAGGAGGCATGCAGAGCATCTAATACTCTTTGATACTGCTGGCCCAGGCGGAGCTCTGAGGAGTGGAAGCCCCAGCTGAAAAACTCTTATAGTGGGATGGAGCCTAACAACACTACTCTGTAAAGACAGAAGACTTGAAGGGAGCCTAACAATTTGGCATTACTGCATGGCCGAGCTCTGAGGGCATCAACATGACGACTCTCAAATGAGAGGAGGCCCAACTACATCCTACGCTCAGAATATTCCCAAGAAAGCTCACAGCGAGCCTATCCTCTGAATTAGCCCAGCATAGATCACAGGAGCTCAAGGAGGCTCACAAAGAGCCTAATGACTTGACATCACTACCTCACCTAAAGAAAGGAGGCCTCACTTTCGTAAAAGCCTCAACTCTCTAAAGCAAGAGGAGACCTAACTACGCCCTGTGCCAAAAAACTGCTTCCTGAGGAAGCTCAGCAGAGCCTAACAACTTAATATTTTATTAAGGTAGAACTCAAAGGGAGAAAACACTCAAACTACCCCTCTAGAACAAGAGGCGGGCACCCGACGCTTCCCTCCTAAAGCAATAGCCAAGGAGGCTTGCAGAGAGCCTAGCAACTCAGCACTACTGCCCACTTGGGTTCAGAGGATGAAGGCCTCAGCATTACGACTCTCTATATGAGAGGAGGCCTAATTACTAAGAACAACATACCAAGGAGGCTCACAGAGAGCCTACTACCTGATGATACTATACGAGCAGAGCTCTGTGGAGCGGTGCTCTGGAGCGAGGAGGCCTCAGCAGAACGACTCTCTATGACGAGAGGAGGCCCACTAATTCTCCATTATAAAGACAGCAGTCAAGGAGGCTCCCAGAGACTAATTACCTGACTATGCTATCCGAGTGCAGTGCTGGGGAGCAGAGACCTCAGCAGGATGACTTTCTTTAGCAAGATGACGCCTAACAATGCTCACTTTAAGGAAACAGTACACAAGGAGGCTCACAGATTGTTTAACAACTTGGTCCCTGATCGAACTCAGAGGATAGATTTCCCTGGTAGTAATTCCTACATCTGTATCAAAAAGGCTGCAATGGCCTCATCATTAATAACAGGCAGAGCGCAGGGGACTGTCTAATTTGGCTCTAAGAACTCTAAGTGTCTGCTCTATTACAAATAATTTGTGTTTAAAAAAAATACTCAAAAAAGCGACATTACAAGATGGAAATATAGAAAAGTTATTTAAACTTGCTCTGCCTTTATGTCCATGACCCAGTTTTGGCAGTCTTTCCATCTCTTAACGCAGAATGTGCTCTGGTATATCAACATGTTCTCATGAAATGCGTATCTATAACACAAATAGTTTTTTTCGTTAGCCTGACGTCGTCATACTCAGATTCTAGTCAGAATATGAGTCTAATACTGGTCCATTTGGCTGTGATTATTGGGTGTGTTTCAACCGAACCAGGAAAGACCTCAATTGGATAGATCTACAAACAATCAGAGCAACGGAGTAAGTGACGTATGTTGAGCAACGTATCGTTGTCAACAGAACTCATCTGCACGCACACTGGAAGAAGTAGAAGAAAAAGATGAGTGTAAACGATCTTTGCTGGTGTTGTAAAAATAATTTAAGGATACACTGAGTACTTACCAACACGATCATCATTTTTGAGAGAAATAGTAAAGGTGAATGCATATACGAACAAGTTCTCCGTTTAGGATTAGAATGAATTCAACCCAAGTGCTCTCTGGTGATGTGGCTGGTTACGTTACTGTTGGTCATCTGTCCATCATCGTATAAAGCCCGCCCTGACAATTCGATTGGTCCGAACAGCTCTGGTTTGAGCATAGTTGCTCCACAGCGGATCAAATCCAGACTAAACTTCCCAACCTCAAATGTTGTGGGCGTGGCTAAGTTCGGCTGGTATCCAGGCTAATTTATTGTGCGATCTATATACGCATTAGTGGTGTGGGTTACGTGCATATATCACGTCATAAAGTGATTATCATATACACGTAAAGACTAATTTTGGCGTATAATTCTAATGTAGATAAAAGATCACAAAGACCACTGCTCTAGAGCGATAGGGGGCCTAACAACGTTCTATGCTCAGGGCTATCTATCTCTGGTTTATGTGTCTGAAATTATTTCAAAGTTATTTATTTGTCACATACATGTAATGTAGTGAAATGTTTAGTGCAACAGCAAACAGAACAAACAAGGAATTAAGGACATACAAATACATAAATAAATAATAATAAAAAAAGAATATAATAAATATATAATACACTATAAAGAGATGTGTTAATACAATTGAAAATTAATTTTTGTGGCACATATACAGTATATATATATATATATATATATATATATATATATATATATATATATATATATATATATATATATATATATATATATATATACACTCACCTAAAGGATTAAAGGATTATTAGGAACCCCTGTAATTTCTCATTAATGCAATTATCTAATCAACCAATCACATGGCAGTTGCTTCAAGGCATTTAGGGTGTGGTCCTGGTCAAGACAATCTCCTGAACTCCAAACTGAATGTCAGAATGGGAAAGAAAGTTGATTTAAGCAATTTTGAGTGTGGCATGGTTGTTGGTGTCAGACGGGCCGGTCTGAGTATTTCATAATCTGCTCAGTTACTGGGATTTTCACGCACAACCATTTCTAGGGTTTACAAAGAATGGTGTGAAAAGGGAAAAACATCCAGTATGCGGCAGTCCTGTGGGCGAAAAAGCCTTGTTAATGCTAGAGGTCAGAGGAGAATGGGCCGACTGATTCAAGCTGATAGAAGAGCAACTTTGACTGAAATAACCACTCGTTACAACTGAGGTATGCAGCAAAGCATTTGTGGAGCCACAACATGCACAACCTTGAAGCGGATGGGCTACAACAGCAGAAGACCCCACCGGGTACCACTCATCTCCACTTCAAATAGGAAAAAGAGGCTACAGTTTGCACAAGCTCACCAAAATTGGACAGTTGAAGACAGCTGAAAAATGTTGCCTGGTCTGATGAGTCTCGATTTCTGTTGAGACATTCAGATGGTAGAGTCAGAATTTGGCGTAAACAGAATGAGAACATGGATCCATCATGCCTTGTTACCATTGTGCAGGCTGGTGGTGGTGGTGTAATGGTGTGGGGTATGTTTTCTTGGCACACTTTAGGCCCCTTAGTGCCAATTGGGCATCGTGTAAATGCCACGGCCTACCTGAGCATTGTTTCTGACCATGTCCATACCTTTATGACCACCGTGTACCCATCCTCTGACGGCTACTTCCAGCAGGATAATGCACCATGTCACAAAGATCGAATCATTTCAAACTGGTTTCTTGAACATGACAATGAGTTCACTGTACTAAAATGGCCCCCACAGTCACCAGAAATCAACCCAATAGAGCATCTTTGGGATGTGGTGGAACGGGAGCTTCGTGCCCTGGATGTGCATCCCACAAATCTCCATCAACTGCAAGATGCTATCCTATCAATATGGGCCAACATTTCTAAAGAATGCTTTCAGCACCTTGTTGAATCAATGCCACGTAGAATTAAGGCAGTTCTGAAGGCGAAAGGGGGTCAAACACAGTATCAGTATGGTGTTCCTAATAATCCTTTAGGTGAGTGTATATATATATATATATATATATATATATATATATATATATATATATATATATATATATATATATATATATATATATATATATATATATATATATATATATATATATATATTATAGAAATTATTATTATTATAGGCGAGTGTTGTGTTTCATACTACAGATCTGACACCTGAAATTTGCCACCATCTCATCATCTCAATTTTATTTTCCCTACCCTGCAGAGGGATTTGGGATTGGCTCTATTACATTCACTGTCACCCTCACCTGGGATTCACTAATATTGAGTAGTTTTATCTTTAATTAGTATGACTGGTACCTCAGCGCTCACTCATATGTGAACCATCGCTTGGATAGAGGAATGCAATTGGTAGATGAAAGACTTTTATCGTGCGGTTGGTGCGATTCCAGACCAAAGTTAAATAAAAAATGACTGCCGTTGAGAGTCTCGTTGAAGTTTGGCAAAAGCGGCTGTAATTTGAATACTCTACATGCCTGCATCATTCAGTTCTTCATCCTGGGAGTCGGAGGTGCAGTGTTTCTAAACGTCACCGCTGTCGTTTCACAGAACAGCGCCGAGTCTAATCAAAGGAAGGTGCAGGGGAATATTAGAAAATGTCCTCAAGTTAAAGATTAGATGGGAGACAAGCGGCCACACAGTAATGAAGGCCAGACCGCTCTGTCAAACGAAATTACTGATTGTAAAAAAACACAACGGCTGTGTTGTGGTGTTTATGAAATCGTTCTAATTTTCTCAGTCTCTCTCGTGTTTCATATTTTGGTAAGCATTTTTTGGTTTGGATCATTCATTGTATCTAGATTAAGGTGGGTGAAGTAAATAGTCTCAAAGATGCTGCAAATTAGTCATAATAGAAATAATATTTCTTCATATAGCATTGAGAATGTAGCCTATAGATGAATAGCGGGGAAGCATCAGTAGTAGCATTATATGCATTATACTCATAGACTGTAAAAAAAAAATGGACGTAGTATCCGTGACGTTACCCATAGGGTTTTGAAGAGCCATCTTGGCATTACGCCTCACTCCCAGATAACAGAAAATGGGCAAAGAGGCGGGACGTGGGTGGAGCTGAGGTGACGGGATGACTAACAGACAGCAGACAAATGGCTACATTTGACATTTATGCATTTTGGCAGACACTTTTATCCAAAGCGACTTACAGTGCACTTATTACAGGGACAATCCCCCTGGAGCAACGTGGAGGAAAGTGCCTTGCTCAAGGACACACTGGTGGTGACCGCAGGGATAGAACCAGCAACCTTCTGCGTATCAGTTCAGTGGTTTAACCCACTGGACCACCATCTCCACCCACTGGTTATCCACCTGTCACTCGAAGTGGCAACGCCCTTAATTATGCGGAACTTTAAAGCTTTATATAATGTAAAAAAATTCACCCCCTCACAGTTGTCATGAAGGGCAAAATTAGCCGTATAGACCAAAACCACAATTTGTACCAGGCTGTAAACATGTTTTTTTTCTGCTGTAAAGTTGGGCATTTTAACATGGGGATCAATGAGATTCTGCTCCCTTCTGGAGCCTGTCTCTAGTGGCCAGTCAATGAATTGCAGTTTAAGTTACTTCCGTATTGGCTTCAAGAGAAACTGTTGCCACTTGATTATACTATGCATTATATGCCACTATTCATAGTTTTCAACCGCCTTAGAACTCCATAGAACTGCAGCACAAGCCTATCAAATTTCCATCTAAAAAAACAAAACAAAACATGTGAACAAGATGCGGTATTTCAATCACTAAAAACAGGGGTGTTTTTTTAAACCTTAACGAGTTGCACCAATAAGAATTCAATTAAGCAAAGTTTAACGCCAATCTAGGATTTGTTGATATGGGTTTTATTTTAAATCGAGTTGTTGCACCACTTAATTTTAAACACAGATTAATTACGCAGTAAAACCGTTATAGAGCTGATCAAGCAGCAGACGGAGGGTGAACTGACGACAGGCTAAAGAATCTTTATTTGTGCGACCCACCCTTAAAGTGCCGTAATGTACTAAAACAGTGATACTAAAAGATCCAATCCACCTTTTTGATGATGCATACTATATACAGGCGAGCAGATGAGCCAAGAATATGAAAGCAATGCGTTTTCTTTATGGGTTTCGATGGGAAAAATACGCTTAACGAGAAACCTTGTGTTGCATTAATATTCTGTGCTCATCTGCTTTCCTGTACAAAGTTTGCAACATCAATAAGGTGTATATTGAATTTGGTATTTTAATATCACTATCTTACTGCATTAATACTGACTATAATCCTGGTGAAAAATGACTGGCAGCAGTGGTGGGTAATGGAGGAAAGCCTTGTTTTGCCCTCCAGGTAGGCGTTCCTATAAGCGTGTGACGTCACGTGAAAACTATAATGGGGGTCATAGCAATGCATCAATTATAGAAAAGATTCCTGATGTTTCTTAAGTAAGTATATTTCCTCTCTTTCAACGAGCCTCCATGTGCATACCTGCCTCGTTTAAATCATTTATTGATCAAAAGGCCATGCATTGCTGACAGACAGTGTAATATTGTTGTTGGCACACTCCTCCTGTGTTTGCGCAAGTGCTTCCCTGCTGATGGCTAATTAAAACGTTAGCACAAGCGAACAGCGTCTCGGGTGCCAGAGGACAGTATGGTTAGCAGACTGTGAGGAAAAGCCTGTTATGGGACCGAAGAAGCGCTTTGATGATGAAAATGTGGGACAGAACAAGAAAGAGGCTGCGAGCGGTATTTTTTATTTCTTCATCACTGACAAGCAGAACTTTAGCAAAGCGTTTTCATGTTATTCATTTGTTTACTATAATTCCTGCACGTCTTGAAGCTCAAGTCTATAATTCGTATAGAACATCATGTCAGATCGGCGTCCATCACACCAGACTTTTATTGGGTTTCGTGTAGTAGTGGACACAGCTGTCACTTTGACGGCTTTCAGACCTCACAATAAAGCAAGTTAAAAATATCTCTACTGTAAATCAAAACACTATGGTACAATGAAACGCTACTTAAAGTGATCAAAGTCTAAGCAAAGCACAAGGGGATTTAGTTTTGTTTTTGAGAAACACATTGATCTGGTTTACAAACAGAGACTCCCATTCGATTATTATGCTGTATGTTATTACCACAGAAAGATAAAAGTGCGTGTTTCTTTAACTGTTATAATCCACAAGATTTTGCTTTGAAGTTGCACAGTGATGGTTTTGATGTATGGCCAATTTTCTCTGAAGGGGCTAGATAATATTACAGTAATATTACAGTACCCATCCATCCATCCATCCATCCTCTTTTTAAATAAAACATGATTCTGGTTTGTTAAAATTATTACAAACTGTTTTCAGTAACTGAAATAAAGCTGATGGGAAACTTAAACTTAAAAAAAAAACTGTAAATGAATATTAGAAATGTTGCCTTGAAAATGAACTGAAATTGGTTTATACTGAAGTCTCAGATCTCTCATTCAATGTAAGTCAGTGAGATTTTGTAATAAAATCTGTTGTACTCTCGGCTCCACCATGTGAAAACCATGAGTCAGATGCCGTTGCAGGCGTAACTTTTCTTTGCTTCAGCAGGATAACGTCCCTGTGCACAGAGGGAAATACATAAAGAAATGATTTACTGGACTGGAAGAACTTGAAGAAATCCTAGAACTGGAACGCCATGTCAGATCCCATCGCCAGACCTTAGTGATGCTCTAGAGTCTGACACCAGTGTGAAAAACAAGGGCACTTCAGCTTTTAAAATGAGTACTTACTTAATTGAAAATTACTTAATAAAAGGATATACTTAAGTGTGAACTGAATGTAATGTTTTTGGACACTTAAGTGCATGCTATTTACAATTAAATGGAAACGTATTTGCATTATAATTTATAATAAATGCAATTATTTGAACTTAAGTGTGTTTTTGACCCACTTAAGTAGAACTTCCGTACATTTTTATATGTAATTTCATAATTCTATTATCTTTGAAATGTGGTTAAAGTTACCCGTATATACTGACAATCATTTATGGTAAACAGTTGACACTTGTATGTCATGTATTTAAATATATTTGTAAATTTTGCGTAATGATGAAGTACATTAGAATATATTAAATTTAAATATAACACACTATAGTTAAAATTATAATCAAGCACGTTGCTTTAGTAGGTTAGTCAACACATCAAAATGATAAGATAATTAAAATATAAAAACTGTTTTAAAAATGGACTTAAGTGTGTTAAGACATGAAACAGTCTTAAGTACAATCTTAAGTGCACTTAAGTGACCTTTTATTTAATTAATATTATAATATCTGCAAATACAGTTTTTAAAAATATCTTGTGCACATTTAATACAATTAAGTGCACTTCTTTTTCAAAAGGTTGGGAACATTTCTCTCAGCCATTTTCCAACATTTAATGCTAATTCTTCTATGAAATGGAGAAAACATCTAGTAATATGCCATTCCTTACTGTATGTATTTTAATGTAAACGTTATACTTTTTTAACCTTTGTTCAGAGGTTTTGGACCGCATTTAATGTAGTTCCGCCTTTTACCACTGCAAGGCAGTATTCTTACAGATAATCTGAGAAAAGGGCAGTTGAGAAGATCTCATTGGAATTGCAGACCATCCCAGACCTGATCTCATATTTCCTAAACACGTTCAACATTGCACTATTCTCTAAATTATATTAGTGCCTATATAATGCCTCAGTGTCCAGAACGTCACTTTGTAATGTCCTCCAGAAGATCACACACACATGATCAACCTTGAAGTTAACATCACTGTTACCATCCCATGATTCCCAGCTAAATCGCACGGGTCAGCCCAATCTACTGGAGTGCTCCTATAAAAGAAATTGAATGTTCCACTGAGGCAAATCTGGATTGTGATGGACACAGGCAGAACCGGAACGCCGCACACATTGAGGCTCCCGAGGGCCGGCAGGTGGAAGTTCAGTGGGAAAGGCCTTGGATGGAATTCATAATGAGCTCCAGACTTGCAAGGATGTTGGGCGTCCAGCTGACTTTCTCCTATTCTGCACACTTCCTCTTACCTGCCCGTATAAGATAAGCCTGTCAGGTGCTGCGTGGATATGCTTGGCTAGTCTGGAACAATTGGAATTGCAGATGGGTTGAAGGAAACTGGGAACAGATTCACAGTTTGACAGACTGGCAGAAATTCTCAAGACAAAATCTACCCACAAACAAGAGATAGAACGGATTTGTCTCTCAAATAGATATCAGCAACTATAATCACTATAAATGTTTAAAACACATATTTCACATGGTTTTGAAAAACGTTTACACAAATTTCAGAGCAAAATTAAGTCCCTGTAAATGAAAAAGTAATGTGGTGTAACAAACATTTTCAAATATACACTCACCTAAAGGATTATTAGGAACACCTGTTCAATTTCTCATTAATGCAATTATCTAATCAACCAATCACATGGCAGTTGCTTCAATGCATTTAGGGGTGTGGTCCTGGTCAAGACAATCTCCTGAACTCCAAACTGAATGTCAGAATGGGAAAGAAAGGTGATTTAAGCAATTTTGAGCATGGCATGGTTGTTGGTGCCAGACGGGCCGTTCTGAGTATTTCACAATCTGCTCAGTTACTGGGATTTTCACGCACAACCATTTCTAGGGTTTACAAAGAATGGTGTAAAAAGGGAAAAACATAGTGAAAAGTATGAAAAGTATGCGGCAGTCCTGTGGGCAAAAATGCCTTGTTGACGCTAGAGGTCAGAGGAGAATGGGCCGACGGATTCAAGCTGATAGAAGAGCAACTTTGACTGAAATAACCACTCGTTACAACCGAGGTATGCAGCGAAGCATTTGTGAAGCCACAACACGCAAAACTTGAGGCGGATGGGCTACAACAGCAGAAGACCCCACCGGGTACCACTCATCTCCACTACAAATAGGAAAAAGAGGCTACAATTTGCACGAGCGCACCAAAATTGGACAGTTGAAGACTGGAAAAATGTTGCCTGGTCTGATGAGTCTCGATTTCTGTAGAGACATTCAGATGGTAGAGTCAGAATTTGGCGTAAACAGAATGAGAACATGGATTCATCATGCCTTGTTACCACTGTGCAGTCTGGTGGTGGTGGTGTAATGGTGTGGGGGATGTTTTCTTGGCACACTTTAGGCCCCTTAGTGCCAATTGGGCATCGTTTAAATGCCACGGCCTACCTGAGCATTGTTTCTGACCATGTCCATCCCTTTATGACCACCGTGTACCCATCCTCTGAACATGACAATGAGTTCACTGTACTAAAATGGCCCCCACAGTCACCAGATCTCAAACCAATAGAGCATCTTTGGGATGTGGTGGAACGGGAGCTTTGTGCCCTGGATGTGCATCCCACAAATCTCCATCAACTGTAAGATGCTATCCTATCAATATGGGCCAACATTTCTAAAGAATGCTTTCAGCACCTTGTTGAATCAATGCCACATAGAATTAAGGCAGTTCTGAAGGCGAAAGGGGGTCAAACACAGTATTAGTATGGTGTTCCTAATAATCCTTTAGGTGAGTTTATACACCTTGATCATATTTATTTTCAAAAGTTTTATGAGGTAAAAAGTATTTTTAATAAAATGTTATACACTGAAAAAAAATTCAAATTGCTTAGTTAAAATGAGCTAAAGCAACACAATTGCTATACATTTTGTCCTAACTTAATTTGATTGTGTTCAATCCACTTAAATATAAGTCAAATTGAAGTGTACTTAATCTGTTTGTGATGAGATTACATTACTGATTTGTGTTGCAATAACTGAAACTGGGCGGACCTTGTTAGTTCTCAGCATGCTTTGCATATGGCTAAATCAAGAGAGAGTAAATGTGGTTATTTTATATGTAAAAGTGTTATTTTACGTATTTTTGAGCAAGATGAGAAAGGGGGAGACTTAATTGTGTTTAATAGTGTTTAGTATTCAATTATGTTGGAATTATTAGAACAATTTAAATTACACCCTTAAAAATGCTGGGTTAAAAACTACCCAAGTTTGGTTGATAATGGACTAACCCAGTGATTGGGTTATTTTAACCCAGCGGTTGGGTTAAATGTTTGCTTAAAACAACCCAATGGCTGGGTTAAAGCAACCCAATTGCTGGGTTAGTCCATTTTCAACCCAACTTGGGTTGTTTTTAACCCAGCATTTTTTAGAGTGTACAGTGGGTTCCCATTGTGGAGAAGAGTGGAGCATTTGCTTAGGCTGTGGACTAATACAACTGTCATAACGGCTTTGCTGAAGGAACTAATAATGCTTAGCATTTAAGAGGCTAATGTGTGCTATTGCTAGCTAAAAGTTTGTCAACTAGCTAGTGCAGTATGAAAATGTAGTTCTGTAACATTAAAATATATAAAATTGAAGTAGATGAATGAATATATGAAATTGAATGCCTGAATCAAGCCAGGGAGCCATATAAAATTCACCTTGAGACTACTTAATTAAATCCCTTAAAATGTATTCATTCCACCATGTTGAAAGTTACAAGAACAAATTATGTTTGTTTAACTTAATTGATTCATGTGGGGCCGATGTACACAATTAAATCATATAAATCCAACACTTTTTTTTCAGTGTATCATTAAGTTTTGAGTCGCTCCACATGACACTTCACAACCTGTCTAGTGCTGTTAATTAAACAAACCTAAAAATACTAAAAATCGCTTTCAGTAATTGAAATAAAATATAAATATCTGGTGTTGGTTTCATATGGTTTTAAAAAAAATACTTCACCATTTCAAGGCAATTAAAAAAAAATAATATGGTGTAACAAACACATTTTTTCTTACACTTTGAATATCTTTATTTTAAAACAAGTTTTAAAACATATGTATAAGGTAGTGTTTTTTAATATAATTGAATATTCATTTTCAGTGAGTCGTAACACAATTCTGTTAACTAAACTAAAACTATTAAAAATAATTGAAATAATTGAAATAAAATAAAATATACATATCAAATGTTGGTTTCATGCGAGTTTGAAAAACTTTACACTAATTTTACTCTATATTTTATACTAATATCAGAGCAAAATTAAGTTACAGTATATGAAAAAGTAATGTGGTGTAACAAAAAATGTATGACACTTCACAACCTTAACTAAACTTGTGTTACTGTTATCTAAACTAAAACTATTCAAAATCGTTTTCAATAATTGAAATACAATAAAATATACATATCAGATGTTGGTTTCTTTGAAAAACTTTTACACCATTTATCAAGGTAAAATAAAAAAGTAATGTGGTGTAACACAAGTATTTTTAATATTATGTAATAATATTACTTTTTGGGGAGTCGCACCACATGACACTTTACAACCTGAACTAAACTTGCCTTGTCTAGTGTTATTGTTAACTAAACTAAAACTATTAAAAAACGTTTTCAATAATTGAAATAGTATAAAATATAAATATCAGATGAAGAACTTAAACTTAAAAAACTTAAATGGAAATTAGAAATGTTGCGTTTGGCAATCAATTGAAATAACATAAAACAAAGTACAACATTACTAAAACTAAAAGCTAAACAGAAATATAAAAAACTAATGAAAATTATCAAATTAAAAAATTAAATAAATAACTGAAAATATAAAAAATATTCACATTAATCTTCATATTCAAGCCTTGTGTTAAACGTTTCCATATGCACTTCTTCATCTTTAACAGACAGATAATAAACAGGACTTGAGTGAATGTGTACCATTTATTAACATTATACATGCCATTTTAGATGCTTTGCATTACAAAAAAAATACATGAATAATATTTTCAATGTGTCATTAAAAACCCCAAACATTATTTGTCATACATGTAATTGTACCTGTCAAAGTGTGTGCATATTTGTGTTGGGAGTAAAGGAAGCTTTAATGAAGGGAGTGTTGCAATGATCGATCTCTCTCCAGATAGTAATGGTTTTCATGTGTTTGTATTCTAACACAACCTGTGTCTAATAGGTTTTGTGAGAATATAAATATTCTCAATACTTTTCCCATGAACATGTAGCACAAGAAGCAATTTATTGAAATCTCTGAATCCATTTAGCCCCCACAAAACAGGTGGCAAGTCCAGTTAATTGAGGTCTAAAGCACTGAATCCCAGCACTGAATAATGTTCATTTACAGCAGGGATTTCTGGGTCAGCTAACTGAATGCGGCTTCCATAATAGAAAACTTGCCTGGAACTTAAATTAGTTTCTAAAAAGGACATTACCTTAAGTAAGCAAATTTAAGGCCAGCTATTTCCCAGCTGGACACTTGGGAGTCTTTAAATCAATCTATATTTTAGTAACATGGACTGCTAAATTAACACTAATAAATTAATCAGACAAGTAACCTCACGTGTTTGTAGACATAACATTAGCAGGTCCACCCGGACTAAACGCCAAAACGTTTTATATATGCACTCAAAGCAACAGATTTCACAAAATATGATACTGATAAAATATGATACAGTTCTCTCTGCAATCTAAAAACAGTGGGTTAAAAACAACCCAATATAAAAACAACCCAACCCAACACAAAAACTACCAAAACACTAGGTTGTTACGCCTGACCCAGGATCTGGATAACACAAATTGTTACTGAATTACATTAATTAATGTTTACAGATTAACTTTTTTAAAAATATATAATTCCTTTATTTTCGATTATATTTTACAGCATAGCATTTTTTAAATAATTTATAAAAGTAAAAATTAACAATTTAGAAGTAAGTAAGTGTAATCGAGCGTTCTCGGTTGTCCCGTTTCCACCATAACGGTGCTGGACCTCGTGCCGGAGCTTGTATCATGATAAGCGGGGGAACTTCAGACCGCCGCCCTGCGTTTCTCTCATAGCCGAAATATGTAGTTACTGACTCCATAACTTGTCCATAAACAATCGGTGTACAGTTCTAAGGACATATTTTAACATCAAAAGTATTTATATTTACACTGGGTTGTCACGTCTGACCCAGGATCTGGGTAACATAAAAACTACCCAAACACTGGGTTGTAACGCCTGACCCAGGATCTGGTTAACACACAAACTACCCAAACACGCGGTTGTTACGTTTACCCAGGATCTGGTTAACACACAAACTACCCAAACATGGGGTTGTTACGCCTGACCCAGGATCTGGTTAACACACAAACTACCCAAACACGCGGTTGTTACGTTTACCCAGGATCTGGTTAACACACAAACTACCCAAACACTGGGTTGTTATGTTGACCCAGGATCTGGGTAACACAAAAAATACCCAAACATGGGGCTGTTACATCTGACCCAGGATCTGGTTAACATACAAACTACCCAAACACTGGGTTGTTACGTTTGACCCAGGATCTGGGTAACACAAAAACTACCCAAACACTGGGTTGTTATGTCTGACCCAGGATCTGCGTAACGCAAAATCTTCCCAAACACTGGGTTGTTACGTCTGACCCAGGATCTGGTTAACACACAAACTACCCAAACACTGGGTTGTTACGTTTGATCCGGGATCTGGGTAACACAAAAACTACCCAAACACTGGGTTGTTACGCCTGACCCAGGATCTGGGTAACACAAAAAATACCCAAACATGGGGCTGTTACGTCTGACCCAGGATCTGCGTAACACAAAATCTACCCAAACACTGGGTTGTTACGTCTGTCCCAGGATCTGTTTAACACACAGATTACCCAAACACTGGGTTGTTATGCCTGACCCAGGAGCTGGTTAACACACAAACTAACCAAACACTGGGTTGTTATGCCTGACCCAGGAGCTGGTTAACACACAAACTAACCAAACACTGGGTTGTTACGTCTGACCCAAGATCTGGGTAACACAAAATCTACCCAAACACTGGGTTATTATGTCTGACCCAGGATCTGTTTAACACACAAACTACCCAAACACTGGGTTGTTACGTTTAACCCGGGATCTGGGTAACACAGAAAATACCCAAACACTGGGTTATTATGACTGATCCAGGATCTGGGTAACACAAAAAATACCCAAACATGGGGCTGTTACGTCTGACCCAGGATCTGCGTAACACAAAATCTACCCAAACACTGGGTTGTTACGTCTGACTGAGGATCTGGTTAACACACAAACTACCCAAACACTGGGTTGTTACGTTTGACCCTGGATCTGGGTAACACAAAAACTACCTAAACACTGGGTTATTACGTTTGACCCGGGATCTGGTTAACACACAAACTACCCAAACACTGGGTACTCAGGAGCTGGGTAACACAAAACTATCAAAATACTGAAAAAATAGCCCAAAAAAGACCCCAAAAACTCAACCCAGGATTATGGGTATACACTCACCTAAAGGATTATTAGGAACACCTGTTCAATTTCTCATTAATGCAATTATCTAATCAACCAATCACATGGCAGTTGCTTCAATGCATTTAGGGGTGTGGTCCTGGTCAAGACAATCTCCTGAACTCTAAATTGAATGTCAGAATGGGAAAGAAAGGTGATTTAAGCAATTTTGAGCGTGGCATGGTTGTTGGTGCCAGACGGGCCGGTCTGAGTATTTCACAATCTGCTCAGATTTCTACTGGGATTTTCACGCACAACCATTTCTAGGGTTTACAAAGAATGGTGTGAAAAGGGAAAAACATCCAGTATGTGGCAGTCCTGTGGGCGAAAATGCCTTGTTAATGCTAGAGGTCAGAGGAGAATGGGCCGACTGATTCAAGCTGATAGAAGAGCAACTTTGACTGAAATAACCACTCGTTACAACCGAGGTATGCAGCAAAGCATTTGTGAAGCCACAACACGCACAACCTTGAGGCGGATGGGCTACAACAGCAGAAGACCCCACCGGGTACCACTCATCTCCACTACAAATAGGAAAAAGAGGCTACAATTTGCACAAGCTCACCAAAATTGGACAGTTGAAGACTGGAAAAATGTTGCCTGGTCTGATGAGTCTCGATTTCTGTTGAGACATTCAGATGGTAGAGTCAGAATTTGGCATAAACAGAATGAGAACATGGATCCATCATGCCTTGTTACCACTGTGCAGGCTGCTGGTGGTGGTGTAATGGTGTGGGGGATGTTTTCTTGGCACACCTTAGGCCCCTTAGTGCCAATTGGGCATCGTTTAAATGCCACGGCCTACCTGAGCATTGTTTCTGACCATGTTCATCCCTTTATGACCACCATGTACCCATCCTCTGATGGCTACTTCCAGCAGGATAATGTCACTTTCTTGAACATGATAATGAGTTCACTGCACTTTTAACACATCCATTTGATTGGATACACTTAAAAATAATTTTGTGTAGACACAATTTTCACTCAGATATTGCTTTTAAATTTCACAAATAATTATAAGAAACCCACATTGAATTAACCCATTTGTGCCCAATTTTTTCTGAATGGTTTCATTCATATAGTCATGTTAATAGTGTCCTATGTGAACGTGTTCTGCATTTATTTTCCCCAAGTTTTAGTTTTTTTTCTTGAAAATCGTATATGAATGTGCGGCAACGTCTCGGTTACGTATGAGAAGTACGTCAGAACTGATCGACGAATTGGGATCTGATCTCAGAGACCAATCTACTTTGAGTGTGTTAAAAACGAGCCAATGGAGATTGGCATGTGATCCACGCATTCCACGCTTCGCCCCGCGGTGCGGGTATAAATAAGGAAGTGGGATGCTAGATCATTGTTTTTTTCTGCTGAGGAGCCGAACTAGTGACTCGGCCCCCTAGCGGAAGCGCAGCACCTGTCGACGGGACGTACATCTCCATTCCCTCCTTCAGTGAAAGAGGGTTACATATGTAACCGAGACGTTCCCTTTCAGTCGGTCACATTTGACGTACGTCGGAACTGACCGACGAATTGGGATACCTACCAAAACTCCCTTCCAGCATCCTGCTAGAGCGCACTGGACCGTCTTAGATGGTACGGAAGTCAGGGCTCCAAGCAGGGAGGTCAGTCACTGCTGTTTTTGCAAGACCCACCCAGTGTGACTATTGGATAACGCTGGGAAGCGTGCCCGTCTCGGGAGATGGTACGCTGCGGAGTCACGTCCTTCAGTGGAAGGATTGGTGGCGGAATACACATAAGGACTAACCTGGCAGGGTATTGCAACATATGGCAGTCTCTGGGGTGGTTCCAGCCTGGTTCCAGGGGGGAAAGAACACACCCAGAGACGACAGAGCGGGCTCTGTCAAGGGAAAGACACGGGGCTAGCCAAGTAGGGTAGCAGGTACCGTGGAAGAATACACATATGGGGTTGCCGTGAGGGAACCGCTACATATGGAGCCCAGCCTACACACACGTTTCACAAGCATACGGGTGCAGGCCTGGCGTCAGATGGCCGCAACGTCTGGCACTGCAGTGGTGACGGAGGAGCTCGACAGGGTTAGCCGTTTCCGGGGAACACAACTGGAGACAATAGACGCACGTATCCGGGCCGGAAGGGAGTGGTAGGATCCTTGGGCACGTATCCAGGCCGGGGTCTCAGGACAATGTGACTGTTGTCCGGCCCGAATGTTGCTCTTTTAGAAAGGAAAACTGCTCTTTTTATGTGCTGAAGCACTCAGGGAGATGACGACGGCACCACACAGTACAAAGGTGCAAGCCTGTGTGTCCACTCAAAAACGGTAACGCCCAGCGAACCAACGCTTTGATCTCCGTTGAAGCGGCCACCCGCTAAGACGCGCCGTCACACCCGCACTGGAAGCAGCAGTCGTTCCTCTCACGAGACTCGTCGTTTACACTCTTCGTAGAAACGGGAAACATTCACTGTTCGGCTCCGAAGTAGAAAGCAAGGATCTTGCATCCCACTTCCTTATTTATACCCGCACCGCGGGGCGGAGCGTGGAATGCGTGGATCGCATGCCAATCTCCATTGGCTCGTTTTTAACACACTCGAAGTAGATTGGATTAGATCAGATCCCAATTTGTCGGTCAGTTCCGACGTACGTAGAACGTGACCAACTGAAAGGGAAATATAGTTGCCGGTGGGCAAATATGTTGTATGCACCCCTTCAATGTCAAATTTGATTAGGATGAGAAAATTTGGCATCTAACTCAAAATAACTGCTTTCAACAGATCAATCTTTACACAAACAATCACAAACAAATGTATTATGTATAAAAGTCAAAGAACATTCGATGCAAACTCAAAAAAGCTGCATCTGTCTTATAATTTGTTGAATATGAAAATACAACAAACACCAAATACATTTGTCTTAAAGTGGTGGAACACAGTGCAGAACAAAGTAACTAACAGGGCATTGTGCATCAAAAAGTTAAATTAAAATAAATTAATATAATGACGAAAAAATTACATCTATATAACAAAAATAAATAAATATATAGTCCCATAGTATTCAATGGCTGACTGTTGTAGGTGATTTCATATAATGATGTAAATGTAAACTCATTACTTGTCTGAATTTCCACATTATAAAGGATTCATAAGCTACTAGTCATAAAAAGAATGAGTGTCCTTGACCGATTAGAATGAAACGCATCCATTCCAAACTGGATGAAGGATCCTCAAGATTTTGGCCCTTACAAGACATAATATCATAAAATATTATATTTTTCCCTATCGAATTAAAGGGTTAGTTCACCCAAAAATGAAAATTCTGTCAGTAATTACTCACCCTCATGTTGTTCCAACCATGTAAGACCTTCGTTCATCTTCGGAACATAATTTAGTATATTTTTGATGAAATCTGAGAGCTGTCTCACTCCTCCATAGGCTTTCAGAGGGAATGAAACTTGATGGCCCAGAATAGTAAGTAAAAACGTCATTTAAGGAGTCCAAATGACTACAGTGGCTCTGTATTAAGTCTATCATGCAAAAATAACAAAAATAACGACTTTATCACACTAGTATTGTTGTTCAATTTGAGTCTCTGACGAGAGTTCGCGGGAGTGCCACGACGCATGCGCGAGAACTGAGATTAACCCTACTCCGAAAGAGTGAGCAGCCAGTCAAGTAGTAGTAGAAGAAGAATCTCAGTTCTTGCGCATGCGTCGTGGCACTCAAATTGAACAACAATAATAGTGTGATAAAGTCGTTATTTTTGTTGTTTTTCCGCTCAAAAAGTATTTTCGTCGCATGATAGACTTAATACAGAGCCACTGTAGTCATTTGGACTCCTTAAATGACATTTTTACTTACTATTCTGGGCCATCAAGTTTCATTCCCTCTGAAAGCCTATGGAGGAGTGAGACAGCTCTCAGATTTCATCAAAAATATACTAAATTATGTTCCGAAGATGAACGAAGGTCTTACATGGTTGGAACAACATGAGGGTGAGTAATTACTGACAGAATTTTCATTTTTGGGTGAACTAACCCTTTAAGGTCTACTGTACAGTAGAGATGTCAGTTAAAGGGTTAAGTTATGTTTTAGGTGGGATATTATGAAAGCAAAAAGCACTAAAGACCAAACATCTTGAATTATTAACCTGTTAACACAGTATACCCCATTTCCCCATTATATGTACTTACAAGTCATTTGCCCACTGGCAACTATAGTTGCCGCTTGGACTTTTGACTAAGTATACAAAAAACTATAGATCTCTTGTAAGAATTGTTTTGTTTGGATGATTCTAGAGACCTTCATGATTATGTATATATATATATATGGATACTATTTAGAAAAATACTAGAAAAATACAAAAGGAAAATGACAACTATACACTGCGGCAACTATAGTTGCCGGTGGGCTTACATTGAAATTTTGAAGTATGAAGATTGAAATAGTATTTGCTTGGAAAATGACACCAATAATCTATATTTACAAGGAAAAAAATTTTTTTTTACAGTGTAGTACACAATCAATTGTAGGCCTACCCTTGTGAAATTATTAATTATGGAAATAATATACTTTAAAATAATAAAGTAATGTTTTCAGACACTTAATTGCATGTTATTTACAATTAAATGAAAATGTAATATAGTTTAAATTTATATTAAATGCAAATAATTTAACTTAAGAGTGTTTTTCTGACTTACTTAAGTACAAACATTATATATAATTCTATTGGCTTTGAAATATGAATGTACTGGCAAGCATGTATGGTAAACTAAGATATTCTGTAATTGCATTTCTATCAAAACGTTTATGTCATGATGAAGCATTGATGAAGTTTTTAATCAAGTCCTTTACATGTGCTTTAGTATGTTAGTCAACACATCAAAATAAGTGCACTTCTTTGAAAGCATGACCTTTTTTTAAAAACATGTTTTAAAATGTATTTTAAAGTTAAACTTTTAAGTTGACAATACACTTTATGTGCGCCATCTGCACTGCTTCCCAGAGTAAATGTGTCAAGCATAAACAAAAGCTTTAATCCATTTCTTCAACTCCATCTTTGTAGAACAGGCTATTTATTTGTCTAGGTTGTATTTCATGTTTCTGCATTTGTGTTTGTAATTATGTGTTCATCAGCATTGGTTCGCATCAGCTCGTAAACCAATTTAGCTGTTGGCGCCCTGAAGCAGCTCTGGCATGACGCAGCAATTGCTGCGTTTCAAACTTGTTTTCCCCTCTCTCTAGCAGTAAATGTTTACATTTGCTTCAGGTTCTTTTAAACATGTCTCTGTGCTTGACTGGCACAGATAACATTGAGGTAGATGGACTATTTGCAGTCCAAAAGCTGGGGAATGTTGTTAATAATGCTAGGACGCCTCAATGTCTTCTTCATCCCTTGTAAAAGAATGAAGTGCACTTTTTTATACTTTTTAAAAACTTATTTTGCAAATAATATACTTTTTTTCCCACATACAGTGGTCTCAGGGGCGGTGTTAAAGAATTTTTAACGCAGGTGCTGAGGGGGCGCTAGATCATTGACAGGAGGAGCTGCGCAATTATATAGGCCTATATTTATATATATATATACAGTGAGGAAAATAAGTATTTGAACACCCTGCTATTTTGCAAGTTCTCCCACTTGGAAATCATGGAGGGGTCTGAAATTGTCATCGTAGGTACATGTCCACTGTGAGAGATATGATCTAAAAAAAAAATCCAGAAATCACAATATATGATTTTTTAACTATTTATTTGTATGATACAGCTGCAAATAAGTATTTGAACACCTGTCTATCAGCTAGAATTCTGACCCTCAAAGACCTGTTAGTCTGCCTTTAAAATGTCCACCTCCACTCCATTTATTTTCCTAAATTAGATGCACCTGTTTGAGGTCGTTAGCTGCATAAAGACACCTGTCCACCCCATACAATCAGTAAGAATCCAACTACTAACATGGCCAAGACCAAAGAGCTGTCCAAAGACACTAGAGACAAAATTGTACACCTCAAGGCTGGAAAGGGCTACGGGGAAATTGCCAAGCAGCTTGGTGAAAAAGGTCCACTGTTGGAGCAATCATTAGAAAATGGAAGAAGCTAAACATGACTCCATGCAAGATCTCACCTCATGGGGTCTCAATGATCGTAAGAAAGGTGAGAAATCAGCCCAGAACTACACGGGAGGAGCTGGTCAATGACCTGAAAAGAGCTGGGACCACCGTTTCCAAGGTTACTGTTGGTAATACACTAAGACGTCATGGTTTGAAATCATGCATGGCACGGAAGGTTCCCCTGCTTAAACCAGCACATGTCAAGGCCCGTCTTAAGTTTGCCAATGACCATTTGGATGATCCAGAGGAGTCATGGGAGAAAGTCATGTGGTCAGATGAGACCAAAATAGAACTTTTTGGTCATAATTCCACTAAACGTGTTTGGAGGAAGAAGAATGATGAGTACCATCCCAAGAACACCATCCCTACTGTGAAGCATGGGGGTGGTAGAATCATGCTTTGGGGGGGGTTTTCTGCACATTGGTCAGGGCGACTGCACTGTATTAAGGAGAGGATGACCGGGGCCATGTATTGCGAGATTTTGGGGAACAACCTCCTTCCCTCAGTTAGAGCATTAAAGATGGGTCGAGGCTGGGTCTTCCAACATGACAATGACCCGAAGCACACAGCCAGGATAACCAAGGAGTGGCTCTGTAAGAAGCATATCAAGGGTCTGGCGTGGCCTAGCCAGTCTCCAGACCTAAACCCAATAGAGAATCTTTGGAGGGAGCTCAAACTCTGTGTTTCTCAGCGACAGGCCAGAAACCTGACTGATCTAGAGAAGATCTGTGTGGAGGAGTGGGCCAAAATCCCTCCTGCAGTGTGTGCAAACCTGGTGAAAAACTACAGGAAATGTTTGACCTCTGTAATTGCAAACAAAGGCTACTGTACCAAATATTAACATTGATTTTCTCAGGTGTTCAAATACTTATTTGCAGCTGTATCATACAAATAAATAGTTAAAAAATCATACATTTTTTTTCTCTCACAGTGGACATGCACCTACGATGACAATTTCAGACCCCTCCATGATTTCTAAGTGGGAGAACTTACAAAATAGCAGGGTGTTCAAATACTTATTTTCCTCACTGTATGTATGTATATATATATATATATATATATATATATATATATATATATATATATATATATATATATATATATATATATATATATATATATAAATACATATATATGCAAAATTTGGCCACTCAATTTTTAACATTCAATTATTTTATTTATCACAAATTAAGTTAATTTTATTAAATTGAGCAAGCACAAAAATCATTAGGCTATTCAATCAAATTTTCTTTAAGATTTTTGCATAGGCCTATTCATTGAACAAAATTTCAGTCAATGACAATACGCCATTAAACAGCACCCATAGCACCGGGGAAATATCAGAACTCACCAAATTGGCGACAACAATCACTTACTATTTACAGTCTCAAATCAGGACAATGCGACGGTTGTTGTGATGGATGGAAAATGCATCAATGATGCGTTAATCATCCAAAACCTTCGCTCTTCGTGTATTGATTAGCTGCCGTCTCTGCGTCCACGGAAAGCTCCGTGACAGACTCCGTACAATCAACATCTGAACCATCGCAATCTCTGGCTGAGATAAGTTTGTTCTCGTTTTTACTAGGAACCAGTGTTGGGCAAGCTACTCTGAAACTGTAGCTTTAAAATCTACTTGTAAGTTAAAGTAGTTAAGTTACATTCAACACTAAAAAATGCTGGGTTAAAAATAACCCAAGTTAGATTGAAAATGGACTAACCCAGCAATTGGGTTGTTTTAACACAGTTTTTGGGTTAAATGTTTGCTTAAAACAACCCAATTGCTGGGTTAAAACAATCCAATTGCTGGGTTTGTCCATTTTTAACCCAGCATTTTTTAGAGTGTATACACTCAAACAAATTAACTTTCACTGTTGTTACACACTAAAAAATGCTGGGTTAAAAACAACCCAAGTTGGGTTGAAAATACCCAGCGATTGGGTTGTTTTAAACAAACATTTAATCCAACCGCTGGGTTAAAACAACCCATTCACAGGGTTTAAACAACCCAATTGCTGGGTTTGTCCATTCAACCCAATTTGGAGAGTGAAGCTACCCCTTTGAAAAAGTAGTTAGCTAAAAGTTATTATCAAAAAGTAGCTAGCTACATTAAAACAAGACATTCTTTTTTCTTTTTCTTTTTTTACAATGACATTGTTACAAATAACTGAATAATTGTTAAAGAAGAATGTTATAATATTTGGGGTTTCAAGCTACATAATGCAATGCAATTAGGCTATGATTACAAATAGTGGCAAAAAGCCAAAAACTGTCAGAATTATTTGATTTCGTTAACTATCCGAATAATCAAATATGACCTATATCTCAAACTGGCTGGCAAAGAGCAAAAGGGCTATAAATTGAACATCAGTGCAAGAAAAAATGTATGCAACTTAAATGAAATACTCAGGAGTCAGGATTAGTCTAAAGATGCGTGTTAAACTCACAGCACATGCAGTGGAGCGCGCAGCATTCTGATCAGAAATGCTCCGAGACGCTGCAGTATTTGCTTAACTATTTCTTTTCGTTTTGAATATTTTCGTTTAAAAGTGGGCATTTAAAGCTTTCTATACACATATTTCATATGTCTGTGAGGCAAGTATAGCTGCTGAGTTTTGGTTCATTTATTTGACGCGCTCCAGTTCATGTGAAATGCGATCGCTCCCGCGCCTCCGTCACGATCTGCTATAGCCTATTTGCTTCTTATTTATTAAATCCAGGAAATTGAAACGTTGATTAAAATTAAGATACAATTTATCCAAAACGAAATTCACTTTAAAAAAACAAAACAAGACACTGGAGCGCCTTCATAGCGCGCATCCGTCACACCGCTCGGCTTCACTCATTACAGGTTCGTCCGGTCACGCTACACCGCTACTTGCTGGATAAAGTGCTACTGAAAAATGTTTGTTTCATTTGTTGTTTCAAATTATTTAATTATGTACTAATTATAATACAGCCTGTATAATTGCTTCCAGCTAAAATGTCTGGGGGTGCTATGGGGGTGCTTTGGTCTTTCTTGGGGGTGCTGAAGCACCTGCTAGCCCCTCCCTAGTGCCGCCCATGAGTGGTCTAAAAGTGATTGTCAATACTTATCAAAAAAGTGACAATACACAAGTGATTGTCAATACTAAAAAGTCAAAAAAATTATTGACGTCCGCGACAGGACACCAAAACGTTCGAAGTGGGTGTGGTCACTTTTGTAAAAATGTACAGTACTGACAAGCATTTCACATTTGTAGTCATGAAGTTACAATTTAGTACATTTATTTAAAATATATGAACTTTTAATGAAATATCGAATAACATGCTATAGTTAAAATTATATGTAAGCAGGGGCATTTCTAGGATTTTATTTTAGGGGGGCTCAGCCCCCAGTGAGGGTATGAAAAAAAAAATGGTAACACTTTAGTTTAGGGTCCAATTCTCACTATTAACTAGTAGCTTATTAGTATGCATATTAGGATATTGGCTGTTTATTATTACTTATAAAGCAAATATTAACGCCTTATTCTGCATGACCATATTATCCCTTAATCATACAATGTAGGCAGGTTTATAATCACTGAGATCCCAAATGTGAAGTAGTTAGGGGGTCCGAGAACATTTTAATTTCCATGATCTACATATGTGAATTTTAAGATATTCTGAACGGCAAAAAAAATTGAGAACAATAGCTTGAAAACCATGTCAGTGGGCAGATATGACTGATAAAGTTTTTCCATTTTCGTCAGTGAAGACAGTGAACATATGTTTAACTGATATTTATATGTTTTATGAATCATTTTTGTAGACATGTTAATTTACTGAAGGCTAACAGGAAAGCTAGGTAACTAAATTTATTAAATTAATCCACAATATGCACACATTCATTACTAATCTTATGCCCAATACAGGCTGAAAAAAGCTGAGCTGAATGCTACAAATGGAATTATATTAATTTACAATATGCACACATTCATTACTATTAATCTTATGCCTAATCTGAAGAAAACGGCTTTGTTAATATTTCTTGTTTGTTAATTATATATTATAAAGGACATTGCATAGGCCTATTTCAATTCAAAATGGCGAAATTAGACAAAAGTTTACTAATTTGACTGAATATTTTTGTCATTTGTTTAACATTTCTGACTTAAAGAAGCAGCTGTCAAATATGAAAGGTTTAGTTTAGCTAAACTAATATATAGGTCTATATATCTCGCTCTTGACGTCGAGTCCTGCTGCTAAGATTCACGCTCAGCCTCAGCAGCATCTGTGCATACATTAAGTCCGCCTACTCTGATTTGATTGGTTTTCTCAAATATTTTGACATTGACGAGCGGTGACAGACCAATGAGGCTCAAATCAACGCACACGCCTCTGCTTCTGACGTGCGCTCTTCTCAGCGCTGCTGCGGATTGAAGAACACGCTGATTAACACAGATTAAAAAATGGGACGAAGCCGAAGCCTCCCGCCAGTTTCATATGTTATAAAGGTTAATCGCTAATTTTTTAGGGGGGCTGGGCAGAAGTTTAGGGGTGGCTGAAGCCCCCC